>VIGI01000011.1:22500-1222500 GCA_009299455.1 Monilinia laxa
GGGCGTTGCAATTAAGCGAACACCACGCATGCAAATATCAATAGGTCGCGGGTCCATCAACCAAGGTACTCAGAGATGAATTATATTCTCTAATCCTCTACTTCTTTTTCATAATAAAGAGATGCTACGTGCTATGCGCGCCAAAGGCCTTAACAGGCTCACTCTTTAACTATTAATTTCAAAAGTAGAGAACTACAGATAGATTTAGAGGGTTTTCTTCTAATCTACAGGTCTTTCAATACCAGTTTATTCATTCAATTTTTGGAGTTGCTACGTGCTATGCGCGCCGAAGGCCTTACAGACTTGCTCCTCAACCGTTTGAACCTAACCTTAATCTCGGACATGTAGAGGCTCGAAGACCTCTTACTGATGTTGCCTGTAACACTATATTATACCAAATTGGTACTCCATAGGCTTTAGTTTCAGGCTCACAGTGTGAATAGGGTAGGCTTAAGGGCCTATTAAGTGTTGAAGCTCTTAGAACAGCATAATTAAATAATTTTACTTTTCTTTGAGGCTTCAACCCACCCCATTCATATACCCATCGACTCTTTATCGCTAGATTCCTAACGCACAATTGATTTTGTCGGAAAAATATTTTCCGATAAATTATTTTACATGCGAAATTACTATTAATACAATATTTGCTAGCAAAAAGTTTCCGAAAAATCATTCAATGAAGGTACTTAAAATTTCGACTATTATCGACTATTATCGCTCTTAATAAATAAATACTATAGAATCCTTTTGGAATACGACTATATACCCAATAAAGCTCACCGGTAGTTTTAAGTCGCGTTATAGAGTATGATATGGCCTTTCGTAGGGTCACCGGTAGCGGTCTGAAAGGTACTTAAGCCTATAATCATATCAATAAAAGAGTTTTCATATTTTAAAAAATCCATATCAACCATCCGGCAATGGCTTTCAACTGCGATAGATTTTATCTTCAAAGGATCATTTGCTTTTTTCATTTTAAAAATACTCTCATTCGACTTTTCTTAAAGCTATTATATATAAATTCTAAATCGAGTCCTAATAGCATATATTCTGTTTTTATTTTATATATGTTATATTAATAAAAATTGAACTTATAGTTACCCCCTTCTCGTTAACCCTAATAATTTCCAATAAATTAAAGCCTATACCCGGTGAAGTTAAATAATACCTGGAGAGGCTCACCGGAAACATTAAAAGTCTAAAGCCTATAATAGGTGCTGTAATGAAAATCGAAATTTATTAAAAATTAGTATATTTAAATATAAGCTTTTAAAACATACTATGTCTGATTTCTAAAGGGCAATATAACTATATACTTTTAAACTCTTTGAATAATAAATATGATTTAATAATTATAATACAAATGTTAAAGATACAATAATTAAAATATAGCTTAAGATTATACTATACAAAGTATAATATTATAAAAAGTATAGTTTAATCCTCTATATTAATCTTATTCCGACAAATTATTCAATTCCCGGTGACCTTTTGTATCAAAGACTCTAAATACTGGCATTAAGCCCACCTAATGGGCCTAAACCCCCATCGGCTAAACCTAACCCGAACCCCTAGCCAGCCTATTATTGTATGGCTATAGGCCTCACCGGGAACTATGTTTTATTAATCTTGAAACTTCACCGGGGATCATATATTTTATTAGGACAAGGGCTTATTGGAGATTAAATATATTAAATGTCATCACCGGGAGCTCATTAAAGCCTATAAGCAAGCCTAGAAAATAGATCACCGGGAGTAGGCTACAGGGAACTAACCTAAATAAAAGGTTCACCGGAGATCATCATAAATCTGCCATCACCGGGAGCTATGGTTTCACCTCATGTACCCCTCACCGGAACTATGTTTATAGGCTACTTGTAGGCTTTACCCCTCTATATAACACGTCACCGGGGCTAGGGTCTCGGAGTTTATAGAATATGGGTCCCCAACAACTTCAACTTCATCACCTGAGGAAATAAAAATTTGAAGAGAAAAAATTTGCAAGCCCATCACCCGCCCCGTCGCCCCTATCGCGAGGGGGGGTCACCGGTGTCATGCCTGAGCAGTAAATGCTCTACTACGTTAGAGTTGATCCTCTAGAACCCCCGCAACCCCACAATCCGTACAACCACTTCCACTTCCACTTCCATTCCCGTATATCCCATGCACCATATTGCAACCAATCCAAATCTTTCAGATAACCATCAATCACTTCCAACCGGCAGGGAAGCTTGGCTCTTCATACCCCATATCCCCAGCACTTGCCTGCAACGTGGTTTAGAATGATACCCTCCTGAAACATAAACATATCTACGCACAATCTTGGGGCCACCCTTCAATATTGCACTTTCTGGTCTTGAAACGTGCTGTCCGAATCCATCAAGGGCTGAAGTGAACCAACATAAATTGAGGCTTCGACCTCAGATATAGTAGTATATGGGAACGAATTCTGCAATGGGAAATTATTAATATTACCTAACACCGACACCTACACCAACCCAGCGAGAACACACCATAAGCGCAAGCACGACCATATACCTTCATATGCCCATTGACTCCTCTTTTGTACAAAGTTCACAAACAAATGATTATACTTGAATTATATTCCCCGACAAATTATTTGCCATGCAATAAGAATATCATCATTGTCACGGTAAAGCTATGGTCACGCAAGGTGTACAAGCACCGTGCCATACCATATGTCACGCCTTAGACATGGTTATATGAAGCGTCCAATATTTTTTATTTCTCGCGCAAGGCAATGTGATGAGGCATACCTGGTGAGATCATACCGGCAGGCACGAGTTGGTTGCTACCAGTGACTCAATGCTGGTGAGTACTAACCAGTGACCCATCACCGGTGACGTTGAACTGATGAAGCATGGCCGGTGAGTACTAATTAGTGACCTATCACCGGTGACGTTTGACTGGTGAAGCACGACCGGTGACCTCAATTTGGTCACGATTCCAGCATATATTTGCACGGTGGGTAGCTGCTGGCGAGTGGTTGCATTTCAATGAACGTTTATTGTTATGAGATCATAATCATTGTATTTAACCTTTAGCCTGAAAAAAGGACACTTTGCTTTGTACATGTTATTCATTACTGTCACGGTTATCATCTCACTATTATGCATACCTGTCTGTATCTACGCAAATCCACGAGGAAGTTTTTTTGCGAACTTTATTCTGTACAATATAATCATTATCTACTTGGCACTACTATCAACACTTAATGCATATAGGTTTGCTGTCGACTCAAATACTGTTTTTGTGAGTTGTTTAATCTGTAAATATATCATGTATCATCGCGTACATAATTATGATGCTGATAGGCGAGTTTACAAGAACGGTCGGGCTGGCAGAATTCAATCTCCATACCTGTACGTGGTGCCGGCCTACGAAACTACAGCACATAAAGTCTGTAGAGCCACTGGGAGCTCTCGCAACGACCATTCGGCTATGTACGAGGACCTTTATCGATCCTGCCATCGTGGCCTTTCGAATTCGATCTTATAGGTGGGTAGAGACAAATGGAGAGGCGTTGGAACTTGGGTGGATGCGCAGGAACGAGACAATACCGCATTCGAGGACACGTTCTACAAGATCAATTTGAAGGATATGCTTGGTTATAAGAGGCTCTGGATATTAACCTCGTCGTCGGCCGTACCTGGCTAGGGAGCTTCGGACTACCTGGGGTACTCTCAACATTTCGTATATCCACCTTAAACGGAGTAGTTGGAGACTACTAGAATAGAATTTCGATTATCCCTACGGGAGCAAATTCGTAATAATTCATGTGAAATATTTTGATTAATTATCACACAACAAATTATATGATAAATAATCGAAATATTACACATGATTTATCAAAATATTTCACATAAAGTGCCATTTTATGTGAAATATTTTGATTAAATATCACTAAAACTAAGCCTATTTAGGTATAGTACAGTGGAGCAAAAGCAAAACTTAAGGTTATCGTGAGATTGACAGGGGGTCGGTAACGAAGTGGATACAGGTGGATAAATAAGTGGGTTTAATGAAAATTGAATGAAAATTTGAATAGGAATTAGAGTATTCGAATAATTAAAGAGAGAATATAAAGCTACTAAGCTATAAAGCATTTTTGATTTAAATAAGAGATTATTAAATAATTATATATTATACGAAATTCGATCTCACTATCGCCATTTTCGAATAACTTCACTTTTTTCGAATAACTTCACTTTTTCGAATAACTTCACTTTTTTCGAATAACTTCACTTTTTCGAATAACTTCACTTTTTTTCGAATAACTTCACTTTTTTCGAATAACGTTAAAAAATAAGTTATTGTTTTGAAATATTGAAATTTTGATTTGTTTTAAAGTAAAGTACTTTGTTTTAGAACAAATCAAAATTTCGATATTCGATATTTAATGTGATTGATATATAGGTTTTAAAAGATTGAATAGATTTTTGAATTTATTTACGATGAATTATCATATAATTCACATTAAATATAGTATAAATATACTATATTTAATGTGAATCCTGCTCCCGTAGGGTTATAGGTGTATATTATCAACTCAACACCTCTGTTTTTAATCTTGAAAGACGGAATGTGGTATAGAACCACGTTCAATGTCGTTTTCGCATGTTCTACAATTTTATATATTATCCTTGCTGTATTGGGTACGAGTCTCTGGTCATTTCCGGTGGAATACGTTTTTCTTGCAATTGCAAAGTTACGGCTTCTTCTCACTTCCTGCAATAAACGATCTGGAAGATGCCAAGAATCCCACAATATCATTGTGCCCGGTCTAATCCTTGATATCACCACGAACATACTATCATGCGGTGGTAGTATTGCTATCATTGGCTACTTTGACCAGCAGAATGGTTCAGAGAACTTAACATCAGCACAAGTAAGACAAGCAAATGATTATAAAATTGACTAACGTCTGTCCCTGTGTCCCGAGACGCACCCCGTAACGAGACGAATCTGTAGTTTTGGAATCATAACTTTTTTCTTTGCAAGTCTACAAAGTTGCTATTGATACACTATTTTACTTAGTTATTTATCCCTAAGGAGATCATTTAAAAAATAAGAAAAAGAGTACAATTGATTATACTATTTGATCATTTCAATTATACTATCAATCGATGCTTCCGCTGTCCACCCCTATTTAGCCACGACTACTGAAGTCTTTTTCCAATTCGGAGCATACTAGGAAAAGTCCTATCCCAAATTAATATGGTTTCAAATTTTGAAGATATACAGAGAGGAAAAGGATGGATTCCGGGAGTTACTCCGATATAAGGAGACAGCCTTTTGTTTTTATTGCTTAATGATATATATTTAGCCGAGCTGCAGTTTACTAAATTTACATACAGGCTCGCTAAACTTCACCCAACCGCTATCCTCATGTGTAGTCACGTGTGTGGCGCAAGAGTGGAGCGCCGTCCGCAACGGCAAGTCTTTGTGCAAGGCGCACGTTCTGGCGTGCCTCAATTATATTGTGCTCTTATGGATTACAACACCATCCTTCATTCTGCATTCTCTCTCGTGCTTATGGATAACGCTCAATAAAGAGAAGACTTAGAGCCAATATTACCTCACTATTATTACAATTGTGTGAGGGTGCTGCAAATACAATTTTCGCAATCTTGAAAATCTAATCGCTCGAAATCCAGGTATTATAAACCCCATGTCTATTTTGAGATTCAACCGTAGTCCTCAGCCACGTATGCAACCTCGTCGCAACTCGAACATCAGCCGTACGAACAAAGATGTCTATTATACACTCTCTTCATCTGCTTTATCGCAATAACAATGGCAGAGGCTCTCGGAATTGTTTCTAGTGTTATCGCAGTTATCGATTTATCTGTAAAGGTTACCTTACGATGCTCCGAGTACTACACAAATGTGAAGAATGCTCGAGATGATATCGGACGCCTTCAAAATGAAGCCCAAGGATTAAAAGCAATACTTGAGAGAGTCTGTTCAATATGCGATGGTACAAATGGTGTGAGACTTCAAGATCCGCAGGGTTTGCGTAAAGGAGTCGAGGACTGCCAGAAACAGCTCGCACAGTTGGAAGCAAAGCTTGAGCCTCGAGGGATAAACAAATTAATGAGTCACTTTGGGAAACGCGCTTTGAAATGGCCTTTCAAAAGCAAAGAGGTGGATAGCCTTATAAAGAAACTCGAAAATTGCAAGGCCAATATATCTTTCAGTCTCCAAGTCGACCAAGAGTATGTGATTGTGTTTGTATTATATATAGCAGAAGCTGACGATGATATTTATAGGGTGCAAATTCTTAACATCCATCAAAATAATGTACTTGATAAACTGCGATATGTCAACAACGCCGCGTTTGACTCCCACGATGAAGAACACAATGCCCGATGCTACCAAGGCACACGAGCGGAACTCCTTCGGCACATATATAGCTGGGCTAGCGATCGAGACAGCAAATGTATATTCTGGTTAAATGGTATGGCAGGCACTGGCAAATCTACGATATCCCGTACTGTCGCCCAAAATCTTGCCCAAAAGGGAGAGCTCGGCGCCAGTTTCTTCTTTAAGAGGGGTGAAGGCGACCGTGGCCACGCAGGAATGTTTTTTGCAACAATTTTCACTCAGCTCGTCCAAAAACTACCTTCCTTAGCACCACATGTTCGAGATGCGATCGAAGCTGACCCAGGAATCTCTGGGAAGGCTTTGGGTCAACAATTCAATACACTTGTTTTGAAACCATGAATGAAGATACAAAATGATCTTCAAAAACCTTCTAGTATAGTGATTGTGGTTGATGCTCTTGACGAGTGTGATCGAGAAAAGGATGTTGAAGCTATCATTCGCCTATTTTCAAAAGCGCAGCACATCGCATCGCTCAAGTTCTTCTTGACAAGCAGACCAGAGCTTCGGATTCGCCTGGTCTTTAAGAAAATAGGAGATAAATATAGAGGATTAGTTCTCCATGAAATACCTGAGGAAATCGTTAAGGAAGATATCTCTTCATACCTAGAATATGAATTAGCAATAATCCGAGAAGATTATAACATATCAGTCACCCAAAACCGACAATTATCCGCGGATTGGCCAGGTCACACAATCGTTCAAAGTTTAGTCGGAATGGCTATTCCATTGTTTATTTTTGCTACAACCATTTGCCGGTTCATCAATGACCGAAAATGCGGCCAACCGAAGGAGCAGCTTGCTGAGGTCCTGAAATATGAGGGTAGAAGCCAAGTGTCTAAACTTGACGCAACATATCTCCCTGTCCTAAACCAGCTAATCTTCGAAGTTAACCCTTCGCAGAGAAGAGGTATATTACAAGACTTCAAGCAAGTCGTTGGGTCAATTGTCATTCTCGCTAGCCCTCTTTCCGCTACTTCCCTCGATCGACTCCTTGGAGTCCCTGAAGGTACAGTCGGCAGTAGAACAGATCTCCTCCACTCTATTCTAAGTATCCCCTCTCGTCCTGATCACCCGATACGACTGCTCCATTTGTCATTCCGGGACTTTCTCACTGATACTGAGAAGCGCGAGACGAACCCCTTTTGGGTTGACGAGAAAGATGCCCATAAGAACTTAGCAACCCGATGCCTTGAACTCTTATCTACGAGCGAAAATCTCAAAAAAGATATTTGCGATCTTCGGACACTAGAAAAGCCACGAGCAGATATTGATAAAAAAACGATAGATTTTCACCTACCATCCGAAATTCAATATGCTTGCCAGTATTGGGTATACCACTTGAAGGAAAGCGGAAGTAGTATATACGATGGCGACCACATCCACAATTTCCTCAAGTGTCACTTTCTCCACTGGCTTGAATCATTGAGCTTGATTGAAAGGCTACGAGAAAGTATTGGCTTGGTAAACAGCTTGATGGCTATAATAGACGTATGTCACCCGTTACTCTCAACTACAAGTATCTACTAAATATAAGTTTTAAGCCAATAAAAGGCAGCGAAATCTCTAGGTTCCTTTACGATGCAAAGCGCTTTATCCTCAGCTACTACTCTATAATTGACTCGTCGCCCCTTCAACTCTACTCCTCTGCGCTTATCTTCGCCCCCCAAAAAAGCATTGTTCGAAATACATTCCATAATTACACTCCCGATTGGATTCTACAGGAGCCAAATACAGATCTGGAATGGAATGCAGTTCTTCAGACGCTCGAAGGGCATAGCGACTGGGTCAACTCGGTCGCTTTCTCGGCCGACTCGAAACTGCTGGCATCAGCATCGGGCGATCGCACAATCAAGATCTGGGATGCAGCTACAGGCACGCTGCAGCACACACTCAAAGATCATATTGGCGCCAGAAATTTATCATTTGATATTACAAACTCAATCTCAATTACAGACGTTGGCTGCTTTAAGTTAAATGTAAACAGTAACATCCCTTTGCCTTCATCTTCTCAAGCAATAAATAGTAGAAGTCACCGTCAAGGATTAAGTATCAATGAGCCTTGGGTAATATGGAATGACCAGAACCTTCTTTGGCTACCACCCGACTTCCGGCCTAAAATCTTTACTATCTCGCATACCGGCTCGAAACTCGCCATTGGGCATCGATCTGGGAGAGTCTTTATTATTGGAATAAATAATCCATATAGTAATATTCTTTAATAAAGTTAGCTTATTTTCAGAAATACACAATAGTAATTATTTATTTTATCTATATCAATTCCAGTTAGAATATCAAATCGGATTGTTTATCTAGCTACTCTCACCATTCAGGCTGCTTATATACTGCTATACCCTTATTAGTAGGATCCTCTAAATCCCTCTATACGCCTCGCTGCCGCCGGCGATAATGGCGCCACAAACGCCCCAACGGCCTACAACCGCGAACATCAACACGCACACACACGAGCAATCGCCCATATCTCCCTTACCCTTCCGGCACACTGGAATCTTACAGAACACGTTACCTATTCCGCCAGTGGTTAATCCTATTGGCACATTAGCGTTCCAAACTGTATTAACCAAGCTAAAACAAATGGAATGCAAAGCGACGCTGCGATGCGTTGTATTTAAAGGCTTTATAAAGGTTATTGAAGCTTTTGTTTGTAACTCCTTGAACAAACAAAAGAAACTTGCATAGGAGATTCAGAATGGATCGTTAATGTACCTAAACCAACATTTTTTTGGGATTACTACTGCAAAGCAGCTATTCAAAATTTCTTATATAAGAACCCTCAAAACCCCAAACATAGCAGTTGCAAAAGCGATTGCATTGTTATAACGCGTTGTTCTGTAAAAACATGCTATTTTATTAAAATATGGTAGAGAATCCAAAATTTTAGGTATATAGGCAGCCAAACCGCTAATAGTCGGTAATCTGATGTTGGTAAATCAAAAGGGAAAAGCAAACTGTTGGTATTAACTTGGTCAGTTAAAGTGTAAGTACTTAAATCTCTTCTTGTATAATCATCGTTGTTATTTTTTATGTAATCTATGGAATGGAGGACAACTTTATAAATATTTTCGAGGTGCTAATACGCCTAATACGGTTAGATGTATTATTCGTACAACAACCCAAAAGTTATATGATTCATTTTCCAATAGTAACAACTATCTAAAAGTAAAAAAATTATATACTTAACTTTTAATCTTCTCTTTTTACCTATTGGGACTTTTTAATTATCAATTTATTAATATCAATTAAATCCTTTAATGCTTAACAAAGCTTATCCTTAATTATAGTATCCATTGAATTGGAATTATTATCAATCCACTTAATCTCCGTAATCTTCCTACGTTTATATAATTGATGAAATAACATGATATTAATTATAAATCTCTTTTCGATTGTAATGCCCAATTTGATCAATAATTTGTATAATAACTTCAAATCGATACAGATAACAAGTGGAATCTGTTTCTTGGGCTTCATAATAGCGTTGATAAATCCCTTAATCGTAGCTTCTATATCAAAGCCGAATATTAATCTATATAACTTTAAAGCTAATACGCTTTTTGTAATTCTCTTGCATTTAATGAATATCCAATATATAATATTAGCATTATTATATTTATTAATAAAGTATATAATATATTCTATTTAAGAAAAGAAATCAAGGTTATTTACAAATAATATATCTATAAATATAGTTAATTTAATCAAATCGATATCGAGAGGAACAAAGTTAAGGCCTTTTGATTAATTGCTTATTTGCTATTTAAGAACTTTATTCAACTTTTTAATATTATCTTTTTTTGGATCAATTATCTGGGCAATAATAAAAAGATAATATAACGCTTTTGATTGATATACAATTGCAATATATATTTTTTTTAAGCTTTTTGGGCAATATATTAATTTTTTAATATAACATCCTTTCGCTTCTTTCCTTTTGTACTTAAAATATTTATTTTTTTTCGATTAAACAATATATATATTATTACATTGCTTTTCCTAATTAAAATAAATATAATCGTTTTTTGAATGTAATCAATTCTTTATTAAATTTAAGTAGTATACCCTTCCAAAACTTTTTACAGTTTTTAACCATTAAATATACTTTTTTTAATTGTTTTTACTTCGATTTTACAGATTTCTTATCCGCAATTATAAGAGTATTATCCATTTGTAATTCTACGATATCGAATTCTATTCTATTTGTATACAAAAGACATAGATCGTATATAGATTATTCCATTTTAAATCGTTTCTTATTGTTAGAAGGTGTAAACAAAGAATCAACTAGTTAAGATCGTATGAAAGACTTTTCATTGCCTTCTAAAATATACGGATTCTAACTGGGTATTTATATTATAATCCGTATTTAATAAATTCCTTAATCAACTCTACGGTGATATACTAAAGGAATATCTTCTAACCTCCGGCGTCGAGCTATTGAATCTTTTACGCCAAAATGTCAAAGCATCTGAATACCAAGGTTTTAGGTAACGACGGCGTATCTTAGTCTTATCCCTTCCAAATATTGGGGGTCTGAGCGTAGACGGTCCTAACACTTATAGTAGCTATAATATATGTTAAATCAATGATTTTCTATTTCCAAAACACTATAAAATAGCTTTACCATATAAAAAAATAAAACCTTTTTCCAATTTAAGCTTCTTAGATGCTCGAATATAAAATACTTTATTAAGATTTGTAATAGATTATATATATGTTTAAATGATATTTTTTAAGAATATTAAAACTTTTAGTAATAATATATATATTATAGCTATAAGTGAAATAATAATATATTGATTAACACATTAAATAATAGGGGATTGTATTAAAACATTAGTTTTATCATTATTTTTATATATCTGAATTACAAATCGAAATTTCGAAAATGCTTTTTTAATACCTTTATTCTTCATTTTATCAACGAATTTCGAAGTGAAAATCCTAGTTTTTAGTGGAACCTTTAATTCTGGTATAATTTTAAATATCTTATTCTTTATAGATCCATCAATTTCCTTTTATCTTAATTTAACATATACTGAAGTTGAATTATTGTTATTAATAAATATCTTATTAAATTTATTAATATTAACATTCTCTTCTATGTTATTATTTTAAAGAAAAGCTGAAATCTGAAATATGTTCTTAACCATACTGATTTTATTCTTTAAATTGCTTTTCAATTTATAGCGTAATTATAAATTAAATCAATCCGCTGATGATATTAAAGAACGGAATGCTTTTTGAAATATGATTTCTTCCTTTTCCTCCATAGCATCATCATTGTCTTTAGGCATTATATAAAATGGTTTTACAAATATTAATTTAAAATCTGTTGGTTTATTTGATAATTTAATAATACAAATCTCCTTTTCCATATAAAGTAAAATATAAGATTTAGTTCATTTGCCCAATCCTATCCCCTTTTCCTTTCTCCATACCAAAACTTTTGAATTTATAGGTAATCTATAGATTGCTAATATAAATGATCCATTTTTTATACAAAACGTATTAGATATTTATCTTTTTGTATTAATCTTATAAATCTCAATTATTGCTTTCTTGATTACATTAGTTCGTTTTATAATAATTGTAGCTAATACATTAATTATAATTATTCGTGGATATGTTCTATATACCAGAAAAATAGAAACAATACCATCTGGCTTAATCGTATCATTTATAGTTTTTATAGTTATCTGCAATATTATATTCTTAGCCAATTTAAAACCTAACATCTCCTCATTTATAATATAGTATATATTTATTTTAATGATTTATAATATTGTTCCATAAACTCAATCGAATTATAAACCTTAACTAATATATATTTTCATAACAATAATCATTAATGTAACGTTCTGAATAAATTTTTTACTAAAAAAAATTCTTGCCTGTATCATATATGATATAATCCGGTAATCCAATATATATATTGATCCAATATACTTTTAATGTATCCCATGTATTCTTAACCATTATATTATTTAATCATCTAGCCGCTTAATATTTTGTAACTTTGTTGATAATGTAAAGAATTAGTTGATTTGCAATATATATTATATCAATTAAAATAGTATAATTGAATTCTATATTATTCTAAAATAAAAATTTGAATTGTTTAGATGATTTTCTGTAAAGTTAATAATGTTTATAATATTTTGTAAGATATTTAATAATATTATAATTTTTATTATATTCAGTTTATTGTAAGACTTTATAAAATTTCTAAGCTGATAGGTAACCGAAACGTTGATATAGTTGATGAAGATCCACATTCGTTAAATAGCATTTATTCTACTGAATCGAATTTTGAATAAAGCTATTGAAATTGATTTTCTATAATAAAAATGGATGATCATTTCGTTGATAAACTGGGAATTCCCTATTTGATATATAAAGAATATTTATACAATTATTAAAAGCAATCTTAAGCCTGTTTATATCGGCTAGAGATAATAAAAACGATGTATCTATTTATAAAATGTAAAACTTTACTATTCCAAAAGGCATTAAAACGTTAATAGATCCGATTAAAGTTTCCCCTTTTCCCTTTTCGAATTTAATATTTGCAACTTCTACTTGTAATATATTAATTATAGCATCAAAGACTTTCTATTATACTTTAAATTATTTATTTCTAATAGTAGATCTACAAACCGCTTTTATATCAATACAAATTCCGAAGAATTCTTTATCAGAATACTTTTCTAATATATAAAACGCTTTTTTAAATATTTTTTCATCTACCTTTCCATATGCTTTTTCATTAAAAAAATTATATTATAAACGTACAAATTACCAATTTTTTAATAACCTTTTTACCATCAATTAGTTCAGAATTAGTAAAAAATAAATCCTTTTCCTTCTAATCCTCAAAATCCAAATTTGAAAAAAAAGTAGCCATTTTTTGCTTTTAATCCAAATTCTTTTCTTTTCCTTTAATTTTTACTAATTATTAATTATAATGCTTTTTAAAGCTATTATTGCTTTCAATACTAAATCGATTTCTCCATTTTTTGTAAAATATATTTAATTAATTAATATCCTTCCTTTTTGCAGATTTAACATTTTCTAATAAAATTGTTATTTTGGTTTTATAATATATATGTATCTAGCAAGTTATTCCGGAAATATAAGGATTATATATTTCTATTTAATGAGTACAAATTAAAGCTTTGTGATATATAATTGCTATTATTATTACGAAATTTTGATCTATAAAAAAGGTTGAATCCTCCGTTTTATATAATTTCTCCTATATATTTATTTATTTATTTAAAGTTTAACGTCTTTATGTAGAATGGCTAGTTCTGACCTCCCAAAGGGTATTAATAACGGGCCCGCAACGAAGGCAGAACCTCTCTGCGCGCTTTCTGTGTATAGCCTATTGTTATACTTGATAATACTTCTGGCACTTTGCCCTTCAGTTCTTACCCTTCAAGCAATACAATTTCCCTTTATTCCTACAATCCCTCTTTTTTCATTTGAAAAAACGCTTCCGTTTTCTTTTTCCTTTATTTTATATATTTGTAGATTGGTACCTTTATAAACAAACTTATTCTTTTTAAATATAGCGGATTATATATAAAACGTCGTATTAGAAAGTATATATATATATAGAAAGCACTTTTTATTTTTATTGGTTTTTACGTTAAGGCGATGCTTTTATTTAATGCATATACTGATTGTATAAAACATAGCTTATTATTATACAGCGATTAAAGAATGGCGGTTTTCTTTTAATAAGCTATAATTTTAATGGAGACTATTCGAACTTGTTAAATTGTATATTTGCAATACACAAGTATTGAAAGTGAAGTACTGGATTATTGTAAAAAAGCTTTTGAAAAGTTTTGGGTGCGCCAGTATTGTATTCAGATACCTCCGTTCTTTTTTAAAGCGGTTGGGTAAGCAATCCAATTTGATCAGCTAAGTATAGAACTTGTACTGTAAGATTTTATGAAGTACAAAATACTTAGAAGTTTTTTTGTATCTGTAAAAGCAGTTGAGTTCAGCATTTCTGTAACCAAACCTTTTGTAATATCGTATAAAGTCGCTGTGTGTAGTCTGGGCGGTTAGGAGTTGGTGAAGCGATATACAGGAGAGGTAGAGCTTTGGGGGTTCGGCTATGGTGTATCCCAGTTCCCATTTGCGATATAATATCGAAAGTCCTGTTTGGTATTAGCTCTACTAATTAGAGGTTACTATATCGGTAAGAGCTTTTGCTATTATGCCTATTTCGCTGATTATGAGCTTTATTAAATAGTTGTTATTCATTCATTCCTTTTTTATATCAGCATTTGCTAGCTTATCAATCGTTTCATTGCTTTTGATATTTATATAATTTGGAAACCATATAATACCAACTTTGTAATAGTTTATAAATATATAATATTCGAAAAAGGCCTATTGGAAAATGTTAAACGCATTTGCCTACATACATTAGATTACTAAAGTATTATCGATATATATCCAAAACTGTTTATTTAAAAGCTAGCAGATTTCTAGTATATACTGTAGGCCTTTAAAAGCTCTAATTGCTTTTATATCAAAAATGTAGAAAATACTATTTATCGCTTCTTTCCCCGTTTTAATTAACGATTGGCTGCAATATACAACGTATTTGTAATCTACTAGCTTAATGCTGTTTATATATTGTTCAAAGCCGTTTGAAAACACTATAACTATATTTCCGTTTAATCGATTTCATCATATATTGAATTGTTTGACTATAGCTTCCTTCGTTCTTCCTTTTACAGGGTCAATCCTACAATCAGGTAAGAAATGCGGCTAAGCCAGTACTAGCCTGGAAGCGCGCGGGATTAGTGTATCCACGCAACGCAGATTTGTTATGCATTGCCAAAGTAGAATCGAAGCTTTGAGCCAGTGTACTAACAGATGATCAGAGTCGAGCATTTTGAGCCGGAGCGCGAAACGTATATAAGTATATTCGAAAGCAGTGCTATCTAACAATAGCCCTGTATTCCAAAGAACACTTACTATAAGCGCCATACGCTAGGCCGAAAGAACCTCTTTTGTTGCTAAAATAATAATTTTGTTAGCTTTTTCAATTAACGGACCCAATCTTATACTAACCAAACGATTGCGATTGTAACCGCTTGCTGCACTAAGCTTTAGCTTATCACTATACCAAACCTCCAAGCTATATAGTAAGGAGGACTGTACACATATAACTACGGCCTTTCTTAGCGATATAACGGATAGTCTAAACTTGATACCCGCTAATCCTTTGATATAACATGCAACTTTTAACGCTTTTGTTGTACGTTCGGCTACATGTCTTTTAAAGAAAAGCTTACAGTCTATCCAAACGCCAAACTAGCGTAAAACCGGCTGTTCGTTGCCATCTGCGGTTACTGGTCTGATCGTGAGCTCCAACGATACATTAATGTTGGGGGCATTCGCATTCTGTCTTCGCGAAAGGTGGATCATCTCCAGCTTCTCATTTCTCCTATATAGCAATGGCCTATTTCAACTATTATATAAATCCTGATATATTCTTTATAGAATTAAAGCAAGCAAAATCGCATGCTGATATTTTCTAACAAACAAACATAAGTTTGTTGTGTATATGTATTGGATCTTTTATCTCCTTCTAAAGTTGCATGTAAAAACTCTATAGCTCTTTTGTTATAATATTGAAAGATTCGTTGAGGATCTTGTTTTTATTACTCTTTTTTACAGTAGTAAAAATGATCGTATTCCATTGGGCAAGTATATTTCTTTTATATTGAATTTCTTCAAATTCCTGCTTTATATATTCGTATAGGCTTTTAAAAGTATCTAGCAGATCATCCCAGCTAAAATAATAAAAGCTTAAAGCACTGCCTTTCAGTATTATAGGGAACATTTGATAAAACTGTTTTATAAAAAGCTCTACGCGATGAACTATTTTATAGAAAATCGAAAGTTTATAGTCAAAATTATTATTGTTTTTCTTATATTTCTTGTTAAGTGAGTAAAACTTCTATAAATTCAACAATGCATTAGGCACATATAATAAATTCTTTCGATCCTTTCCATCATTTGATCGTTCTCTCCGATTTCCTCTATTATTTCGTCCTTCTTTACCATTCTTATCGTTTGGATCGTCGTTATCGTCGTTAGGTGGGTTATCATCATTTCGTTTATTACCGTCCTTAATCATTTTCTTAATCTTCTTCAATAAAAATTCAATTATATTAAAATCATTGCTTTTCATAATTTCCTTAACTTGCTCCATTATTTATGGTACATTATTCGTTCTTTGCGCTTGCTTATATAATCCATTTTGTGCGTTTGCCCCTAACATGGTGATATTGAGTTCTTTAATTCGAAGAGTTTTTCGAAGTTGTTAAGCATCGAATTGATAAACAATTACAAATTCGTTTTTTATAAATAACTCAAAATCCTTATGGAAGATTTTAGCAAGGTTATTATTGTATATATCCTTTTTCGCATATACTTTGCGTTTGTATTTAATATATTTCGAAAAATCCTTTTTATCAACCTCTTTAATAATCACATCGTATATCAATATAGTTTTATACCAATCATCGCAATAATCGATCTGATTTTCTTCCTTTAATTTATTGTATATCGCTGTAGCCATTGAAAATTGAGTGAGTGAGTAAGTAACCATTTCGTAAATATAAGTATAAAATGAATGGGAATGTAAAAGGTTGTAGAATGTAAATATAAAATGTAGAATATAGAATAAAGAATAAAATGGTTTTTTATACGATATACAATATAAAGGATACGTAATGGATACAAATATAACTTTGTTTTATTTAATAAAATCAATCTTTCAAAATATATCTTCTTTTATAAAGAATCCTATTTAATAAGATTATGTTCTAGAAGTATATTTTTTAGTATTATTAAATCAGTATGAAAATCTATTTAATAGATCTTATATCTGATTTATTAGCCTTTTCAGAATTCTTACTAATCTCAAAAATTATTTCTTAATACCTAGTATTGATTGTAGAATCCAAGGTTTTTAATTTGTGGTATTATTAATTAGTGTTGGTATTAACTTGGTTAGTTAAAGTGTAAGTACTTAAATCTTTTTTGGTATAATCATCGTTGTTATTCTTTATATAATCTATGGAATGGAGGACGACTTTATAGACGTCCTCGAGGTGCTAGTACGCCTAATACGGTTAGATGTATTATTCGTACAGCAGCCCAAAAGTCACATGATCCATTTCCCGACAGGTAATCTTTATTAAAATTATGGCTTATCAAAAAAAAACCGCTATTCTTTAATCATTGTATAGTAATAGGTTACGTTTTATACAATTAGTGTATACATTATATAAAGGCATTGCCTTAACATAAAAACTGATAGAAATAAAGTATTCCCTATGTATATATACATTTTTTAATATAACATTTATATTTGTATATAAATCCGTTATATTTAAAAAAATAAACTTGTTTATAAAAGTATTAGTTTACAAATGTGTAGAACAAAAAAAAAGCAGAAGCATCTCTTTAAATGAAAGAAAAGGAACTGTAGGAATAAAGGGAAACTGTATTGCCTAAATGTAAGGATTGAAAGATAGGGTGCTAGGAGTACCATCAAGTATAATAATAGACTATACACGGAAGGTGTACAGGAAAATCCTGCCTCCATTACGGGCCCATTGCTAATACCCTTCGGGAGATCAGAACTAGCCATTCTATATAGAGACGTTAAACTTCAAATAAATAAATAAATAAATAAATAGATCCTAATAAGGCCTGCCTCGAATAAATAAAATCAAAAAACAAAAAATTTCTTTTTAAAATCGGATTGCTTTTACTATAACGAAACCCTTTTATGAAGTAGAATATAATATTATAATATAAGAGATAGGTACTAGGTAAGATGTATAATATTCTACAAAAAGTTAAGGAGGAGACGGAGAGTCGACGACTATATGGAGGGTGAATGCCTAAGGCATCCATATAACTACGTATTGAACCCGTGATAGAAATATTGAAATTTTGATTTGTTTTAAAGTAAAGTACTTTGAAGAAAATTTTGTATATAAGATCTATACAAAATTTTCTCTAAGGTACTTTGTTTTAGAACAAATCAAAATTTCGATATTTAATGTGATCGATAGATAAATAATGTGATTGATATATAGATTTTAAAAGATTGAATGGATTTTTGAATTTATGACGATGAATTTTCATATGATTCACATTAAATATAGTATAAATATTGTTGAAAGTATGGTTCACGTGAGTGCTAGAGTAGGGGGAGCTAGCCCTAGTTAGTACTAGTAAAGAGCTCTGGCTTATATCAGAGCTCTTTCTCTCATAGATAGCTTTTAATGCTCTTAATAAAATTGCTATACAAATGCCCTCTTATTCTACCCTATACTTCCCATCGTACCCTGTAGAGAGTCATACTTGAACAGGTTATGAGCCCGGGTTCGCACTCGGGTTAGAATTAGAGGAGGGAGCGCACAAGGCGCAGAGAGGAGGCAGAGGCCGACACTTGAGAAAGCAAAGGCTACCAAAATCACTGAAAGGTAGAGGCCTAACCATAAAAGAGTTGAAGCAGAGGCTCCTCATCATTAAGATCCAAAAAACCTTAAAAACATAATGAACTGAATCATTCAATGGTGTACATATATACATCTATCACCTGCCTGACAAACATATTCATTCCCTCGGAGTCATTCACATTCACACTCAATGAAAACTCAAACTACGCTAAGGAAAAGAAAATGCGATTTAAAAGGGAGACCTGTAGTCCAACTGAGACTACGTATCAAGACAAATCCAACAACAACACTATCGATTGTATCGGAAAATCGACCGCCATGGCAGACAAGGACGACGACAGACCACCAAAGATCCCGATTCTCGATCGAAAGAACTGGCGACAATGGTTCAAGATAGCAAAGCTCCATATTGTACAGAAAGGTTGGGGTTACGCTATTACCAACAACATAGCTGCATGCAGAGCACTCCATGTCAACGCAGGAGTAGCTGAGTTCGATGAGGCAATATACAAGATGAAGAAAGCCCAAGCTGGTACAGAACTCTTTGTCATCCAACACATCAACGATATGGACAACGAGCTCATTGAAAAAATTGCTGAATTCAATGCGAATTAGGCCAAATTAAAAGAAAAGTACAAGCGCGTTACCCCTCAAAAACTGCGAAACAAGTTTACTCGACTCACTACATGGAAGCTTAAGAATGGCGTTACAGCTAAGGAAGGCTGGCTTGAAATCTATTCTATTCGAAAGGAGATTGTTGAAGCAAAAACGAGACAGAGAGATATATTAACTGAGGATATCGTCTTCGGCTTCTTCATTCAAGGCCTTCCAGAACGATTCAACATTACCATTGAAGCAATCGACGTTTAGAACCTCGATTTTACAACCAAGTTTGAGAAGATTCGTGCCGTAGACGAAACAGCTGCTTTGAAGAAGGCTACCGCATTGGATAGTGATGGGGATACAGCGATGGTTATGATGGCACAAAGCCGGGGGCGCCAAGATTGTGGGGGATTTGATGGAAACCGTTGTTGAAGCTTTGATCGAAGACCATGTAGCTTCAGCAGGTCCAGAGAGTGTTTCTTTTGCAACGAATCTGATTATATTGTATGCGATTGCCCACACAAGGAGGGTATCAAAACCTATATCAAGGAGAATCCGATCAAGAAGTCCTCTTCCCCACCCAAGAATCGAATTTCATTCAATTGGAGAAACCGCGAGTCATCCCCAAGCAGCTTGTCCTTTCGCCCTGCGCGCGATCGCGGCTATGTTGCTGCAGAGGCATCAGATGAAGACGAGGTCCATTATCTTCCAAGTGAGTCTGTATATATATCTTTCCACGGCAACACTAGAGAGTGGATTGCAGACACCGGTTGTTCGTTGTATATGACTGATCAATCCCACCTTTTATCTAGCTTAAAGCCATTTCTAGCGTCGAGAAGGATAAAGGTTGGAGGGGGAGAGTTGGTTGCGAAGGAATACGGGATGGTGGAGATCAAATAGAATGAAAAGTTATACAAGTTGAAGGCACTACATGTTCCAGGGCTAGGAGCAAGCTTATTATCTGCAAGATCGTTTTGCGGAGAGTTTAAAGCCAAAGAAGCTTTCAATGACAAAAAAATGTACTTTCATAGAAATGGAAAAATCTTGCTATCCGCAAACAACTTCTACGGTATCTACGTGATTACCAATATTATTAAAAATGATTTCGATATTGCATTTCCAGCTGAAGAGACAGAGGAAGAGGTTCCAGCAGAACTAGAAGATATCATATATGATGAGAGCAAGGTGGATCGAGCGGAGACCCAAAGACGGAATCGATTAAATCGATATTGGCTATAGCATCGACGTTTTGGACATATGGGATATAGGATCTAGAGTAAACTACACCTTGTAACAATACTGGAAAAGGACATTAAACTACCTGCTGATCTAGAACCTTGTGAGGTATGTGCAGTAACTAAAATAAAGAAACATTATAGCATTGTTCTTGCAGAACACAAGAAGCGACTATTAGCTTTTATTTCTCTTGACGTTTTAGGGCCATTCCCAGCGTCTTTTCGAAAGAAACAGTACTTTGCGGAGATAATATACAGCTGGACAAGGAAGATCTGGATAATATATCTGGAAAAGAAGAGTGATATCATTATAGAGCTCGAGAAGTAGAGAATTCGTATGGAACGAAAGAGTGGCTTCTTGGTAGAAGCTACGCGAACTGACAATGCCCTAGAAATTGAAAAGGTATTACAAGAATGGCAGGATAAGTTGGGTACATAGCGATAATCAATATGCATATACACCTTGAACCAGAATGGCACTGTAGAGCGTGCAATTCAAACAATATAATCAAATGTTCGGGCGATGCTGAAGGACTCAGTTATGCCTATTGAATTCTGGGATTACACAGCTAAGTCGGATACATATACAAAGAATAGAATGTGTACAAGGCCGTAGATGGACAAATTTGAAGTTAGATAATGTTATGGTGAGATTCCAGATAATCAACAACGAGATGTAAATATGCCAATAAGGAAAAGATAGATATTACCGTATGAAGCGTGAACTGGAATAGTACCATCAATTGCACATATCAAAATGTGGGGATCAAAATGCTACTTTTACATCGATCCGGCGTTTCATTTTAGCGGTACTCGTCGAGATAAGCTAATGGATCGAGCAAAAATTGGTGTATTTGTTGGATACAATAATTATACAACGAAGCAATTGTGGATATATGCTCCCGATAGATATGCAATAATAAAGACGAGTAACTGCACATTTTTCAAAGGGTCGCCAGATGGGAAGGTTGATTTGAAGTTGCGCTCAGTTACTTCAAAGGGGGATTTTGTAGAAGGACAAGGAATACAGAACATCTTACCAGATCAACGATCTGTAGGAAGACCTCGGATTTACCCCGTTGCAAGTGTGCGCACGATGCCCATTGAAACTGCCAAGCCAGAGGTTGCCACAAATGTTAAAGAATCTGAACTGGAGCCGATCATGCAACTGCAATCGACAATTATACCACAAGTAGTTATTCCACAAATGATACTATAAGCCGAATCAATGAATATTACAACAGGTAAAGTGGAATATGCTGGGCCAATAACAAGGAAAAGATCGAAAGAGCAGGATAATGAAGCGGACTTTCAGAAGGCCAAGCGTTTACGTGCATTTCTCACTGTTATAATGAATTTGGAACCTGATCAAGAATTCTTTACAAAGCAACAGAATGACGATTATGCATTCATCTTAGAGGTGATCATTACGAATGCGATGGCGAGGGATATACCGATTCCGAAGATGTATGAAGAAGCTATAAGTAATCCAACTTATGGAGAACAATGGCAGACTGCTATTAATAGAAAGGTTGAAGAACTGGAAAAGAATAAAATATAGCGATAGATCTATAATGATGGAACAAATAATTTAGTCAATACGAAGTGGGTGTTCACAAGGAAACTGAATATAAACGGATCACTAGAACCTTTCAAAGCCAGATTGGTTGCGAGAGGATTTACACAGAAATATGGAATGGATTTCTTCGATATTTTCGCACCTACTGTGCAGTCTGCCACTGTCCGATTGTTCCTGTCTTTAGTTGCATCTCAGGACCTTGAGGTATACTATTTTGATATAAAGAATGCGTTCATTAAAGCGGAACTAAAGGAGAAGATCTTTCTTTCTGCACTGAAGGGTATTAATGTTAAGCCGGGGCATATACTCGAAGTTCTTTGGAGACTTTATGGGCTGAAACAAGCTGCACGCGACTGGAATGATCTTATAAAGAAATGGCTCATCAAATGGGGTTTTGCACAGAGTTTGGCTGATCCATGCTTGTTTACTCACTCTGAGCGAGGTATTATAGTACTGTTGTATATCGATGATCTCTCAGTTGCAGCACAAAGCCTGGATAACATCTTATAGTTCAGCAAGCAACTTACTTCTATATTTAAAGTCAAGAATCTGGGGGAGATTGAGAACTTGAAGCTTCTAGGCATAAGAATTATCAGAGACAGAAAGGCTAAGACTCTATACATCGATCAGGAACAGTATTTGGAGAAGGTGTTGAGCAGACATAGATTCAAGAAAGAAAGCTCCAGACCTATCTCGATACCATTGGACGGCTATGAGGCACTCCGACCAGCAAAAGAGAATGATAAACGAGCAGACCCTAGCAAATATAGCTGTATAATTAGAGAGTTGATATACATAATGGTATATTCAAGGTCTGATATAGCTTTTGGATTAGGTAAACTTAGCCAGTACATGAAGAATTTAGTAGAGTTTTATATACATTAATTAAGAAGAGTTATACGATATTTACGAATAACCATCAACTATAAATTGCGTTTCGGATTAGGGGGAGTAAGAAATCTCGTGATTTATTCTGATGCAGATTATGCTAGTAATATGGTTGATAGGAAGAGTACGTTAAGAGTAGTTGCACTTTTGGGAGGAGGGCCAGTGTTCTGGATGAGTTGAAAGCAGAACTCAGTATCGACATCAACAACCGAATCAGAATATATAGCTTAATCCATTGCAGCGAAACAAGGTTAATGGTTAGCTCAAATAGTTCGAGATATAGGATATAAGCAATTTGTTGCAGAAAACGGATTTATTGTTGAGATGAAAGGGGATAATTAAGGAGCAATAGCTTTAGTCAAAAATGTACAATTAACTAATAGATCAAAATACATCGATATAGCATATCACCATGTGCAGAATCTCAAACAGAAAGAAAAGGTTGATATCAGTTATATCCCTACCAACAAAATGGTAGTAGATGGATTGACCAAACTATTAGCAAGAGATGTTTTCAAAAGGTTTGTAGAGATGCTAAGTATAACAAAGCACCACGATAGACCTAAAGAGAAGTGTTAAAAGTATGGTTCATATAAGTGCTAGAGTAGGGGGGGTTAGCCCTAGTTAGTACTAGTAAAGAGCTTTGGTTTATCTCAGAGCTCTTTCTCTTATAGATAGCTTTTAATGCTCTTAATGAAATTGCTATACGAATGCCCTCTTATTCTACCCTATACTTCCCATCGTACCCTGTAGAGAGTCATACTTGAACAAATATACTATATTTAATGTGAATCCTGCTCCCGTAGGACCTGGGTCTCGGTGGCGCATGCTATATACATTGCATGCGACTGGGATCTAAGCTGGGCTTAAGAGTTAAAGGCTTACGTTGCACTGAGCTTGTGGGGAGAGTGCAGGTCATACATAATGCAAGGCTGAATTTTGGTAATTTGAAAGTAGACCACTTCAAATGGTTTATGAAAGCTCACCAGCCCCCACACCCAACTGACAAGCTAGGGGTATACCGATTTGCCTGAAATGCTAAAGAGGACCGAGTAAAGCAAGATCTCAAAGGGAAACAGGATGAGCTTTTATCCGTCGCAATCCATGTGTGTTCTGGCTCTTATAATTGGGTCTTTCAAGGAAAATATACTTGGGAGGAAGATGGCTCAGTTAGTTTGCCGCTGTTTGGTTGGTGGTTTGATTGTGGGGATTGCAGAGATGTTGCTTGAGGAGTACGAGATGTATCTCCACCACCTGAGGCGGGGGAAGGGTGTTGGAAATTGGGGGTGGTGCCGGACAATGATGTATTCAGTTGGGCAACAATTGATGCGCCAGGATCCAGCGTATTACCTCGTGTATGTGGCATTGCGGCCAGATCATGAATGGAGGTTGATAAGCCACCCATACTATACCAAGTACGCTGTGACTGGGCATATGACCGCCTTTAAGCACATCGATATTAACATCCCAGTATCGCTCGAGAGCAATCGTGGTGGAAACATGATACAGGGTACTTGGTATCGCAGACCCGATAGACAAACCCATCTGCCTCCCGTCCTCGCAGATTAATCCTCTCTCACCACCTCATTAAGCGGCGATTTAGGAGCATCTCTGGTAGAATCAAAGTGCAATTTTTATCATCCTCCACATCTATAGACAATGTTTACTGATCGTGATTCTGAGGAACTGGGAGTTAAGTGGAAAACTGTGCCATGCAAGCCCGTGGATGTACGGGTAACACTACCACATATACCTCATGGATCTATAGGGCCTGCAACTCAAGTTCGTTGGACTATGCTACCTTGGTTTGTTGGAATTCAAAATGATCATAAAACATTGGAGATTATGGAGGGGGGCACTTGGCCAGAACTGTTGCAGGCACACCGGGACCAAATCTCCCCACCTACCTCTTCATCAGGGCATCCAAATACGTATGGTAAGATTCCTTACCGATACCCCGCTGCAGTACAACTTTGGGGGCTGGGGTGTCTTTCCGATGCTCTTGTAGGAAGACAAAGATGGGATTCACCTGCTGTATTGGCAGAGCGAGACTATTTGTTGGGGGTGGGTGGGGAAAGTGAGGCGGCTAGGGTAGCGTATATAAAAGAGAGTGGAGGAAGAAAGCAGAGAGGCAGGCAATGGATGTATTTGAGATTATGAAGAAAACAGAGATTCGGGCATATGGGAAAAACTCTTAATTTTGGAAAAAGGAACACCCAGAAGCAGCTTTAGAGGAGGCAGGGGTAGGAGAGGAGGATGAGGATTCTTCCAGTGAGTCGGATGAGCTTTTTCCTTTGCGGTCATTTGCCCCTCCAAACCTCTATTTCTAAGAAAAAATCTCAACATCCATAATAGCTAGTACTCCAGAAGAAATTTGAATTGATTTTTCACAGTTTGATGCTTATATCAAATATGAAAATGTTGTTTTATTAAATCAATCCAAATGAGTAATTCGAGGAGAAGATGTTGTTTTTGAAATAGCCGACAGCTCAGTTAAACCGATAGCCCAACTGAGTCTACAGATCGGATGGACCTTGTATAAACTTTTATAAATTTTTTTTAGAAATGATTCAGAGTAATTATTAATAATTTATTTGTATAAATATTATGAATTCGGTTAAAGGTCGGATGGACTTGCATAATTGTTGCCTTTTTCTCGAAAAATGCTCCACTAGTCCATTTGAGCTCATATGGACGTCCACCCGACCTGCCAACCGGCCCAACTAACGCATCTAATATTTGGTCGCAAGTAATATATATGTATTATTTGTCGGGATGATCACGTGACACGCTAGGCTTCGTGCTAACGCCTCGGCAGTCTATCTAGTCGTCGTTCCATAGCATTAGATAGTGATCCTTAGAGCAATAACAACGTATTTATGATATACCCATTATTGACTTTCACCTTTCACCAAGGTTAAACCAACATTATTTGATCTTATGCTTTTCTGCCTCGTCATGGTACAAGGCCGGAAGTCTGCAATTGTGTCTCAATTCCAGAAAGTGGTGTTTGGTAGCTTCAAACGTGGGGCACTAGCCAGTAATCCCATGGAGAATGTTTCTTTTTACCAATTCATCATCGCCACCCCCTTCATGACCCAGACTCTGGAACAACATTATCAAGTGAGTCGATTCTTGAGACTGTGAACTACCGTTCCCATAGCGCGAATATTATAATTAATGTGGCCTGAAAATTATGCTTGATAACCCCGTACCATTTTCGCAATCGTGAATCACTATGTAGATGAAATCGATAGTATCTTCACTTGCATTCCCGCCTTTTCTAATCATGATATAACCCCAAAATCATTCTCGTGATTGTTCGCATGTATTCTATCGCTACGTTTCTGGATCCTCGCGTGCCACAATCAGATGTCAAACAAGCCCTCGACCGGCGAAAATAATCAATAGTAGCCAATGAAAGTTCCGTCTTTAACGTGTAAGAAATCTTAGAGAGTTTCAGAATTGAACAGTGGAGTTAGAATTAAAAACTGCCAAGAAATATTGGGGGGGGGCCTTTGGAACTAGATAATATAGACAGGTGGTGGAGGGAGATACAAGATGGTAAAATTGCCAGCAGTTTCAATTCGGCAAACTTTGATGTTGCTGTGAATCTAAATGTGAACAGCAAATGGGGATAAAGGGGGAAAGAGATGCTATTAGGAAGCTGTAAAGTGAAAAAAATAGGAAATTAATTGCAAGAACGAGACACTTACATCTGGTGCGAGGAGATGGGTGTCAAGGCAAAATTTGACCATGGATTAACATTCGTCACACAGTAAGCTGTCGTAGATTGAATGCCCTTCCCATCCATCTTGAGAATATTCTGGACATAAACTCAAACCACTGAAAAGGATTACTTGCATAGAAACGTGCGCATCGACACACTTGTGTACTTGATTCACATGAACTGTAATGCAATCCGACCTTGAGGCTCAGTTGTCAAGAGATAAATGAATTCCTTATATCTTCAAACTCAATTAACCGTCATGATACGACTCTGGCAAACTCTGCGACGAATCCTCCATGTTGTTGGTGAGATAATACCCAATTGGCATGAGGTTGATGTTGATGTTGATGTTGATGTTGATGTTGATGTTGATGTGAAAATCTCCCCCTGTCAAATCAAAACCCGCCGAGGCATCTTGGAAGGATGTACGGAGTAAGTACCAGGTATGACTCCACCACGGGAGCACGTCATCAACAACAGCAAAGTCGCATTCCCAGGGGTCAAGTCCTCCGATTGGCAAAAAACAAAACAAAAAGCGTGTGCAGCATTTTGCTTTTCTTCATGATTATGATCCAGACCCCAGACGTATGCCATAAATTTGCTGGTCCGTATTGCAGATAACTCCAGATACATAGCCATATACTCCGTACTTCGCCGAGAACATTTGTTTGCATTAGTCAGTAAGCTTAAGATTTCCCATTCAAATCCTTAATTCGAATCCTTGGAGAATGGAGAATACTTAAAGAACATTCTTGCCAGCATTGGTCGTCGCGCATACTTCCACACTCTTTTTCCAATACCCTCCAAGCCAACCTTTCTGAGCCATCAATCAATCAACTTCGTCATGCGTGCCTCATGTACCCCCTTCCTCCTGCTGGTTATGACCACCCTAGCCCAAGCATCCGTGACTTGTGTCAAGGTTGGTGCTACAGCAAAAGCTATCTGGACCAATTCGGCTTCACAGACTTGTACATGGACGGGAACGGTAGGAAGCAACTTTGGAACGAACGCCGTTAATGGCGGAGAGTGAGATTTTGCCCACAACCTAGTCTATATATGTACAGTATACTGATGGATGCAAATAGTTACAGCTGCAACGGTCGATGTGGCGCTGGTTGCACTGGAACTGCCCTTGGAAACTACTAGTAGGTTAAATCATCAACCTCATAGTAAATGCAGGGAAAAGGAGTCGACGCTAATGGGAAAATCTTGTATGCAGTACACAAGATTGCTGGAACCACGATATTTGTTCTTACTTCAATAATGCCTCAGGAGGCGCAAGGTAAAATTCACCCGATGTATCATTGTGTATTCACAGCTACTTTACTGACTATCATATAGTGACCCCAATTGTGGGTCTGCATATACCGCTGCAGAAGATGACTATCTTCTTGGTGGAATTGATGGTTGTGGTCAGACCAACCCCAGCAACTCAGCTGTTGCGCCTACTACGAAGCCTGTGTGCACTTGATCAGATAACGCATGTACGTGTAGCGAAAGGGGGTATTGGAAAGCATCGATGTTCTGAAAAGAGTTGTAACGAAACCAAAATGGTATCATATTAATCAATCGACGAATGTCTGACAAATTCCCAGGTCCTCAGCCAAATGGAAAATCCCTTGCTTCAATTACAGCATCGTGACACCGTGAATACGAGTGTGCAGTGCTCAAATATCAGGTCTCCTTCTGTCCTTCTGTGGGAGCTTCCTTTTGTTCATCACCGAATATACCTCCAACATATCCACCTGCACTTTGTGCACCGTTTGCCAGCCCTGAACCAACACTTTGTGCGCCACCTATAACTCCCTCTCCAGCAACCTTTGCATTCTTCATCATAGGATCAGTGGAGGTTGACGTTGGGCCACCATATGAACCATCTTCGTCTTTTCCATTTCGCTCTAATCTGTTTATCCCTTCTTTCCCAGCCAGATTTCCGATTGGAGCTAATAGACCGTTCTCTCCAAGCTGGTTCCCGAGAAGGTTATGAACGTCGTCTTGAATTTGATCGATTTGTGAGACACCGGTGACTTTGGTTTTGTTAAGGGCATCTGCAGTCGCGATTTAGTCTGGGGCTACTGAAATTAGTGTCTAGTTTAACCAACCTTTTGTTGCATATGATGCTTTATTGTCTCCTTTTCCAAACCATTTCAAATATTGATCTTCAATCCATGGCATCCACTTCTCATACTGATCGTTGTATGCCTCCTTTACCCACTCCGTGTATGTTTGTTTCTTCTTTTGCTCATCGGAAAGATTGTCGTAAAACTGTTTCTTCTGTTCATCAGTATGCTCGGGGGCAGAAAAGCCTGTCGCTTTCTTCAAGGTCTCCATGGTGTCGACTTGAATGAGAAGCAGGAAGCTATCGTGTGTAATTTAGACTCAGGTGGTGCGGAATTGAAGGTGCTGTTGGATTGGGTTGCGAACGATATCTAGTGAACTGTTTATAAATGGCAAGAAATCTTCAAATACTAGCATTTACTAGCAGAGATATAATCATGAATTCATACTAGGTAAAGACTTTTATGACGTAGGTTGTCATGTCCTGTTTGCCTTGTGATCCAATTGTTCAAATCCTGTTTTGGCATTCAGGGATTGTGATCAATCGATCCATCGAAACCCCAGCATTTTGTGGCAGTGGTGACGAATCAGAACCTATGAAAGATCCCCAGACCCTCGCGATGACCCAAGAAACGGGAAACTCTGGGCTTCATGTCAGATCTAGATGTGAAGTCCATGATACATCATGGAGTTTTCTCTAAGATGTCCCAAAAACATTTGCGCTTGCAAAGTCTGTCACATTTCTACCCTCAAGGCAAAACTTTTGTGGCGCAATCCTCACATAAACTCTTGGAGATGACAGTTACTCGATGAGAAGAGAACCTTCAGTTGCGCGCATCAATGTGGGCCGACATGATATAGCCAATAACTAGCATCTGGACGGATCGACTCGTAAGGTAGGATAATTTCGGAAAGTAACCCCATTGATTCTGGTTGTACAATGTGTATTCGCCGTCCAAAAACGCCATGAGGATAAGCCCGCGAACGCCTTGATATTTCTCCCATTACCATCCACCTCTAAATCCTCGTCCTCTACCTCTAAAACCGCCCCTTCCTCCACCGCGTCCTCCATAACCACCCCCTCTACCGCCATATCCACCATCCCCGTATCCTCCATCGTATCCTCTTGGCGCCGAGTTATGATCATTTTCATCAGACAAAGGCCTTGATCTCCTCAACTCCTTGGGGAATGCATCGTATGTCTTCCTCATTTGTGCGTAACCCAGGTGCATTTTACCATAAAAGTGATCCGCCAATCTTCGATCGTTGTCCAAGCGACTCAAATAAGCTCCGCATACATCACAAACTTGTAATTTCTGATGTCCAGAAGGTCCGCTTGTATCCGAAAGTGCCTTCAACTCCTTCTCCTTCTCCACTTTCGTCTGCATAGCTTGCCGTATACGAAAGAATTCCTCGTAGGCGCGTGATACCTCCGCCTGCTCTCCTAGAATTTGGATCTCCAATAAACCGGTCTCAATGGATTTTGATAAATCGGATATCTGCTTTAGAAGGGCGTTCGTTTGGCGAATTTCATCTGGTGTCTTCTCTAAGCGTCGCTGTGCGACATCTATCCTTCTATTACATTCATCGATATACTTCTGCAAATCGCGCATGTAATCGTATTCGAAGCCCCATTTCTGCTTTTGGGCAGGGGCGGCAGTCTCAAATTCTGTCTTTAAAGGTTCTGAATGAATTTTTGGACACGGTCCTAAGTCTTGTTTTGTATTGGTGAAGAGGTCGTGGGGACAAGTACCGACGAGGAAGGATCGACAAATCTTTGGATCTGTGATTGAGAGTTGCGCTGCGCGAGAAGATGCCCCAGCTCCCATAAGCTGCTCTGTTTGAGAGGTTGTGTTAGTAACGACTGGACTCTTGATGCCCATGAAATCATTGTAGCTGTGTTTAATGATGCGCGATGTTTACAAGAGCCCCGTTTGGATTACAATGACTTACCAAGGAGCTTTCTCTGTTCTGCAGCCATAATTTTGGGGTATACAATGGAGAGTTGATGTCAATTTGTCTTGAGGGTGATAGAAAAAGTTGAGAAGACGAGGCAATACAGGACAAGGCGCGGGCGCGGTTAAAAAATATCAAGAGCCGCGACAAGGCTGTAACCTTAAACCTTACAACAAATAGAAGTAACTGAAAGTTAAGCTAGGTTTGAGTCAGTTGCCTTCAATACCCCGGATTTCAGATTTCAAGGTACCTCAGTCACATTGAAAACAAATCAATCAATCAATCTTCAAAAACTCAATGAGGAGTTTCTGGACAATATGGCACTGAATGCCATGCACCAAATTTATAACATTCTGTACTTGTTCTTTGGTTTATTATTTACCGGAGTGATCGCATCTTCTGATTACCACGAGCAACTCCTCTTGAGACCCCTTCATCCTTCATCATTACTTGCTTCCTTCAATTTTCAAGGCAATACGAGTCTTGATTCGTTCGAACAGCAAAACTTCCGTTATTTCCCACGATCGTTAGGGCAGATTCTTCAGTATGCGAACACAAGGGAATTGCATTTGAGATTCAGCCTTGGTAGATGGGATGCTGAGAGTTGGGGAGCAAGGCCATGGGGAGGCACAAGAGAGGGTGGTACGGGCGTGGAACTTTGGGCTTGGGTTGAAGCTGGCACTGATGAAGAGTATGTTTCACTTCTCCAAGAAGGAAATCGGACTGACATACTCTCAGAGCCGATGGTCGCTGGTTGACCTTGACCAATGCATTGTCTGGCCTCTTTTGTGCGTCCCTTAACTTTATCGATTCTACACGAACAACGAGGCCAGTATTATCATTTCAACCTGTCGGAGACCACTCAAATTCTACATTGTCAAACCTACATTTACTTCATGGAACATTGCCACGAGAAGTTGTGTGTACGGAAAATTTGACACCATTCTTGAAACTCTTACCTTGTAAAGGAAAAGCTGGTATTTCGAGCTTACTGGATGGCCACAAATTATTTGACGCATCATGGCAAAGCATGTCAATCGATGTGCAGCCCCTATGCCCAAGCGATTCAAATGACTGCCAGCTTCAGATCACACAAACCATTGATATGGTTTTGGATATTCAAAGATCCAAGCGCCCTAGAGGTTTGTGCATGAGTACCTAATGTCTTTCTGATGCTAATCATGATGCAGATAATCCGATTCCACGACCTGTGCCATTCGAAGATTTGAAATGCGACATTTCCAAACCATATCATGCCGAAGACACTTGTTTCCCTCTTGACAATGCTGCGGAAGAGGAGGATTGGCGTTTGTCACAAATATTCGGTCATTTCTTAAAAGGATCTTGCCCACTGGCTGATGATGTTGAAGACTCTGTCTGCATAAATGTCCCCCACGCACGCGATGTCTTTATCTCCGGGGGAGCGGTAGAGCACAAAGATTCTTCTGGGTACAATCGATGTTTCAGATTACAGCAAGATGCCGATTTTGAGATGGTATTACCCCGACAAGATATTCATGAAAAAGCACCATTGGAGAAACCCCTACTCTATGCAGAACGCTCTTTCATTGGATATGGACAAGAAAGGGGAGGTGTGCAGGCCATTCTCACTAATCCTTCGCCAACAGAGGCAGTCGATTTTGTATACATGGAATCTCTTCCTTGGTTCATGAAAGTTTATCTTCACACTCTGAAGGCCAAGACTAATGGCTTGAATGAAGATGTTATACAAGAGATGTTTTACCGCCCAGCCCTGGATCGCAAGAGAGGGACACAATTAGAAGTGCGCATGCGTATTCCCGCGGATTCGACAGTTATTTTGACATATGATTTCGAAAAGGCTATTCTTCGCTATACCGAGTATCCGCCTGACGCAAACCGTGGATTTGATGTTGCTCCAGCCGTGATTACTATAGGAAACGTTAGTATCCGGACCACGAGCCTCTTACTTCCACTTCCAACACCGGATTTCAGTATGCCATACAACGTGATTATACTTACCAGTACAGTAATGGCCTTGGCATTTGGAAGTATTTTCAATCTTCTAGTGAGGAGATTCGTTGCTGCAGATGAGGCTGAAAAATTGGATCTTAGGGCTGTTAGATTACGAATTGTAGTCGCTATCCAGAGGTTACTGGCTCGAATAGCGGGGGAAGCAAAGTTTGGCAAGAAAGAATAGCATATGATACCCATCGCAGAATAATAAACACTTTACCACATATTTTTTTGAGCAGAAAACCGGGAAACAGTCAAACATGAGGCTATTACACATCACTCTAGAATCTACATAATCATGAATATCTTGATCTTAAGACTGCACATGATGTCCATGAGCTCCAAATGCTACTGCCCAATCGCATTCCGCCTTTCCAATTTCTTGCATCGTTTTCCCATCTAAGCAAAACAAGTAGCTAGTCCCTTGGAATCCATCTAGGACGACACTCAAGAGGACCCCGTCGTCTTCCTCGATACCGTTAGGATCAGGGATGAAGATTGTCTCGCCAGGTGTATGACCGACTGGATTCTCCCAGTATGATGTTGTGTTGTTTAAAGTGTCTACCTTCGAAATGCCATCCATAAATGTTGAGTACCCTCGGCTGACGATCGAGTACAGAAATCTGTTTTCCCTCATTCGGAAATGAGGGTTCATCGTTGGCAATTCCCCTGTCCTTGACATTTGCTGTATAAGCTCTGCCTGTGGTATCTCGTTACCTGTTTCGCGTTCTAAGGGTTTTTTTTTCCAATGTCCGACAGACGATATCTCGTCAACCCTGGATAAGAATCGATACCTTTTTGATTAAGAGCCTCCTTAGATGTGGATATGATTTTAGAATAATAGAATTCGTGAAGAATGTCGAGGTTTTTGTACTCAAGATATTCACAGATTATGTCTATTTGACCTTCATCATTCACGGTTTGCCATGCATTGACGGTGTGGAAGCAAAATGCCACTGGGCTTTCGAACTCTGCTACAATGCCTTGGCCATTCTTTCGGTCTATCACAAACCACTTGACTGGTTTGGAAGAGTCAAATGGTTTCACTGCATCCAGTACATTTCGTCCGAGGAAGACATTCAACCCATAATAATCAAGACGAGCTCCCCATATGCAGAGAATAACAAAGTCTTCTGTCATGAAGAATGAATGTAGATATGCAGGCTCAACATCAGTCCCCGCTATCGTAGCTATTATTTCCGTCTCCCCCGACGAAGCCGAAACTCGGAATACACGATAGGTGGCAAGTTGACCAAAAGCCAGATTATAGTTATACACATCACCAGTTTTCGGGTCTGACATGGCATGAGCACAGGATAATGGACCTGACAATAGTGGGTGGAGAACCGTTTGATATGCTACACCAATTGGTTCCAGTGTTTGAGGATTCAACTCTTTGAGTATGAAACAATCGGTCGTCAACCACAAGCTGTCAACTCCACTCGAATGCTTGGGAATATCACCTGCAACGTCTTTTTTTCTTGATTCTATACCCGGAAAGTTTGGAACGAGGGCGACATTTACATTGTAGCTGGAGGGCTTAGATGAAGCTCGTTCAAACAAACTCATGACCTTGCCAAAAATGCCAATGCATGGATCTCTTTTTTGGGCAAAAGTGATTGAAGGATAAGTTCCAGAATCCTGAGCGGTCTTCTTGAGCTCGTCATTCTGATGTCGAGAACTGTAGAATACCCTGGTAGTTCCATCATTGTCTGGGATGATCTGGAACCGATGCGTCTGTCCAAAGCCATCAAACCAGTGGGATACTTCAAAGTCTTTCCGTGGACTACGATCGATCTTGTAATTGGCTGGTCCAGTTCGGTACAGTGCACCTGCTGTGTAATCTGGTATTTTTCCTATTACTCTCAACTCCACCGGCGTTCTTTCTTCATGAAGTGATTGGAACTGATCTTTTAGCCTTGCTCGGAGAGACAGTTGTTTGCATTGAACAACTTACCCCTGCTTCATTTGGCCATTCTTGAGCTTGCGAAATAGAATTCGTTACCTTTAGCTTTTTACCTGTGGGGTCGAAATCAACTGATTGTAAGAGACTCGCCATATTTCACCCGATAAACGTTCCGAAAGTGTGATGAAGGGGGAATTGGGATATCGTTACCTTAATGATATACTCAATAGCATCTACTGCAGCCAGCAATCAATCTCAGGGCTCTATGTCCATCAACCTTATCAGACCATTCATTGTATCCAAACTTTGAACTTTGCACTATTGAGTGCAAATTTGTCGAAGGTTGCGCAGGGAGACGACTGGCCTACAGCCCCAATCGGGAAATATTGTGTCTGGATGTAATATCACTCATATATTAGCCCTCCCCAGTCATAAGAACTGTGCCACAATGTCGGGTCGGACTATCCTCTCAGCCTTCGAGAACAAACTCTTTCACGGTAAGCGCTATGCGAGTTGCTCAAATGGTGTATAGGAGACCAGGAATATCTGCAATACATGTTAAATTTCTACCGATGCTTACTCGGAAAACATAGGCATACGGACAATTCCGTTCTAAATGTCAAACCTTTCCAAAAGTGGTCCACATTATCGGTAAAAATATCCGTGGTTTCGATAAGATATTTCCATGCAGTCGAGGTCTCTTCTGCCATCCTTGTATCATTCTTCCTGTTGATGTGTGGCAGTACACATGCACGACCTCGCCTGACAGACCAACGGTTGATCTCCTACCTTGTGATCAATCCTTTACTTGCTCTCAAATACCACTCTATAATCTTCTGAGCATGATATGAATGCGAAAATGATTGATAGATAGCAAATGGATGAGATGTAGCCTTCCAAAATAAAGTTCAATTTATTGCCAAGTGGATTGATTGTATTGAATAATGTTCAATAAGAGATGCTATGTGTCTAATTGGATATTAGTTCAGACTATGAGAAATCTCTCTCTCTCTCTCTCTCTCTCTCTCTCTCTCTCTCTCTCTCTCTCTGCCTCTCTCTCTTGCTGGTATGACGATCTTTGTAAATTTCTTTTGTCGTCGTCGAGCTGACAGGAGCTTTTATAGATAGAGAAATATTGAACGTTAGCTAGTACCCAAGATGATGGGACAAGGAGATTTGTGAGTGGTTGAGCTCGGAGACCCGCTACCCTTTACCCCATGGGAGTTCAACTTGGCAGTGAGTTGATAAGTCGATGAATACCTAGGTCCCCTTAGGTTAGCTATAGCTAGTTCAGTACCGTGCAGTCAGTCAGTACACCTGCAGCACCAAGCCCATGACCTGGGTAAGCAGACATCAACTAACACGTCAAGGGTCTTGATGGTCTCAAGGATCTGATAATACAAGAACTTAAGGTCAACAACCAAGCCCTTCGTTGAATTTTCGGGACTCTTTTAAGTTGAAAGTTAAAATTCAAAAAGGTATAAACTTTGAGAAATGCTGCAAATAGTTCAGAGTATATTAGAACAATAAAATTACATCATTTCATTTAGATTAAAAGACATGATACTAATTATCAATTTACCTTTTGGAATAATGGAATGTTCCTGGGTGGTACGCACAGTGCAGTAGCAGTACGGACTGGAGTAGTTGAAATATCGCGCGTTAGGAACCATAGACGTTGAAAAGTCAAAATAATTCATGTAAAACTATTGATAGCGTCTAGATGCAGCGGGTATTAATCAATGACCAATTGCAATGAATGGGAGATGATATGGTCTTCATTCTCCTTGGATCTATTTGGGTCTATGGAGGAGTATTCAAGCAGAACCTTGGGAATCGACCAATCTCCCTATCAGAGCATCCATGTACATGTACGTAGGTATCTGATGTCAATTAAATTCTCCCGTTCATGCTCAGGAGACCTTGTTGCATGCAACCTGACTACAATTTCGGTATGTCATCTTGACGTGGTATCAACTTCATGAGTTGATAACGTGAAGTCGTTGGATAAATGAACACAATTTCATATACTCTCCTGTACGAACGACACATCTGAGTACCTAACTACAAATCATTCCTGTATTCGTGTTGATATGTTTCAAGTCGGGTATGCCAAGCCACCATGAAAACCTTATTTGAATATCAAATGAACCTTGTTTAGAGATCAAATGAACATTTTCATTTTCAAATCTTCATGATGTTGTTGCTTGGGTGTTACGAGTCGGGACTACCGCTCTGAATCTTGCCTGTTATCGCGCTTTGCTTTGCTGTGAGCCCTCGTCATCTGAGGTTTTTAGCTGCTTGTTGCTAGTTGATACTAAAACACCGATTTGATTCTTATAGCTAGTGACGGACATTGAGCAATTGTCATCGCTACCCAAACCAGGGAGTATGTGGTTCCTTATGACCCTCACAGATGTCCTCGAGGTTTCACTTTTCATTCCGGCTCATTGTATCTGCTTAATTTGGATCGATTTGCTGGTACAAGTGTTCACCAAAGGTGTGTGTGTGAGCCTCATTGTGTCCGAGTCATTCGGTGGTTAGTGCTAAGATGATTCTCGTTTATTGTCTATCCTGTCATCGCATCAAAACTAAGTTGTGACGCAATTTTACTTCAGGTCATATTCCTTGAAGGATCCTTGGCTCACTAGACTATTGGCAGCGTTCTATGATATTTGGGTCGTTAAGCATTCCACGAGCATCACTATAAAGAGAGTCGCTGCTCTCATTGTAAACTCAGATATTACATTTTTATCTCCCAGCCCAGGAAACATACTGCATTTCATGACGCAGTAATTAAATTGTAAAGGACACACGCTAGCAGCACTTTTTTTTCTAATCTTCTTAGTCATTCTCTTGTTTTTATTAATCATGATTTCGCCCTTGAAGCAGTACCTGTTACTGCCTTTGGCATGTTTATCTGCCCTCACATCATCAGCTGCACTTCCAGCCAGAAATGAGCTTTCAGTCCGGACTGAGCCATACACCAATACTTCAGCCAAACCATCACCATACTCTGGGGGATACTCTGGAGGCACTACTGGGGGATTCACCGGGGGATATCAAAATGCAGCTTACTATGTTAACTGGTTTGTATTTCCATGTGTTCATCTGTGTCTCAGGTCTCAAAAAAGCTTTCTAATTTCTTCACTATAGGGCAATTTATGGACGAAACTATCACCCCCAACAACTACCTGCCAGTCACTTGAGTCACATCCTTTATGCATTTGCCAACCTTTATCCAAACGGTACAGTGTATGTGCAGTCCCATATCGATAATCAATGCCCAGAACTTCACTAACACATTATCAGCTACCTTTCCGACCCAAATGCCGACATCGAGAAGCATTACTCCACTGACTCTTGGTCCGAGCCGGGAAATAATGCCTATGGCTGCTTGAAGCAACTTTACTTGCTCAAGAAGCATAACCGTCAACTGAAGACTCTTCTCAGTATCGGAGGTTGGACGTACTCGACCAACTTCGCTGGCGCCGCCAGCACAAACGCAACTCGTGCCCAATTTGCCTCCACATCGGTGAAACTTCTCGCAGATCTCGGATTTGATGGTCTGGACATCGATTGGGAGTACCCAGCCAACGCTGTCGAAGCCGCCAATTTTGTCTTACTCCTCAAAGCCATTCGCGAGGAACTCGATGCCTATGCTGCCAAATATGCCCCGGGATACCATTTCCTCCTCACCGTTGCAACTGCCGCCGGCCCCAAGAACTACAACATCCTTGACATGGCAGGAATGGATCCTTATCTTGACACCTGGCACTTGATGTCCTTTGATTACGCCGGATCGTGGGACAACGTCACCGGCAACATGGCAAACTTGTACCCCAGCTCGTCTGTCCCTGCCAGTACCCAATACTCCACCCATCAAGCCGTCACCGACTACATCTCCAAGGGTGTCAGACCCTCCAAGCTTGTCATGGGCCTTCCCCTCTACGGCCGCTCCTTTGAAAACACCGCCGGCTTGGGCTTACCATTTTCCGGTATCGGAAACGGATCCTGGGAAAACGGCGTGTGGGATTACAAGGTCCTTCCCCGTGACGGCGCAACGGAATACTATCTCGCCGACGCTGTCGCAACGTACAGTTTCGATAACTCGACCAAGGAACTCATCAGCTATGATAGCGTGAATAGTATTCAGACCAAGGCGACATATATCAAGGATCATGGGATGCGCGGTGCGTTCTTCTGGGAGAGCAGCGCCGATCGAAATGGAACTGAGAGTCTTATTTCGACAACGAGGAACGCTTTCCGCACGTTGGATGGCAGCGAGAATTTGTTGGATTACCCCGCTAGTGTGTATGCTAATTTTGTGGCTGGTATGCCGGGTGAGTAGAGTCGAGTAGCGGATTGAGTTGTGATAGGCGATGGATGGATGGATGGGGATACCTAGGGGCTTTTGATCTTGGGGCGTTGTGTGGGGAATTCATTCTTCTGTTGTATTTTATTCTATTTCATTTTATGAGCTTGAGTGTGGCGTCTTTAGCCCTGCCTTGGAGATCATCCTACCGGAGGCTCTTCTTAGTCTACGAAATCTTCAAGATAGGTTCAAATTTTCGATCAATATCATACATTTAAATAATGGATCTAAGAGTTTCTACTTCATGCCTACCTACAAGTATAGAAATCCATATCTTCAGCACATTTGAAAATATCAAATCCACTAAAGAATTGCCAATTTTAGCTCCGGGGAGGGTCTAGAAAAGGCACATGGCCTCTACTCCCGCATCAAGCGGACCATTCAGAGGATTACGATCTAATTGTACAATCTCCAAAAAGGTATAAAAATTTAGCTCAAGACCTGTGATAGAAGTCTTGAGCACCTTTTTAATATTCCAAGTATTCGCTTATATGCAGATTATAACCCAAGTTTGCTTGAATTGGGTATAGTGTCTATAACCCTTATGGTAAGCTTGCTTGAATCAGTCATAGTATTAGTCTAATCGAATACTCCGTACGGAGTATAGTAAAGATTTAGCTCTCTTTTAGCTTCGGAGCATTCTAAAAGGGAAAGTCGGGAGAAGCACAGTGGACTCTACCCCCTTCAACGGACCATTCAGAAAAATCAGGATCCATTATATGATCTCGAAAATATCTTCAACAAATCTGCTCAAGCCTTCTATTAGATTTTGCTAGCAGGTGGTTAGGGTTAGGGTTTATGTGTGGTGCTTGGGGGCTCGGGTTCGAAGGATGGAAAGATGGAAAGATGGAAAGATGGAAAGATGGAAAGATGGAAAGATGGAAAGATGGAAAGATGGAAAGATGGAAAGATGGAAAGGTGGAAAGATGGAAAATTGCTGATTGGATCTTGATTTGTGGTGAGTGAGTGGTGTTTGAGAATATTCGAGCTGGCTCATCTAGTCCTGCTCAAAAGGAATTGAGAGGCGGATGTTTGAAATGGTGTTTGCTGTTTACTTGTACGACTTCATTTCATCTGGAGGATGTTCTGGTAGGTTACATGGTCACTTTTAAGTCAAGTTGATGGATGTATCTTGTTTTATCTTCTTAACTTCTGCTTTCTTCTCCTCCTCTCTTTGTTTCTCTTGTTTTCTCTCTTTGTCTATGAATGTGTCTTTCTTTTCATACGCGAGTAGTGTGTTATTAGCATTCGAGCCTTTTCCCCTTCTCAATGAGTATTGCTAGTAGTCTACAATCTAGATTCTGCTAACCGTAAGCTCGAGATCTCTCGATCGTCATCTTCTATCATAGTAGGTAGTATAAGGTATAATCAAAGAACACGCATCTTTGACCTTTCAGGAAATTGGCCTTGACTTACCAAGTACCGTCCTAAGCAATCAATACTGATTCAGATGCTCAGATACCGAGTTGATCACAGTCAATGCAGTGAGTCCGGACCATCAATTCATGTCAGTGTTTTAACGTTCATCACCATTCTTTCTGCCAGGCAAGGGATTCTCTCTTGATGCATATACATGCAATAACATCCCACTTCCGCCTCGGTTACTATGTCGCAAGCTCACGCTTCAGTTGGTGAAATTTGCTTCACGAGCGAATCTTATATCATCCGTCCATGGATATTTTTGAGTTGTTTTGTATGGTGAATACACCAAAATTAACACCAAAATGTCCAAATAGGGGTTTGGTCAACCGTCGAGGCATGTTCTTAGGCAGACTACGATAGCATCTGCTTACGTCAACCTCCCAATTATATACTTATGTGTGCTGGAGTCAAGGATTCGGTTCTCACTGCCATAGAAGATAATGCTGTAGTCTTATGGATTTTATGTGTTTCAGAATCCACAGATTATATTGATAAACAACAAGCATTTGCAACAATACATACTCTTCATCGACGTCGCCGCCTTTCACCTAACACTCTATTCTTTCAAATATTGTTTCAAAAGTGGTTGCAAATATATTCTTCTTTTCATATCTGTATTGCGAAATCTATTGTATATAAAAGATTGAAACGCATGGTATTAAAATGGCAGAGAAACAGTAACTATAATGGAGTTATCAAAGAATTAAATGAATGTAAGATCACTCTTGACAATCTTTACAATATAGACAAATCCGTTGCCCAAATTGGTATTGAGGTTGGTGGAGAGGTGATGGTTCCTGTTTATATTGACGAGGCACACGAAGGATCTTCGGTGAATTGAATATCAGTCATAGTTATTGAAGATAAAACGGGGGATGGTACCGGTAGTCATGGCAATATGACTCTTAATGTTGCAGCAAAATACCATATGGAATCTTGGTATTTGGATCGATCTCCTGATGGATCAAGGACTATCATGCTCTCGGAAGCAGGGGATACCAATGAAGAGCTCGCATTACCGTGGATGAAAAGCTTTATAAAGAGGATAGGACGAGAGGTCATGCCGGAAAAAAAACAAAATCTCTTCCTTGGAAGATGCTTCTATGGGGTGACGATGAATCTCATTGTACTTAAGAGATCATTCTCTTACCACACAAACACAAAAATAAAGCTCTAAACGTTTCCATCGCATCGTGAACATATTCTACAACCGTAATCTATACACGTATTCAAGGTATGGAAGTACTGAAATAAAGAATTTATCAAGGAAACAAGAGCAACCTCGGATACCGAGTATAATATACATCACCTCCTTCAAGACCTCCCGAAAATACGAGAGAAAGCCTTGAAATCCATTACTATTCTTCATGTATGGAGCAACGTTAACCTTTGCCCTCCTGAACTTGATATTATTAAGAAATCAATGGGTCGCTTATTACATCAGGGGGAGGGGGAGGGTATAAATTATGATCCAGAGGTGGATCGCCTATCAATACTTTGGAGTACGAGTGAGTTTGACGGTACCTAGTCATCCAACACATATTGTATGCCCTGATGGTTCTGGGGTATATTTTACCTCGCATCCAAATTTAAATGTGATGGGTATTAAACAAACCATGTAGTGATCGGGGGATCTCGTTTGGGCGACAGTGATAGCTATATGGATGGACGGATGGATGGAGGGTTCAAATGGATTGTACCAGATAATGAACATTTTTGTAGGGAGCAACATGGGAAGTATCTTACATCCAGACAAATCTATCAATAGATGTCAGATTAGCATGTGAATGATGAGCCACGGACGGACTTCAAAGCTGTGTGTTGCTGCCCTCACCTTATCGGATGAGATGGTTGACGTCTATCTCCTTTCGCTGTGTGATGGCAAACATCCGCCTTCATCTTCATCTTCATGAGAGGAAATGTGATGTGAGTGAGTATGAGAGAAAGGAAACTCCAACATGATATGGTGACCCAGCTGCAGGTGACATATAAATAAATACCTAGGTACTCAGCTACTCAGCAGTACGTCCGTAAATACATGTGAACATCCGTATGTCTTATCTAAAATGTCGGAGTCGGCCTATCTCTAAGGACCGATGAACCTCGGTTCAGACGATGTTGCTCCATATCTATTCAGCTACCTAGGTTGATCAGTTGTCGTTTGGGCTGATTTCACGGAGGGACCGAATGATGCAGAATGGAAGAATATCTACATTTGTACATTGGCCGTCAATACCGTTGAATGTTCCACATGAGTCCACAAAAGATTCTGTATAGGGCATAAAAATGACATGGTTATGGTGGCTGAAAGGGTGTGAAGGGTGTGAAGGGTGTGAAGGGTGTGAAGGGTGTGAATGGTATAAGATGGATGAATGATGAATCGAATCATATGATTGATGAACATACTACCGACCGCTTAACAATGGAGACGCCGAACGGTCGTACGGAGAACCGATGAGGTTCAGATATTTGGACGTTTGGATGTTTGGATGTTTGGATACTGTCAAGGTCAAGGTTCCATCTATCACTATCACTCTCACAGTTTTGACCGAATAGCTTTACTGTGATCGCTACAGATGGCCATCTATCTACCTTTACCCTTGACCCATGGCCATTAGCTCTTGTATTTTGCTTCTGCTAAGATGAAGAATGGAGAGTTTTCCGTATCCACAATGGATGGTATCCTCTACTGTGCCTGTACCTATCTACCGGTACTCTCTTACTGCATCGACCCGCCATACATCTGGCATGCATCTGCATCGACGACGGAACAACAACAACAACAACTGAATCCACCACACCTTCACACACTTACACATACCTACTACACACATGGCGACATCAGAATCACTTTAACATGCTTGCTCAACTATTCCGTTACGCACTCAGCTAACCTCTCAAGTCATATACACGTGCATACACACACTACATCATTATCCATCATTGTGCATTGAGTTTGCCCGTGCCTCCAATCACCAATATCGTATTTCAATCCTTATCCTTGAATCCCATGTTGTGATGCGCTACGGACTTTTGATTTTTGAGCTACAGTACGTGATAGCCTACCGAACAAATTGATCGATACTCCTAACATCCAACGAAAACTTGCACAATTCTGATACGATGGTCCAATGACAGTCCCTTCTTCTATCGTACCAAGGTCATACCAAGATGAAGGGAAAAAAGATCCGCTATTCGGCACGATGAGAATGCGTTGTGGTGTTTGATATCCATTCCTCCCTGTCGTGTTACGAATTGTTTTCTCCGTGTGCCGCGGTTGTCCCAAGTATAAATATATATATTTATACTCACCAACTACCTACGTAGTATCTTCTTCAACTATCATTGATCTAATTCTGAAGTGTGTTCTCAACTTAATCTGCCGCTCATTTATAATATCTAGGTTGCAGTATTTAATATGGTAGAGTTGGAAGAGATACCTGGACCTCCAGGTCTTCCTTTCTTAGGAAACGTGCAGGATCTTGATCCCGTCAACTCGATTGCTAGTCTTGAGCGTCTAGCAGAAATATATGGTGAGAATGAAGTCATGTCCCTCTTTTTCCAAGTATGTTTTGCTGACCATATGTTTCCTTCTTCCAGGTCCTATCTTTAAGCTTAATCTCGGTGGCATCGAAAAACTTTACATATCTACACAAGCTCTCCTCAATGAGATCTGCGATGAGAAGCGGTTCACAAAAGTCGTGTCTGGTGGATTAGAACAAGTTCGAAATGGTGTTACCGACGGACTGTTCACTGCAAGATATGGGGAAGAGAATTGGGAATTGGCGCATAGAATATTGATGCCAGGTGTGTACCAGCAATCACAAACAATTTAATATGAAAACTAACTTTTCAAAGCATTCGGACCTCTTTCCATCCGATCTATGTTTGACGAAATGCACGATATTGCTTCACAACTGGTCATGAAGTGGGCGAGATTTGGGGCGAAAGAGAAGATTGATGTTACCGATGGATTTACAAGATTGACTCTGGATTCGATTGCCTTGTCAGTTTCATATTCATATCTATATTTCATGGATAGCAAACTGACTGATACTTCAGATGTGCAATGGGTACTCGTTTTAATAGCTTCTATCATGAAGAAATGCATCCCTTCGTCGATGCCATGACCGGATTTCTTCTCGAGTCCGGTGCCAGAGCAGCACGACCTGCAATCGCTAATTATTTCATGCGCTCAACACAAAACAAGTATGATTCTGATATTGAGCTACTTCAGAGTGTGGCAAAAGAACTTTTAGCTGAGCGACGAGCAAACCCGAATGACAAGAAAGATTTGTTGAATGCCATGATTAACGGAAGAGATCCAAAGACTGGAAAAGGTCTCCCAGACTCGAATATTTTGAACAACATGATCACCTTCCTCATTGCCGGTATGTTACCATTTCATCTATGCACTTAGTCATCATTCTAATCATCTTACCAGGTCATGAAACAACAAGTGGAATGCTGTCGTTCCTCTTCTATAATCTTTTGAAGAATCCTTCAGCATATCAGGCAGTCCAACGCGAAGTTGACGAAGTTGTTGGACAAGGCCCCATCACAATTGATCACATGTCCAAGTTTCCATATATCGAAGCTTGCCTACGAGAGACATTGAGATTAACTCCAACAGCCCCAGCTTTCTCAGTTTACCCTTTGCCAGAGACAACTGAGTCGCCCATAATTATTGGCGGTAAGTATGAAGTTAAGCCAGGACAACCTATACTTGCTCTTATTCCTGCCGTTCACCGTGATCCTACTGTTTACGGTGATGATGTCGCCTCCTTCAAACCTGAACGAATGTTGGACGAACCATTCAAAAAATTACCCCCCAACTCTTGGAAACCTTTCGGCAATGGTATGAGAGGATGTATTGGAAGGCCTTTCGCATGGCAAGAGTCGATTCTCATCGTCGCGATGCTCCTACAAAATCTTAATTTTCGAATGGACGATCCAAGCTACAACATTCTGATCAAACAAACTTTGACTATCAAGCCTAATGGATTTTACATGCATGCCAGTCTTCGCGATGGGATTGATCCTATCCACCTCGAGAGGATGCTGCATGTAGACATTTCCAAGGATCGACTCTCACCAAACGATCAAACACTTACCAAGGTCTTGAGTCATTCTGGCAAACCAAAAAAAGCCAATGTCAGTCTTTTATGGCTCGAATTCGGGAACTTGTGAAGCTCTTGCTCGAAGTCTTGCTAGAGAAGCTAGTGGGCGTGGCTATGATGCCCAGGTTGACCCTCTCGATGCTGCTGTAGACAAGATCCCCAAGAATCAGCCAGTGATTCTGATATCCTCGAGTTACGAAGGGCAGCCCCCTGATAATGCTAGTCATTTTGTTGAATGGTTGGAGAATCTAAAGGGCAGTAATAGTCTTAAGGATGTCAGATACGCTGTCTATGGTTGCGGAAATCGTGAGTTATTTCTTACCTGTCAAATTGTCTTGCAAAATATAATGATTAACAATCTTTACAGATGATTGGGTGTCGACTTTCCACAGAAGAATCCCTAAATTACTCGATGCTGAATTTGAGAATAACGGTGCTTCAAGAATCGGAGAAACAGGATTGGGCGACGTTGCTGCTGGAGATATTTTTGAGGCTTTTGACGAGTGGCAAGATAGCTGTCTTTGGACCAAAATCACCAGTAGTGCGGAGCATGGAGAAGATGTCGGCCTAGAGATTGACATCGATTCTACTTCCCGATCTTCTACACTTCGTCAGGACGTTCGCGAATCCATTGTTCTTAGCAACAAGGTTTTGACAGCACCAGGAGAGCCAGAGAAACGTCACATGTCTCTCAAAATCCCAACCGGTATGTCATATCGTGCAGGCGACTACATGGCAGTACTTCCGATAAACAACACAAAGAACATCAGACGTGTGTTGAAGCATTTTGGACTTCCCTGGGATGCCATGTTAAATATAAAAGCTGGGGCTAACACGATTTTACCAACTGGGCATCCCATATCCGTGTGGGATGTCCTTGGTGCTTATGTCGAACTCAGCCAAGTTGCAACTCGCAAGGTACTTATATATCTTCCCTTCAACTTGATAAATAGCTAACCATGGTAGAACATTGCAAAAATAGCTGCAAGCACACCCGAGCCAGAAGTGAGGGAAAAGATTGAGTATTTAGGAAAGGGAGGCTTTGATAAAGAGATTTTACTCAAACGTCGTTCACCACTCGATATACTCGAAGATTATCCATCCGCCGCGCTTTCTCTCGGAGATTTCCTCGCCATGCTTCCACCCATGAGAATTCGTCAGTATTCCATCTCCTCATCACCACTCGACGATCCCACAGTCGCCACATTAACATGGTCTGTTCTCGACACCGTTTCAAAGGCTGGTGAATCGAAGCGCTATTTGGGAGTGGCATCGAATTATCTTTCTTCTGTTGAGGAAGGAGATCGTGTACATGTTGCTGTCAAGCCAAGTCGTGGAAATTTCCACCCACCCACAGATTTGGAGAATACTCCGGTAATCTATATTTGTGCCGGAACGGGGTTGGCTCCCTTCCGTGGTTTCGTACAAGAGCGAGCTTTACAAATTGCAGCTGGACGGAAGCTAGCACCTGCATACTTGTTTATTGGATGTGGACACCCTGAGAAAGATACTCTATTTTCTGAGGAACTAAAGAAGTGGGAAGCAGATGGAGCAGTAAAACTTTATTATGCATTCTCTCGAGCTCCGGAATTAAGCAAAGGATGTCGTCATGTGCAGGACAGAATTTGGGAAGAAAGAGAAGAATTAAAAAAGGTCTTTGAGAGTGGTGCAAAGTTGTATGTCTGTGGATCGAGTTTGATTGGAGAAGGAGTTTCGGTCATGACCAAGAAAATTTATGCAGAGGCTGCTGATTTACTTGGAAAGACTAAGACCGATGAAGAGGTCGAGGAATGGTTCCAGAGTATCAAGAATGATAGGTACGCTAGTGATGTCTTTACCTGATAAGGTGGCGTGGAAGTTTGCGTGCCTAATCGGCCAAGAATCTGTTTATATTTTGAGGAGCGCGGGCATGGAAAATAATTTGGTCATCTATCTGTAATCTATCAATTGAAGTTAAATTGGTAATAGGACAAATTACCCATCATGTCCTCATACTACTATGGAAAATCACGAAGTTATGATTATTCCCATGCGTTATTTCTAAATTTTATGGAAATCTACTTATCATCGTCATCGTCATCATCATCATCATCATCATCATCATCATCATCATCATCATCCGTCAAACTCTGAACCACCCTGGTGTTGGTACAGCTTTCTTCTCCGAATTACAGATGACGGGTCTATCCGTCCACCCTGAGGGACTTTGGGATTTGACTTTGTCCCAGCTCGCCATTTCTTTTTCAAGAAACAAGATCCAGCAGGTTTCCCCTTCATTTTCCGCTTAGCAAAGAGGCGTAATAGTCACCTGTGAAGGCGGTACAATAAGCAGCCCTTCCTCCCCAAATTGTGTCAAACATATTCACAGCTGAAAGAGATGTACCTTCGTACCTGCGGTCCAAGCTCAGATTCGGGACTCCGGACAATACACGGACGGAGTATTACGATCTTATCATTTCTCAGATTATGATTGTGATACCGACGGACTCATACATCACTGTGTCAGCGTTATGATGTATGATTGATGACAAGGAAACGTCTAGTAATTTCTAGTGATCGACCTAGTTCTGAAATCAAAACGTCGTGGGCTGGCGAGAAACAATTTCGAGATGGAGACCTTGGCTTCAATAACATCTAGGAAGGACGTCCGGGAGAACATCAAGAGTGCTTATTTAAAAGTTCCGACGAGCGTTTTAGAAAAGCAATGCAATGAAGAACTACCCATTTGGTGAGATTTTGGTTAGAGATTATCGTTGCACAGCGTGAGTAAGCCCAGCTAGTCTAAGCAGAACGCGTGGGGAAGCCAAAAATAGATAATACAATATAGCCGCATCTCTATATGATATTACTTTATACTGTTGATCGGTGGTGGATTGTTTGATTATTATGAAGGATGAACGCGAAAAGTAATCGCATCAAATTTTATTCATCACCCTTCAATTGAGATGCCGACACGTTATGCAAATTCCTCTCTGTCACCTCAAGACAACAGAGGCCCTCTAGTACTACAGCTTATGTGGATTGCAGCTGCTATTGCAATAATCGTCGTGGCAGCTAGGTTCTACGTTCGATATACCTATCTAAACAAGATTAGAACAGATGATTGGCTCATGCTTACCAGCTTGGTTTGTCTACCTGCATCATTCTTCTCGGCCAGAGACTGATCCGTATACAGTTATGCGCCGTTCTCTGCACATCGTTGAATACTGTGGCAGTCTTGAGAGGTCTTGGTCGGCATAAACAGTTCCTCGATTCACTTCAAATAGCCGAAGCGACCAAGTGGAGTTATCTGGCACAGCCGATTGGTATTCTAGCCGCTGCCATCGGTCGCCTGTCTGTGGCATACCTTTTGGTATCTATCTTGCCTCGTCACCAGAAAGGCCAGCGAATCTTCTTGTATGGGATTGGCTACTCTCATGTTTTGATGACTTTTGGTATGATCATACTTATCTATGCTCAATGCCAACCCATAAACGCTTACTGGAATCGGGAGTTGGGGACATGTCTTGATCCTAGTGGAAGACGGTACTTTGGGTACTTTCTGGGCTGTAAGTCGTATTTAGACTTCCTACGACTCGAAATTGCAGTTTCAATATATTCGGATGAGAAATTCTTCTAAAATGTACTGAAGGCTTTAGCATATTGTTCATTCATCGATCTTACCCTCGCCTTATTCCCCATATCAATATTCTGGAACCTACAACTTAAACTGGGCTTAAAGGTTTTTCTATGCGTTATTATGGGTTTGGGTGTTGTGTATGTCTACTAAATCTCCTTTTCTGGGCACCCCATGCTAAAAGTTCGCCAGCGCGATGGTAGCGTCTATTGTAAAAACAGTGGAGCTTGGTACACTCTCACACATGAAAGACTCAACATGTAAGAATAGCAGGCCAAATTCATATAGGCGATGGATATTAACCCAAATTAAGATGACTCATCTTACATCTTGATATGGTACGCGTAAGTCTCGAGCCTTCATGGCCATACTCACAGCACATACTAAACAAATAGCAGACTCGAGATGTACCTAGTTGTAATAGCCGCTTCAATTCCAACCCTCAAACCTGTATCTCTTGCACGATCCAAATTCACCTCCCCTCAAGGCACTGACAGCGGGTTCTCATGGCGCCGTTTGTTCAAATCGAGAAGCAGCACCGATCGAAGCCATACCGACGGTGAAAACAAACTTTCAAAGCCATCTCGCACCCCCTTCAGCAGTAATCCAAGTTATGACATTCGTACAAACATGCTTCGCCACAAAGATAATCATCCAGTAGATGGTGGAATAACATCGGGTAAAAGGAGATTGGATGGTATCCACAAAACAACTGAGTTCGCTGTTGGATATGCAGATAAAGTCTCCATGGGCAAACAAGCACATTTGAAATCACAGAGGGAATTTGAGATGGTGTGAACGGTATACACTTATCTATGCAAAGGGGTACCCCGTCTGTTATAGAAACTTCTTAGTCCCACTGCTGTCACAGGATGATTATTTGAGGATACCCATATAGTATCAAGGAAATCTCTCAAAAGCGTTGGAGGAATTATACCTTGCCTTTGAAGGTTACTTCTTTCTCCTCATGGTGTCACAATTTTTAGAGGATCACTTCCATATTGGTTCTTTGACGCATGGCATAGGTTCGTGTTGGAGATTAGTACCCGGTACCAGGCAATATATTTTCAGTTGTCGGTGTTTTCATGCATGCAAAATTATTAAATGGATTCTTGTTTTAGTCAACTCAATTGAGATTGAAGATATATGTACGGTTAATTGAAAAGTCCATGCTTCAAACCCTGACGGATAGTTTGTAGTCCCACAGCCATCTTCTCGCGAGTCACGACCTTCTATCCATCGATTGCACTTCCCCGCCTAGCCTTGACCAGGTGCGGACCTCAAAATATCTATCGCGACTTTCACAAGCGTCCCATCTTTCAACGCCCGATAGACAGTGCCTGTGTAGGATCCCAAAGTTGGGGCTGGGCCGGAGGACATGCCATCAGCATCAGGCTTTGGCGTTTTCAAGCGCTGCGACGAAAGGAATGGTACATTCAAGGAATTCCTTATGAACTCATAGATCCATCTCGATGCGTACCCCAAAAAGGGCGTTGCATCTCCATGTGCTATGTAAGCATCCCGATTAATACACCAAGTCTCGAGTAACGAGCTCCCCAGTTTATTTTTTAAGCTCTCCAGTCTCTCAAGTGTCTGATATGTTTTATCAAAGCTAGGATGGTCTAAGAAGAAGTTGCGGAGCAATTTGGCTATGGATGGAAACCTGTCCGCTGCATTCATACTAACGGTCACATCCATCGCGTGCTGCAACTCCACCTGAAGATCCTTGAACAAATCTTCGAAAGCAGACCCATCCAGGCCCACCCCCACCGCGTATTCGTCGCGTAGCAGTTCGCGAAATTGCGATTCATAACTATCCAGAAAGTTTTGGTTCAGAGCGCGCAAATCGAAAGCTTGGCACGCGGCCACGAAGTGCGCGGCCATCAGGTGACAAAGCACGTCGCTTGCCGCGTGGGTATAGCGAGCTGAAATCAGTGCAAGGGAGTTGAGCGACTGGTTGCCCATTTCGGCCGTCTGCACGTGATTGACGGGGTTGGATAGGAACCCGAGCTCGGAGGTCAGGGCCGCGATGTTTATATCGATGCCTTTGAAGATGTATGAGAGACTGGGGTCTTCGGAGACCAGGTTGGGGGGTAGTCCGTGGCTTGTTGCCGGGTTGATCATCTCGGTGCATTGGGCAAAGAGCATGCGGCCGATTGATTGAATGCCTTGGCGGGCTTTCTCCATGGCGGAGCTGACGGCTTTGGCTTGGAAGTTTCCGCCGTGTAGGAAGTTTTCCTCCGGACCCAGGAGTGGATTGTCGGTTGCGGAGTTGCTTTCTATGGTGAGTTGCTGATGGGCGAGGACGAGATCTTCTAGGATTGGTCCGATCCATTGTGAGGCTGTTCGGATGGAATATCGGTCTTGACGTAATGATGCTTCTTCGCCTGTGTTGACCGCTGTAAGTTTGGATCCTTCGAGAAATGCGAGTATGTTTTTGGAGGATTCGATCTGGCTGCAGTTAGTGTTTGCTCGAGAGTTGCTGATGACTTTAAGCGACTTACTTGTCCCGGATGAGGCCGAACTTTAGCAAAAAATGGATCGAAGCTCTCAGCAGTACCTTTCAGCGCCTCTACACTCATAGCCGTCAGAATCTGACTTAGGAGAGCCAAACCATGCGTATCGTGAAGCACCATTGCACCAGACGCTGCAGATATGGCGGTACCATTAACTATAGCCAATCCTTCCTTAGCTTCCAAAACCACTGGTTCCAAACCATACTTTGCAAAAGCTTGGCTTGCATACTCCGGTTGATCCTTTGACAAGATACGTATACTTGCTTTCCCTTGTATTGCACCTCCTATATATGACAACGGGCTCAAATCACCCGATGCCGAGATACTTCCTCGAAGGGGAATCATGGGAATGATCCCATGTGTCAATAAGTCTTGCATTCTCTCCACAATCACAGGACGCACGGCCGAACACCCCTTTATCAGCGAATTAATCCGGATCAAGATTGCGGCCCGAGCCCAGCACTCTGGCATATGGCTCACAGTTGTGTTTCCATCAACACCCATATCATACTGATGCGGCTCAATGGTTTCACTCAAGGGATTGGTTGGATGATCACGGGGTCCTGCCGGAAGTATGCCGTAGTGAAGTGCTCGGATGAGAACTGCCTGGAGCTCCATAGGTTTATCCGTGCGGACATCAGCTGTTCCGCCGAATCCCGTGTTGACTCCTATGCATAATTTAGCAACTATTCCCTTTGAACCTTTGATTCGATTCTTACCATATATCACCTCTCCATTCTTTAATCTATTTTGAACGGTATGTCCACGTTTTCTTAGACCTTCCATAGCCGCAGAATCGACCTTGTTCCTTTTCTTGTAGCTTGAAGGTAGGTTAGTGGCCATTTTTTGGAACTGGAAAGTTTATACGCACCGGCCTGTTGCGATTATTTGGGCAAGTTGGAGGGAAGATCCTGTTAATAGGATTTCACCCCGATTTTGGATGATATCGTTCAACTCCTTCCATTGTTGTAGAATTATATCGCTGTGAAATATCACGGGGGGCGTCATTTTGGCGTGCAGGTTCCGTAAGTTATGGGGTATACGATGATTGTAGTACGAGGTGTGAAAGTATTTAGTAGATGAGGGAAATTGAATGGGAAGGAACTTTTCAGCATTATATAGTTTGGAGAAATCTTATATTTTTTATGTGAAGTTGTCTGCAGCTAACAATCATGACTGTGCACTATGGTCGAGCTAGTGCTAATTTCTTCATTGAGCGATCTAGAAATAGATCGACAATGGGAGCTAGCGGTATTTATGACATGATACTGTATTTGTCCAAATTAATCCCGCATATTGCTTCGTTGCTTCGTTGCTTTGTTGTTGGACTCGGCTTTTTTCTAGCTGTTTAGCTAACCGATACATATGCCCTCTATTACGTTTACTATGGCCCATCTTTATGATCTTCAACGCCTAATTCTAATTTCAACAATCATTATTATACTGTCCTACTAGGACTAGATCTTATGTAACCGAAACGTTATCAATTAGATCTTGATCATTACACCCCATCCCATCTTAGGAACTCGAGCTGCAATCGTCAGTAGAGTACATGCAGTGACCGTAGCCACGGCAAAATCTTGCAAACCAAGCCATCCCCCTTGAAGAATGGCCCCAGCGATAGGATTGCCTATCAGGAGCCCTAGTGCTGATGGAACCAATTGCATAGTAAGTCTCACCCCAAATTGCCGCATATCTGGAGTAAGCACATTAGCGACTACATTTGCCGCCAAGGTTATAGGCCCGGCAGAAAAGAATCCATAGAGAACGCAGAATACTATTATACTTCCTTCGTTGTTCATCCCCATCCATCCAAGTAGCAAGATTGAGCAGACTCCGCTAGTGGCACCAAATGCATTTAGGGCCCCAATTGTGTCAGCAAGATGTCCGAAAAACTGTAGGTGAATGTAAGTACGAAATCCCTATCAACATGAAGATTCCAGTACTTACGATTCTCCCAAAGAACCCAGATCCGTTGATGATAGGCAAAAGGTAAAAATTCAAGGATCCAGTTATTATCTTCTTCTCGAGACAATACTCTTGGACATAAAAGTAAGGGATGTACATTCCTGCATATCCAACGAAAAGAGCAATAGCGTAGAGTGTGAAAACTGGCTCCTTCCACGCTTCGGCGTTGAATAGACGTCGCACTGCTGGGGGCTTATATCGCATCTTCATACCCAAAACAGGGAGGATAGAAAGGGATATCATGATGAAGGCAACGACTCTAATGGTACAGCCAAAGTGTATTTTGTTGATTAATTGAGAGAATATGACTGGATAAAGGATGCCGCCTAATAAGATTGATCAGTAACTACGATGCATGCATCAAACTAAGCATTAGGCCTCCTACCCATGGTACTACCGGAGCTCGCTAATCCCATCGCAAGGCCTCTCCTTCTCGTAAAGTAAGAAGCGATGACGGCAGTGGCAGGCATGAATAAAGATCCAAGGCCAATGCCCATCACAAGACCTTGAGGTAAAATCTGATGCCAGTATTGTGTGCCTAGACTCGTCATGAACATCCCGAATACGAGCATGAAACATTCGAATACGATGAGGCCGTGAAGATATCCTTGGTCATATAACGGGCCAGAGTATACAGAGCCCATTAGAATGAACGACGACTGGAGAGTGCCAATCCATGATATATCAGACGGCGAGGATGTTCGCAAAAGGCGTCGCTCATAGTATGCTTGAAACACGCCTGTATCGAGTTTTTAATTGGTGATGAGGCGGTTGATATCCAATCTGAGAGCTAACCAAGAAGGTACAGAATGCTGCTGCACATTGCACCCACGCCAGCACTCCTCCATCTGGTACTACAGGAGGCCCTGCGATCTGCTGCTTTTCAACCAAAGTTTCAGGCTTTAACTGTATATTTGCCGATTCTGGTGGGCAATCATTGGTGCTAGAGATTTGTGGTGTAGTCTTTGTCTCAAGGCCATCAGCGGAGCTAGATTGGGAGATATTCATGATAAGGACAATTAAAATTACACCGATATTAGAAACAAAAGATAAAAAAACCTTTGCCTAGTATAGACTGCGACCACAATGGTCCACGATGAGTGTTGAGCTTTTTCAACAAGCTTTCCGTCCGCCTGGACGAAAAGTGATGAATTCATCCGGAGCTGCATCCCATCGAAATCTTTCCACTCGGAAAACCGGCATGGAGTTTCGCGATTCGGGTCTGCTTTTTAATTGATCACATGTTGAAGATGGTCATATAGTGGATGTGTGTGTATTGTGCGCGGAAGTGGACCACCAATAAGTTGTTGATCTTGGTCAACTAAATACTATCTAGAAATGTGAAACTAATGACTAAGCCTAATCACGTGAAATCCTTGCCTCACAATGTGTTGGCGTGATGTTGGCGAACATTTGGCTGTAGAGATAATTTGGTAAGGTTGCAGCAACACGAAAACCCTAGTAGCTCTGTCAGGTCTGCAGGAACGCCGCTTTCAACGGCTCTTCCCAGCCACACGATAAAGTACTGAGGATGAGATGTATCGTTCTGGGTATCTTTTGCTCTTGTCATTGCTGTCAAGGCGCATGTCTATATTGCACCCGCACCAAATTAATACCTGATATCCGAAATCCAACTATAAGGCTGAATTTGGTCGATCGCGAGACTCAATGTACGGATCCATTCACTTGCAGAAACTAATATGCAATAGGGTTCAGCCTGGGCCTAGTCGGCCGTGCTACCGTTGGTTTGTCTACACCGTCTATCGGACTCTATCCATTATCCATTTATTCATCTAAGCCCAGCAGCCCGGTTTACGATGACATAACGGTGATCCGGGGTTATCTTCCGCCGTGTCAGCGCTATGGATTATGCGACACGCCTCTTCGGGCTGTTGTTATACATATAGGGAGATTCGATATGTTCCCCACAGTGACGTTACACGGTGTAATCCCTGCATTTCAGCGATCTTAATTTACACGATCAGTTAGTCCTACCCGTTTCTATTCCCAACACTCGCCTCTGCGCATCACTGGTGTCTTGATTCAAACACCTTCTATCTTGTATTTTTCTATTGGAGTACCGCGGTAGTGAACGTATGATGAGTCATCAGTTGCTCAATTCTAGTGGATTTGTCCAATTCCCGTTTACTGCCGCTCTTTTTAGCGGACCTGGTGGACGAAAATTCCAATTATTCTTGCTTCATATAACATAACCTAGGAGAAATAGTATCTCTCATTTGTTGCCTGACCTTCAGAAGATTCGACGTCAATTCTAGTTTGAATATGGATCTTCCCGGTATTAATGTTTTTACCTTCTCCCAGATCCTCAATATCCAACCCATCGGAAACGGCTTTTCCTTTGACTTCTTCAAGTTCCGTTCCACTGGTCCCATCTCCAGTGCCAGTATTGACGATTGCTGTAAGCGATTCAAGGTCTCTGTAAGGCTGCTTTGAAGTCTGGCTGGAGAAACGGCCTCGAGCACTGTCAACTAACCTCGATGCACCATACTTTTGCTGGCCGGAGTGAGCCGTAGATCGATTTCTGGCACATGGAATTCTGTGAAGAAGCGGTCGAAGGCCGATGAGACATGTAGCGAAGAAGTAAATTACACACTCAACAATAGTCCAAATTAGCGTTGGAGTACTGTACCCTACATAATGTTAGATATGCAAGCTGGCTGGGGATTGTTAGATCATTTCACATACATGTAGGGTCTGCGCTGAGATCCGAGATGAAGAATTCCACTGTGCGGATGATAGATGCTATCATGCCTCTATTGAAAGTGCTATTAGAATTCCAGACTCAATTCAAAACGGTAGACTTCACTTACACACTGCCAGTGAAGCAAATCAATGAGATACCTGCTTTTCTGAAGTTCGAAGCCCGCAGGCCCCAGACTGTTCGTACTGGAAGTAATAAGATTGCAGTATCGGCAGCGAAGTTGGGAATGTTGACAAGTCTCCACCACAAGACCGTATTGAAGCACGTTCCTCCTTGTATAGATTTATCCCACAGATAGGCCAACGGCCTACATTCGAGCTAAGCAGATATGATTGTGGCTACGCAATTTGAGATGAGGAAAGCAAGGGTTACTCAGCAAAAGAATCTCGCCCAACGGTGTGTAAAGATACGCAGATACATGAAAACAACGGAGGCTCTAGACAACGTATTAGATGGGTCATAAAACCAATCCAGAACGTATATCAGCTTGGATAAAGTCGCGATCTTTGAGGATCTTCTGCTGCAACTGCTTCAACGTGTCTTCCAACCCCCGCCGAGGAGACTAAGACTAAGACGAAGTTAGCCTACACAGAACCTACGAGGATATTCCCAAAGGTTTTCGACATACCGAAGATTATGATTCCAAGACCAACCAGGAGCAGCCACGCGGGTGGTAGAAGATAATCGTCCCATCCTCTGGCTGCGGTTTTGAAACTTCGGACGTATATTCTGAGGCCAACTAGAACGGTGGTCAGTGCCAATATGATTGCGTCAGCAACGATGACTTGATGCCCATTGTAAGCCTTCAGATATTCGGGTGTGAGATCCCAAGATGCCGTTATGGACCTCCCAATCGTGTCAGGCTTAGAATAGTGGGCACTAGAATGTGAAGTTGAGCGAGAACGATTAAAAAGACTCCACGGCGGAGAGAGATCAGATATGAGTACTGGCACATAGTTTTACTGCATCATGGGCCACAATATGATGAAGGATCTAAATGTAGAAACTCCATAATGGTAAATAAGCTGCAGAGAAATATGTGACTATCTTTACCGTATATGGAGCGATGAGATACACGGGCTTGTCTGTCCTAGATCCCGAAAGTCCTTATTGTAAGTGATTCCGAATTAGTTCACACTATAAGGTGTCATGCAGATGTAACGATATTAACCTAGTTGAAGATAAGCTTGTTTCACAGGTCTTTCCGTCAGACAGGGGTGTCAAACGATCGCAACTATTGCTATGTTGACATTCTAGAATAAGCGAACTCTACCCTACTGTTGTACACTAAATCAATACTGCATTGCATCTTTATCGATGTTTCTCTCACTAGTCTATGATATGATATGACATGACATGACATACAGAGATAGCTCGACTTCAGTAGTGAAACTTTTTTAACGATGATGCCTACCCATCTATTATTATGGTGAATCACAGTTTGGAAACAATCCTGACACTTGACCCCACATAAAGACTACATTTGTAACGTGGCTCTACAAACCCCGAGATTCTGGCTTGATATATGAGACTTGTCTCAAGTGTCCATCATGGCGAATAGAGACGCCAATGTATGTTTGTATCCCGGTGCGTGCCTTCATTGTATAAGTGTCGCTACATGGGCGATCAGAATCCTTGAAAGATGGTGAGGGGAATTTTGGCTAAACTCACAACAAAGTGGCCATAGTCTTAAGATAACTGGGTAGATATTTTGCCCTTCGGTGAATTATAAAAAATGCAGCAAGGCCTTGCTCATCACTTCTAGAGTAATTTCGCACTGGGAGATAAATTTTGGTAGTGGGAAGAGATGCTCCCAGCTTAAATTCTACATTGTGAAGAATTCCGGCAGTACGATAATTGACGAGCCGTAGTGATTCTTCCGGTAGATTATCTACCTGTAAAAGACAAGCCCATAGATTCTTGAGATCCTTGATCCCTTGGCATAGCTTCGGGCCCTGGAGTTCCCCCTCCAACGTCGACATATCAACTACCGATTGAAAATCTGTCTGGCGTGATCGGGTATAGATCTTGAGACGGGAGTCTTGAGGTTTTGTAAGATCAATTGCTAACATGTCATACCCCAGAGCTTCGCGTCCTGACTCAAGGGAAAACTCACGATAGACTCGGAGTGCCTTTGTATTGTGATTTGTGCATTGTGGAGCTGATTCTATTGCGCGAAGTATTGCTTCAGTATTTGAGCAGCCATCAACACGTGCCTTAAGTGCAGAGAAGAAGTATGCTTTGCTAGATATCTTCGCATTTGTTAGATCAAAAGCATAAAATATGCGAGATGGGTGCCCCTCACTTTCATGATAGCAGAATTCAGATAGGGATCTTGAAGCCCACGGCTGATTGAATTCGTTTTTGAAGTGTTCAAACCAATCATCGTGAAAACCTTCGAGAGATTGCAGAACGCGTTTGTGAAACTGTACGCCTGCGACATTGTTGAAGGGGGTCAAGAGAAGTTCCCGAGTGTACACCGACGGGCTCAATAGAATATCGTATTGTTAGGGGATCATTCTGTATTCCCCAGTCCCAGCTAAGCTCGATTGGCGTGCCGTCATCTGTCATGGAGCTGGGCCATTGGTATTTCATGTCCAATCTCTTGACGCCGAAGGGATCACCAAGGGTAGAAGTGATGTGATCTGCAAAGAACCTCAGATCTCTATACTGCAACTATGTCGGATACTTGGCGAAGTACAGCATGACAGCGAGTGCATAACCAGAATGGTACTTCCACCAACAAGTTTACGATGGGTTGTGGGTGTGTATCACATCGCGATCAATAATATTGAAAATTGGAGGCTCAACAAATTCGAGGACAGTAAACTTTTCTTGGTTTTCCATTCGCCAAGTGTGGCAATTAGAAAATGGAGCCATGGAAAATGGCTGGAGGTAAAGCAAGGTCGACTAGAACTCACACCTCAATGGGCAGCAATACAAGTTAGCTAGGTAGCACAAGTCTTTTTCAAAGGATATAGAGTAAGATACTCGTCATCAGTATAAAATTCAGCCCGATTTTATAGGAGTACGGAAGCGAGGGTGGTAAAACCTTCTGCATAATGATATACTTTTTGGATAGGTGAATTCAATTTTGGATGTCTTTTGTCCAGGGAATTGTTAATATCGTTGCGCCTAAACAGGCAAATAGCCTTCAGAGTTGGCCCTTCGATTAGAGAATCTACCATGGCAGGGTTAATCTACTTGACTCAAACCATACGATCAGGTTATATTACCAGTCAACAGTTACTTGTAGAAACCTCAAACTCAAAGGATACAGCAAGCAATTAGACCGAGGCCTGATCTCTTTCATGGGACTTTCACTCGAAATCCCTTCCTGAATATTTCATAGTATCGTAACTGCACATTCACCAGCTGTCTACCCCGCTGAAAGCTAGATGTAAGCCTTAGACCTAACAATCATCCGCAGAGCCTACACCAGCCTGAATCTGTGCCGCAGATATCCAGCCCATGTAAACAAGTAATGCCAGTTATCTCGACTGCTATGTGGATGTCCACAGGCATTATGGGAAGGAGACTATGTAGCATATTAGCCCATAGAACTCGGAAAGAACCGAAAGAAGCTGGACACGATACATTACAGCAGGATGATAGGAACGGCATTCCTCCGTTCTTACGAATAAACCTGGTAATAAAACACAGGGCAATGATAACGGTGCGAACCAATTCAAACCTTCGTTTACAATATCTGCTTCAAGAAGCACAGCTTGTGGCGCAATCTCATCAGCTATGGCCGGAATGATGTGCATGCCACCCACAGAGACCACCTTATCTCACGCTGTTCCTCATTAATGAATATGGGACTTTCACCAATTCCTGATAAACCCCCGATTCGAAAAAAAAGCTTGTCTCGTTTTCACAGACCTATGGCAATGAACTGCCAGGCAAAGCAAATAAAACCCGCTAATCCACGCCATCTAAGCCATCTTACCACTACAAACTCGACACTGTGATCCTCAAATTTGTATAACATTTCGGGCGGCATCTTCTGCATGGGCGTTGAATGGTCTTACTTTGGCGTTGGCGATTGTGACGCCGTCTCATTTAGATAATGTTGTACGAGATCTAGAAATTCATAAATGAGGGGTTGGGAGGAACTTTATATACGTAAAAGTGGTCTTGACTCGTTAAGGGTAGACCTGGCCGATCATAGCGTGAATTAGGTTGACAAGGAACCCCAAGATCAATTGTAGATCAAGAGAAGGTTGATTGGTTATTATAACACGACGAAGATGAAGGGAGGGTTTGTTGTACGAAGTAGGTGAGCAGAAGGTTGATCTGTTACTACCTACCTAGGTAGCTATAGGTACTGTATTATACGAAGTGAAGCTCATATGCATTTGCCATATTCATTCCTGACAGGAGGCACAGATCTCACAAAGATCATAGAACTACTACATTACAGTACTGTATAGTGAATCGAATCAATTGCAAGCCCACGTGGCCCTGCACATGTAATAAAGTCTCAGTCCCGCCCACACATGCATATACCATACTGTACAGATACAGACTCTGCTACATGCATGCTTACTCGGACCAACATCATGTCTTTACCACAACGATCACCTTCACTTCACTCACCAAAATCGGAACAATGCACAGATCTATCTTGAGGGTAGCACTTTTCGATATTTTGATAATGCATCTGACATCGACGCACCAGCTTGGTGGACGCTCGCAAGATCATCCTAAATTGCAAATTGATTTTCAATCATTCGTGATTCATTCTTGATTTGATGTGGGTGCCATGTACGGCGGCGGCGTAGTTAATGGTGCAATTGTCATCTTACGGGTAAATTTTCAAGGATAGGGTTGAGTGCCGACTTCCAGATCACTTCAAGTCGATACAATCAGGAGAGCCATTCACCCATTCTCGAAGACACGAAACTCGACCATAGCAAGCTGGTGGAGCTTTTGTTTCCTGCAAAGTTGCACCAAATGTCTCCTAACAGTGGTCATTGTTGTCAGCCAGCATTGGTAGCTAATTGGTAAAATTTCCTCGCCTGGTCCCTCGAGAACGACCGCCTTTTGTTATTCAACTGAGATGAGATTAGATAACTTTATATGCAGCGGTCGGAGCTGTTAGTCATGTGACCATAAACTAACGTCTCGGCGTCCATATATTAGTCATCGTATAATGATCTAGTTGGTCCTCCTCAAGCAATGACAATGGTATGAGCTGAAGTAGTATCATATTTACTTCATCACCCCAATGTTAATACCAATAGCAAGTTATGTATCACCATCGTGGGTATTATACTCTTCTCATGTATCTTTTTCCTAGTCTTGGGACTGATACAACTGCTCCGTGCCCGGCCGGTATTATAGAGGTCTGGAAAATATTCCAGGCCCATTTGTTGCCAGTATCTCTAATATTTGGAAGGTTTCCGCCTTGTATCGTGGTACTATACCCCAGGAAAACATAGCCGTTCACGATAAATATGGCCCCGTTGTTCGCACTGGGCCTCATCATGTCTCTTTTGCCAGCCCCGAAGCACTTCGGATTATCCACAGCTCTCGTAGTGCGTATCCTAAGGTATGTGATTATGTTATATTTAGCTTGGACTTTAATTATACTTAATGTACTCCGCATCCAACTTTTACAAGCCAACAAGTCCGACTTACGAAGGTCACCCTTTGTTCCACCTTTTCTCCATACAGGATATTCAATACCACACCAATTTCAAAAAGAGAATAGCTGGACTGTATACCAAAACCGCAGTACTGGATCTCTAGCCCCGTATTGATGATTGCGTCGATTTGTTTGCTGATCGACTTACCGAACTAAGCTCCAATGGTTCGGTCGATTTGGATGTGTCACTTTGGTTACACTTGTTTGCCTTTGATTGCCTTGGGGAAATAAATATTTCCAAGAAATTTGGATTTCTCAGAAGTGGAACGGATATCCAGGGCATGAATGCTGCTGCCGATCGCATATTACATATGACTGGTTTAGTAAGAATGTACTCCGGGAAGAAAATTCGGAGAAGAAATAGGCACTAATGTTGTTGTCAGTATGCACAAGCACCACGCCATCAAAAGAGTATGGAATATGAAGAAAACAACCCATTATTGATGGCAAGTGGTCTTTGTGCGAATTAGTGGGTTGGTGTAAAAAGGAATTCTTGGAATGACAATGATATGAACGGTATACCTTTGCAGAATTCGCTTTAAGAAGACAGAACCCTAAGCTTGGGTCAGACATGCTTAATAATTTCCTGAAACTCCAAGAATCACAACCAGACAATCTCTCGGATAAAAAAATAACTGGATCGCTGTATATTAATTTGTGAGTTAGAACCAGTAAGGATCATTGATGCTAGGAACCTTTAAATATTCTACCTGCATATTGCTAATGTCCTCAGAATGGCTGGCCATGATGTTCTTGCCATCACATTACGGTCAATTTTCTATTACCTGGCTCGAACTCCTCAAGTATTAGGCAAATTACGAAAAGAGATAGCACCACACGAGGAGAAGTATCCCCTTCCCCACGTCGTTTCATATATTGAAGTGCGTTATCTCCCATACCTGTAAGTATTTTGCGTAGAAAATCACCATTTTGAGCCATCTACTCGCATTGCAGTGATGCCATTATTCACGAAGCCCTTCGTATACACGCAAATACCGGCACTATCTTGGAGCGTGTTGTGCCTCCCCAAGGGGCCGAGATTGACGATTATCAAATTCCCGGTGGCACAATTGTAGGTGTCAATGTCTGGGTCATTCATCGAAATACTGAAATTTTCGGGGTTGGCATCGATACCTTTCGCCCAGAACGTTGGATCGAAGCTTCTGATGAGAAGCTCAGCGAGATGAAACGTAAAATGTTTTCGGTAAGTCGAATGTTTCAACCAATGACACTAGTCGTAATCTGAGACTAATCTGAAGTAGTTTGGAAGTGGACCTCGAATGTGCAATGGACGAAATCTAGCCCTGATGCAGATAGGAAAAATGGTTGTTGAATTTTATAGGAGATTTGATGCAGTACTAATACATTCAGAGAGAGACTGGAATGTAATGGGAGGATGGGTAACGAAACAGACTGACATGAATATGCTCGTCACTGCTCAAACAAAGGTAGAGACCTAACGTGACAAAGATTGTATTTATATTACAAGTATTTTATAGTTCATTTGAATTCTTTCGCATATCGACGCTCAGGATTCCCAATTAAAATCCCGAACAAGAATGTCCCAGTATCTTATGTCTTTTCGATGCTTTTGCCTAATTTGAAGTTTGTATTGTAGACGATATGGGGTTTGAAATCTCCTAGCCTGTACCGTGCTCATACGAAGCCGCAAGCATAGCTAATATAATGTTTCAAAGGCTTTGACTTGAGCGAGCGTATGCAAGACGGCCACAATTTTCGACGCGATAACGCATTTGGCAATCCGAATTAGGTGGCGCATTATTATGAAGTGGGTAGGGCAGGTGCTGCTTTTAGATCCAGGTTCAATTTCTACTTGCGTTTGGTATATAAACATCCTTTCACCCTCCCCTCCATCCCAAATACGAAGAACAACCAAACATAAAGAATTTCATTTCAATAAACCACTTGCAAAGGATACAATGACGATCCCAAATCTCCTTATCACAGGAGCCACTGGGTTCATTGGTTTCAGAACTTTACTCGAGGCACTGGAAGCTGGCTATACCGTTCGTGCAGCCGTTCGGAACGAATCTGGATCCTAAAGCTTACTTTCAAACGCCAAGATCTCTGAGTTTACTTCAAACAAGGAGCTTTCTTTCATTGAAGTTCCAGACATTCTTCACCCGGAAGCTTATACCGAAGCTCTAAAAGACGTGACTTACGCAATTCACATTGCATCACCTATTCCCCTACCTTTCAGAAACCCACTAAGCGAGATCATTGATCCAACAGTGCAGGGAGCGGCAAACATACTCGAAGCAGCACTCAAAAGTCCAAGTCTCAAGCGTATTGTCATTACGTCTTCTATCGTTGCGAATATGCCTTTTCCTCATGCAACCGAAAATCCCCCTTTGGTTACAGCCGAGTCTAGGGTCCCTAATTTGAAGGGGGGGGGGGGTGAGAGTGGTATTTCCTGCATATTGCGCAGCCAAAATAGCAACTTTGAATGCAGGGGATGAAGTTGTAGAGAAAAGAAAACCGCACTTCGACATAGTGAGGGTTTTCCCTGGGTTCTTTTATGGGAAAGATGAGCGGGCCACAGATACCAAATCATTGATGTCAGGATCCAACCGCCTCGTTTTGACGATAATTTTGGGTACCAAGTTCGACGATCCAAGACTGGCGGGAGCAGCTCATATCGATGATGTGGCAAACGTTCATGTTTTGGCGCTGGATAAGGAAAAGGCTGGCACGCAGGATTTTGGAGTCACTACTCCAGTGGTTTATGACAACGCTTTTGACATTGTCAAGAATCATTTTCCCAAGGAAGTAGATGAGGGTGTCTTCACGCAAGGGAGTCAGCCCAGTCTACCGATCAACTGGAATGCTGAAAAGACAGAGGAAGTTCTTGGGTTTAAGTTCAAGGCTTATGAAGATATGGTAATTGATGTTTCGAAACAGTATCTGGGATTCTCGGGCAAGGTCACATGAAGTTCACAACTTGAAGGTTTGCAGGTAGAAATGAGAACGTTGATGGACAACAGGCTCAATGTTCACTAACAAAAAGCTTCAATAAATGTAAAACTTCAGTCTTGTTCCCTTCAAGTAGAACTAGATGCAAAGACTCAATGTAACCAAACACAAAGATCTTCCTACCTTCATCTCCTGCCAGAATGGATCCTTGAGAGAACTTTTGCCACAACAGCCCCTGAAATATAGAGTCAACGGGTATATTAAAGGGTATTAGCCAAAAAATTCGGGATTAGCAGGCTTATAGGTAGTAATGTTTGACGATACATAAGCGTTCATTCTTGTACGTGCAGTGCCGAGAATTAGTCACTTTAAAGCACTTGCCTTTGGGAGTCTCTGTAAGCGCATTCGAAAGACCAACTATCCCTGAAGTAAAAAACGAGGTATCTTATGCATCTTTACTATCTTGTGAGCTGGGGATGATGTTGGATTTATACGATGAATTCATCTTCAAATATTCTGATGGAGCAATTCAGTGGTTAAGTCATTTAAGCAACTAGGAAGCGCTTAAGCTAGAACACCACTGCGACTTGACCATTGACACATCGATATCAACCTGTTCTGGTTCGGATAAATATTTTGGATCGAATCTGTCTGTTCAATTTCAAAAAGCTGTATGCGACATGCTGATTAAGAAACTGTTACATGCTGTTACAAGCACAGTTCCATTTGTAATCTTATGTAAATTGTGCGGGCACCATTTCAGATCCGATATGTCCTAGGATGTTCACAAAGACGCGCGGCACTTCAATCGCACCCAAAGCACTGGATAAATAACTGCGTTGAGATACAAAGAAACAACTTTTTGCCTGAAGAAGACAGGATAAATGGTGCAGGATATAGAGGAACGGAATTTCAACTCGGGCCCTGGCGGGGTGAGCGTTCACGCATACTCCACGGTCATAAATTCTCACTCAAGAATTAAGATAGATTGAAAGAGAGAGTCGCATATAGACATACGTATAATTTCTTCGATTTCAAATTTATTTGTTGCTACAATCTCTAGATCTCTGGTCGTTATCTAATATCATCTCATTCTAAAATCTGACGAATTCCCCTGCCGAGATGGAGTAACTTCTCAGATCCATCTTTAATCCGATGTCTAGCGTAGCTGGCAATGACTTATTGAAGATCGAATTTTGATTTCTCCAAGAACTATTTCCACACGTAAAATTTTGAGGCCACCCCTCAAAGGGTGTATAATTCTACTAAAAAGCCTACTTCAAAATCAGCTTTCAAATTTCATGGGTTCTAGGCTCTCTAGCTCCCTGGAATATCAAGACTAAGTCAAGAGAAGACGATGAAAGATCCCTGTGTTCAGGAAGCTCAGGTTAAGCTGGAAAATCTGTCGATATGCTATCACTAAAACACTGCTAGAGAGTGGTCGGTTTTCGAAGCATTTCGAAACACCTACCTACCCCGAGGTTGTTGACCTCTTCCTCACCAAGCTACTTTACTTTACTCCCAATTTTTTTAGCTTCAGATGCTACTATCTTTCTCAAAACCTCACCCTGATCTTTCACTGGCTCAAATCCCAATCTGTCTCTCGCATTCTCAATGCTGCAGTCGGTAGCCAAGCCGAGGTATTAAATCTCCCCTTGCCAAAAACTTGGAACTACCGTTCCAAAAGTAAAAGCCCAAAACAGCCACTCGCTAAGAATAATGATGCCAAGAATTAATCGATATGGCAGAGCTTTTACCTCATTGTCTGCAACCGGATGGCCAGCCATGGCTACAACCTTGCGCGCGAAGGTGAAGTACGGCATGTTAACTCCGTCCGAGATGAAGAAAGCTTCCCCGTTAACTTTCTTTGGATTTTGAAGTGCTCCTGCTCTGAGCATCCTTGTTGATAGGAGATTCGGCACCGGCACTGACTTCGTGCATTAATGATTTCGCAGCCAGAACATGGGCCATCGCTGCACTTTCGATGAAGAGAAATCCGAATTTTCTCTTATTTTCTCCAACTTGCATCATATGTTGGTTTTTCTTAATGTCACCAAATTGCAACAGAACCTCGATGCTATAAATTTAAATTATAATTATTCTTCCCATACAAACTGGGCACACGCAGCGTTACTGTATACAAGTTAGGAGGATCAGTTGCAGCGAGAACGGCAGCGCCAGCTGTAGCTTTGGTGATGGAGTAGGTGGTGGCCTCCTTGCTGTTTTCCGTGAAGAGTCTGGCTTCCTCTTCGGTGAGCTCTTTGCCTGAGTCTTGAGGTGCATTAATGATAGCAGAATCTGAGCTGGTATATACGCGAAGGCCTTCACCGCTTGGTTCGCAGCAGCACATGCGAGAAGAATGCCAGTTCCCTCAATATTAGTGTGCTGGAGAGTCCTCGCCGAATCTGTATGTCTGGGAGAAACAGTGTGAATGATAACTTTTGGTTTGATTTCAGTGAGTATGTCGGTTACATGTTGACGGTCGGTTATATCTCCGTTATGGTATGTGGCGTTTGGAAGGATATTTGACTTGGGGTTTCGACTCATAACATGGATCTTGAATGAGGTAGTTGTGCTTAGGAGCTAAACTATATAAGAGCCAAGGTAGCCACAGCCACCAGTGATGAGCACGACACCCAAATCAACAGGGAGTGACATTATGAATAAGTGGTTTGTGAGTGTATTGGAAGGTTTAAATTAACTTTTGAGAATTGAGAATTGCTAGGCTTAAGCTTACTCTGTGGAATTCATTCTGTAGAGCAAACCTACAATCATTCAAATATAGCCTTCAACATTTTTGTGCCGCAATCACCAACTTGGTGAGCTGTTTGTCTTCTAGCAAATGCAATTGCAATATTGGCAAATTACATCAAAGACCACCAAGATAGCGGGACTTATTGCATCAAGGGCACAATGTTGTATTGATGTGGGCTCTTAAGATATTGATGTTATTATTGCTTACCTCCTCACTTGAGTTTGAGATACCGGCTCCTTAATCTAAACTACAAGTGACTTTCAGGTTGATATTCTGCCGGATACAGGCGGTGAGTGGTCACGTGATAAATATGCAATCTTTAAGTCTCTTGTTGCATGTCTGGAAAAGGCGATTGTTACATTTTGGGAATTTTTTTTGTCATCACGTGAGTCAAGCAAATCAATTTCTTCCTTCATATGCATGACCTTCAACACCAAACCCCCAGAGCGACCTTATTACACCGTAACATATATTTCTATCTTCAAGAATGTCACGAATTCGAAGGCCCCTTGGACCAAAATCTTCAGGTGTATTTGGTATCCCAATCAAACAATCACGCATGCCAGCTCCCTGGGAACGGGTTAAACCTGTAGGTCAGCATTACTTACTCATAGCCGCATATTTCGATGAAATATGGACACGAAAAGTGCTTGCCGATCAAAAGGTCGGTTACTTCGCGAGGAGACATATATTCAACCCTCGATTTGAACCCACCATTCGAGACAGAATTCCCAACAAATATGCTTTTCGGATGGACTGGGTTTTGAAGGAGCTTGCGGGCGAGCTCTCAAGTTTTGCGATGGATCCTTCTGATGCCAAACCTGAATACAATATCCATCCCGAAACTGAAGTCGTCAAAGAAGGTTCCGAGAGAAGGAGGAATAGTGCATATATTCCGATAACCGCCCAGCCATTTATTGAACTCAAAAGGACGTTACTTCGCAAGGTAGAGGAGGAGTTCCCCCCGAGTAAAATAATTGGACAAAAACCCGAGGCATGGTTGCAAACCTGGTTAAATTTACCGCAAAGGCCATCAAAGCTCTTTTCATTCCCAACGCGAGGATCCCACGTCCAGATTTTGAATGATTTGGAGGATATTAGGACGAGCTTGGAAAATATTGGCCCAGCTCGAGTGAATGGCTTTAAGCTGATGCATTTCATAACCAAGCCCAAGTCATCTGAGCATAAAGCAACGCTGGTCAAGTATTACCCATTCAAGGATTGTTTTGATGACTATTACAATCTTCCTCGAAAGGATACGATATCATAAGCTGCTACTCTGGCCAACACGAGGAATAAATTAAATAATAACAGCCCGACTCGCTCTATGCCCTCGTTGGACCTCTGCAAATACAAAATCTCTTCTCTAATAATAATTTTTGCGATACCTCCGACAATCCTAAGTGCTGATGCTGTGGACTCTAGAAGATCCGAATAAGAACTTGACTGGGAGGTTGAGATTTTGATCCTGTTGCATTGCTCGAATGTACTTACAGAAGACAATCTCATGGTAGGAGTAGGAGTAGGAGTTTCGAATTGAGGGTTAGAGCATTGTAGATTCTTTGATTGTTCTACGACATAGAGTCATCGTGACGTTTTACTATCTACCAAATGTTCACTGTTCGTAAGATTCATAATTGCAGCCTCCAGAATGGAATTGCGGTGCTGAGAAGGCACTTACTTGAGCGACGATCAGGAACAACGTCGAGCGCATGCACATTGTATTATATTGCTTAGTGCTCCCCTGAACTTGGGATCTCTACATGAAATGTACATTCCAAAAAAGAGGCTTCGATTTGGGGAGGTATAGAGCCTTACTTGTATCTTGTACTTGTAAATACGTACGATAAATTTTATACACCAGCACTGCAATCCTTGTATTCATACTGCTATTTATGTACTGTCCTTTGTTACCAAAGGACTAATTGCCGGTTTGGGTATCAAATCCTTCTAACAATTCCTTTGTACTGCTGGAGATCTAAGACTAGTCGTCTGTTGATTGGAATTTTGATATTCCTTTATCAAACCAAATTCTTACATATTTTTCCTTCCTTTACTGCTGTATCTCGGACGAAGTTATCGAGCAGTCCTAACTCTTTATGCATCACCATCTATGTTTGTTGTCTATCGAGGCAACATCTAAAAAAGTTCTAAATACAAACTCTTGCTTTTCACCAGCTTTGATTTAGCCGCCAGAATGCTTCCTCCAGAAACCCCTGAGGGCAGACGAATCTGGAGAGAATACAAAGCCAGCAATGCATGTACTCACCAAGATCATAGCAATCCCGAAGAACTTCCTATTTGCCCCTGTTGGTCCAACTGGGCGAGCGAGCAAATTGTCAGGCTTGAGCAAGATGTAGATAGAATAAAGGCGGAAACCACTTTCAATCCTCAGGCAGAAGTGTCACGCCTGGAAAATGAGCTCGAGGCTTCAAAAGCAAGGACCAAAGCCCGGATTGACCAAGAAGCTCAATATCGAGGCGAAAGAGATAGGCATTTTAACCGACTACTGGATATGCAGAAACAGATCCAAAGCTGTGCTGCTGATCTTGAATTCGCTCAGGCCCCGGGCCAGAAAGTAGCGCTTGACAAAAATGTAACGCTTGAGGAGTTCTTGGCTGTAGTTCGACGAGAATTGATTTTCCGAGGAGAGAGAGAAAGGAGTGCTATTCCCCGAGAAGAAATTGAAGCTGTACGAAACGATGTGTATAAGCTGTGGCAACTTGCTGAAGCCGCCGCTCGAGAAATTGGTGTCCATCTCAAGGAAAGAGATCTTTTTACAATCCAAGGATATATTGTGGCTTCTGTGCAGATGATCAAAGCTTTGCAGCTAGAGATACAGCAGAAGGATGTTAGCAGTGATTATGTCATGTTTTTGCAACAGCGGAACCGAGAAGGAGCGAGGGTAATCAACGAGATGGGCGAGCAACTGAGGGGCATGTGGCAGGTGAACATGCCTGGTGTTGGAGTTGTGCCTGGAAATCTCACTGCGGCGGTAGGATCTACTAATGTTGCACCACCGATAGACTTCAAGTCATTCAAGGAACAGATATGGAGCATTTACCTTGGTCTCTTCAATTCTGAGCGAAACCTCTCGATAATCATAATGGATCATAATATGGAGTCTCCCGAATGGGAACCCACACCTATCCGTATTGATTCCGAGAACAAAACTTATGCGCACAAATGGGAGCTTGCAGCCCAACTTGTTCGAAATGAAATTAGTCGGTTTTTGAATCGAGTATGGCAACTCTTTGTATATATTCGCAGCAACGATGTACCGGGTAGCCAACCCTACTGGAATGGGCCATACGATGATGATCACGGACGAGCAATCCATGTGCATGAAGCCTTCAAAGCAGCCGAGGGACGAGGAATTATAGCACAGACGGAATTAGGACTCTCACGACAATACGTAGAACCAGCTACTGACGTAGCATATAAGAACGAACTCGAGGAGCGTCTGGATCGGCGATACCCAATCTATCGAGACCTACAAGGCTCGATTAACAACCTCACCCAGAGAATCACAATTTTCCGCCAAGTACCCCCCGCATGGCCCGAGCAACACGAACGAGACAACACGGCATTCGTACCCAAGAAAAGTTTCGATTTGTTAGTTCTGATGCTTTCTCGTATAGAGATGGAGTATCTAACCATCCGAGTGATTCAACTCATCGAGGCAGTAAATAGTTGCTGGCATTTGATTCCCTCACAAGATCATGACATGATTAGAGGTATGTCCAATGAGATAAGTCTTGCACATGGGGCAAAAGTCGCCTGTGAAGCCGAATTGACACGGCCGTCTGAGATTGCACCCGCACCTGCATACCCGGGCAAGATATTACCACCACTTCCTGACTACACGCCGTATGGATATCAGATCATCCCCAAATTGACGGCTGGAGATGATGGTAATAACAACAAGAATAATAAGGGAAACCAAAAGGGAAACCAAGGGGGCAACCAAGAGGGAAACCAGGGGGAAGTTGGTAAGGATAAAAAGGATAACAACACGAAAGTTAGAGGCAATATCAACAAGTTGGAAAAGGAACTTGATAAGAAGAAAGTCAAATATGACAGAATGGCAAGAGATTCGAAAAAGAATTTTGCGGATGCACCTAATAATGCTTCAGCGGACACCAAAATGCAAAAGGAGCTGGATAAGTTGCACGAATACAGGAGAAAGCTGGAAGATTTATTCAAAAAGAATGGAGGGAATGTTGACAATATACAAGGCTATAAGAAGTAATGTTGGAGTTTACGGGCCGAGTTTTGTTGCCTCTGCTGATCAAGTATTCATTATTGTTACATAGTCTTTACTTTAGACCACCAATAAAACATCTAGCTGATTATTCGATCTCCATCTGCTCCAGTCTCATCCTTAGCCAAATCATGTTCCTTCAATAATGTCGTAATCTCATCCGCACCCCAGAGGTGATGGTAAATTGTGCCATCCTTGTTCTTTCCTACAGTCGCAAATTCAACTATCGGAAAGTTAGCAAGGTACTTCGAAACCCAATCAAAAGTTACCTACTTTTCTCACTGCTCAATTTTGTAGAATCCATAGTCTTGCTCAACACCTTGACCGCCATTCCACAGGCCTCCTTCAAATCACAATCCTCCTTGTAATCCTGCTTCAACAAACTCTGCGCACTAGCATTATTTGCACCAACACTCGTAGCCTTCCACCCTCCATAATTACCACTGGGATTGCTTTGGTAAAGTTGAAACTCTCTCTGTGGATCGTAACCTGCGTAGATAAAGGAAACACCAAATGGACGAAGACCACCATGTTGAGTATAACCTTGTTTCAGATCGCATAATCGACGTACGAGCTGTTCGCAAGGAATATCTTCGTTGTAGGTAAGGAGGTATCGTTGGGCGGCTTGACGGGCGTAATTGATAAGAATGTTGGCATCAGCTGTCATACCTGCTACTGCGCAAATCATATTACTGAGATTTGTTAGGCTATTTCGGGTTCAGAGTTGGGAAATGACCTGGCATACTCGTTCAAAATATAAAGCTTCTCAGCTGAAGTATCTTGCTCCAACAGCTTGCTGGTAACCTTTCTTTCTGCAGCCAAAACGATTCCATCTTTTGCCAATATTCCTAATGCTGTTCCTGCATGAGATATAGCCTCGAGAGCATATTCGACTTGGTAGAGGCGTCCTTCTGGCGAGAAGATGGTAGTCTTTTCAAAATTTAGTTGGATTTCTGTAGGTTATTGATTATTCCCAGGTTGGAGCTTACTCTTGAATCGTATCTTCTAGACATGACTGATTGCAATTTATCGAATAATTCAGTTATTTGAAAGAGGGTGTCAAGAAAAGAAAGAAGAGAAATCAAGACGCTTTATCTTTCTTCTTTCAATATTGTTGTTGTGGAATGATTGAAATCAAATAACCTCTTTTGTTGACAGTGATGTTATATTTGGAAGCTCAACTTCAATGTTCAACCTCATAATGGAGCTCCAGGCACGACCCGAACCACGCGTAGTAGTAGAACTAGCTAGTGCGGAGCTTAGCGCCCAATTCGATATGCTGGCCTTATAGCCTCGTATTACAGCCTCGTAAGCTTACATAAGCATATTTCTGGATCGAGGTGTTGTGAGGTCTAGGTAGGTATTTCTTCCCAATGCGCCTGGCAGAATTCTAGTCTCTTATAACGACGAACTTGAGAGACATTCCATGATATATACATAATCGCGGCAAGATTTGAGGATTTACAGAGTTATATGCAAGTGCTATGTCAATGAAATGCTGAAATCAACTCACAAACCAACCCTCCCACCTCCTCTGCCACCAGGATGGACTGAACATAAAGCTCCAACAGGTAGGATAATTATTTCTTGAAAGATGTATCATAGCTAACACATAAAGGCCATGCTTATTACTACAATGCTGAAACGAAACAATCTACATATACCCGACCGACACCAACGGTAGCTCTTGAGCCACCTGTCTCAAATCCCACCCAAAGTTTTCTCCAATACCAATCTGTTGCAAATTCAATACCAAGTGCTGGACCGAATTTCAACAGTTTTTCTTCTCGTAATGAGGTGCCGAATACAGGTAATAGAGGTAGTTTTCAGAGTCATCGACGGGGTAGAGGTGGTCATGATCGTTCACGGGAGAACAGACCACAACCAAATGACAAGCCAAAGTCGCGTTTCCCAATACCTGGATGTGGACCATGGGTCCTTGTACATACCAAATATGGAAGAAGATTTGTCTACAACACCGAGAAAGAACAAAGCTTCTGGCGGATACCGGATAAGCTTAAAGATGGAATATTGAAGCTTGATCAATTGAGAATCCAGGAAAAAGCAGATGCACTCCTAAAGGAACAGAATACTAGAAAGAATACCGAAGTGTCTGGACCTGCAGAAACTGCAGGGATTGAAAAGTCGGCAGCTGATGTTCCGGATCATAATGGGGACAGTTCTGAATATGAAGAAGTCGAGGTTACGGATGATGAAGGGGAAGACGACGAAGGAAATCCTTCAAAGCGTGTACGAATCGAAGGACTTGACGAGCCTGTAGAGTTCAACGAAGATGATATTGCTTATCAGCTCGCAGCCATGGGGCAGGAATATGGACTAGATCCGGGCGAATACGATGATGGCAATATGGATGAATGGGAACCAGGTGCAGAGGGATTGGAATTGACGTTCGAGGATTCTGCCGCTCTTTTCAAGGATTTGCTCAACGATTTTGGAATAAATCCCTATTGGCCATGGGAGAAATTGATTGAAGATGGGAAAATTGTGGAGGATACACGATATACAGCGCTCACGAATATGAAGTCACGGCGGGAGGTATGGGATGAATGGTCCAAGGAAAAGATTGCAAAACTTCGAGAATTAAGAGCCAAAGAAGAGAAGAAGGATCCCAAGATTCCTTACTTGGCCTTCTTACAACAACATGCAACACCGAAACTATATTGGCCAGAATTTAAACGAAAATACAAAAAAGAAGTGGAAATGCGAGACGCATCCTTATTAGACAAAGACCGGGAAAGGTTTTATAGAGAACACATCAATCGACTTAAACTTCCCCAGTCTACTTTGAAATCAGATCTTTCCACGCTCCTCAAATCTCAACCGTTGTCCTCCCTGAATAACTCGACTCTCATCTCTCATTTGCCCCCAAGTATACTGGGAGACATTCGCTACATTTCTCTCGATGCAGCCGTGAGGGATCCTATAATCGAAGCCTTTATCACCACTTTACCACCACCACCAGAATCCTCCTCGGCAGAAGAAAATGAGGAAGTGACCAAGCAAAGACTGGAAAAGGAAAGAAGACAGAAGGCCCTTGAGGAAAGAGAGAGAAGGGTAGCCGAAGAGAAACAAAGACAGCAAAGAGCTTTGGAACTTGGAAAGGGAAGATTGAGGGATGAAGAGGCAGAAATTCAACGTGCTATGAATGTTTCTAAAAGAGGTCTCCTGGGACATTTAAATGAAGGGGAACCAGAGAAGTAAAACCGGTCATGGGAAGGTTTCCTGATACCAATTTGCAATGGCAGACTTAATCGATATCATAGATATAACTTTCACATCATACGCCAACAATTTTGAAGATCTGGCTTGGTTCATGATGCATTGTTTCCTTTCCACTTCTGTGTATTTTGAATGGGCCATCGCCATCAATAGACAATGAGCACCATTCTTACCCACTCGTCATTTTTCCTCTCCATTGCAATGCTTGCAATTCTACCTCTGCTGGCGGAGGCCATGAACCCCTCTCTCTCACTATTAATTTCTCTTGTTGATGACGAAAGTTGCTGGTGCTCAATTCTAAATCACTACTAGGTAGTTCCTTCTCTTCCCATGAGATCTTTCTTCACACTACTCTAGCTTCTTGTTTCACCGTTTCGTGGGCACTTCTCCTCTTCGCTTCTCTTTTTCTTCTTCCAAAATAAAACTCTGTTACATTATCTTATCGTTCGCTTCACATTCGCTACGTCAATAACTCCACCTTTTTCAAAACTTGCGTTATTGGGTTTCAGTTATTACTTTTATTGGTAGCTAGTTTCTGCAAGTTCAGTCATGGCTGCCAAATGCTGCATTATTGCTGCGCTTCTGGCCTTATTTAGTCTCAGCTCTGCTCACTTAACGTATTCTAATCATCCTCAACCATGCAATGCCATCTCTGATCATCCGTCATACGTCAAAGCCGCCAACAAAATCTAAATACCTCTTCAGCAAACATCTCAGCCCGAGTCTGCTAAAAGATTCTCGATTTCCAATGAAGAATCAGATTACCTCATCTTTTCTGTGTTGGAGTATATGCCTGCCCCCGGCTCTGATGAAGAGACTTCCCTCATATGTGATTGGTCTGCTCCCCAGCAAATTCTCAACTCTCCCCATGCTCGCTGCCTGCATACATTATTCTGTCCAGAACATGCCTTGCATGGTCAAACAATCGACACTGCCAATGAACGCTTCCGGGTCGCAGGAGAGACAAAATCTTATTGCCCACTGAATGCAATGGGCCTTTCTAACGATGGATGTTAATTGGGAGACAAAACAATTGGACCTGGAAATAGCATTGGCGTAAACGCAGAAGTCCTTGCTGGTCAGTATATATATATATATATATTGGCCTGGATGTGTCTGTTCTATTCATGCAGGCTCATTCTCACCTCGAAGACCTATGTGCCGCTGGGTATGGTTCGGACTGGCAGCTGAAAGATGGGTTGATAAATTTTCCCGCATAAGTTGAAGGTACAGGTTGGTTAATTATCTGAATTCTATGTCGATCACATATTAAATACTTGTGCGCAGGTGGTATCTACACTTGTGGCCTTGACCCCACATTGGCGGGGCCATACGAACATCAGCTACCTCTTCAACTCTTTGTTGGCCGCTCGGGCTTCATTGAAAAGCACTGTACCGAAGTGCAAAGCATTGCACCCATCCACCTCCGTATCAATAGATGTTTGAAAAATCAATTTCAACACCGACAAGGAGCGGTCATTGGCGCACGGCTGTGTCTGTAGATGCCCGGTCTAAATTATGGTTTTGTGTATCGAAGCGAGATGCATTATACACGTGTGATGGTTGGTGGCTGGGCTTCTGTGCAGTTAAATTCCTCTGGCCCAACTTGAAATATATTTCTTGGTCGCATATGCTATTTGTAGGTAGCGCAGCGGAGCACTGGCTATACAGACTCTGTTTTTTCACTATCCTAGTTGAGAAGCTAGCGAACAAAAACTTCACATAAAAGAACTCCTTCATCTTGCCTTGCGGTTCTTATATCTTATATCCAAAGATCGCCAGACCTAAGTCCGAGCTTGGCTAATTTTCTACGGGTTTATAGTACTCTGCCTCTCACATATCACCTGCGCATGTAAGAATCAGGGATTTTCAACACCTCTTGAATGTTTGCAACTGTATTTCTGAACGACTGTGGAGAGCTGTATGGCCTTCTGGCTGGTAAGGAAATCTTAACAATTTTTGCGATAAATAATTCTCTCGAGTCCACCGCCGATATTTTTGCGTTTAGTAGTGGTTTTTATTTCGAAGACACTGGTGAACTTGTGGCAAACAACAGCTGCTTGTCTAAAGCCACAAATTTTGGAACCAACACTCACATTCGTAATACTCGCTAAAAATGTTGTACATGTCCCACTTCAATTCTGGATGTGATTTTTCGTTGCCTTGATTTATTTTATTGAATTTTGATAGGTTAGAGCAGAGTCAACTGCAGCAAGGCTAAACTCCAAGTATTGGTATGTTTACAGCGATTTTCTTTTTGGTTGAGTGGCGGTATGTTTGATGGGATATGTACTCTAATTGAGAGTCATATGATGATCGGCAGAAGGCTGTCAGGCTCTAGTTACTGCTAACTTTTATGTTCCTGCAATAGATTCTTTTTTTTTGAACATTTCACGCTTCATGAGTATAGAAATACGACTAGCAATATCTATCATTCGATTCCATCTGGCCTTGAGACTTGCAGGCTCTTAGTGAAAATCTAACAGTTTTGTACTTGGTGGAGAATTGGTAACGCCCTGATTAGAAAGGCACAATGGTCGGAAACAATAAAAGAGGGGTGTTAGACATGAGTGGAGGATAATGGTGACTGGTGGAAATGGTGAACGTGGCATCAGCAGTCACAGGCTGGTGATATATGGGGTGTCCCTCATGCTATCTCCACTTGCGTCTCAATATCTGGCTTTCCTAATAACAGCGAGGTATCTCGTAATAGATCAATCTCTTCCATGAGAAACATATTAACAACCTCAAGAATCCGAAGCCTGTGGCCCTTCTTCCAAATAAACCGGGCCATCCTATGAAGCTAGCCCCTATTAAGGAGTCATATAGAGAATTGTTTAAGGATAGTTCTGATTTACAGCTAGGGGCTGTGTCTAAGGCCACCTCTCACGCCTCTACCTCTGGTGGTTCTTTTCCATCGAAGGAAATTCAAGCCACTCACTTGGAACCAAAATAAACAATTCATACTTTAGATATTTCATCAATCCCAGGAGAATCAATCCAGTTGTCTCATGATCAATTAGGAGGGCGGTTATCAGACCAGCATGGCCCAACGAGAATTGTCCAACAAGTGCCTTTATCACAACCATCTTCAGGCGGACCTTAATTCCAAGTCTAATTAAAGCAAACCAAGTTGGGAGTTGCTGCCAAAAATTTCGATCGGTTTTGACGAAGCAAGCAAGAATCGTATTGATAATCCAAAATTTTATCAAAATCATGAGGGCTCATCTAAATGTGCATATCGATTCAGTTACAGATCAAATTGTTTATGAAAATCCAGGACTTGTTTCAGAATCATTTGATATTAAAGTATTGGCACAAGCCTCAGATGTATCAGTTGATACCGATATGACCTCCAATACCGACATCGAGCCTGGTACAGATGACACAGATTATGATTCAAGTGGCCTCCCAGATGATCTTGAACTTTCATCTTTGTCTGAGGAACGTATCGTGAATCCAAAGGCTTATTTTCAGAAGTTGCAATCCCTGGAACGGCACATTTATGATAACTCGGGAGTTTTCATCCACAAAATTGGTATTTCTACTGGCCAAACCCAGGATGAAGCATTACTTTGTCTTCCTGGATCGAGGTACTCCAGAGACCAGACTGGTTCTTCTCTCAATTCCATCAAATGTTCCAGCTCAAACACCCTATTGCAACTACTTGTATGTTACAACAGGGCGCATCGAGCTGGAAACAATATGATATCGCTTCAGGAGCATGGCTATTGTGAAAGTCATATATCTATGTTAGTATATGATTCACGCAGATCTGGAGTTGTGAGACTTGTTCAGATTGAGATACAATTGTTATTGGATTTGACAATAGCATTCAGAAGGTGTATGAATGCATTGAATCAAATTGATAAATTTTCACATATTTCAGGAATCAGCTACCGAGGTGCAGAAGTACGCCGTCGACAACTACAGTGCATGGATATATGTTTAGGCAGGAGGCAACCGTGGGTTTTTCATAGCTTCAATCATGGCTATCACCTAGATAACACACGTTTGTGTTTATCTTCAACAATTGAAGCTCTAACAGATCTCTGGGGCCCGTCTTGGAAAATTATCAAAAACTCCTCGGCAACCAAGATCAAGCAATATGATATTGGAAACTGTGCTATCGTACCATGGGAGGTTCAAGATAATACGCACAAGAAGCCCTCTGATCCTATGTTTCCGGAGATATTCTGCCATTTGATAGTATTTAAGAACTGAAATGAAGAAGAAGTGGAGAAAATCAGGCATCTTTGCGAAGGCAGCATCTCTTATCTTCTGATGTTCTCATGGTTAGGGATAATTGGTGCACCGAATGACTACGGCCTTTTCGTCAATGAAAATTTCAGCCCATCTCCAGAACGCATCTTGCGCACGAAAAGCATACTTTCGGATCAAAAAGCTGTGCGACCACCCAATCCTTCTCGTGCTAGACGATATGTCGATTCACACGTAATTCAGGTACGGGGAAGTGCCATAGAATTCATCTCTGGCGCTGGTCAAGTTACCAATAAACGAAGAACCGGATACACTATGAAGGATGCTTTAATGAAGAGATAGCGACATGGCCTACGGAACCCATTGATCTCAAATCATACTCGGGTATTGAAGTTTCTCTCTGTTCTCGTAATGCTCGTCGTCGACGCCTTCTCAATATTCTGGCATCTAGCACCATGGTCAATTATCTTCGAGCCATTTCATTTACGTGGGATGCCGAAACTTCGGAACATGCATATCTGAAAGCATTGCGCTGCCCGAAAAGTTTCCGGAAGTTTTGGAAAGAGCACACGATGTGTCAGCCGAATATTAGAGATGCCATCTCGAAATGCTTAGACGCTTTAGAAGAGACAGGTATCGATAAGAATAATCAGGAATTGCGTGCATTTTGAGTTGAGTCTTTTGATACTGAAGGGCATTCAGATAGGGAGGATGATAATCCCTCAATTGGACAACAAGCTTCGATCATAGAGGATGCTAGTGGTGCTGGAAGTATATTGACAGTACAACCAACCACGTCTACTGGCTTACCAACTCCACTAAATAGTTTAACTTCAGTGGACTCGGCCTCGTGCAAATTCTTCGAAGAATTGCTCGTTACATTTTTCCGATCGGAACATACATGGTCAGGGTTTCCAGAGGACTCTGAGGAGTCATTAATAATGGCGGTAGTGGTGACGAAATGTCTTGATTTCCACCACCGAGATGGATTTGTACGACGTTCTTCACTTCTCTCCAAATCCAACAGGTATCCTGTCCCACAAACATCGTTACAAATGAATGAATCTCTGCTCTCTGGTTCCTCCTCCATAAATCTTAAGAAAGAAAGAGTAAACAGCGGTAAGAAAACCACCTGGAACGCACGGGAATTGAAGACAGGAACATCGTTTTGTCTAGGTAATCATTGAACGTTAGAGGTCATATCTGGTTCTTCAAAATTATTTCCAGTAGTATTAGAATGGAAGGAAGTAAAAGGAGGGGAAAGTGTCAGAGGTATATTGAAGGAGGTAAAAAATACTGGGATCAACGAGAATTTACTTGGAAAGGGGGCTGAGAGACATCATGAAGAGTTTACAAGAGGGTTCTGGGAGGTTAAGCCGTTACTTGTACTGGTTTTGAGCAAGAGTGCGAAGGTTAGATTTGGAAAGGATCGAGCAGGCAAGGGGTATTGCGCTATAAAACCCGATACTAGATTTCTCTTTTACTTCATATATGATACAATACCAGAACTTCATTCTAATTATCCCCTAATTTTCTTGCCCGCCATCCTCCAATCCAACATCATCTCCATAAATCTCTCACGTAAACTCCTTTCTTCCCATCCTACAATCCAACGTCAATTCCTTCTCCCTTGATGAATCAACATGAGACTTGGCTCTTCCACATCTTCTTAGCTACCATTCTAGATCTCTCAGAACCAACTCGCTGAACTTAGAGCCGGTATTCATAACTCGTTAATACCATTCTAGGTCATGGTCTTACCATCAAGAACCAACAAGGTAGAAACAAGAATAACCTACACACTATAAGCTCAGACTAGATAAAACCTATCTTTTTCCTACTGAAACGTATCTCAGACCTACTTAGCCATGTGCTGTTAAATCTTGAAGCCAAGGGGAATACATTATGTAGCTTCTGTCCAGTGTTTATACAGATCAGGAGATTTGGTTCTATAGAGCCTTGATTGAGGCTTTTCCCCTTCATCTTCCGTTCCCTTTCGACTGCCAGTGGTTACAACTATGGGTAATAGGTGCTTGTATCTTTGAGGGCCGAGAACCATATCATTTTATCTATCAATGTTACCACGAATGGCTTTTCGTTTGGAAATGACCGTGATTCATTTCAGCGAATGTGACATTCGATTCCCTCTTGTATCGCTTGATAAATGTGTAGAAGCGTTTTGATAAGCATTGTGAAGTTATTGCCATTTACTGAAGGGTACATTCTTCACTACCCAAAAACAGAGTTAGATGCACAGAGCAGATAAATATAGGCGTAGTACTGCCATTGCTCAAATCAATCTTCTCCCTCCGCGAGGATATCTCACTTCGTATACCTGTTCAAGATCTGATGGGAATGCAAAAGAGAACATCTTTGCCGTATATCTCTGGCGGTTCAGATTCCTGAATTCACTGTCTATTCTAAGTCATGTCGAGGAAGGGCTTCTATTATCACCTGTGCAAGCTAAAGTTGCAATTGATCATTCGCTGACAACTTCATTCTTTCTAAACCTTCTGACACTGAATTACTACCATGTGGATAAGACAACTTTCTTCCCACAATACATTTTCATCCATTAGTCGAGGCAAAAGTCAACTATAATGTGTGAGTTCTTCACAGCCTTTTATCAGCCTTACTTACATTGGTAGCCACTTGGAACTCACACTAGCGCCCCGTCTCCTCCATTGTGAGAACCATTTTCGAACATTGTCTTCGACAGTGACGACCTGGTATTTATCTACCTCGAGCTTAGCTCCGTCTACCTAACTGTTTACTGACTTCGATCCGGTGCAAAGATGACACTTTTCCATGGAATCTACTCATCCTCAGCTCCACAAGATTTCACAGTCGCCATACGCAACCCGTCTGCTCACAACATCCCAGTCAGATCTACCATCCGTCAAATGTCACCATGGCACCACCCAACACTTCCTGAGATCCGGCCCTTTTCTTTGAACCTCCACATCCTAATTGACGATAAACAAAACCTTCGATATTATATTCTTCGTCCTCCACCCGATAAAGAACCATTTAATGCTTTTTTCTTGCCGACGGTATCCAGTATAAATAGGATCCGTCGCTGTTATGGAAAAGTGGTTGTTGAGGGAAGCCACACTGACTTTGGAATACAGAAGTTGAGGGATGTCACTAGTGGATTGTGTTACACAATTCTCACGGCTCGATTTGCATCTGATAGTTTCAACCCAGTCACTGCTCCAGGAACCACGAAGAGACCCAGATATTCGAAGAAAACACCTTATGTAATCAGACCAGCAGCAGAGTTACCTCAGATTATAGCAAGCGGCGATCTATACCCTCTCGAATATGGGTGTCAAAACTTGGGGGTACCAATCAGCGCGTTGCAATTTGAAACGGCATGCGGGGCAATCTATAGTTGGTATATGCTGAGCTTTCCCTGGCTGTCAGATATCTGCGCTTCAAGGTCTGTACGCATGAAGGCACTGAAAGACTGTCAGATATTGGCCCAGCAATGTCGCTGGAGAACTGGTGGGTGGTTACTTGATCATCATATTCAGCGATTTTATGGGACCGAACGGGACCAGGGACCGATTCTTCCCGGTGATTATGATGCAGCGACTGATCATCTCACAAACGAGCTAGTGGTATCCGCAGATCCAAATGATTATATCGAAGGCCCCTGGATCACAGATGGTCTCTATAGACGCACTCGAATTGCAGTCAGCCGCAAATATCTGATGGAATTCCCTTGGTTTGAGCTCTCTTGTCTTAGACGCAAGGTTGAATATGATATTGGATTTTTACATATGGCGTTGCAGTTACAAGGCTCCCAATCAAGCTGCCGTAAAGTTATTAATGTGAGTATACTGCAAGATAAGGAGGTCATCAAACACTATAATGCGGAGATATATGATTTGGCTGTTCCACGTTCACAGGAAAGGTTGCTTTCGGGAAAGGAGAAGAGATTGCAAGCGAGGGTCGAGAAGCATGTTCCGCACATTAACATGGATCTTACTATTATTCCAAGGAACTGGAGAGAGTTGATGGATATTGATTAATAAGAAATGCATTGAAGATATTAGAGTGGTTATTCATTCTAGGCTTCGGTAGATGGAATAAATAACCTGGCGGTTGAACGCAGGACTAATTAGTGATCTGATATTGAGATGCCAGCGACAAGCTGGGTTGAAGGTTAGGCCTGAAGATTGCAAGAAAATGGTGGAGCATATCAACGAAAGTAAATCGTGGCATAATTAGAGATGATGGTTAATTAGATGGACTAAGGGAAACAATTTGGATTTTGTGTGATGGAATTTGGAATTTTCTAGATGGCGATCTGACGCACAGAATAGGTGCACATGGCACCCCTAATAGCTCGGAGACTTTTACAATACGTTATAGACATTAGACATCTCACAACTCACTCTGAGTCATTTTTGTTGATCTTCTTGAAAGGACTTTCAACTCTTTATTTCTCTCCACCGGTTCAACAATATTCATCACTGACCCTCGGTCTTTTTGATCATCTCACCACATCGTTTCCTGAAGTATATAGCCAGTAAACATCAGTCTTACAGGTCAATTTATCAAGCCAATTATATCCCACATGAACGCGGCAAACGCTTCGGCATTACATCAATTTGAAAGGTGGTATTTTTAATGCTGGTGATCAAACCGCAACATAGACCCAATGTAAGCAGGCAGTTGGGATACCTTTGGGGGAGTAGATTAAGGTTAAAAACGTTGCAATACACGAAGATGCTTGGACAGAGGCAATGGGCATATATAGGGCCCATGAAAACGAATTTAAGCATTGGTATCAGATAATCTGACGATGGTGCGTAAGGCAGGATTCTTCAATGATAACACTAATTTAGAATGAAGTCGATGAGCGGCATCGCCTCGGAAGCGACGGAAGCGACGATAGTAATGTAGATGAGGACAAGAACTAAGTTCGGTAGGTGGAGGAAGACGATGACGAGTATAGTCTCGAGGACTTGAGTTATGATCTTGCAGATCTTAGGGAAGTGCTGACGCTAATTGGGTGCACCAATCATATGGCAATTCAATATGTGGGTGATGTCTCGAATAGTTCCTCATCTATTCTGCCCTTGATGGATCAGGTGGAAGAGACCGGGAAACGGTTGAGGTAGAGGTAGAGGTAGAGGTAAAATTTCATGGCAATTTGTCTACCGCGCTGGAGTCTACCGACGAAACTGACCGTGCCGACCTACTTAAAGGTGTCGATGACTGTACTTTGGCGATGATAATACGGATAATCTTATAATAAGGAAGTTTCTAAGAAAAGCGCACCAAGCCCAGAAGATAACATCCATGGAATCAACTCAAACAGTACCATATTCCCACTGGTGAAAGTCACCTGACTCTCGTGAATGTTACCAGTATAATTAGGAACAAGATATAACCACTGTGAGTGAACGCATGTCTTGAATTCCGTGCCGTAGCCTCCATTGAAGAAGATTATTTTCCGGGATTTGATGAAGTCGAAGGTCTAAACGAACAATGACTTGATGAAGATAATGCTACCAGAACAGACACTTCCATTGATTAGGTCGTCTGGATATAACCTACAGTCAAACAGCCATTTTTCAGGCGAAACGCATAAAGATGTCATATACATGATTTAAGGTTCCTTGAGAAAGATTGTATTTCCAGGCAGGTGGCCAACATAGCTAAAAGACATTGTGATGCATACAGTATCTCGAAATGGCTTTTCGAGAGAATTTGTGCATAGAGCATGATGTGTTGTATTGATGGTTGCAGAAATCTTATTGTCCAATTAGGTACTTCTAGTTTCTAGCCGTCTGAATCGGCCTCAAATGACAACGTGCATCCATCCACGAGTTTTGAGACATCAAATGCAAATTAGATGATATTAAATTGTGCGAGGAGCAATATTTTAGGAGACTGGTTTAATGGGCGTAGTGTTCTTGATTGTGTGGTTATTACCAGTGTCATTTCAATAAAGTCTCAAATAAAAGGACATTAAAGAATAGAATTGTTCGCTACTGTGGTATCCAAAAGGGGATACACCGAATTGTAAAAATCATATTTTCGCTGTTGTGGTATCTGAAAAGCTAGACGTCCAGAATTTGTGGCTCAAGTCTTCCAAAGACGAGCACATGTAAAACGCCGTGCTGAAATCCTGCCTAATCCAAATTTATCCGCCTTAACAACAGAATCACTGTATCAATCCAAAATTCGCCCGTACTTAAACTTCTAATTTTTTGTCTTGCTCAATGGGAGTAGCCATCTCATCGGCCCAATCTCCGGCTCCGACTAATGGAGTATTGACATTTGATATCGTATTTTTGGATGCTGAAGTTGTTGGCAGCGAAGGGAAATCCTCGAGTGCGGGTACAGATTGTGGCTGTTGGGCTGAACCTCCTCTTCCACCTCGGCCATTTCCTCTTCCTCTTCCTCTTCCACGCCCGGATCCGCGTCCCCTATTCTCGTCATAGATATACGCAGACATGTCATCTTCCGGCGCATCATTGAACCTACTACTTGCCAGGCCACCTCGACCTCTAATGACCCCACCATGACCACCCCTAACATATTGTGAGCTCCTCCCTTTATTGTCCTCGAAATCTTTCTCATCCTTGCCCTCATCCCACTCCCTGCCACCCATAGCCTTTAATTTTCTTTCCCTATTCTTCATTCTCTCGCCTTCCATAACTCTACCCCTCTCAATCTCCTCTTTCCTCTTTCGCTTCTCTTCTTTCTCTTTTTGTGCATAGCCTTCTCTATCCTTCTCACTCTTCCGGAAGGATTCAACCTTTTCAGCATTTATAATCTTCATTCGCTCAAGTTTCGCTGTCAATTCCTCCTCGGTGAGTTTCTTGTGTGATGGGCCACCAGTTAGAGAACGATCGCCACGGACTGAAGGTATAGGTTTAATTTGCTGCGATTGTGATTGTGGTTGTGATTGTGATTGTGATTGCGATTGCGATTGAGGCTCGCCGGAAGATTGTAAGGAGGGAGAGGTTGGAGGCGCGACGACAGAAGATTGTTCAGTTACGGTTTCGACGGATTGAGATTGTGTTGCGACAGGTTCCGGTTCTTGTGTCGCATATCTCGATGATTTCAGTCCGTTGTTCGGTGCACCACCTCTACCCCCTCTTCCACCTCGTCTTTTATCCACGCCTCGATCTCGTTGGTTCCTGTGGTTATGATTGTTGTTTGATGATCCAGCTAGTAGAGGAGACTGTGTGCCATTACCGCTAACATATGTTTCTGCTGCAGGTGACAGTTTGGGAACTGATTGAATGGGCGCTTCTTCTATAACTGTAGGCTCAGATGCAGGCTCAAACTCATCGCCGAAGAGATCATCGTCTTCTCTTGATTGCGCAAACTCATCCATGATTTGTATGAACTGGTGGGGTCGATGCAAGCCCGGGAAAATTATTCGAGGCTTTTAAAAGGCTTTACAAACAGGTTAATAGATATATTGATGAACTGATGATGCTTCGTGTTGTAGAAGGAGTCAGTAGAATATTGTATCGTATGCTTCTGAATTATTATTGTTGATGGACAATTCGATATGTAAGAGAGTTTTCATCAGAAGGTGGGAGAGCGGGCTAAATGTCGGTACCCGGATTAACAATACTCCATGATGAATCAACAGCCACTTTTGGTTAGCAGAACTAGGGATGCATGCAGTATGAACCAAACGTAAGGTTGACTTTCAAGGTCTAGCCTTTACCCAATACTCTTCTCTATATTGTCACACTGCCTTCTTGAAACCACAAAGCATCATTACAAGAACCTTCGCATCAAAGGCTGAGCAGAAGAAAGATGGGAGAGTTGCGTTTCAAAGAAGTGCTGTTTGACCTTATCAAAGTTAGAGACTAATCGTGCGTTGTCTTTGGACATATATATGTTTATCGTCTAATTTTGATAGAACTACATATGCATGTTTTCCTATCAAGCGGCCGGTAGTTCCTTTTCTCCCTGCTCTCCCGAAATCCATCACTCAGTACATGTAAATATGGAATATCAAGGATTGAATGTCTTTCATCATATTCTCTACCCGGAAAATCTAACGCTAGTTAATCTTTTCCTCGAAGACTTGACCCGGTTTTTATTCGATACTCTGTAGCCCCATGGTTGTTTCTATCCTGATAAACTTCATTCAACTGCTGTAGTTGCCGGAACCACTGATCTCAAGCCTTCGACTCTTTCTTCAGAAGTTCAGGTCCAGTATTTCTCTTTATGTTTGCTACTTGATTGTTAAATACCTCGATAGAAGCATGCAAAACATTGACCAATCCAGAGCTATAATTTCAATCAGGTAGCATTTTTGGTTTGTCCAGTCAAGATAGCTCATTGAAAAGCTTCGGCGAGGGACAAAGTTGTGCTGAAGGACCAGTATTAGGGCTCATAACTTCATCTCTCGGAGTATGAGAACTCGTTTCACTATTTTCAAAATCTATCGCTAAAGTTCTGAACAGCGAGGGGGGCGCAGCCGCGAAAGCAGAATCGGAATCATCATGATCAGGGAGCAATTATTGCTAGTCGAGTCCCTGGCCGCTTCTCGTGGATGTTTATTTCTTGATGGGATTTGTTTTATTTTCTACTTGGTCTGTACTTGCATCATTCGAAGGTGCGCTTGACCATGGACTTCTTTCGGGGAACTGAGCAGTATTTTTCAGGGTTGATGCTGATTGTGGGTGGTTGAAGACATCATGTAAAAGGGTAGGATTCAGCGATTAAAAACATCCTGAGGGAAGATGGAAAGCCTTGATATTGCTGACTTTCTAAACTCTTAACCTCTGTCTCTATTATCAGGCATTAGAATTACATATCTTCATCAAAAGACAAACTCTAAACCACTTAACTTATCTTGAACATTCAGTTGTACTTATCCGATGCCTAGAAGACTTGCAATATCAGGATGGCCTCCTATTATGAGTTCTTGATATTAAAATCCTTTGAAAACTGTCCAACAATAAGATCAAACTTGACTTATGCCAGAGATTCAATCCATTTTTCAGATGTTGAATCTTGATCTCGCAGAATACAAAAGAATATATCTTTTACCTTGAGAACCTATGATAAAGTATTTAATTTTTCCTAGTGCTGCTACTAGTCTACCAAGCCAAAGCTATGAAGGAATCTCGTATCTTCATTCAGAAAGGAACACGCATTAAAAGAGGCAGATGATCTCACCAAAAACTGCGGTTATGTTAATACCAAAAAGTATACGAAAATATCGCCAAGGAAAGCAAACGTTGATGAATCAAATAAACCACAAATTATGTAAAGCCCGAAAATATCACATTTGAATTCATCTCGAGCTTCAGTATATATGATGTATCTACAATGCTTGGCATCTCAAATATGGCAAACATAGAATGAGCAATATTTGGAGCGTTCAGTAATCAGCCGTGTGATTTGGATAGTACAGCTGAAATACATGGCATGAGTAGTACACCAGATCCCTAGCCGAAAGCATGTTAACTGCACAAGATGCACGTGTAAGGTTACCAAGAAAAAGAATGATGATAAAAGACTCCAATTGACAAAAGATACCACTGCTTAACTCCACAGCCTGAATAGTGTACGTCATTTCCAAACCTGGCACATTCACATCCATCCGCCCTCAGAAAACCAAGCTGGGTGTAGATTGATAATTCCCGAAGTCCAAGAAACTTCACAACAAGCCTACTTCTGAAGCCCTCGGAATCTCATATCTATGACTATGTGCCAGCCTGTGAATGCATCTTTGTCATCTTAGATATGAGTCTTTTTGTCTTTTTGTTTTGGAAGTTATGTTTCTTGTACATCTTATTTCCGCGCATTCTCGCCAGGTCTGTTCAAATTTTTCACAATTTTCTTCGGCAAGGCGAAGCTATTGGGTATCAGAAAGATTGTTCATATACCATCGATGTCTACGATATTTGTTTGGTGTGACTGAGTTATTCTATCTTACCATCCTTACGTCGACTCGGCCAGAGAAAGGAAGGAAGGAGCTTGGGTTGTGTTAATTTAGGAGATGAGCAAGGTACCGTGGGTGAGGTTTAATTTTTGATTCCGAGGGATGGGATTTACCCATGAAATATTTGGGGGACAGGGCACTCAATGAGGACAAGGGTCTTTGAGATTTGTTGGTAAGTGATGGAACTTCATTCGACGATTGCTTTTAAACACGAAGAGCTGTGGCAGGGGAAAGGAGGGACAGAGAATTCTCGACTACCCCAATTAACTACCATTGCAGATCGTCATTCAATTATTGTCCATGTGGAGGTGGTGAGGCATAAACCTTTGAGTAAGGAAATGATGTGTTGATGAAGCCCTAAGACAGGATTGTGGAGAAATAGTAACACGTCAACATCACCAACTCAAATCAATTTTTAGTTACAAATGAGCGCCAGAACCTCGACGGCATGTTAGAAGTGTCATTAATAATACTGATTCACGTTTCAATGCTTAAGGAACATGACCTGTTATTTGAATTGTGATTCAATATAGCCCACCACCTTAGCTGATTTTTTGACTAAATCTGCCCTGAAACAACAACATAAATATTGGAAGGTCACAGATTGAACTGCACAGCAACATCAGGTTCGATAACTCCCAAGGGCCGACCGAAAAGACCCGAAACTTCTTCATTCATTGCATTGCCATCCAACTCACAAAGACAAAACATCTTTAAATGGAGAGTTCCATCTAATCTTGCTGGGAGGAGAGATACCCTGGTAGTAATCGATGGCACTGTTACCTTTGGCTTGAACGAACCTCCTAAAAATACTTGAGATTTGCGTGACGTCCAGCAAACGTGATCAAGGCCAGCGGAGGTAAGTTTCGAGGAACTCCTAGATATGCTGAATTAAGAGCTCCTATTGATAGCTCTTAGATAATCTGTTGTGGTCTCAATATTACCAAAACTGCAATAATGTTGAAACAATACGCCGTTTTCGAATGTGTCGAGCGGAACTGGAGTGAAGCGAAGACGGTTTTCGCTGAAAAGAAATCCGCTGATGCCAGATATCCAGGCCGCGATAACACCTGCAGGGGTGCCGTTACTTTGCTATCCAAGCAAGAGCTCATATGGAAGCTCAATTAGAATCACGTGAATTGAGTGATGTTGGTTGCAGCCCTCCCTGTCCAACATGGATAATTTAGGTGCCGAGTTTTGCGCCATAACTGTAAATTTTGTGCGTCTCTGGATCGCGTCTAACAGTTACAAATTAGTACCAACCGAGTGATTTCAAGATCCGAGATGCTTGAGTTTTTCCAAGATGGTGATACCCATTTTTTTAACTGGCAAAGCTGATGAATAAAGACATTCACTGACACTGGTCTTAACCAAAAAGTACATTCTATGCAAAAGAACACTCTAACATCTTTCACGAATCACGGTTTCATTGGAAATGGCTTACTGTGATAATCATACTGACTTCCATTACAAGAAAAGGAGCTTAACATCTTTATTGACACAACTATCTTAAATCTCTCTGATCCTGCCCTTTTATACCAAAGACAAATTCAGAAGGGGTTTGAAAAGGCACTCGTCAACGCAAATAACATGAGTATGTTATCCCTGTCATGCTCTATATCTTTCAGGATTGTTCCCATCATGAAACTTGTAGATAAGAATACGCCGGAGGCGGCCTCTTTCTTTAAGAGGTTTCGTGTTACAGTCGTAGAATTTAGTGTTGTCTTGATGCCTACCAATTGCAGGAGCTTTCTGGTAGCCGCCACTTAGAGGCTTCGTTCCTGCAAATAGCTCGCAAGCTCGAATTACAATAGTTCAACGTATCTTCAACTGATATTGTAAAAGAAAGAAGATATTAATAAGCCATTATTCTTTTCTGATAGGTTTCCATTTCGAAATGAAACCTAGCCCACTCCTTATGAAGCGAGTTTTGGTGGCTTGCATTGTAAAAAGGGGTATCAACCGAGACTTCGGTTTCATTTGTTTGGATTCCTTATCAATCACTGGATATTATACTATGTATGTACTGGATACATATATATCACGATATGGAGTGTATAGCAACATTTTTGACGCTAAAAGTCGTGTATACAATAAATTTCCAGTTCTTCAAAGTATTTGGAAAATCTGAAATCAAAAACATGAAAGGCACGTGCAGCGGAATATTGTTTTGCCGACACCGATTCATTTTCAGCACTAGGAATTTTAGTAACCCATCATCATATCGCCATCCATTAAAAAAAAGTTATCGAATCTCCAGCAATCTGATTAACAACCACTAAAGCTTCCATCCTGTCACAAACAATCCTGTAATCCATTTGTACAGGTACTTTGAAGCTACCCTCCATTTGCGACAACCCCAGGACGTCGAGGTTTTCAAAGTCAGGACATCGAGTCGGAAGAGAAAAGTAACAGGCATTTGCAAAATCATACAAAATGGATCATACACGAGACCCATGTCCTTGGGTGGCATTGAACGACTTTGGAGGAGCTTTTTGTATGGGGGTACGCAATCGCGAAATTTCTTTTATTCTACTGGAGGATGAATGGGTTCCGGTGGATTGTAAAAGTGCAAAGGTCACAAGAGGGGAATGCTGACCACATTTTTCCATAGGCAATTGGAGGAGCAGTATGGCATGGTGTTAAAGGCTTTCGAAACTCACCTTATGGCGAAAGAAGGATCGGCGCACTCACAGCTATAAAGGCACGAGCTCCTGTACTCGGAGGAAATTTTGGTGTTTGGGGTGGACTTTTCTCCACGTTTGATTGTGCTGTAAAAGGGCTGAGGAAGAAGGAAGACCCTTATAATGCTAGTACGTTTCTCTCTTCAAAACTGCACATTGGGCTTCAACTGGCGGATTTGTTAAGCAATTTTGATATTATCGAAAGGAAACACTAACATAAGAGTAGTCATTGCAGGATTCTTTACAGGTGGTGCTTTGGCAATTCGTGGTGGTGCAAAAGCAGCAAGAAACTCGGCGATAGGTTGTGCGGTTCTTCTTGGTGTTATTGAAGGTGTTGGAATTGGTTTCCAAAGGATGATGGCGGGAAATACCAAATTAGAGGTAAGCGGTCTCCTCCAATTTTCATCCTCATGTTAATTTCTGAACAGTTACCTCCCCCACCTCCCCCACCATCTGAGTCTGGCCAAACTGGGTTTCCAGCTGTCGCATAATTCCCTTACTTGACCTCGCAATGAATATAATACCTTATGTTGGTCGAACCCTCCAACGAAATTACACAAACTCTACTCTATCCGTCCAGCCAGGAGAAGGCTTTGGTCGCATGTATTGTCCTACTTTTATAATCTGGTGTAGGAACCTGCACTTCATACTGGATTTGTTTGCATAGCTGGGATTGGTGTATGTATATCTAGATTTGACCTTTAAACCTGATCCCAGAACTGAGGCAGGAAGGTCATCCAACCTAACGAAATGGAAATGAAAATAATTTCACGCACTTCGTGTTTTTGTTTTGTTTACTTGATTGTGTGTTTGATCTACTTTGTTGTATATATGTGCTTCAAATCAAGTTGTTAGATTCAATGACCAACTATATACTCCAACAATATACTCCAACAATCCTGATAAGAATATCCTTGATACTAGCGAGTGAATGCAGTGTGCAAGACTCAATTAGTTTTCAAATTTTCAACAAAGCGCAGGTAGATAGCTAGGTATTTGATACAAGTATCTCACCCTCACCCTCACCCTCACCCCAAACCACATCTACCCAACCCCCATTCCCACCACCTCCCATCTCCCATCTCCCATCCACCACCCACAATCTCAATCACAATCTCAACCTCAACCTCAATCATCCATCATCACATCTAATACCGAGTCCCTAGCCCCACCCTCCATGGATCCTGACTCCCCTTCTCCCCTTCTCCACCCCCTCGGGCACTAGATGAATATGAATTAGAACTTTTTATATTAGATGGGAGATGGGAGATGGAAGATGGAAAATGGAGGATACTCAAAGAGAAAGAGAGAGGGAGAGGAAGAGAGAATGTAGTGGTAGTTTGGTTGGGTTATTAGTTTATCTGTCTGTGTGTTTGTCAATTTATATGTTTTTCAGTCTGTATGTTTGTTTATCTATCTGTTCATTTGTTTATTTGGTCATCTATCTATCTGTCTATGTGTTAGTTGAGAGAAAGGGAGGGGAGTTGAGTTGAATTGGTTTATGATGGGATACGTAGTTATTGAGGTGGAGGTTGAGATTGAATGATCATGGAAGATTGAAGATTGAAGATTGAAGATTGAAGACTGAAGATTGAAGATTGGTGATATTCAATACAACATATCATCATTGTTTCACACCATCAAATCACATCACATCATCAATCAACCTTATAAAATCACAACCAAAAATACTATTTCAAAACCCCCCTGACTGGTATCATTTCGCATCTACTAATTGAATAAACAGACGGTCAACTCCGTATCATCCATTCATTCATCCATACCATAACTAATGCATCATCGAACCAAGACCTTACCCAGTTAGTCATCACTCTGTACTCCGTCTATATGCATTCCCATCCCCCTCAACTCCCTATCAACCCCTCACTTCAAATCTGACCACCTCAGACACAACATCATCCCATCTCACCCCCATCAATGAGCTTATTTCCTAGGTAACTCCCTAAACACCTTTCTAAAGATCAACCGACAATTATATAAATTATTAAGCCGAATTCTCTCGTTGTCTGTCATCCATTAGTACATTTTCATCAGATCTCATCCATCAACTCAGCACACCTCACGACACATTTAACAAAGAAAAACTAATAAAACTTACCTAAATGCGCACTATCACTTGCTTGCCCACATGGTAAATGTGCAGCTGGTGCCCCAAATTCTTTTTCCAAGAATCTAATACTAGGAATAGAACCTCCCTCTCTAATGTAAAGAGGTTTTCTCCCCAATCTCTTCCTACCGTCTAATCCTTCTTTACCATTCGCTCCTCCACTCTCTTCTTCATTCTTCACAGAAACCTCATCCTTCAAATCCAAATTCGCAAGATCAACAGCGGTAGCAGCTAAACTCGTATGATCACTTCCACCTGTCAAACTCGTCGTTGTAGCCGGTGTAGGCTTAAGACTTGGAGATGCACTAATCGGACTTGTGGGCTTGTTTTCCTTTTCCTTCTCAGCATACTTAGGGCCCTGAACACTACTCCTTCTCGTATGGTTTGTAATGGGACCCCAGACTTCCATAATAGCTTCTTCTAGAGTTCTGAAAATTTCATTCTCTGGATCACCAAGCCAAGCATCTGCTTGATTGTCGATTGTTATGGTAAGATGGTTATGTGTATCAAGTTTCGCAAAAGCGTCTTGAAGGAATTTTGTCAATGATTTAATCACATCATCAACTTCTTGATTGGGCACCAAACGAAGAGAGATTGCTGCACTAGCATGCGATGAAACAAGAGAACCATCTGGTCCAGATACTTTGTATCGATGAACCGTCAAATTTGGTTCTCTCCATCTAGCCATGATTGATTGTTTGAGGTTGTCAGCTGGTCCTAATTCTGGATTGCGACGGAGAAGAGTTGATACAATATCATCATATCGAGCTTCTTCCGCTGGAGTTAAAGGAAGAATCTCATCATAAAATCCAGGAATTTGAATCCTATTATGAAGGCCTTTTAGCTTTGCGAGGATAGCAGTCAAGTCGAAAAGGGGTTCATCCATCATAAAACTTCCATCAACTCCACTGTGAACATCTGGATGTTTACTATTGACCTTGACGGTAGCATGCAGAACGCCTCTGAGACCATAAGTCAAACAAGGAACTTCATCATCCAGCCAATAACTATTAGCAAGAATGATATAGTCGATATCTCCAATGAAATCTTTGTATTTCCTCACAGCATCTTTGAAGCCTCTGGAACCACTTTCCTCTTCTCCCTCAATCAAAAATGTGATATCAGCATCCAAAGCTTTCTCATGAACCAAATCCACAACTCCATAAAGAGCAGCCATGATTGGTCCCTTGTTATCACTCACACCTCGTCCGTAAAGATAGCCATTGACCCCCTTCATTTGAAATGGGTCAATAATCCATTTCTTCTGCTTGTCATCTGCAGGTACAACATCATAATGTCCATAAAACAAAATCTTCTTCCTCTTTCCAGCCGTCTCAGGATTTCCCTTGAACTTTGCATACACAATTGGATTGTGATGGGCTTCAGTAGTTAGCATTTCGGTAACAGCACCGTGTTTTTTAAACAAAGTTCTGAGAAATGTCGCACCACGTCGACAATCTTCAGCATGATCGGGCCTTGCTGAAATTGTCTTGAATGCAACAAAATCTTGTAAAGATTTGATGAGTTGATCATCTTGAAGAGTTTCCCGTTTTGGGTAGGACCCGGTATCACAACCAGATACATCCCATATCGAGACAGAACAATCGTTCGCACCAGTTATATAAAGTTGTTGACCATGATGTGTAGTGACAGCTGAAGCTAAAATTCTTCCTTGGTGTGCTTTCCATCGTTTGACGCATTGATATTTTTGACTGAAGTTTGAGTTTTTGTATTGACCATATTGCACTGTGCTGTATTTCTGTAGAACGTTGTTAGCCCCGTGATTCACCTTCATCAGAGCCCCAGTTTCTAGAGCAAACTCACCCTCGCATGGCCAGTACTTCCTCCACTCCAAAGATACCCCCAACCCATCTGTAATGTCATAACATCCCCTCTATTCACCCTAAGCACCCTCAACTTTTGTCTCGTATCCAAATCCCATAACTCAATTACCCCCTCCAATTTACTGCTGTAGAGAAAGCTTCCATCCACGGCTAAACTCAACACACTTTCTGCATCATCTTCACCAAGACTTTCAATTTCCTGGATCCCTTCATCCTGATCTTCGCACAATTTCCACAACTTGATTGTTCCATCACCTCCACCAGAAACAAGCATATCCTCATCCGCGTCCACTTGCCTGCTTACTCCTCGAACCATGAGCATGCAATAGACATAACCAAAGTGAGCATATTGTTTCATATGTGCCTGGTCAATCTCCAACACATCTCCTTGATCTGCCGCCGCTCTGCTCACTTGTCTAGGTCTCGGTGTTGATGTCCCTCCATGTTGTACACTATCAAAAAAACGATGATTTCTCCTATCCGGATGACGATCTGGATTTGGTGTAGGCCTCGTCGCCGAATCCCTCAAGCTAACCCATTGTATACTCGTATTTTGCGCTCCTAAATAAACCGTTTCGAATTGTGGAGAATACGCTACGGAAAACACATCGCCGACATCGTAGGTACTGTAAATATGATATTTGCGAACTAAGGTCGCAGGACACCACGCATTGACAATGGCATCGCCAGCAGATGAAAATAAAAGTTTTTCGTCTGCGGACAAGAAGAGTGAAAGTACACTTCGAGTATGCGCTTGGATGCGAGAAACGAGTTCAAAGGATGTGAGGGACCAAACTACAATTTCTCCATCTTGAGTACCGGCATAAATATATTTTGAACCGACGGCAAGAGTAAGGATTGAGGAATCATTTTGAAGGTGATGTAAGAGTTGAGGACGAGAAGGATCGAGATCATCTTCCGAACTAGTAGTTCTTAAGCTAGGATCTTGAGAAGATGAATCGATGTGATCCATTTGATCAATTTCATCATCTGTACTGACTGCACGATTATTGTTAGTTGATGATGGTGATGATGATGGGATTTGATTAATTGTTTGTGAAGCGAGAGGTGCAGATGAAGATGTGGTAGCAGATTGCGAAATTGAATTCCGTAGACCAAAGATTGAAGTCATCGTCTTTCTTCTTATTTGGTTGAGAGAGGGAAAAGGGAAGGGAGGGAATTAATTTGATGATTGCTGGTAGGGATGACGAATGAATTGATGATGATGAATGGTTGATGGATGAACCATTTGAAGAGGGGAAAGCTAGTGAACAGGGGGGGGGGAGCTCTAGAAAGGAAGGAAGGAAGAAAAGAAGAAAGGAAGGAAGGAAGGACGAAAGATTTGATTGATTGATTTGATTGATTTGATTGATTTGATTGATTTGATTGATTGATTGATTGAGAGATTGAAAGTTCCAACCCAACCATCAGAAAACAGATGAACCACAATTTAATACAAAATCACGAAATACAAACAAATATGAGAGAATGAGCAAAACAAGTAAATCATCAACCAATCAATCAAATCAATCAAGAATCGATGGATAAGTAAAGAGAGAAAGAGTAAATGAATAGAAAAATAAAATAATAAAGTAAATAAATCGATATATAAATCAAATCAATAGATAAATAAATAAATAAATAAATGAATAAAATATAATAAATTAATAAAATAAAACAATAAAATCAATCAATCAAATCAAACAATAAAATAAATTAATAAAATAAAACAAAAAAATAAACAAAAAAAAAACAATAAAATAAAACAAAAAATAAAACAAAAAAATAAAAAACAATAAAAATAAACAATAAAACAGTAAAATCAATCAATCAAATCAAACAATAAAATAAATTAATAAAATAAAAATAAAATAAAACAATAAAACAGTAAAATCAATCAATCAAATCAAACAATAAAATAAATTAATAAAATAAAACAATAAAATAAAACAATAAAACAGTAAAATCAATCAATCAAATAAATCAATGAAATATTTAAAACATACCGTGACTTTCACCATCACTCTCACTTTCACTCTCAACACCCCTCTCCCAAATCTCAAGAGTTCCCTGACTTTGCCGACCATCCTCATCCTCATCCTCATCCTCATCCTCATCCTCATCCCCATGCCCATCTCTCTCTTCACCACCAAACCCGTCAACCTCAACACCACCGTCAACACCACCATCAACACCACCAACCTCATCCCTATCCTCATCCCCAATCCTCAAATCATGCCCAACAATCTTAATCCTACCATCCCTCCCCCTCTCCTTCTCCCTCTCCCTCATCAAATCCATCCTCGCACAGCAATTCCACTTCTCAAACGCCACCTGAAGTCCCCCAAATCGATCCAACTCCCTATCCGAATGCGTACGCGCCTCCAAATTCGTAAACGAGACCGTCAACCTCGCATCAACCACAAACTTCTCACCCTTCTCCCGAGACGACCTCTCCTCCCTTAACAAAAGATTACTCCGATTCTCCGTCGAATTAGTCGGGATGCCCTCGATGCTATATTTCTGATTAAGCCGTAAGGAAGCGAAAGTTCTATGATCGTCCGTTTCTTCTTCTTCTCGTTCCCTTTCCCTTTCCTCCCTCCTCAAACCCTCGCCCCCATCCCAATATATATCCTCCCCGATCCCCATGCGCACCAAACCACACGCGCTACCCGAAGAATCCCCCATGATGAAATCGTCGCCAATTATGATACTATATGATACTTACCTTAGCTAAATGCTAATCTCTATATCCAATATATGAACTCAACCTATAGCCAATATTAATAACCAGGAACAAATACAAACACACAAACACAAGCGTAACTCGAATCCAATGACAAAATCTGTATAGGAAGCTTATCTGGTAATTAGGAATCAATCAATCAATCAATCAATCAATCAAATCAACCAACCCACGCAAAAATGCACAAACCAAAAATGCAAAAACGCAATCCTTCGCTCCAAATTCACCAGATGGCGTGAGAGGAATAGGGGATTGCGTGCGTTTCTTATTGTTTTGAAAGGGTAATTGAGACGTAGATAGATAGATTGACAGTTTAATGACTGAGATGATGAGATGATGAGATGATGAGATCACCAGGTGGATGAGATGATGAGATGACTGAGTCTCTCTCTACTTTCTGTGCTTCGACTTTACTTGGGTATGTTACGTTTTACGAGAGTATATAATCTAGGATGTATGTATATGTATATATATACCTAAGTAGGCGCATACATGTACATATCAACCTACCGAGTATATATACGTATATATACAATATATATATATATATATATATATACATATATACATACATACATACATACTTTCTTTATCCATACCCATAATCCAACCCCTCTCTCATCTCCCTCCCCTCAGCCCTCAACCTCACCTCCTCATTCATACTAAAACCCCCCATTGGATCTCCCGAACCTGCACCCGAACCCTCCCCTGAACCTTAGGTGCATAATCCAACATTGGTTGAGACGAAAAGAGTGGTGATGGATCGCATTAATTGATTATGTGTATGCTGGTTATTGGATACGGGGTTTCTTTTCTTTTGTTTGTTGCTGGCTGTGAGGTTGTAGGTGCGTACTTAAGCACCTAGGTACTTTTGGATGAAGATTAGTAGAGGATAGGGAGATGGTTAGACAGCTGGGTAGGTATAGGTAGATGACATATATTGGTGGAATGTCTTGAGATTTTTGGGGCTTGATTAGTTGGTTGCTTGGGTTTTTCGAGGGATGTTGCTTTAGATTCTTTTGTAGATGAGGTATGTTTGGTTGATTGGGATGGGGTGGTAATGATGATATGCTTACCGAGCTTGGATTCCAAGTTGAGGTGGCCGGGTATACCTCTTCACGGATTGGATATACGTATATGAAAATATACGGGATATATAGATGATGGAAGACATGTACTGTATACTCTGTATATGTATACTAATTAGCCTTTCTCTTCGTAAAGTCCTTATACGACTAGAATTCATGAATATGTATAATACATTAAGTATATCGAGCATATCAACTATATCAAGTAATTATATTAAAAACACCATGACGAGATGATATACTCCATATATATACTCCATACTCATAATTACTTCGTATAGGTTACAAGTGATGTGGAAATCTAAAATGGCATTACTTCATAGAACCCCTTTTGGTCTTGTTGTATAGGACTCGGGCTAACCCTTTACGATCTCTAATATCCTATCTAAGGGACCGAATCATCGAATCATCGAATCATCTAATCCACGAATCACGTTTATACTTGTATACCTGGGTATATAGCCTCTTCGTATATACCCATTCGTATATGCATACAGATCCATATCTAAATACATGCAGATATACCCATCTACATTTATATATACTTACATATATATATACATATACATAAATACACCAAACGCAGCAAATCCAACCAATCAACCAATCAACCAAATCAACCAACCCATCCAATCCAGCCTACCAAATACCAGAATTCCCGGTCCTTGTATCGTACAATCATCCTGCAAGTTGCAACCCCCTTTCCCCTTCATTTCCTCTCTCGCATCCCGCATCTCTCCCATCCAACCATCCATCCATCCAAATCCAAACCCCAAAGTTTATAGAGGGGGAAGAAACATATCATACTATCGTCCTCGATCACGATACCCCTTCTTTATCTAAATTGAGAGTAAGAATAAGAATAAAAATAAGAATAAGAATGCAAATAAAAATAAAAATAAAATAAAAATAAAAATAAAAATAAAAATAAAAATAAAAATAAAAATAAAAATAAAAATAAAAATAAAAAAATAAAAATAAAAATAAAAATAAAAATAAAAATAAAAATAAAAATAAAAATAAAAATAAAATAAAAATAAAAATAAAAATAAAAATAAAAATAAAAATAAAAATAAAAATAAAAATAAAATAAAAATAAAAAAAAATAAAAATAAAAATAAAAATAAAAATAAATGTATCATAATCTTACCGGTTAGAAATCTTCATGCTATATCTATCCACCTACTCGTATATTAATATGATATAAAATAAAATGATCTGCCATCTTGATGCCATAATATCTCGATAAGTGTGGTGCTGAGATTTGATGAGAGGTTAGGGTTAGTTGTGGTGTTTGATGTATATAGATATAGATATAGATAGAGGACTTGTGGAGTAAATGAAATGAATGAATGATTATGATGATAATGATGATGATAATGATGATGATAATGATGATGAGGTAAATGGTTATCATTGATATCCATGTTTGATATTTGCTTTTAGGTAGGTAGCTGGAGATATCTATTCATTCTCCATACATTCTCCTGTATATACGTATATATATATATATCCATCCATCTACTCGGCGGTAGATACTATATATAAGCCCACACCAACACCATCGCACATCCATCTTCATCTCTATGCTTCTGTTTTTTTTATTTCCTCATATCAATCAATCATATATCATCATCTACAAGCCCCCCCAAACCATGAACCCCCCATCCCTAACTCCCAACCCAGAATCCTCCCTCACCCACCAAGCCCAAGACTCCACAGCCAACAACGAAAAGACAGAATAAACACCAAGCCAACACCCGATACAAGAAGAGGAATAATACAGAAGCCCCATGCCCAACTCCGTTCCCAATCAGTCACAGTCACGGTCACGGTCACAACACCAACCTACTCCTCCTCACTCGACATCAACATCAGCATCAACATCAACATCAACATCCATACGAGATCCCAAAGCGTGATGGGATCACATGTTGTCCATATACTTATCGTTGTGGTGGCTGGGTGAGAATGTTTGGGTTTTGAGGTGCTTGTTGAGACGGTAGTTTTGGTGGTTTGTTCTCTTGAGGGTGCCATGATAGAGGGTTCTGGATGCGAGGGATGATTGGGACGAGAGGTCGAGAGTACCGGTGATAAATGGTATAAGGGTGGTGGTAAGGTTGAGACAGTGCTTTGCGCAAGGATAGCATCTCGATGGTGTTGGGGTTTTGAGGACTTTCGTGGAGTGTAACGATGGTCTTGGAGGTTCCAAGTCGAGACAGTGGAAAATTGTGGTGCGGCTTGGCGACGCGATGTGGAATGATGAGGTGGGAATTCGTTGATGCATAGAACGAATCGTTGTGCTGTCTCTCCATTTACTTCCACCAATCATAATGCTTCATGCTGCCAAGCCCAAACCCATCCCTCAAATCCGCAGATCTCAATTCTTCAATTGCCACGTCCAAAGTACATAATCCGATCCCAATCTCATTCAAACCTCTCAATCATCTCTTTCGCTCTTCTCCACGACTGGCTTCGGCCACAAAATTCGCTTCAGAATCACCGCCCGAACATGCATCACAAAAACCGACAACCAAACCACGACCAAGATGACCGTCATCACACTCCCCACCCAAAGGATCCCCTCACTCTGAAACGCCTTCCCGAGATTAATAATAACGATAGTGAATCCCACGTTTGGGAAGACAAACGCGTACCAAGACATATGAAAACTATCCATGTCTCTTGCTCCTCTTAAGACCGAGACAAGAGCCACACAAAAGAACCAAAATGCCGTGGCCCACAAGAACACGGCGGCAGAAACCGTCACCAAGCGAAAGACATCCGCGATGATCTCCGGGTGTGCCACGCCCGAAATCGTCGTGTACGCCGGGTACACATCCGCAAAATTCTGGCTCATGCCCAGTAACGCCAGACCGGTAAAGCTTGGCGGTCCCACCGCAATGAACATGCCGGGTCGGGCGTTGGGGTCCGGCAGCCCGTGGATCATCAGGCGAGCCATGTACGGGCCGTACATGAAGATGGCGACGAGCATGCCCAGGCCCTGGAAGGTGATGCCCGCGACGAGGATCGGGAGGGCGTTGCTGGGGGTTTGCGTGCCCGAGATGACCGAGGCGAAGGTGCCGCTGAGCATGACGGGGAAGATGGGGAGGATCCAGGCGGGCGTCATGGTTTGCAGCGTTTGTTGTTTCGCGTTGAAGAGGTAGCTGTATTGGACTACGGCGACGGTGAAGGTGAGGGCGACGTATATCCAGAAGAAGACTCGGAGGGTCGCGGGGAGCCATGATCCGCAGTGCGGACCGCCGTATTCTTGGACGTTGGCTAAGATGTTGAGGATGGAGAGCCAGAATGTGGGAAAGAAGAGGGATTCGGCGGGATCTTGTAATGATGCTGAAAGTGTGTGGGGGTTCAAGACAAATCGTGCTAACATGCCGGCAGAGATGATGATAAAGAGAACGATATCGAATAGGAAGACGATATCCCCAAGGGCCGTCAATCCGTTGAATCTATGTGGTGTGTTGGCGATCAAGAGGGCGATTCCTCCCGTGCTCATGGTAAGCGTATACCAAGCCCAAGTGAAATGCTGAACCCTCATCCAGAAGGTAATGTTCTCATTGTTGACCATGGTTAACAATTCGTTCCCGGTATCGGGAGCATCGGTACTCTCTTTGCAGGCGTGATCGATTTGGGACTCGAGGGCATTGGTAGAATAAGTGCGTGTGCTATCACTGAGTCGATTGGGGCGTTGAGTCGACATGTTGAAGATTTTTGTGTCGTGTATGCAGTGAGGATATGGTATGCCAAAATGGGCGGTGGGGATGATAGGGAATCAGTCACCAAGAGTAAAAAAGGATATATGAGATAGAAGATTCCAAACGACGATGCTCTCACGGCAACTTTTTCAAGCAAGAAGCAAAAAGATGATAATCGACAAGCGACAAGTTGGCCTCACATATTCTTATGTATTTATTCCAATACGAATACAGTAGAGAGAGATCTTGAACCATTATCACTCACCTGTACATGCCGTCTTCCGAATCACGAAAAAATGAAAATACATAATGGCGCCGAGACTTTTCCGATACTAAAACCAAACTTGACTTAGGAGATTTGACCGTGCATTGATGGAGGATATGGATGATTAAGCCAGATAGCAGGTAAAAAGTAGGTAGATGCTAGGTAGATACTAGGTAAATATCACTCCATATGCAACACATGGTACCTGAGCGGTTGAGCATAAATCTCCGTGGGGATTTATGAGATCCAGGTTGGCGTCCTTATTCTTGGGTTGGAAAGGCCCATATAAAAGGCTTGGAAACAGCACAACACAAACATGAATGCATTATGAGTAAGTAGCGAGGAGAGAGTATGATGTAATTGTAATTGAGCATTCCGCACGTACAGTACAGTTGCAATTGATTCAAGACATTGAGGATTAATTATTGCGGTAAACAACCTTAGCGAGGTCGTTAGTTCTGCTGTCAGAGACGGAGACGGAGACGTCGTTGATTCCAAATTAGATGATGTTGTGAGAGAAAGTACTTCCTGCTGTACGTACTGTAGTGGGCATAATTAATTGTACAGCAAAGTATCTCTCATCGTATTTACCTGCGTATGTCTACGCATACTAAAGATCATCAATCAGACCTTTGGGTAGGTCTAGCATCTACTTCGTACTAATCTCACTCATCCTTCCCATCCGGAATACTTGTATTGTGCTTCCGCACAAAGTGAGTATAAGTTAATCCATCCCGCCCCCCCCCCGTCATAATGTAGCGTCACGTACATATCCGCATATATCCGATCCGACCATTTCCCCTTGAGAAGTACAAGTCCCTCCACTAACTGGCACTGGCGCTCCCCCACAAAAAGTCAACAACCAACCAAAGCGACCAAGCCTCAAAAATTTTTCAAACATACGTACTCCTCCTGTCTTCCAAACCCATTCCATTCCATTCTCGCTCCTCGCCTCACTATGACTGTAACACAAAACCGCACCTCCAACCTCTTCCCCAGCTCCATAAGCATCTCCAATAATAATTTCCCGCCCTACTCCGCCCTTTGTCGGTTTCACTGTAATGTTCCCCAGCTTGCTTTTTCATTCCAGTCTGCATACGACAGATCATGGAAGGAAGCATGGAAGAAGACCCTCTACTCCTACCCTCCCTTCCAGTCCCATGATTTTACCATAAAACAAAATCGTATCATCTAATGAGCTTGCAAGAATTGGACTCCACATCGTTCAATTGCATTGTCCCAGGGCATGATCTTATGACTTTCACTGCTGAACGAAGACAAGCGGAGATTGTGGAGATGTTGACTGGAAGAGGGTCCAGAAGATAGGGGCTGCTGGTGCTACAGGTCAGTAACAGCTGGTCCATGATGGGCAATTGGACGATGGTGTAAAGCATAACACTTTGCGGATCATCAGATAATTGTGCTGGTATGTTAGTTGTGAGGATCGAGGTGGAATTTATACAAATCCCGGATTGAACAACAATATTAATCCATGTAAATGTCTAAGTTTATCGGTGGAGAGTTCCAATGACAAATTAGCAATGGTCATTATGGAAGTACTAGCAAATATATGTCCGATGAGATGTAGGGATCAGGAAAAGCTTGATTCGATCTTTCTTGGTTACATTGTATGTGCCGTAGAATCAAGAAAAATCGGTCATGAAGCCCAAAAGATTCATGATCACTTTCAAGACTGGATGGCCGAACAAATGGCATCAGCATCAGCATCACCCAATAATTCCCAACACAACATACGTTACAATCTACAATTTCAATGGGGAAAGACGAAATGGATACTTTTGTGAAAGGAAGAAGCGGCAAAAATTCGCTGCGCATTCTTAGTTCACGTAGAGTGGAGTTGTTAGTACGAAGTATGCTATCTGGAAGACGAAAAGTGTTGAATAAGCAATGCGATTGGCACGAACTCTGGAAAGACTTAGCTATGAAGTTCTGGAAGAGGTATATGCCAAAGTTGGGATACCGACTCCATTTTGTATGTTACTGCAATGGGAAGTATCATGAGCTTTACCGAACATATGGTTTTTATAATTACACCATTCTCTAACAAAGTCATGAGATATTTCCCAACTCTAACACCATACGCTCTTTTTCCGCTCCATCCATCTCCCTTTCTCCTTCCGCCAGACCTCCCGCCTTGTGTCATGATTGTCACATGACTAATAGATCTAAGAGTCTTGGTGCTCAAATAGCCATCATAAATAGGTAGAAGCTAGTAGCTATCAATTTGTAAACCCTCTTACTACTACTTCGTGCATGGGATCAGGGTCGGTTAGAACCTTGCCATGAAATCTTCAATCACAAGTACAGCATTTCAAATATCCTACTCGAGTGGTGATTGAAGGATCAACCAATCATCCTCTGCACTATGAATTTTCACAGGAGCCCGATTACCAGCTTCATGCTTGCAAAGGAGAATCCCAACATCCAATCGCGACCTAAGCCGCAAGATCCGCGAAACCCTCGGCTGTTTAGCTAGGAAACCCTTCCACCGTTGTATCTTTGGTTTCTAGATTTTCCAAATCGATCCTCAAATGGATGAATGAGAAGAGAGAACTCAAGTTTTCAAAGTGCGGGCGAGTTTCATGAGCGTTTTAAAATTATTGAGAAACTTTAGACGGAATGTATTAGTTTCCAAGCTGTCATTTTGGGCGCGAGAGAAGAGTAGTAATATGAGAGAAAAGTACTTTATCGACGATACAAGCAATGATGGACAGATGGTGCAAGTTCTAGGCACGATGTTAGACTGCAGAACCTAGAGCAATCTTTGCCTGGTGTCCATCACCAAGAAGAGAAATTAGAGAAAGGATAAGAGGAGACAGTCCCGGATTGATAGGAGCCATCACCTCTCTTTGCTCCATCATTCGAGAAAGGCCAATTTTCCTGCCCCCAACTTCTGAACATATACACCATATTTTTGTATCATCAGATTGCTCCAGATCTACATTCGCCCCCTTAGATATCTAGGCTATCCGGAGAAAGCGAAAGGTTCGTGCATATGCAAGAACTGGCCGGATTGTATTTATTCGAACCCTTCTACTCCGTACTCTGTATATGCACAGCTGTGACGAGAATGAAATATAGAATATGATGTCCTCCAAACAGTTTTCATCCTCTCCTATTTCACAAAGTAATGATAACTATCTACCCCGCCAAATTCTCGGTTTACTACAGCTAAATCGAACATATGTGTTAGATAGAAAGCAAGATTGCTCCTGGAAATTGCTTACTTTTCCCTGGCTAGATGAAATTGCTGCTTTGTTTTCAAAGCGGCCCTTGATTGGTAAGATTGGATAGATACAGATTTGCGGGATACATAGGGTTGATAGACCGAGCTAATTTGTTGAATTGACTCAAAGTAGCATCTGAACATGGTATATGGCCGGTGGTAGAGGAGGGGCGTTTGAGACTGGCATATTTACTAACTATGGGGATGATATTGAGTTCCCGAAGGCGATCAAGACTTTTTCTTTAGTTGTACGGAGTAAATGGGGATAGGAGAGTGCTTGCTATACTATTGTCATTCTGGGGAGACTCCCCGCAACTGAAGTTGGCGTATCTAAGGGCTGTCCACTACAGCCTGGTTTAGGTACCTGGTTGAGTTGGAGTATTGAACAGAAGCCGGGAGAAGCCGTATCAATAAGCCATGAGCGTTAATGATATGTGTCAAACAAAGTCTATATTCTCTGTCATTTCTGCAGAAATGTGCTGATCAACCGCAAGTGGATCTACAATCAATGACTTTCGTCTGAGATTGTCCACCTAAGTGATAACTGGAATAGAAGCAAGGTCATGTTCCAGAACGTCATCCAGATTGTAAGTTCTTTGCTAGGTTTCCGTCATGAATCGATACCATGAGGATTACTTTGACTCAATATATCAAAGTCTCCGTTGGGGTCGGGCGTGTAAGCCTTCGACGCGCTAGAAACATCAGTATAAACACCTAAACCACAAGCTGTGAGGAATCCTTACTTTTGAGAATTAGACCAAATCGTGATTCGAGCAAATGTGCTATAGTTAATTGTAGTTAAAGTTGTGCGTGTATTCTTAGTTCCTTGGCTCTCGAGGCGGCTACGTCACCAAAGCAAATGGCGATTGCTCAGAGTAACCTTGCCGAGGTCTATTGGAAGTATCGACTCCAGTCTGTAGCTTAGATTAACCTTCACTCCAATTGCTGCTGTGAAATGAAAGACAAATATGCGAGTACGAGGTTGAGGATTCCAGAATCGAAAAGGTTGATGACAGAAAAGAGTATAGGGGAACGATAGCAGAAGCTTCAAGGGACCATTTGCATTACATGAGTCGTTGAGACATCTCATATTGCCTTTATGAATTCCCGATTTCGGTGGACGAGCATCAATAAAGTCCGGACTTCTGCTAACCCATCTTACGGAAATTGCATGGAATCAACATGGATCAAAAGCTCTGAGATTATTCATTCTCCTTTCATTCAATCATTCACTGCAATTTCGTTTCTTGCAAAGATTTGAGACCCGCATTGACTGACGAAGAGAAAGCCCCCAGCTTGGTAGATAAATCCATATAACTGAAAGCTCTGCTGGAAGAATTTTGAAGATATACATAATATGGATGTCGAGACGATGAGCTTGTTGGTTGAGAGATTGTGGATCTCAGAAAGCCAAGCATTTCTATCAAAGTTAGTGTGAATTAGTCACTTTACCCCGGCGGTTCCGGTAATGTGGCACCCGTTACACTTAAGCTTTTACTGTAATTGCTTTTTCCCCCTCCTCTTCAAACGCGACAACACGAATGCAATCCAACTCCCCTTGACAGGAGACAAATCTTGATCTTGCAATGCCATGGCGGAACATGGGATGAGATATGGCGAGGGATACATTTGCTTATTAAGAGGGTAGGATTTTGATTTAGCAATGCCAAGCATAGAGGGCTCTAGAGCACTCAATTGCAAGATAGGGGCTTGGATTTTGAATTCGACAAGTGGACGTCTTGATCTCTCCTATAATCTTAATGATCAATTTACTAATCTATGGAGTTGTAAATGACAGTAATTTCCATGTGTATGCTGTGTACAACGACACTGAGCTCCACAACAAGCATTGCCAAGGCCTTTCCAGTACTTTCGAGAATTCCTTCTCGAAAGAATGCAGGATGCTTCGAAACGGCAACTAGAAAAGCCATTTTGGCTGTACAAGACCGAGTTGTCCTTTGATTAGGTTCGCTGACCACCCATCGAGTACATCGAACCCAGTGCTATCTAGATTCATTATCTCGTCAGTACTCAAAGTTTCGTTTTTGCGGATTGAGTTTAGGTAGTCTAATTGCTTGGCTGTCAAGACCGTCTCGGCTTCCTTCACAACGCTTCTGTACTTTTCGTCCGAAATGTCCTCCGAGTCGCCAACAGCAAGTGAATGCATATTCTCCAAGAGTGCCTTATTTCCTGGCACTTCGTTAGATGCCAGTGCACCCATACAGAAATTGAGCGTTCGCATCACTTCGGCCTTTGAGAGATTGACGCTCACGTCTACGGAGCCTTGGATGACTATGCACCAAGCAAGCTGTAGTTAGTATACAATTATACATTTCAAACAAGGGTGTTAAGAGAAGTACCAAAGGGTATGTAACTTACCCGGGCGGAAATGCTGAAAAGCCCGATCAAATGATTGTTCGTCAAAATCTGCAATGACAGGCTCTTCTCCCTCGAGGATTTGTTTCAAAGCACTAGAAACCACCACTAAGAAGCGCGTGTAGGATGCAGCCACCTTCTTCGAATGCCATGTAGCTGCTGCCAACTCTGACACTTGGCCCTTGAGAGAAGCGCAGATGGTGGTCGCCGCCGAGAGGCCGGCATTGAGTGCGAGGTGAACACCAGAAGAGAAAAATGGGTCCACGAAGCAGCCAGCATCACCGGCGATGCGGACATATGGGCTTGCATAAGCTGGCGCATTGTAAGACCAGTCCGAAGCTGATTTTACATCGCTGACTAATGTCGCTGCTGAAAGAAGGTCACGCATGCCCATGTTATTCTTGAGAGTATCAACATAGATGGCCTTGCTGTCAAGTCCACTCTCCCGTTTCATTTGTGCCAAAACTTTCTGATTCCGGACCACACCAACGGAAACCTGGCCATTGTGTAGAGGAATAAACCATGCCCATCCACTTCCATCATGGAGTGCCTCAAAGTAAGGATATCCTTCTTGTTCCGTCCCTATACCATATGTAGCACCATTGGTCCAGTATCCCCAATTTGCAATGCTTTGAAGCTGCTCACCGGGGTTCATTTTACGGTTCTTCAGGTATTTCGTACTCATGAGCCCCTGACGGCCACTGGCATCCACAAGATAGTCGAAGCTCACAACACCTGAAGCGCCAGTCTTGCTTATCCATGTGACGGAAGTTGGGCGGCCAGGGTCAGGAATCACGCATTCAGGATCGGTGCTTTGAGGAAGCCCAGACGGAATGAAATCCACCGAGTTGACTTTGAAACCATCATAAATATGGGCACCACTTTCACCAGCGTGACGAAATAAGATCTCGTCAGATTCAGAGCGTACGACATTGTAGGCATAGCCTTGGGGGCCTCCCGCGGCAATAAAGTTGGTAGCTATTGGTTTGATTAGCGATATCTCTCTCTCAGATCAAAGTGAACAAACATCCTGGTGGCTTAGAGTTAAGCTTAAATGTGGCACCCCTCTTTAATGCTAAAGTCAGTGATCTGCCTCAAATACTTCGCTCTTCAGTCGTACCTTGATCCTAAAACCATGAGCATCGAACTTTTCATCACAGCCAATGAAACGCATGAAGTGCCGTATGGAAGGCAGCATGCTCTCGCCCACATGATACCTATATCGAAATAAGTAATGTGTTATATTCTAAACCTTAAGAAGTGCTTAGTGGTTACTTACCTCGGGAATTTCTCGGCTTCAAGGAGAACAGTATCAATTCCCTCGCGCGCTAGAGCGGATGCACAGTACGAGCCTGCGGGACCACCGCCAACGACGAGGACGGTACACTTTCTTGGGGGTTGGGATTCCATTTTTCTTTTTTCAATGTGCTGATAACTTTCAAAGATTCAGTAAAGTTAGAAATATTTTACTACTAATGTATCATATCATGGAATAGTGCTGTATATCCTAAAATGTAGGGGCAAGCTCTACTCTTATAATCTTTACTCCCAGTGTCAGCGTTATGAGTATGCGGTGGATAAGACATGGTTACTTCGGTTTTTCCATTCTCGGCGGATTTTATTTAATCAAGATGCCTGGTACTGAGCATGAAGAGATTTGTTCCCTGCAAATGCATAGTTAACCGAGATGCTACATACATCGGAGCGTACCGTCAAAACAATATTGGTTTCGTGTCCCTTTGAAGAGTGAGTGAGAATCAGCTTATTCTCACTCTCACGTAAATCTTGATGCATTATTGCGGCTAGGAAAGTGAGTGAGAACAGTCGAGGGGACTGGATTTTATCTAGGTTACACAATGGCGTTTTTGATTCCACAGCTCTTTGAATCTTAGCCCTAATGGGATCAAATGTCATTCGGGTCATATTTTAGCTCGATATGCATTACAATTTTTTTCGGGAGGTTTCCAGCATTCCAGCATTCCAGAAGACTCGGAGGTGCGGTGTCATATATTACTCGTACTCTTATCTTCTTGAAACGACAGCCACGTCCTTTCCTTAGTGGTATCTGTACTATTATTTGCCCTTGCAGATTATAGCACATCATTATAGTAGGGATAACAATTATCATAGAGGCACAACAATGAACTAGATTACGCCATTGGGTTCTATAGTTATCTGAGCTGATAACTCACCCGCAAATTTGGCATTGGGGCTATAGACTCAATTGGTGAGCTATGTGTCTTAAGCGAAGCCAGGGGCTACTCTTCAGGTGAACAGCGTTAAAGGCTTCTCTTTCTTTACTCCAAGATAGGGAGCTGATAAGTAGCTGCTCAAACAGGGTATAACTTCCAGTGCGTTCAATGGTTCAGCTACTATTACGATTTCAAAGCCACAAGTCCGCACTAGATTAACGTTCGAACTACCTATGCCAACAATGCCAAAATACAACGGCTCAATGTTCAAAATAGGATTTTTCATAGCCAAGACACATCTTTCCACGGAACAACACGACATTGAGCATTTCAAATCCTAAATGAACCTGTCTTACAATATTTCATACTTGTGGCGCTGACTGAATCAAAATGTGTAGGGTTAATTATGGGACACAATCAGGCTGACCATTTCCAAAAATCGTTGTTTCTTTGGAAGGTATCTAGAAGTCTAACAGAGTACATATTAAGGTCCGGAAATCTATTCTAAAATTATGCTAGCAGAAAAATGAACATGAAGGCAAGGCCGTTACAAGAACGGTAGAAAGCAGGGAAAGCGTAAAAACAATACCAGAAAAGAAAGTTATGAAAGTGAAGGCGTATATCCAGACATTCACACAATCTTTCCACCAATAAATCTTACAAAACCAAACGAATAGTACAATATATTCATCGCGAGATGAAATCCTAAATAATCCGTCTAAATGAAAGCTCCAAAAATAATCATCTGAGGTCCGACTAAGGGTAACTTGTCGGTAATGGGTTGTTGAATGCGAAGACATTATCTGGATCCCAGGTCTTCTTGAGTTTTGCTAAACGTGGAAGCTTTCTGGAACCATAGATCTGTTCGATCTTTTCGTCTCCGTGTGCATAGTTCACATACACAGATAAATCAGGGTATCCGGAAGAAGCAGCGAAATCCTTTCGAAGCTCGAGTGCTAGAGCATTTGATGGCCCCTCGACGCTACTTCCTACTTTTTCCCATGTGAGTTCTATAAGTCTAGATGTGCAAGGTAATAATTAGCAAAGGTCTTTCCAGTGATAAAATCCTGATTTCGTGAATAAATGCTTACAGGTAAGTAATTGCATCTCTCCATGGGTAAGCTGATGTACTATCAGGTGTATCCCTTACTTTCTGAGGCGGAAAGCTCTCGAGAGACAGGGCAGAGCCTTGGGCCTCAGGGTACATTGCATAGAAATCAGCCAGTTTCTGGAAAGCTGATACGTAGGTAGGTGCAGATAGAGTACGGAGACTGGCACCATAGACATTTCTGATATGGTTGGGCTCGCAAACAGCCGCATCGAGGCCAAAGCCTGTTGCAGTGTTGAGATCTTTCCATGAAACGTCGGTAATGTTGGTGAATGCGGGCTCGAGATTAAGGATAGGAGCGATTATACGAAGGGCTTCTTCTCGAGGACCTGCGTACGCCCAATTGGCTAGGATTTCCGGCTTTGCTCATGTTAGCGCAGGACTTTATCATGGTAGTATTGTCTCAAAAACTTACTTCCTTGCTAGTTGCATTGTAGATAATGTTGCTAATTGCAGCTAATTTGGCTGGAAAAGTTCCATTGCCATTTCCCATCGACGCTAAAGTATTGAAATAAGAGGCATTTTTGCTGGCGGGAAAAATCATATCGACACTGGTAAAGATGCCACCGTTAATAAGTGGTTGAACCCTGTAAGTTGCGGAAGTGATGACACCGAAGTTGGCGCCAGCTCCCCGAATACCCCAGAACAAGTCGGAGTTGGAAGATTCAGAAACTTGCAAGACTCTTCCGGAAGCAGTTACGACTGTTGCAGATATAAGAGCATCGCTTAATAAACCGTAAAGTCCCTGAAGGCGCCCTATTCCAGCTCCAACCGAAACTCCGACCATTCCAGGGCAGGAGCATGTTCCGGTTTCTGACGAAAAGTTAGATATGTTGAAACAACTCTGAAGATTTTTAGTATCTTACGTATCTGAAAGCCAGCTGCGAACAAAGGATCAACCATGTCTCTAAATCGAACACCACCTCCAATTGTCATGGTTGCTGCATGTTTGTTGATGGAAACACTCTTTAACTGACTTAGATCAATGGACAACCCATTTTTAAGACGCCCTAGCGTCGTACCATATCCATGACGACCTCCAGTAGCTAGAAATGGAATGTTGAGAGATTTTGATAACCTAATCTTGAGGATGTCAATTTCTTTGAGCTATAAAGGTATATCATAATTGGAAAGACTTACTGCGTTAACAACATCTACTTCGCTCCCTACGGTAACAGAAGCCGAGTAAGTTGGTGGATCAAAGATTGTCCATCTTTCAGTGGCATTACTGAAGCTTGGCTGGCCGGGGAAGGAGAGTATGGCCTGTGGAGACCATCTTATGTTTGATTGAGTGAGAGCGCTCTTTAGGTCAACAGGTCCTGATGGATAGTTCACTGCCGCGGTAAAAACACTGCGAGCAAATAAGAGACAAGCGAAACTCAAAGATAGGTATGTAGGCATCTTTGTGACTAATATGAAATGTAGAAATAAATTGGTTTGTTACCACGATATGATTGTGAATTATGACAGAGCAGGTGGGAGCTTGGCTTTTATATGTAATATGATTTCTCTTTCAACTTCTCTGCTGCCACACCGCAGTCTGGTGAGTGACTCCGTAGCTTCCAGGTTGAAGCAGCTTCAAGTCTGCTAGAGGACTTCGATACTCTTCAATAGTCCGTCAAATGTCCGAGAGGAATATCTTATCTTTCCCCTAGGCTGTGTAAATGTTGCAGCTTACTATATCACTGCTCCTTTCGACTATTCGAGATGCTGGTAGTCCGGCCCAATATTCGATAGATCATGTGTATCCTTTAAATATGCTGAGGAGCTGGACATCCCGCCATTGAGTATACAATTCACCGAACGAGGATACGAGTAGGATTAGTACCATGAGCCAAAATTTCTAAGAAAAGCCATCAAAATCCTCATCACTATGTGAGGTTAACAGTAATAGATGTATTCTTCAGCAACAAACATAATCATTTGAGGGTGGCACATTCTAGGCGAAGTCCTTACCAAAGCAAAATAATGTTGTCAGATTCGGTGCCTTGCTTGAACCCACCAATGGCCATACACGAAGTGACATCTGTCAGAAATTAAGAGAGCTTTACCACGTGGAATGAGATGAGCCTGAGCCTCAAATAACCTTGACATGCGTGTTAGAAACGTGGGCGTCCTGTACCTTACAGCTAATCTGATATAAACATGACAGCACTTGTTATGTGGCGTGATCTCGTATCCTTATCGCTGACTATTTTCTGGAATTCTTCGGCGTGACATACAATGTATATGAGATGAGATGGAAGAAGCTTTGGTCAGAAAAGCCTCGTAAGGCTGATGCATTGCTCTTATGACTGACTGTAGTCAAAGATGTTTTCTTTTTTGGGAAAGATCTCTTTAGAAATATGCTCAAAGGATTCATGAGGATCGACATCCACGAGACACATATTACTATGTTGAGTCAGAAGAACATGTCAACACGGCATGCTATTTCTATATTTGAGAATCAAACTCTGGCACTGGGGTCCGAAATCATAAGACGCCTTTGAAGATTTAACTATAAATTACCTTCATGTTCCCATGGGTTCAGACTGCTCATCACACATCACTGTTCTAATTATACTTTTGCAATCATGACTAGACTTACCAACTTCGCAGCCTTCGGCCTTCTTCTTCTCCAATCTTTGGTTACTGCTGCTCCCCAAGCATGCCTTGATGGTCTTTGCTCTTATACTCGTGGCAACCTGACTGCTCAGCAGGTTTCTCGTGAGCTAGGTCCACAACTTTCTCGCAAATCCAATATCTTTGGACCTGAAGATCCTCGTTTCCTCAATGAGACAGCTAGATATCAAGCATATAAGCCACCTGTAATCAGAATGGTCGTTCAGCCCGGATCCGAAGCAGATGTTTCAAAGATTGTCAGTATAACATATCCTTTCAAGACTAGATATAGAGTCCACTAACACTCATGTGATAGGTCAAATATGCCAATGCCAATAGCATCCCATTTCTCACAGTCAACAAAGCTCATGGCTTGACTGCTACTTTAGGAAAGTTCAATGGTCTTCAACTTGATATGGGCCTCTTGAGAAATATCGACATTCAAAGGGGAGGAAAGACAGCTATTTTCCAAGGAGGAACCTTTGATGGGCAAGTTATCGATTATCTTTGGGATAAAGGCTACGTCACCAGTGCGTAATTTGACTTGATCTAAAATACTATAATGAAAGTGAAAGCTGATTTTTGTAGCTACTGGAAGCTGTGCTTGTGTTGGTATGCTTGGTCCGGGTCTTGGTGGCGGTCATGGTCGCTACCAAGGATTTTACGGAATGATCAGCGACAACATTGTCAAATTGAATGTGGTCTTAGCAGACGGCTCAGCTATCACTGTCTCTGAGAGTTCTCATTCTGATCTGCTCTGGGCTATGAAGGGTGCTGGTCACAATTTTGGCATCGTTACTAGCTTTGAGCTCAAGATTTATCCTCGTCTTGTTGATACATGGTACTATAGGAACTATGTATGGAAGCAAGACAAGCTCGAGACTTTATTCGGGGAGTTGAACAAGCTGCACAGTAATACCAGCCATATCAGAGAGCTGGCTGTCAATTATGGTACTTATGGGGTAAATGCAAGCATCAGCTCAACTGAGGTAATTTATCTGAAACCCTCATTTATTTTGGATCAAATTTTGACTTTCTTAGGCAGTGATATGGTGGTCGTTTACATATGCTGGGCCCCAGAAAGATGCCCAAAAGTACTTCGAGGCTTTCGACAGGATTCCAGCGGAATCCGTTGAAGACGGGAATGTACCTTACAGCGGGATCCCCGATGCAACTGGTACCGGACTGGATCAGCCATTATGTGCCAAGGGATATGAACATGTTCACTCAACCAACTACCTCAACGTATGGAATATTACTACCCTGCGAGAAATCTACGATCTATTCCAAAGTAAAATTACCGAACAACCTTTATTGAGAGGCTCTATTGTCATGTTAGAAGACTACTCAACAGTTGGTGTACGAGCCGTTGACTCAAGAACATCTGCTTTCCCTTGGCGTGACCGTGCTCTTCTGACGTAAGTATCTTCGCACTAATGAATGGTTATGTGCTGACGAAAAGATATTTAGCGTTACTGCCATTAACTTCCCACCTAATTCTTCTCTTGATGCCTATGCTACTGAGTGGGCAAACCAGAACAAAGATTTGATCAACAAAGGATCTGGCCTTGAGCCTGCAACGTATGTTAACTATGCGGCTGGAGACGAACCCCTTGATGAGATATATGGAAAAGGCCTAACGAGGCTTCGTTCCTTGAAGGCTCGGTATGATCCTACTGGGAAGTTCAACTACTATAACCCGATTACTCCTGCATGAAGTAATTGGAAAAGAGGATGATTATGGATTAGGGGGGGAGTTTCTTTGTGCAACTATACACTATCTTTCTTGATGTATTACTATAAATTCTTGGTTTCAGATAGAACTCTGTGGATCATTGTAGAATTTCAGTTCCAAATAGAATCATTCATTACTTTTTCTCAAATAATCTGCAGAACTGGGACGGATACGAGGCGTGATAGAGCTCATATTTTAGAGCAAAATTTTAGGACGCGCAACTTTGAGTTTGATTTTAAAATAACAATGGCAGCTGAGAAGTACGTTAAAGCCCTCACTAAAATGAGAATTTAGGTAATAAAAAAACGGAATCAAAAGCCATACAATTGCAGGTATTCTAATCACTAAAACATTAGGATTCAAGGTTCACAATCCTACGGAAACTTCCAAACTTGCTATCTGAATCTTAAAGCTGAAATTTACTGGTTGTGGCCCGGTAAGTTCCAGCGGCTGTTGATTAAGGTCACAGTTTATTCAAACACTTCAAAGCTCACAGTCCTGGCAGTTATGTCACAGGGATCTTTAGTCATGGCCTCAGAGAAACGATATGTAGTAGGATTCAAGGCTTTGAGCAGTTTTCTTCCTATAAATCACAGTGCAAGTATTACGTAACTGGCTGTTACTTGTGCTGATATATAAAGCTTGGGTGGATGAAATGGATTGCACCTTATGTCATTAAGGCTTTTAGAACTTTTGCAGCTTAAAATAGTGGGAATATGTCTTAAATGTGGTCTTGTCTAAGCTACCTTAAGCCCACTTCAATCGAAAACAATCTACTTGCTAGCCCCCCTTCCCACATATTCCTTTTCCAAATCGCCTAGGAATCCTTCCATTTTAACACCCTTTGCATAAACATCCTTACAGTCTAAAAGAATCCACATCATTCTCCCAGGCTCAGTTCCACCTCCAGAAATATTCTTCCATTTGTGGGCTGTCGCTCGTTGCACACTGATATCTCCCTGTCGCATGATACGCTTTTCGCCGGAGTCAAGGATTAATTCAAAAGTGCCATCGAGGACAACACCGTAGTCTATGGAGACGGCGCGGTGTAAGGGAGATTCGACACCGGGTCCAAAATCAATCATACGGACTATAGAGCCATTGTGATAGTGAAGGGGTGGCTATATGAGATTTACAATCAGCATGACGTATCTTTCGCCAAGAAGAGAAAACAAGAGTTGAATGGTTCTCATATCAATTCAAGCACAATTACCTCTTCAGCTGCAGCCTTCTCAATATCAGCGTTATTATTCAGGTCTACTGGTGTTTCCTGTGTCGAATACATGATGTTTGCTATAGCTTGCTGTTCACCCATCACACGATGATGACTCCCATTATCGGAAGAAAGAAAGACAGATTTTCCGTCATCATTATGACCTGTGATGTGACGGAATATTTGGCGCAGACCGGGTGCCGGGAAGGAAGATACGTAGCCGGCGCTTACGACAGGTGAGGCTGGGGACGTTTCTTGAGCTGAGTCTGTCATTTTGAAATACGTGTTGGGGTTGAAAGTCTATCTGAGTTCTGAAGATTAGAAGGAGAAGATTAGAAAGAATATACAGTTTAAATACTCTTCAGAAGGGTTTCTGTGCTTAGGGCTTCCCAGCTGCGGTTTGAATTTTCTTCCATATAACATCCTTGATATTCTCCAGCTTTCTTGGCATGCATAGCAGTTTCATGAGTATGTTTATAGATGTACTCATAAATTACGAATTGAAGATGTCCCCTGAGCTAAAACTTCCGAGTCCGAGCGGGCGAATGAAAATAAGCGAGGGCATAAATCTTTGACTAGCAACATTGACGTCATCTTCGGGATAAAGCAACGTTCTTTATTTGAAAGTTATGTATGTTGATTTGAAGCTTTAATTTTTATCATCTAAATAAAGATGAAAATCTCACAAATTCAGTTCCATAGTTGTCCGCCAAATGTTCAAGAATCTAAATATTACTACTTAGGGTAGTACCACCGTCAAGGATTAAATTGCAACCAGTTGCATAGCTCGATTTAGGACTACAGAAGAATATGACGGCATCTGCTACCTCTTCGGCCATTGCAATCCGTCCAAGAGGTACTGCAGTTTCAATCATCTTCCCAAGATCAGGAATGTTATCCATTGCTTTCCTTATCATAGGTGTATCAACCCAGGATGGACAAACACTATTGACTCGAATACCATAAGCCGCATTATCAAGGGCTACCAGAATTATCAGTAAATACCACGATACTATCATGAATTGATGGGTTCTTACCAGCATTTTTCGTAATTCCAATTACTGCATGCTTAGATGCGGTGTATTGAATCATCTTAGGTGTAGCTACAAAGGATGATGCTGATCCAAGATTCACAATGCATCCGCGGGTTATTCCCCGGCCAGGGGACGATGGATCGACGGAATGCGACTCTTGGGCTTTCATAATTGCTGACATGATGCGCGTAACAATAAATGTCCCCGTCGCATTGACCTTGAGCATATTATTAAACTCCTCAATATTAGCATCGGCGGTTTCGGAAGCAATCTTGACCCCCACCTATGCAAAACCAATAAAGTCAGCAGATAAATCTTCATGCTCAAGACTTGGGAGTTTTCGTACCCCGGCACTATTCACACAGTAATCAATGCGCCCAAACGTGCTGACTGCATGATTCATGACAGCCTGAACAGAATCTTCAAGTGTAACATCAACCTCCACACCGTCTGCACGAAATTCCGGATTCGATGAAATTGATTGACATTCCTTTACAACGGCCAATGCAGACTCAAGATTGATATCAGCAAGAATAAGACTGCGAGCACCGGCCTTGGCGAAGGCTATAGCACAGCTACGTCCAATCCCACTGGCTAGGATGAATAAGCTGATAGAAATAGAACCACGAGGAACGGTGAAGACTACTGACCTCCTATTACAATTGCGCAACCCGTGATTTCCATCTTTGAATCTATACTTTTGGGGAGAAAGAAACAGAGAATGAAGTTCCACGTGGCTAATGAGTAGAATAACACCCCGGAATAAGCCGGCCTGTCACACCGAGAACTAGGGTAATTAGTCCAGCAAGGAGGTGTTGTTTTGTTGTGGATTACTGAACTCAAGAGTAGATTTATTCTATAAGAGAGTTGGTTAAGTAAACAATCTGAGGTCACACAGATTTTCCTGCATCAAATATACATCGAGCCTAATTTGGACTAGTGGTAAGCGAGATTTCTCTTATATGATGACGTTAGCAGGTTTTGCATACCGCTACAGCCTTACATGGTTGTAAGCTGACGACTCGCTTATTTAACCCCGAGACGGGTAAATATAGCTAAGTGAATATAAGACTTTTATTGGAGTGCTCGGAGGAATTTAGCTTGAGGTGAATTGCGGGGGTGGGTCGATAAGGTATTAGGATTGAAAGGTTCGGGTGGCGCAATACTTCAGACCGACCTGGAGTTAATTAAGGCTAAAGTCCATTAAACTCCATTAAACCCCAAACCTCCAGAATTAAGTTAGCAGCCGACAGAGTTGATGACAAAGGATTTATTATCACCGTGGCTGGAGATTCCTATCCCCGTGGCTGAAAAATTCCTATACCCGCGACGCAGACTTGTAAACGAACACTTTAACCTCTTCCCACAGACCGTTAAACCATCAAACCATCAAACCACATAGCTACAGATACTGCATCTCGAATCTCAAGCTTTCTTCCCTGCTATCTCAAAGATACCCTCTGAACAATCTGCAAACATGAGCCCCACAGAATTTGATCTCACTCCCGAGCAGAGAGCATCTCATCGCCAGCTCCTTAAACGACAACTCTGGGTTTCGCCACCGGTTGCTACTATCAAGGAAGTTGACCTCACCGGCAAAACAGTTATCGTTACCGGCTCTAATACCGGCATCGGTTTGGAAGTAGCTCGCCAGCTTTTAGATGTCGGTGTAAGCAAGCTAATTCTCGCTGTGCGCTCCGCCAACAAAGGCGAAGAGGCTAAACGAAATCTCTTGAGTGGTCGTCGCGCAGGTAAACAAACAATCGAGATTTGGAGCTTGGATCTCTCAAGTTACGACTCAATTATCGCACTTGTTGACCGCGCCAAGACTTTGGAACGCCTCGACATCTTTGTTCATAATGCTGGCATCCAGAAAATGAAGTTGGAGATAAATCCTACTACTGGCCACGATGAGATCATTCAAGTCAACTATCTAGCAACTGCACTTTTGACGATTCTCTTACTCCCTGTTATCCGATCAAAGAATACACCTTTGCAGCCAGGTCGCTTGGTAATTACAGGATCCGACGCGTCTGCTATGGCCAAGTTTAAGGAGCAGAACTCAGTTCCACTGCTTCCTTCTTTCAACGAACCAAAGTACTTCGATCCCCAAGATCGTTACTTCACCTCCAAATTGCTAGGCCAATTTTTCCTCACCGAATTAGCTAAACGTGTTCCAGCTTCTGTTGCTATTGTTAATACTGCCAGCCCAGGTCTATGCCACGGATCGCAATTGAACAGAGAAGCAAATGGAACCGTCCCTGGATTTATCTTTGGTGTTATTAAACGCGTTCTCGGTCGATCTCCAGACGTTGGTGCTCGTAACATCACCGATGCTGCTGTCAAGCACGGCATGGATTCACATGGAGAGTATTTGGAAGATGGAAAGATCCAACCGTAAGTCTTAACTGCAAGTTATCTGAATCACTTAGTTAACCAATATACGAACAGAATGGCACCAATCATCTATAAGACTCAAGGAAAGAGAATCGCCAGCCAGCTTTGGCAAGAAACAATGGATGATCTCGCATTTGCACATGTAGCGGATATTGTAAAAGATATGAGTAATTAGATGAATATTTTGTATATCCATCTGATTACTTCATGTTTCGAGGCGTTAGGAAAGGATAGAATATACCAAAACGATTTTGCGTGGTCGAGATGAAATAGGGTTCATATTGCATTGTAGAATTGGGACGGGGTAATTTGACATCAACGGGTATCTTTGTATTCAAAACGCTGCCATTGCTTTTCCAGTTAAATGTAGTTTCTGCTCTACAAGCGATGTTTTTGCCATCTACTATTTTATGTTCTGCAGATTTTGATAACTGTGTTCCTGTATGCTGGGAAGTATTACTCTCCCTATTAGTTATTGGTAAGCCATATCCAGAATGAACATTCCCCCGTCGATTAGACTCTGCTTCAGAAACTAGTGCATATTTTATGCATTGCACTAGTAAGGTGAGTATCATGTCATCTTGCGAAATAGTGGCTGGCCTATAGATAGATATGTACAACCTAAATTCGTGGCCGAAGGAAATCTCGGATTCTTGATTGAGATCTATATAAGCATGTCCAGCCTTCCATTGCAATTACCTCATATCTTATCGCCGCTCATATGTACCAACCTTCAATACAACTTCTTACTAGCCAAGCTTCACAATGGAAAACTCAAAGTTCCGAGTCATAATTGTCGGTGCTGGTCCAGTGGGACTTTATCTCGCACATGCATTGAGCCTAGCTTCTATTCCTTTTATTGTTCTAGAGCAACAATCCTCAATCACAAATACTGGTGGTCAATTGATATTCACGTGGCCGCAAACGGTACGGCTTCTAGATCAAATTGGTTTGTATACGGATGTCCAAAAGATAGGAGTTGAGATTTATGAGAAGAAAAGGGTTTTTGGGGGCGATGGGCATGTCATGACTAGCACGCGATTCTGGCAGGATATGAAAGACAAGTAAGTTGTCACTCCAATCATCTAAGATAAATCTTCTCATAGTTCTCTTCACATCAGTCATGCATACCCATTTCTTCTCCTTCCACGAGGGAAATTAGTCCAGATACTCTACGCGAATCTGCCGGAAAAGGAGAGTCGAGTAAGAGCAAGCTCTAAAGTGACCAATATAACCCACCATGCCAATGGGGTAGATGTGCATCTTCAAAACGGAGATATTGAAAAAGGATCTATCGTCATTGGAGCCGATGGAGTACATTCACAAACGCGACTCAAGATGCATGAAATGGCATCCAAGCTTGGACTGGACACATCAATGGATGAAAATTCTATGGTTGCCAGCTTCCACGGCATTTTTGGCTCAGCTTCGAATAAAGAACTGCGTTTTCCAGAGGGCATTGTTTTCGAATCACGTGGCTCTGGTGTTGTCATACAATGTGTTGCGACACCCACAATCGTTTATTATGTTACATTAAAAGAGTTAGATTCACCGATTACGAAACGGATTCATTATACAGCGGTGGATATGGAGAGATATGCGGAAGAGATAGGCGATGTGGCGCTGTGTCCTGGGCATAGATTCCGAGATCTTTGGGAATATGCGGACAAAAAACAGGCACGAAAACTGAATCAGGAAGAGGGAATCTTGAAGCATTGGTCATGGGGAAGAATAGTCTTGGTAGGCGATGCGGCGCATAAGACTACTAGTGTCAACGGGCTTGGGCTGACCTGTGGTCTTCATTCTGCTGCTGCTCTGGCTAATGAGATTACGAAAATTGGTGCCAGGGAGAGGGAAGTGGACATAAAAGCGATTGAGAAGGCATTTAAGAGGTACCAGGCTGAGAGAGAGGGCGAGGCAAGACAAATCTGGGGTGACGGGTACAAGATTATTAGGGATGTTACAAGTAAGAGATGGACTAGTCGATTTTGGGATGAGTGGGTATTGCCTTGGATTGATATTGAGAAGTTTTGGGACGGGGCCTTAGTTAGTTGGCTTTTGATTAGACATGGCCAAATCCTTGGCTTTGTGCCTTTCAAAGGTGAAGAAGGGAAGGTAAGTTGGGCCAGAACGTCAAAGTCAAAGCTTGAATGATAGTTGCATGGTATTCTTGCTTAGAATTTGCTAGATATATATCTTCTCGAAATTATGATTTGAGCAACGAATTTACTTTGAATCTTTGGTACCAGAACATGTATTTAGCCCTCGTTGATTGAAAGCCTCCCATGAAGATCTGTCAACCTAATACTTTCGTGATTTTGGGTCACGTGATGACGAGGTGACATATTAGCTACGTTGTTCTCAACATGGCGATAGCGTCAAAAATACATAACATTCAACAAAACATATCTTTTTGACCACTGCTGACTGCGGTGACTCTAAAAGATACAAAGTCTCACAGGCTGAGAACGTCCATGTAAAATCTTACGCCACGCTGAATTCACAAACGTCAAAAGTACCCTCGGAAGTATACTGTGCTATATCCGAGATCTAGAGTGCTTCGGATAAATCAATTTGTCCGCCTCAAGTGCCAAGAAACATTCTATTTGCTCGTGTTTCTTCTGTTGGTTGTTTTATCCCATGTGGGACAAAAGATCCCTACATCCCGCCTTGTCAGCTTACCCCCCTCATACGCTCTCGCTTAAAGATGTCTTATCCCCGTACTTACAATGATATCTTTTATCAATACCATTATCAAAATAACTCAAACGGTACTAAAGTATCGCGAATTCTAAGTCTAGCGCGAAATAGAATTAGACAATATATTCCTGGGAGCCTGCTATAATGTAAGCAGGAGGACGTGCCCCTTTTTCTTGATCACTGCAAATTTTGTTGCATAAGACCCATACTCCTCATCTTAGCAGAAGTGAATTATAGAATTTGCAGATCCTTCAAACGGGGCTGAACGGATACATGCTCAGCCTCCGGGCCGGAATCCTTTGGTACAGTTGAATCCGTAACTACCGTCCAAGCATCCGGACATAACGGACAGAAGGGACTTAAAATTGCCTAATAGCTTTCTGATAACCTAACCTATAACCACCAAAGCACTCAAAAGTGATGTTCTTGCTCCCGACCGAACAATATTTTATCTAATCCAAGCCTCCACCCCGTAATCTGCGGATATCACCCTCTAAACAAGCGATACGAATTTCTTATCATGGCTGAACAAACTGTAGTCTTTATTTCTGGAGTCAGTTCAGGTATGTAAATAGCTGGAATTTTTCAAGCTTTCATATGTATTACGAAGCTAAAAGTGGTTTAGGAATCGGCAAAGGATTAGCTGAGCACTATCTTTCGAAACCAAACCATACCGTCATTGGAAGTGTCCGCAATAGTGGCAGTTCTGCGGTCGTAGAGTTGAAAGCAACCAAATCTGCAAGTGGTTCCAAGCTTCTTCTCGTGCATATCGAGAATACCTCACCCGATGATCCCAAAAAAGCAATAGCCGATATCAAAGCCTCCGGTATTGACCACATCGATATCGTCTTTGCCAATGCAGGAGGTAGCCCACCAGTCGTGGATCTTGAGAATGTTTCTAGCGAGGACATGATTACCAGTTTCCAAACCAACGCTCTTAGTACCTTGGTTCTTTTCCAAGCACTTAGACCATTGCTTCAGGCATCCAAGAATCCGAAATGGGCATCCATTTCATCAATTGGTGGCTCGATTGGCACGATGGGTACTTTAGACACATGGTTTACTCCAGCGTACGGTGCTTCAAAAGCTGCTTTGAATTGGCTCGTTCGGTAAGTGTAACACTCTGTTTGAGTTTTGTTCATGAAGTCACATTGACACATCCGTATAGGGCAATTCACTGCAGTCAGCCATGGATGATTACGGCTGCTTTCCACCCCGGGTAATTCCACCAAAAGTCTATCAAGTGAAATAATCCTAATAGAAAAATAGTATTGTCCAAACTGGTCCGGGTAACTGGATCGCTCGTCAAATCGGAATGGAACAAGCACCTACCACTATCAACGATAGTGTGTTGAATCTAGTTACCAAAGTAAGTGACCTTTGATGTTGATAAGAAACAGTTACTAATGTCAGCCCTTGCTAGCTTGAGGAAGCCACTCGAGATAACTACTCAGGCAAATTCACCAATGTCATTGATGGAAATGAACTTCCTTGGTAAGAAATGATGAGAGCTGCGGGATCATCAGCTAGAGCGTATTACAATTCGTTTTGCCCTGTCAATTTCTCTGTTATGCCAGGATTGATAGTTTCGCTTTGAAGAAACTCCCGCATACTGTTATGTAGCTTACTTTTGCAATTTTTCAATTTCGCTGAATGGTAGATAACCAAATAAAGAAATGCATATCTTTGAACATAAGCCTGCAGTCGTGGCTTTCTCAAAACTTGGATCCTATTGGAGTGAGAAATTAGAGAATTGCACGAATATGATTAGCTCAGAGGAGTTACCTATGGTATCGTTTGCGTGGATGTATCTGAGTCATAATGAGTATGACCTCAGCCTTTGGAAAGAGTATCTAATCTGAAAGAAGAATGTTGCGTCTTACCATACAAGTCCAGATCAAATCCCGAATGGTTAGAATTACGAGATTACGATATCCGGTGGAAGCAGACCCCTCAAAAACAAATTAAGCTTTTTGGCTAACTGAGTAGGTTCTAATCTACTTTTTCCCCGCCAAGTATGGCCTAGTTATCTTGCACTGAATATGTCTGACACACGTCATTTTATGTACATGAAGACCGGTAGGGTGACAGTACCTCTACAAGATAAGATTGTCAGCCCCGCATGCATGAAAGCTCTTGCTGAGCGTCAGTTGATGCTATCAAGCACACCACTTTACACTAAATGCAAGTCTTAATTGTCAATCTTCAGGGATCATGCATATGCAAGTAATACATGATTACGCCGAGCCTTAGTTCCCGGCTTTAATGTGTCTGAGCGTTATCTGCCGTGATATCTGACACTACATTGCGGATATCTGGCATTCTGGACCGCTTAAGCTTATCGATTGATGGAGAGATTTATTCAAGGATTTATGGTGGTACACTGACCCAGAATGATACGACCTCAGCTCATTTTCTTTTAGCTTCATACCTACTCCAAACGCTGCCGAAAATTCAACCAACGGTGTGGCAAATGTCCATTAGAGGAATTCCTTGTAAGATCGGGGTTTTGATGAACCGATGATTATGCTAAGAATGCGGAACACCATTCTGCATTTCTTTGCCCCGAGTTTGTTCGAGTTTGCTATTTTTTTCGAATTCAATTTCCCCGGACGCTTGTTTCTTCACAGACATCTTCTATTTCTTCACAGACAAGAGAATGGCAATAGATTCCCTCATTCCAAATGACCCTCGGATCGAGCACAGGTACTCTAATGTTGGAGATGGCATCGCATATCACTACATGCTAGCAAAGCCGCAAGGGATAGCGCTTGCCACCGTCGTACTTCTTCATGGCTGGTGAGAAAGATTCATATTCAGCTCTAAAAGACGTTATAATCTCTGACATTATTGTGAATTTCAGGCCTGATCTAGGAATGGGCTGGCGTTTCCAAGTCCCCCATCTCATGTCCTTGGGTTTCCAAGTTGTCATTCCAGACATGCTCGGATATGGTCAAACTTCATCACCGTCATCCCCTGAAGAATACTCTATGAAGACAACATCGGGTCATATAGCTCATATCATTCAGGAGGTGACTCCTGAGCCCATAATACTGGGCGGCCATGACTGGGGAGCATTCCTTGCGTGGCGTATGGCTATCTACTACCCTAACCTTATTCGAGGCATTTTCTCATTCTGCATCCCCTTCTTTCCACCTCACCCAAGAGTTATCACGCTTGAGGAGTTTGTTGAGCAACTTCCGGACTTCAAATATCAACTACAACTTGCTAGTCCAATTGCTGAGACTCTGGGTGGAAAATCGGAGGCTACGTTAAGGGGCTTCTTATGCAGTATGTATGGAGGTGTCACTTCTGAGGGATTGCCTGGATTCGATGTCTCTACTGGGGTTTTCGGTGAAAGACTTGAGAAGATCCATTCCACACCACTCATGACCTCTGAAATCTTGGATCACTATGGTACATGGTTCTCAATCCAATTCACAAATAAGATACTAATAGTTTATTTTCACCCTAGTGGAGGAATATTCTCGCAATGGTCTTCATGGCCCGATGAACTGGTACCGCACTATGTCGATAAATAGCAAGGAAGAGCTTCCACTTCTTGAAAGTATGCCTGACTTCAAATTTCAGATACCGGGCATGATTGTCATGGCTGGGGAAGACCCCGCTCTACCGCCATCTATGACTGCAGGCCAAGAGGTGTATTTCGCTGTGGGGCTGAGAAAAGAAATCATACCGGGGGCCTCACATTGGGTCTTGATCCACTTTCCTCAGGAGGCAAACAAGTACATTGAGGATTTTTTGAAAGGATTACTCGAATTGTAAGATTTTTACATTAATTAATAGGGTAAGAGAGAATCTTTGCGCTGAAGAGATAAACTTATTATGATTAAATAGATTACATAAGAATTCAACTATGTTTTTTAGGATAAGTTGACGATTGATTTTCAATATATTGAATTCAAAGTGACACAGTAGCAGATTATAAGTCAGCGCGAGATTAATAAAGTCGGCAACTCTAATTTATGACCTTAGAGTTATATCCTATATGAATTTATACAATTCTATTGAGAAGCCTGAGGATACAGTCCGTATCCAAAGGAATTTGACGTTGTAGAAGCCGGGCTTCAAAACATCACTTCAAGTGGAGTTAGCACTCAGGTGCTATCGTGGAGTTCATTACTCGGATTTATCAGCATTGTGATATATTCTTGAGTCTCACGTTTAACACCAGTAGCTTGAGAATTAGAATTGCAAATGGAAAATGCATAAAATGGTAGCAAAATATTGAATTTCAATTTTCATATAAAATTTGATCGAGACAGATATCTAATTTTCTCCCAGTCTTTCCACGGAGTTATCTGTGAATATTTAACGCGTCTTGTCATTCTCCTTCGATGCATGGGCCTTCTGAAGTTTTCCAAAATTGAAGTCTGACCAAAAGATGTAATCCTACGACCGGGTTAGCTCTTTCCCCTAGATTACCTTCTTGTCTCGAAATACATACCCATACAGTACGGAAAGTAAAGGTATCCAAGAATCGAATAATTCGTGTTGCACTTCCAGTCCAAAACCATGCAGGGGGTGATGCCTTTAAGCTCTGTGTGACGACATTCCTGGCATAGACAAAGCGGCTCGTAGTTTCTGGCAATTTTTGTAAGTGAGGAGCTCTTCTATTAGTGGAAAGTTAATAAGGGATGGATAGAAATACTTGGAGTTCTTTGAACGTGTTGTTTGAACTCTGAAGCGAGAGGCGCAAAGTATGAATCTGGGGAGCTTGTTAGAACATGATTGATTTGGAGAGCGAGAACAAATGTTTACCTGGTGGTAGCTCTCGGTTTTGGTCGCCCTTAAGAATGTTTGTCCCAACTTCCCCGGAGATTATCTATAAAAGAAGATATCAATTTTCTGAGAAAACGCATGTGGAAAAGCAAGCTATACCATGAGTACTTTAACACTGAGAATAGATCCTAGTCAGCTCATATAGTAACAAGATATTAGGATAAGTGTGGATGTAAAGAATCTTACTTAAACGGGGCCATTTCAAGGCGGAGAGTGTTCGTCCAATGCTGTAAGGCTGCTTTGGAAGCGTTGTATGAGGCTACAGTTCATATCAACGAGAGCACAAGACTAATCCCGACAAACTCGAATATTCAAACCTACATCCATATACATATGGTACAATGCCTCCGATGGAACCGATACTTACGACCGTTCCAGATGATTTAATCAACATACTATGGAAGTGATGTACCATTCGCATTGGCCCAAACACATTGACATCAAACATTCGCTCCACAGAACTAACATTGGTATCGATGGCGGTCATAGTATAACCTGCAGGACCTTAGTTGAAATTCTGAATATAAGAATTGCAGGTATCTTACAGATGCCACTACACAACATTAGCTTTGTAAAAAAGATAGATTTACACGTCGGTTTTCAGATTTATTTACGCATTATTGACTAATACATCAAGATATCCACCCGTGATATCAAGTAAGTTCTCTTTGAATTCGAGAATTGATTTGTCTTTTGTCACATCCAGTCGAAACCAGGTGATTTTCTCCTCGTCAAGATGCTCGCTAGATTCCTGTGGAAGGAGTGTAGCAATAGCATACAGACCACGGCGTTTGTATTCAAGAACAAGAGCCTCACCAATTCCGCCTTGGCCACAACTAGTACGCAGATTAGCTAGCAATCCATACTCAAGGTGATTTGGAATAATACCCAGTAACCAAGGCATATTTCTGTCTTTCTGACATCTTGAGTGCTTGAATGAGAGATTGATTCGAGAAGGGTGATGGGAACGATAGTGGTGCTTGCGTAGCTTGAAGAAAACCTCTAAGTGTGCATTATCATATGCTATCTCGGGTTGAAGATCCCCAACTATTAGGAATCGTCTTGCAAATTCTTATCACTTCACCGCCATTTGATCTGATGAAATGAGATATGCAGTAGACAGGCATAATTTTACGTATACATGCATCATTGATTCGGATATTCGCCTCGACTGCCCAGGTGTATACGATTATGTTTGGCCATGAAACGCTCGTGTAAGATATAGGGTAACATACAGTGAGAGAGATATGACTGCCTATATATTGCATCCCTGTATATTGCATCATCTTGAAGCTTACGGAAATAGGTACTAGAAACTCTGCCAGCGAATCTTCTTACTCTGTCTTATCTGCTTACTACAGCTCCTTTCTTAGCCGTGCATTGTGTATTGGGTCTCGGCATCGAAGCTTAGGGAATTAGCTATTCAGCTCACAACCTTCATGAAACAAGGCAGAAGATAACAATCTACGCCAAAATTCCCCAATTAGAACAAATAATTCTTGTGGAAAATCTAAGTTGTATAGCCTCGAGAATCTCACTTCTTTCTAGATGGAGCAACTGCTTGGCTAAGAGCAGATGCGCCTGAGGGGAGTATACGCCAATCAAATCTTACCCTTAATGCTCTGGTATGTCTTTGGGGAAATCAAGATATATTAAACATTTGCCCCATATATCTGTTCGAGAGACTGTGTGAAGATCAAGATTGAACATAGTCTATAGATATTTTTCAAATTCATTCAACTTCTTATAACCAATTTTTAACTCGATCTTTGGGAATCTTTTTCTTAAAGTTACCTTCCCACACCAATTTCAAAATGGCAGGGAAGATCAATGGAACTAGTACTACTCAGGCAGTGCCTTCCAACGGACAGACGAATGGACATGTCAATGGGCATACCAACGGGCATACCAACGGGCACACCAACGGAGATTCAAATGCACATGCCAATAGTTATACAAAAGGAGGAAAACCTGGCGATGAAGAAGACCCCATATGCATTGTGGGAATGGGTAAAACGTCCCTCCAATAGACTCGAAAACCTAATCAACTAACAGCTACAGCATGTCGGCTACCTGGTGGTATCAGGTCCCCCTCAGATCTTTGGGAATTTTTATCCCGCAATGATTCTGCTCAAGGTCAGGTACCAAAGGAGCGTTTCAACATCAAAGCATTTTATCATCCTGATGGCAGCCGAGCTGGAGTCATGGATGCAGATGGTGGATATTTCCTGCAAGAGGACGTCCGCCTATTTGAAAACAGCTTCTTCGGTATCAATAACTTAGAGGCTACTTATATGGATCCCCAGCAACGAAAGCTTTTAGAAGTAGTTTTCGAGTGCTTCGAAAGCGCAGGATTATCAATGGAGCAAATCTCCGGAACTAACACGGGAGTTTACGTCGGTAACTTCACCGTTGATTACCTAACCATGCAAGCTCGAGATCCTGATTACATGCATCGATACAATGCCACAGGATCCGGAACAGCTATCAGTAAGTTTTAATCATCAACATTTTCTCTCAAAATCCCTGAGCACTCCCCGACTTTACATCTTATATTCAAGAAACTCAAAAACTGACCGCCTGTAGTGTCTAATCGAATCAGTCATGCATTTAACCTCAATGGGCCAAGGTACGTACCTTTATCGACATGCAGTCTCAGGCGTCATGTAAAAATCTTCCAGCAAGTACTCAAATTTTTGTAGTTTCACAATCGACACTGCGTGTTCTTCATCGATCTATTGTCTCCATAATGCAGTCAACGCCATCAAGAATGGAGAATGCGATGGGGCTATCGTTGCAGCAGCGAACTTGATCACTGCCCCCGAACAGCATCTCGGGACAATGAAGGGGGGGGTTCTTTCACCGACCTCGACGTGCCACACATTTGACGCTTCAGCTGATGGGTATGGGAGAGCCGAAGCTGTTAATTCAGTGTACTTGAAGTCTCTATCTTCCGCTCTCAGAGACGGAAACAAAATTTGGGGTGTTGTTCGTGGCACGGCCATTAACTCGTAAGTCTAATAATTTAATAGTACTTACGAACCTAAACAATGAGCTAACAAAAAGTACCATAGAAATGGAAGAACTCCTGGAATAACCCTACCGAGTGCCAAGCTCCAGGAAGCCGTAATACGCAAGGCGTATGCCAGTGCTAACTTAAACTTCGACGAAACAGATTACATTGAGTGCCACGGAACTGGTACAGCTGTAGGAGATCCAATAGAAGTCGATGGACTTCAGAGCTGTTTTGGTCCTAGAGAATGGCCTTTGAAAATAGGATCAGTAAGTATACTCTAGAAATATTCTCCTCCATAGGCTTCTCCTCTTCCCCTTGAAATTCAGTACCTAATTCCACCTGTGCACTCCAGGTGAAAGCGAATCTCGGTCATAGTGAAGCCGCTAGTGGTCTCACTTCATTGATAAAAGTAGCTTTGGCTTTAGACAAAGGTCAAATTCCACCAACATATGGTGTTAAGAAACTAAATCCCAAGAGTAAGTAGCCTCTGGTCATGCAACAGCATAAAAAGTTTCACTGACGTTTCAAACATCAGTTCATCTTGAGAAGGCGAACATGAGTATTGCCATGGATGTAGGAGAATGGCCTCGAGACTTGCGCCGAGCCAGTATTAATTCATTCGGATATGGTGGAGCGAATGCCCATGCAATTGTCGAATCTCTCGACAGTTTCCTTAACAAACCCGGCGAGAAAGTTCATATTCCATCCGATCGCAAAGCTCAGGTTGTTGTACTTCCAATTTCAGCCGCATCGAAAAAATCATTGGAAAATCGTCTTAAACAAACCGAAGAGATTGTTCAGCGTGGTGACGCAGATACAACCCAAAGCCTCGCCTTCACATTGACCCAAAAATCCCCTAGCATGCGCAACAAGAGATTTCTTTTGGCAAAGACAAGGGCTGATGGAAGTTCCGAATTGTTAGAACCTGAAGCACCTGATACTGTGGATGCAAAATCAGCAGGTCTTCCTTTTGCCTTTATTTTCACAGGTCAGGGGGCGCAATACCCAGAAATGGGCAAGCAGTTGCTCCAGAACAATGAAAGTTTTCGCAGCACTATCCGTGAACTGGACAATTATTTGCAGAGTCTACCAACCAAGACAGCTCCAACATGGACATTAGAGCAAACGCTTTTAGATTCGCCGCTTACTAGCCAAATAAACCATGTTACTCGCAGTCAACCAATCTGCACAGCCATTCAGATTGGTCTCGTCAATCTATTGCAAAGCTGGGGTGTCGCTCCATCAGCAGTAGTTGGACACTCATCGGGTGAAATTGCAGCAGCCTATGCTGCCGGATTACTTGAAGCTAAAGAGGCCATTCTCGCAGCATACTTCCGGGGGTATGCTGTCGGAATGCTAAAATCAAGAGGAATCATGGTCGCCGCTGGAATAAGCCCTGAGCACGCCGAGCAACTAATCGATGAACAAGGACTGCGGGGAAAGGTGTGCGTGGCTTGTGTCAATTCTCCCGAGAGTGTTACGCTCAGCGGATCTGAAGAAGGAGCAGAGATTCTCCTTGCAGAGCTGCAGAAGAACAAATTATTCGCACGAAAAATCGAGACTGGCGGAAGAGCTTACCATTCACATTTAATAAAGGAGATTGGCCCTCTTTATGAAAGTCTCCTTGCACCACACTTGGATGAGAACTCCAAACTCTACAGTTCCGACGTTACGATGTTCTCATCCGTGGGCTATGAGAGCAGTAAATACTTACACCTCGCCAAGCAAGCAAGGAAAGCGAAGTACTGGCGGGACAATCTTGAGAACTCAGTTCAGTTTAGCTCTGCACTTCAAGATCTTATTGGTGATGGAAAGATTCACCTAATTGAGATCGGTCCGCATCCAGCTTTGAAAGGACCTGTCCAGCAAGTCCGGAATTCAATCAAAATTGACAAAAATGTCCTTCCATACAGTTCCACATTTGTCAGGGGTCAAGACGCCGAATTGTGTATCATGAAATTAGCTGGAAATCTTTACCTTCATGGTCATGGATTGCAATGGCAGAATGTCAATAACCTGTCCCAGCAGAATCAAGTTATATTACACGATGTCCAACCATATCCATGGGACTACTCGGCTGGTCTCCTTTGGGCTGAGTCTCGACCTTCTGTCGAGCTAAGAAACAGACAGCATGTGCGTCATGAGCTGTTGGGATCGCCTGCTACTGCTGGTAATGGAATAGATTGGAGTTGGCGGAATATTATACGAGCAAAAGAAGCCTCTTGGCTAATGGATCACAAGGTTGAGTCTCAGATTGTTTTCCCAGCTACTGGCTATCTTGCCATGGCAATGGAAGCAATTGCTCAAGTTAAGGGTCTCAAAAGCGCGATATCAGGGAATTCCGTTGGACCAAGCACTTCTTTCGAATTCCGAAATGTGAGCATCAGCGCCGCTCTTGTCATTCAAGATGAGAAAGATACAGGGGTCAAAGATGTCGAGTTACACACAGCCTTTTCATGGCGAAAAATATCTACCACTAGTAAATCTACTGACTGGTGTGATTTTTCGATATCATCATGGGAATCGGGACAAAGTACACTCCATTGTTCAGGAAGTATTCGCACCGGAGGTCCATTGGCAGCGAAAGGCACAATTGAAGTTCAGAACGCAGAAGGTTTTGAGAAATGGTCTATGAACCCTTGGTACAAGAAGCTTGCCGAAGGTGGGCTTTTCTTTGGACCACAATTTCAGTCATTGACAAGCTTGAGCACCGATGGGAGTCGTGTCAGATCCGATGCATTATCTACGACCAACCTAAAGAAGAAGGTCGGAAAAGATACGGATACTGAGTATTTTGTGCACCCAATTACTGTTGATGCTTGCTTGTAAGTCACCAAATCCCCTTTTTCCAACCCTAGTTGTAGTTTCTTGCTCTGAGACTTCAAATACTATTGAAGTCCCTCAGCCGTTATGTTTCTCTCTCCTCTATGATATAGCAAGGCTGACTCTATTCTCTCGTACCTAGGCAATCCGGCATAATGGGCGGTACAGGTGGCAACTTAAGCACGCTCAAGGCCTTTCTACCAGTCTTCATCTCCGAATGTCGAATCCAATCCTTGGGAGAAACAAATGACGAAGAAGCCACGATTCATACCAAAATGACCACAACTGGTTTCGCGACTCGGAGAATTGATGCTACGCTCTTAGGACCTTCAGGTAGTGTTGTTATTGACGTGAAAGATGTTCGTTTATCTCTCTATACTGGTAAGATGGGAAGTGGAGAAACCAATGACGATATACACTCCGAGCGACATCCAACATTGCGTATTAATTGGAAACCTGATATTCTAAGTCTTCATCTGGGCGCAGAATCCGAGATGGATAGATACATTGATACCTTTATATCTAAGCAGCAGCCTGATTTAGTCGACAACGAGACACAAGCTGTCATTGGAGCACTACTCGATCTCATAGGACACCACAATCCAAGAATGCGTGTTCTTGAGCTTGGACCAGACTGTGATTGCAGGCCAAAGAATTGGTTGTCTTTGCTTCACAAGGAAACAGCTCTTCCACGAATTCAGTCCTGGAATACTGGCAGTCTGGCTGAGAACGGTGAGTTAACAGTAAGCAATGGAGCATCAGGTCCTTTCGACACTCTTCTGATCGGCAAGGTGAGTTTTGTCACAATATCTTTGATGTTTGCAATCCCCAAGACTAACATATGTATAGCTATCGGAGTCACAGAAACTCTGGAAACACACTCCTGAGAAGCTCATTTCTCTCGTTGGCCAAAATGGTGTTGTTGTCACCCGCAAAACTGACAGTGCGCTTTCCAGCTTAGCTGCTGCCAAATTCTCAATTGTAGAAATTAGAAAGCAAATCATCTTAGCCAGAAGAACGCCAATATCCAAATCCTTATTGGGTAAGGATGTATTGATCATCGTGAGTTTTCCTGCTCATTCGCAGCCTTCCTAATTGTGAGCCAAATTTAACACTTTTTTAGTCGACCAATAAGCCCTCATCAGTAGTAGCCAAATTTTCAAAGTCTCTATCGACCTACTTGAAGCAGACAGCAGGTGCAGCTCAAGTCAATGATGTTGCCATTGCCAATTTGGACCAAGTTTCCATCACATCGAAGACGGTATGCATATCTCTGCTCGAATTGGAGCACGAATTTCTAGCTACGATGAGTCCAGAAGATATGAACCGACTTCGTCTATGTACTGACGTCGCCACTGAGTTGTTATGGCTAACTGGCTCGGGAATGTTAACTACCCCTGATCCTAGACTGACGCTCTCAAATGGTTTGTCACGAGCCCTCATGCTTGAGCAGCCATCACTGCGTTTCACGGTATACGACATTGGATCTGTGAACCTTTTGGACACGAAATCTACGTTTTCGTACATAGAAAGAATTCTTACTGTGTATGAGGATTGTGATGATAAAGAGTTCATTCAAGCACATGGTCTTCTTTACACCAGCCGTTTTGGGCCAGATTTCGGAATAAATGCCGAATTTAGAAGACAGATTGGAGAACAAGACCCAATTGAAAACGCGCCACTTGCCACAGTTGGACCGGCAAAATTAAGCATAGGAAAGCCTGGTGTTACCGACTCATTACATTTCAAACAGATACGTGAGCCATCGACAACACCTCCAGCGGGTTTTATTGACGTCGCTATCAAGGCCGTTAGTCTCAATGCCAAAGATATTTATACCATGAGTGGACATGTAGAGACAAAAGGAGGAACTTGTTCCTTGGAATTTTGTGGTGTTGTTACGGCTATCGGCCCCAATGTTGATAACGTTGAACTCGGCGATAGGGTTGTGGTTATGGCACCAAATTATTTTGGCACAACAGAAAGAGTGCCGGCATGGGCTGCTCAGAAGATGCTACCAGAAGAAGAAGATAGTGTTCTTTGCACGATTCCTATAGCTTACTCTACAGCTATCTATGCATTGCTTGACCGAGGAAATCTGAGAGCTGGCGAGTCCGTTCTCATCCATTCAGGTGCAGGTGCAGTCGGCACTGCGGCTATTACTTTGGCGATGCGAATTGGTGCAAACGTCTATACCACTACAAGCTCTCAGGTCAAACGAGACTATTTAGTCAATGACCTAGGTGTGCCAGCCGAGAACATTTTCAATTCTCGGGATGCCTCTTTTGTAGATGGTATTAAGTCCGCTACAAACGGTCGAGGGGTAGATTTAGTAGTCAACTCACTCATTGGAGATTTGATGCATGCGAGTTGGGATTGTCTAGCCAACTTTGGGCGCTTCATCGAGATAGGAAAGCGTGAGCTTGTCGACGCTGGGAAACTTGAAAGTAAGCATTCTTCATCTAACCTTGTGACTCGAGAAAAAAATCTGAAACTAACTTGCGATCACAAAGTGCACATGTTCTTGAGAAACACAACTTTTACAGCCTTCGACTTGTCTGAGTTGTACTACCATTCTGATCAGTTCTATAAGGATATCTGGATACGGTTAGTTTCATCATCATAAAACTAGAATTTTGAACCATCAGCTTACCAAAAATAGAATCTTTAAAGAGGCGCTACAACTGTATCGCTCCGGCCATGCAAAGCCGGGTCCCATCGCCAAGTTCGATGTTTCAGAAATCTCTCAAGCATTCCGCCACTTCTCTCTACGAGACAGGATTGGAAAAGTCGTTGTATCTTTAGAAAATCCAGAAAGTCAAGTCCCAGTAAGTTGTAGCATTTATCTTTCAAAAAAAGAAGCAAGTCTAATACGTTAACAGGTTGCACCTTCGAAATACCTTACAGTCCTTGACCCCGGAAAGGTATATCTTCTCATTGGTTGTCTCGGAGGACTAGGTCGTAGCTTGAGTCGTTGGATGATGGCTCGGGGTGCAAGACACTTTGTCTTCGTCGGAAGGTCGGGTTGCGACAAGCCCAGCGCAAGGGAGCTAGTTTCTCGACTGGAAAATGAAGGAGCTCACGTCACAGTGATCAGAGGAGATGTCCTTCAACTGGCCGATATTACAGCGGCCGTGGAAGCCTGCAAAGCTACCGGAAAACCAATTGGGGGTGTTGTACAGGCGGCCATGGGTCTCCAAGAAGCTCTATTCACCCGCATGACTCATGAAGGATGGCATACAGGTATTCAACCCAAATGGGCAGGAACATGGAATTTACACAACGTACTCGAGGGAAATGATGAAGCTCTCGACTTTTTCCTCCTGACATCTTCGGTTTCAGGTAGTGTGGCAACCGCAACGGAGAGTAACTACTGCTCAGCAAATGGATTCCTTGACGCCTTTGCAAAATGGCGCCGCACACAAGGCAAGAAAGCTGTTTCGGTTGGTCTAGGCATGATCTCTGAAGTCGGTTATCTCCACGAAAACCCGGAGATAGAAGCTCTTCTCTTGAGAAAAGGCATCCAGCCCTTGAAAGAAGAAGAGTTCTTGCAGGTCATCGATCTATCCCTGAGCGGAGCAGGTGGTGATTTCGAGGCTACTGAGCGAGCACCAAATGTGGACTCTGCACACATGTTAACCGGACTGGAGCCACTTGGACTTCGAAGCCTCATGGACCAAGGTTTTGATGTCACAACAATTGGAAACATGCAAGATCCTCGCTCTGCAATTTTATCATCAGCACTGTTGGGAAACAGTGACTCCGGTGATGCGGGTATTTCCCAAGCAGGTTTAGCAAATGCACCCTCATGGCTGAAGGAGATCTCTACAACTGCAGCTAAGACGCTTGTTTCTGAAGTGGACGCTCCTTCGCTCATAGAAGCTGTCTTGAGAGTTATGCGCAAACGATTTTCCAGTGCAATCCTTATGCCAGTGGACCAAATCGATGATACCAAGCCTTTAGCGCAGTTTGGTATGGACAGTATGATTGCGGCAGAGTTCCGAACTTGGATCTGGGGGGCTTTCAAAGTCGATGTTCCTTTCCTTGATCTTCTCAGCAACCAGAAATCTCTCAACAGTCTAGCTGAGTTTTCTACTGAGAAGTTAACGGAGAAGTAGATAGACGGGGTGTTCTTTAGAAGATGTTATCTTTTTGTTTTTTTGTTTTTTTTTTCTTCAGCAGTGTAAGAGAGTAGGTAAAGATTAAAGGATTAGATTCAATAGATGATCATGAAAAGAAAAAACTCCATGAGCCCTACACGCGATGATATGTTGTGATGAATCAGTTAGTCAGTACTTTTGACCATGGCCATATACATGCATGCGCATATGCCAAACTCCTTGACGTTAACGTTGACCATAATAATTATCGCTAGTTTTGAAGATATGAAAACGATGTGGGGTGGATCTGACGTATGATCACGTGATGATATATTCACCAGAAAACGGAAGGTCAAAAGCTTCATGCTGTAACCTCATATGTAAGTGCTGTGTGCGATATATCTCGACTTTTGAGTCTCTGATTGGTAACACCTTCATCGCACTAGATTATAAACATATGCGTTTCGCCAGGATCAAATCAGGGGGAGATACTCAAGGTTATCATCCTGCTACCGTCTCGGGCCGGGGGTGATCATGAGTTATAATTATATATCTCTATATTGTTCCAAGTTTTCACATGAAAGTGAGCACTCAATGAGAGGAGATGCTGTATATATGAGCGAGGGGAAGAATTGAACAAATCATGAAAATGGCCAAAATCCTCAAAAGTTTCATCTTACATCGTACACAGTGTCCGATGCATGTATATTCCGGCGTCTACACTTCACATTCGCTTCATCCCCCTTTTGTGAAAATTGAGGTATTGGAGCAATGGAAAAGCTAAAGTTAGAGACTTTCTTCCTGTATGATCTGTGTGGAGGTCAGAGAAGTGTGGTGTTGCAAGGAATTGAAAGGCTATTGAGGCTGATGAGCGGAGGTGGCAGAAGATCCCCACCGCCTTTCGTTTGCAATTGACATCTTCGCGTATACGTAAGCACCGGATCCTTTTCCAACTTACATGCACTTCGAATTCCATATACCTTATCAGCATTATCTTGAGAATCCGTGGACCCGTGGACGATTGTATTCATTGCCCCCCTCGGTAATTAAAGAAATAGTAAATACGATGGATACGAGGGGCATGAAAACGTGCCATTTCTGGCGCAGGGGAAATTGCAAAAGAGGTATTGATTGCCAGTTCTTACATTCAACTGAGTTGAATGAGGATAGCACAACCTCAAGTAAGTCATGTTTTTAAGGTTTTACACGGTTATCGATATCCAAGATGACAATCCCCAAATGAGGTAACTCTGGTTCTTGGCATTTATTTATGTATCTTGTTGATCCGGGATGGCCATGGGTATTGATGACTGACCGTCATGGACAGACAACCGAAACATGAAATCTCCAAAAGCCGCGATGAGATTCGCCGCACAAACTACTCGAGATGCAGGCAGGGTTATTACTACTATCGCACTTTTATCCCTCGATAACCTTACTCTTGACACCAATGAGCATATTGGAATTAAAGACTTCGAATATGTTGCGTCTTATAATCTGTTGTGGAAAAAGTCCCTTTCTATCATGGTACCTGGCTCTCCATCAATATGGTCGCCACCTACTTTGCCAATAAAATTAAAGGAAGACAATAGCAGAATTTCGATAGGGAAAGCAGAATACCAAACACAGGTATCGATGGCCCCAGTACTTGCTGCTATTTCGGCTAGCATTACGGATATATCTACTCTCTCATCTACAGATCTCATCACCGATCGTAACAGTCTTCGCAAGCTACTAGACTTTGTGAATGGAAAGGTGGGCCAGGTATGGAAACTTGATGTCGAACTAGTCCGAAATACAATGATCTTTGAAAAAAACGCTGCATCTATTGGTAGATACACTTCTAATGGATATGGCTTCCAATTTGAGGAGGCATTCTTAAAATATCCGGAGTCGCTGAAAGGTAGCAGTGAGCATCATCGTATTGCTACCTATGAGATTGGTGGGATGAAGTGGATGGTGAGGTTCGAGGCTGATGGATGTTATGGTGCGCAAAGCATAGAAGGGCTTTCGCAGAGTCTACAAACTCTAGGAATCGGTTCGGAAATCGAGGAATCAACTTACAAGAACATAAAAATATTGAAAACGAAAGCTCCAATCTCGCCTCTCCCCATATTGGAAGTCAAGACTGCAAAAATGAACAGCTCTCCAAATCGGGCCAAGTGGATGCCCCAGCTTTACTTTTCACAGACCAAACATCTTATTATAGCAAGTCACAAAGATGGAGTTTTTGATCATGCCAATATCAAAGAGTTCGATAAAACACAAGATATGCAAAAATGGGAAGAAGAAAACCAGGGCATGTTGCAAAAGCTTTTACAACTAATTAGCATCATAAAAAATACAGTCAACGGCATTGAGGGAAGGAAGGCGGTATTATTATGCGAGAAGGGAGACAAAAAGCATGAGATTAGCGTTCGTGAACAAACTAGAAAGGGGAAAATAGTAGATGAAGAGCTTACAAGGAAGCTATGGGGACCACCAGCTATGGCCATGTCTCAAGGCTTTTAATGTTCTGATTTGACATCTAACGACAAGATTCTTTTGCTCCTGACTTTTGCCTCAATTCAAATATTGCCAATATCTCTCTACTCTACTGGCAAAATTATCGACACAGAATGAATTTCCTTTTCTGTTCCGATGTTATCTGCCATGCTAATACCATCCGAACTCTCGTGAAGTGGGTTAGAATATGCAGTCACTCATCAAGGTCAATCTATAGTGAGTCGCCACTTCAAATTGGCTGCACGAATGAGATATCTGGTATTTGTTTTGAGTATTGGTAAAAGTCAGCGAAGAATTCGGTGAATGATCATAGCAATCAGTTATCCACATATCCGCAACTGATCTGCGACTACTTGCTACTGCCAGTCTAGTATGAATCATGTGGTCATTTGTGCAGCTGCATGCTTACAGGAGTCTTGTGAAAACACAGTATCAGCTTTATCTGAAGTATAAAATGCAGGAACAAAACTCAATTCCTTATTTTGGAGAAAATCTCTGCCGTCGTATTTTACGGAATACCCGATATCCATTGAAATAAGAAATCTGATTCCTCCATCTGAAAATGGCATCATCTCAAAGCGCCCAACCATCAAGGACTTGGCCGAATACGCCTTTTCCCCGGCCCACAAGACACGAACTCGACAATTTCGAAAATCAAATCCGGATTCACCTGAATGCCATTCAAGTCGTTCAAAGATCGAATGCCAGATTCCCCGAGACCAATGCTACTCCAGCCCTGTTTCCAGTTTGGCTATCAGAGCTTGATAACTGGGTGAGAAGTGCGGCAGATCTCCTCGAGAGAATTCGTTCCGCCAGAGGTTTCTTGGAGCGATATGAGAGCAACTTAATAGATGCGACGAGGAGATGAGGGCCAGATAATTGATTTTGGGAAAGGGAAGGGGAAGAAATACGAGTGTTCTGAATGCCAGCCAATACTTTAGATGGAGTTTGGGGTGAAGTTGGCGATAAACAAGCACCGATAGAGGGAATATTCTGTGAGCCATAATGTTAGCGTACTGATATCAAATGAGAAATGTAATGTGGCCATACCAATCATTCTGTAACAGAATGGAAATTTGCAAACCAAAGTTTGAATGTATAAGAATAACTACTCGCATCGAAGTTGAAGCACTAACTTTGAAGGAACGTACGCCCTTCCATTGTATTCATGCAACAGTAAAAAGACAAAGTAATTTACTACTTCTTTGGAATTTCACGTACAAATCCGACCAAGTCAAATACCTCACAAACTTTGAGCGCAATGATAGCTATGAAGCATTTTTCGACCTCGAGATTTGACAATTCTGACTTATCCAACGCTTTTCAAATTGCAAAATTAAGACGATGAATTATCTACAACTATCCTGATCATTGGACGTCGCAGGAGAGTGCTTTCCGCAAGGTACGCGCTTCTTGGCTTCCAAGAGTCCCCAGCATACTGTTTGGTATAATGATTTGACCTATACTTTGATAAATTTTAATCTCAATCCAGTTCTGAGCGTGTCCTATGTGTTCACCAACAAGTGGCCTACCATTGTATTTTACGTCGAAGATATTATAGCGATTTGCAAGCAAGCTGATTTCAACGCTCAACCTTAATTGAAAATACTCTGAAATTACCTGGAGATGTACGGCCCTTAGGATTTTAGTGCTAGAATTCTTCAAAAGTGATACCTCTCATGCTGAAGATGCCATGAGGAGACTTGCAATCAGCAATCCTTTCTGTTATTGCCTCTTGTTGTTATGCTTCTCATCTCTCCTCTCCGCTCCATCCTAACAAGTACAGCACCACACTCGAGAACATCCAACTTGACACTACTAGCCCTGCCCTGGTTGTGATCCTGATTCATGTGAGGGCGCCAAGGCTCAACGGATGGAACTTTAAAGATATATCACAAGGAAACACAGTATCATAGGCTAAATAGGAGCTGTTTGGGATGCCAAAAAGATACCCCATCATTCCAGGAACAAATGGTCTGATGAATAAATCAGTGCAGAAGAGTCAAGATAGACTGTATTTAAATGCCAGACGAGCCTGCTATTAGCAATCGACGTGTTTTGAATACAAACATAAGTTGATGCCAAGAGATTTCCTTGCATGTGAAATTTGAACTGGATATGTGTGATCAATATAAGTGATAACAATATCAGGTGGCCTATCAATGACATCTGAATATCACTGTGCTGGCCCCTTTCATGATATTTCCAGCCCTACTTCAAGACTACGGCACATCATATACTTTCAAGCAGTAGACAATTATACAAGACCCACAACACGCGCTTTTATGAAGTGATTCAAGGCATCTACATGGAACTGAAGTCGTATCATGATAGTTGGTCATGATTGTTCACTTAGCAGTCAGGAGTAGTCGGTGGTGCTGAGATGCAGATACTGCCCAGACATAGAATTAGCCAGCTAGGAAACACACCTGACCACCCAAAAACTTGCCATTGCTTACAAACATCAATGGAAACTTTGAGACGATTTATATGAACTATGTGACCAAGGTCACCCACCGGCTCTCTGGCTTCCGTAAAGACGGCGAATTATATATAGCCAGGCCAGACCGCTCATACGTAGATTTGTGATTCTGACACTGAGCAAGACACCGTTGTGAACAACCATAGCCTTCATTCCCGAAAAGAAAAATTCGCGCATTGCTCATATCTTTCAAATTGTCAAATCAACCTTCAGATAATAGCTACGATACTGAATTAGAAGAAGTCTTGAAACGGGACAAAAGTCTTTCCAAATCACTTGCTGTGATCGATGTGATTCAACGACTACTGGGGCCAAGACGCCCTAACGCGGACACCTATGTAATACCAATCATGCTTGTTAGGGTCATAGATGAAACTGCAGAAGTTGAGCAATATGTTCTTTGGGCCATTGAGAAGGAAGTAGAACTTGGAAACAAGAAGATCATAATGCGGCATCTCGATCTGATTCTTCTGTATCATCCCTTGGCACAGAACATGATTCTAAGCGATCATTTCTGAGTTCTTGGATCCATCAGATGGTGTATTTCAGCATGGGTTTGCAGGAGCTTTACTTGCACATTCTCAAAGTCAAGGAGTCATTGAAGGATCTGGAAAGACCTGACATCACCTGATGTGCCGAACAGAGAAAAGGCGGTGGGAGAAATGAGTAGATTTAATGCTTTTTTTTTCTTGATGAGTATGAATCATTTACGAGGACGTGATGCAACTGGTCGAATGCGGGATAGTCAATTGAGATGAGATTCAGGTGCTTAGAATTCCTCGACCAAGAAATAATCTTGCTGTCCCTTTAACCAACCTCACTGAAGGTACCATAAAGATATCCTCCCGAAAAACAACTGACTGAGAACATATGGATTAATTAAAGCAACTAATATTCATTCCATAGCCATGTTAGTGATTAATAATAGTAGCCTTGAAGACTAATATAGCAAAGCCCTATTTTTCATCAACCCATTCTGCAACATCATACTCCCTTCCCTCACCTTCATATATCTCCAAGCCATTATACTGACCAGGTCTCCATACTCTCATTACAGCTTTTCCGTTTTCGTTAATAGCTGCGCGGAACATACCTCCACAATTATAATCGGCAACTACATGACTCGCTGCATCTATCTTCCGGCCATGTTTACCAACAACAACTTCGAGCTCAATACCAATGATACCTCCTTCACCTTCACCTGTCTTCTTCCATCGATCCCCAGCAGACTTGACTAATTCTCCACCCGGACCAGTGATTTCTGTGATTGCAGCTTGGAGAGAGGTGTTAGGGCGATAGCGAGCAATTGCCGAAGCGCTTCGTACAGCTGCGAGACGAAGGAAAGAATCTCCATTTCCAGTACCTGACATGGCAGTGGATCTTAAGTGTTTCCGGGAGCTTAATCTAGCACTCAAAGCTTCTTCTTCAAGCCATTCTTGGGAGATCGGATCATAAGTCCTCAGATTTAAGCCTGGAAAACAGTCTGCCATCATCCCTTTCAACTGATTACCCAGTTCAATAATGGGTCCTTGATTTCTCATCAATCGACGGAGTTGATGCAGATCTTCCCACGCCGCACGATATTTTGATGCATCTTCCCATTCCTCAGCCCAGAAACCAGCACCCAGTGTCGGCGTGTCTCCGATTCTCCCGGTCAATTTATTCGTCATACCACCAGTACTTGTACCAGCACACAATACACCATCGGCATCAAGACAAACGGCACCGCATGTGCCTTGTGGTATGAACTCAGTCGCATCCCAAGATGCATCTCCTTTGCCGTCTTTCTCCTTCTTCAACCCCGATATATGTTCATCCCACCTGGCCTGAACGAAGAAGTATTTTTCATCTACAATCTCTAATCCCCATTCTTTTGCCAGTTTCTCCGCCGAGTACTTGTGTAGCTGAGAGTGTCCTTGCGCGCCATGGATCTTTTTAAATATTTCCTCTTCAACACTCATGGGCCCTCTATGTTCTCCATTTCCCCCTTCTAGGTCTTGCTCTCCTCGTATTAACATTTCGCGAGCAAGCTTTATAGGATTCTTTACATGCTGCAGCCCCATGAGTCCTACACCTCTCTTCTTCTTCCCACTTGAAACCATTATAGACGCCTCGAGTTCATTGATTCCATCGCGTGTGAAAACTGCGCCGTGACCACTGTTGAATAAAGGGTTATCTTCCAATTGTGCAACCGCAAATGTAACAGCATCGAGAGCAGTTGTGGTAGAAGAAGAAGAGGTTTTGTGCAGAGGAAAGGAGGATGACGATGTGAGGAAGTGGTGAGTATTGGATAGTATGCTCAAGAGAGAGTCATGATAGAGCTTATATTTTGCGGGTGGAAGGTTGGTAGGTAGAATATTACCCGCACCACCATGAATGATAATGCGAGGAGTTATCTTTTCAGAGAATGTTGATAAGGATTGTTTCTTCTCGAACGATGGTTGGGAAGGTTGTCGGTATTCCATTTTGTATTCCATTTTGATGTGAGGGTAGGTATCTAAGGATTAGAGTGTTCGTTCGTACACAACCTTCGAAGCTGGAGATGAGAGTGAGAGGAGTCAATAAGTTCGATATATATTGTGTTGTGCAATTTGGAGACCAACAAGTGTTACTGTTTCCAATGAAGGTGTGTTGTAAAATGTCTACATAGGTAGGTAGGTATGAATACAAGCCGCAAATGAAAAAAGGGTCAGTAGAATGAAGATGTTTCCTCGATGAATGGTGACCTCAAGCAGCTGGAGGATGCTTATCGACAGGTTCCTTATCGACTCTTATCGTGAAAGGTGACTTGGCTTGGCATTACGAAAAATGGAGATAGCTGGGGCTTTGCAGATCACGTGGTGCTCATCTCTCCTGCAAAGGACGTTTCAACACAAATCTCGGCATCTACACAGTCTACACAATCCAAACCCTCTGGTCATTTTGAAATCTGCTAGCTCATTAGCTCAGGCTATGCTCTGCTGTGTTGGGTTTTCTTGTTACCTACTCAGGTCCAAGCGATAGCTAGATCTTCGTCAGTTCGTCGGGAAGCGCAGCCTGGAAAAGATATGGAATTACCTATCTAATCTATCATTTTTTCCTCTAGAAATGCAAGACTGTTCGATGACTAACTAGTACGTAGTCTTCAATAACTATCTAGTACTGCATTGGGTCTAGAACTGCAGATGCTTGGAATCACGGGAATTGCTGTCACGTGCTGGGAAAGCAACCTTCAAACCTCTCTTTGCTAGGGTGGTTGGTCTATCTTCTCTGATGCTAATTGTCAAAATTCTCATCTTTATTATAATCGAAGACAGACCAATCATTTTAGTGGGGAGATTTTTGATGCTTCTGTTTTTACAGATATGCAACAAAAATTGTGTAATGCTGTACTGCCACGTGATAATAGTGGGCATCCCACTCACATCCGAGCCCCTGTTCTGTTGATTAGGGGCAGGGGTCCTTGGACGAGAACAGCTGTATCTTGGCCGTAGTTCATTGAACTAATCCAGATTCATAGTAGGTACTCTCTCCACCCTCAAGCATAAGTTAGATACTAGATCGGCCCATTATCATTAAGGAAGAATTTCGCATCTTCTTTTTTTCAAATCTACTGTAGCTAGATATCACCCTGGCTCAGCTGAAACAAGGGGATTGGACCATTCAGGTTCTTCTGATCACCAATTTGTGGATTGTACTCATCTATTAACCTTTGTTTAGGGGGAGTATTGCAAGCCTACTCTGTACTGTATAGTGTAGAAGCATTAGGAAAGCTGTCCAAAGATCAATAATTACGTATTATTGGGTGGTTAGTTTCCAATCGTGGGATGAAAGTATGCGTATCGTTTTGGTTGAGGAACTCGATAGGGAGATCAAAGTATTGCACCATAATATATCGAAGTGATGCAATATTAGAGCTCGGAGACAGCTATATAAGAAGCCTTAGTTGCTGTCCAGACCTCTCGTTTCGTCCCGATATCAACACAGACATCAATACATCATCTTCCAATACAACATCTCAACCAAACACCAGGTAAGCTCCCTGTTTTACAGGTTGCCTACATTCCTCCTCAACATATGGTAACCTCTAATCTAGACCAAATCACAAACCACCTCGATCAATCATCATGGGATTCGGAGAAGATATTAAGGAGTTCGGAGAGAGCGCAATCCAGCGAGGTGGAAACAGTGGAAACGGTGGAAACTCTGACAACTACGGTGGAAACAGTGGAAACGGTGGAAACTCTGACAACTACGGAGGAAACAGTGGAAACGGTGGAAACTCCGACAACTACGGTGGAAACTCTGGAAACTCTGACAACTACGGTGGAAACTCTGGAAACTCTGACAACTACGGTGGAAACTCTGGAAACTCTGACAACTACGGAGGAAACTCTGGAAACTCCGACAACTACGGTGGAAACTCTGGAAACTCTGACAACTACGGAGGAAACGGTGGAAACGGTGGAAACTCGGGAAACTCCGACAACTACGGTGGAAACAGTGGAAACAACAATGGCAACAACTCCAGTGGAAACGATGACAACTTCGGTGGTAACTCTGGAAACAACAATGGCAACAGCTCAGGTAGCTTCGGCCAAAATGCCAAAAACACCTTTGTGGACTCCGGTAAGCATTAATATCCAGCAATTTTGTTTTAATTAATACTGACATCTCTTTCAAATAGCTGTCGACTCATTTGCAAGCAAGGAAGGAGTGCCTTCTTCATTTGACTCTAGTATCAACAATGTTGTTAATGAAGAAGCTAACAATTTTTAGACATTTGGCGCTTTTATTATGATGTAATAAGCGCCAATATGGGCTGGAACATCTTTTTGTCTAGGTACTATGCTACCATTCATTATGAATTAATATCGTTTAAATTTGATCAAAACTATCCACTTGTTTTTTTCTTGCCGACGTCTAGGTTTCTATTATCACTATCATTCGAGGCATATATGCTGGCTACGAGTCTCAACTCTCATCTAAAGTGATGTTGAATGTCGAGACATGAGGATAATCAGGAAATCATGACATCTGCCAAAATTATCCTGTGCTCTGGACCCATCTAAGATTCATAATCCTCTACGAGTATCTCTAGTCATCTGACTTTTGTTCGACAATTAATGGTATCAAATAGTCTCTTTTTTTGAGAAGGCAACTGATACTACGTGAAATAAGCAATTTCAATAGATTGGTCCAAGCTGTGCACTTGCTTTGGAAATGCAATATAGTACCCCGGTCATTGAACTTCACCCTCCTACATCACCCGCTTGGCTCCCCTATTGCCAAATCGCCTCTCTAGACGTGATCCGCTTCAATCAGATGCACTTCTGTAAATACATGTGAACACTACTCTGTACCTGACTACGCATATCAGGAACTTCATTCACTTCCTACAATTGTTTTATGAGAGGAAGTAGACGGGTAAACTAGGCTAGGAGAACATGCGGCCAAAATGATATAATCATGGTAAGAGTTGAATACGGACGTGGTATCTATATCGCTTGGCTGCTTTATGTATACCATACTAGAACTATAGTATACTATCTACAACCTATACTTGCCCGCTATTGTTCTCTTGACTAGCAATTTGAATGTCTAATCAAAATAGCCTGTTAGATTATATTGAAGGAGGAGTATAGGTATCAAGCGAAGTAATGGTTCTAACAGAATATATGGAGTCAATGATGTGAACCTGGGGAATGTATTTTAGCCGTAGTTGGGTCAAAAGACACCACACAATACCAAAACCAATGTATAAGCAACCTCAATTCGCTCTTGTGCCTATCCAATGTGAAAATAAAGTGTGTGATCATTGATCAAGTTCGAGTTACACAAAATAGCCATCGAGAAGAGCATGCTACCTCCTCGAGAACCTTGACTGACAAAGAAATAGTCGGTCCAATTGAGAGAGCATAAGAGATTATCCTCCCCAAGTTCAAAGTCCCTCATTGGTAGATTCAAAACATATTACTAGCTTGAAAAGTTTTATGAACTACCTTTGTGCAAACTTAGAGACCAATGCGGCGATCTCGAGGAGGTTTGAAGGAAGACAAATGGTCACTCCAAGACTCTCCACCAAGATAAAAATATCTTTATTTTTTGTACTTCCTATAACAACACAATTTCAATCACTCTTTCTATCTAATCAGAAATTGTTTTTTCCATGTAAAATTTGTGATTACATGTCTGTTCAAATGTTGGATTTTTGTACCTCGATTCTGCCGCATTGGCATGAACAGGTCGAATTATAGAACTTCCCACAACTGAACTTTTGCTTTCCCACTTCTTGATCCTTTTCAAATCCCTTACAACTTCCTTACAACTTCGATCTTAATCTCTTCCATCATCTCCCTTTTCTTCTTTCCATCAATTCCCAACTTCCTTTCTACAATACCTAATACTCAAACACTTCTTCGTTTATTACCTTTTCTTTGTACTTTCTCTTGATGAAAGGGTTGAAGGCTAAGAGAGATCGAAGGCTATCAGAAGTCTACATCATCATCCAAGCGTCGGTAACTGCCTCGCTCTGTCCATAGGACACTGGAGCATTCAATCGGCTCTCCGCGTTGGAGAGACGATGTTTTTCCTGATATATGGAAGCCATTAACTTGGGTGAGTACAATACAATGAGTACCATCAATCTTTCTTCATTCCAGTAGCTCATCGTCATAAGTTCAAGCACCATATATTTTACAAACACTGGTGCGGTTGGTCCATAGACTAATATGGATCAACCGGCGGTCATAACCGATAGCAGTCCTAGTCAAGCTGACTGTCTCCGACCCTTTATAGTCATGATTCTTCTACCGTCGCTCTTCCTTTACTCGATCTTACTTTTGTTTCCTATGAGTACTAGTTTAACTAAATCCTTCTTTCCAGTTTGAACGCGGAATCCATGGGTGAGGATGGAGCGATAACTACCGCGGTTGAAGGTTGCATGGGATAGGTCCTCGCTCCAAAGTGTCCTATTGGTTCTAATCACCGTTTCTGCTCGCTATGAAACAAGCCTGGTGTCACCACAGGAATCGGATTCAGATCTAGCTAATCACGAGCGGATCTTTGCCTCCTGTATGTATATCTGTCCACGAGTGCGTTTTGAATCAACTCGCTAATATTCTCAAAACAAAATAGATACGGCAGAAAGACGCAGTCACAGGCAATCAAGTTCTTCTCCTCGAGCAATGCAAACTCAGACCGATGTATATCGTCCTGCCTTTGATAATTTCGAGGCTGAGTATCTGCGGGTGAACACTTGATGCACGATTCTCTGAAGCACGGTTGTGATACTGCTAGCTTGGCAAACCTACCAAATCTAAGGGAGAACGCTAAATGAGCAATCCAAGAACTTTAAGGGAGCTACCATAGCGAGGTCACAGAGCTTCTCGCTTGCCAAGCTACTCTCATGGATGTTACACTCAATTTCAACGCCATTTCCTGAAGGCGTTCAACATACACAATTTATATTCGACCAAGCTTCATTAAATGGTACTCGACGGGGCACCAAGGTGCAAAGACCACACTTGGCGCAAACACCATCGTGGAGGTAAGCAATATGAACCTGCTCTAGTCAATTAAATGCACTTCCAGTACTAACTTGATTTATCAGTCATCATTCACCTGTTTGTATTGACGCAGTTGGCATCACTTTCGGCTTCCAATTTTGAAAATCACTTTCGGCGGATGGAGGATACCTTGTGCTAAATTGCAAGAGCGGCTTGAAGACAAGAATGCTGACCTAGCTTTGAGGGCTTTAGATGAGCTCATTGAAGTCGAAGAGATGCCACCATTTGCACCATCAACCTTGTAAAGATGAGCACAAACGGCGAGGTTGGATGTGGGATTGTACTTTTAGATCTTGTAGTAATATACTTCTTTACCTCTAGCCGCTTCGGCGTGCCCTTCTTGACTGAACCTGTGAAGCTTGTTCTCTTGATTATATCTAAGCAAATATGACAATTCAGAATATTCAGGTAAGAGCTTCTGCATCTTTAGCAATTTAGTTGCTCAATAAAGGACAATACTAATTCGAAACTTTAGATTCGAGTGCTTCCAACAACACATAAGAATCTTTCTTTTACGGATCTTTCTCGACCTCGATCAACAATCTCTCAAAAAATCTCTCGAATTGAGAAATATTCGTTATATCGATCCTACACAATATCGATTCAAAGCCAGTCTCTATTTTGCTATACCCGAATCCTTCTCATCAACCTCAGACCATGTACGAAGCTTTCGCAAATACATTTTGAAGCTTCAAGACGGTATCAATAAACTCGTTTGGTGTGAGCTTCTGGGAATATAATGCTTAGTTGTCACTTCAATACCCTCCAACTATTTTGCGGAGTGGTTCACACACTTCGTTATGCCTTTTTTTGGATGGGGCATGACTGCCTTAACATCTGCACACTGCATGGTCAGCCATGTTGATGGTGGGCCGGTATTCATGCCCACTATTCTATTCGGTGTTCATCGGGAAAGAGGTCAGAGAGGGGGAATGGGCCCACCCGCAGTTTGCCGAGGAATTCTAGACGCCCGTCAATTCGACGCTCCTGATATCAATGCTGTAGACCAGCTCACACCTGGTGCTATTTTCGAGGTTGGACGGAACTCCAGGGCGTCAAATTTTAATCTTCCCATGCCAGAGATTCCAACACTGCTTGGTACTGCTCGTTATGGTAAGGGGCATGCTCATTCTTGACAAAGCCCATTCCACTAATACGTGGCCTTGAATCTTTAGCTTCAAATCCTTGGCTATACCTCCCGTTGCCAATCTCCAAGCTTCTCTGTGTCTTTCCCAAAATCCACAATTGCACCAAATAATCGGCTTCCGGTCCTTTCACGCGCGAACTGTGACTAGGTTGCCACCCTGACTGAACTGGCGGCTAAGGTATGTTAGAAACCATCATGTCTAAATATAAATACTAATTCTGTGGAGATACAAATTGCCATAAAGAAGGCCGAGGAGGAAAAGAAAAAGGCAGGTCTTGGTGTACCGCTGCTCCCCCTTTTACCCCTTCTGCCTCTTTCTCTCGCCACTATCCCAAACCACCTACTCACCTCCCTCAGCACCACCTCTTTACCTCTCCGGACGTTGAAAAGCGAGCGCATTGAGACAAGATGTTTTCTGCCGAAGAAGAGACCGATTTGAAGACAAAGAAGCAGCACATGGCTCCAATTTAGATCAGGCATTAACTCGCCAAAGTACGGTCTGGCAACCGCCAAGCACCCAGTATCCGTGGTGAAAGACCACCCTTCCAAAATGTGACCGCCCTTGAGACCTTGGCAGAAGTGTCAAGAATTCGAGTCGCGGTCATTGCCGCATGGTGTTACCACCAACGACCACAGGTGAAGGGACCCACGAAACGGATTTTGGGGAGAGCCAAGGGCCTGGCATGCAAAGTATGCACATGGCATTCGGACCTTCGCCTGGTCTTTCTCATTGCGTCTTCCATGAGAACGACGACAGACGGAGGTCAGGATCAGGAAGACACAGGGTATACGAGACGACGGGATCTCATACAAATGATGAATGCCTCCATCTGGAACCTCTCCGGGTCGTTCACCAGCTAGAACATCCACGGATGAAGTCTCTCCAGGGGAACGGCCCGGAATGGACGCTGAGAGGCTCACCTCTCTCATGGAACTGAGGACCAACGAAAGAGGGTCTCTCCTCCCGTTGGAGGTACCTACACGGTTTCTCACTCGGATGGACCGCATCCACCAAACTGTCCCGGGGTGACCAAGATATCGAAATGGATTTACGTGCGTGGCTGCCTGCCGTGTTCCCATATAACGATGGCCCCCGGGACAACGAATCAACCAGGAAAACGATTGCGATTATGGTAGCGGATGCAAAACATTTTGAGATGAAAAATGCCTCGCTGAGCGTTTTTGACGAAAATGGAGGAGTTGAGAGCCGATTGTGGCTATTTTATCGATGCCAACATCGAGAGAACAACGAGCATGGCGGCAAAAATACCCATCGTCTCTCAACTCCTCAATCTCCCCCTCCAAGTCGGAACTGTTTTCTTGTTAGTTATGTGGACTTAGTTTATTTTGTATAGAATCTTGTATTAATATCGGAGAGGGTTTGATGATGGTGTGGAAGTGGACGGATGGAGGAGGGGTGGTATTGGGATTTTCGAAACAAAAGAATTCAAATTCAAATTCATGAAACAACTTTTTCTTATCTGATTTGTTAGTGAATATCGCTCGTGCGTGGTACACACTACTTATTACATGAATCATCCTTGATTTGTTTGGGTGTCAAGGGAAGATATCTTTCCATTCAGCTTAGAATACGAGACTCCTTTATGGAATCCCAAATACCTCCTCCAGCACCGAAATCGTAATCCTAACCCAACCTCTCATCCTTAGCACCACCAAATATCCTCCCCGAAGCAACTAGTGCATTCTCCTTTAAATTCTTGACAATCGCCTCTTCTTCCTCCCACGTCTTCTCATCCTTAGCACTTTAGCAAAGACCACGAACTCCGCGCTTGGGGGCAGGAAATCAATCCCGAGCTCTTGCAATGTAGTGGCGAGGAGAGCGTAATTTTTAGAAAGTATGGCATTATTTTTATCCAGTAAGGAGGGAAATAAATTTGAATTGAGGAGATATGCGAGGAAAAGAGCGGAGAGAGAGGATATTTGGTTGTTTGTTGAGATTATGGAGCCGACGCGCAGCATGGGATTTGATTGAATTATTAGGCAGCCCTGGTTCTGTATACCTGTAAATACAATTCCCGCCAAGAGGTGAGTGCTGCTGTGCTACTCACCAGTTTGATACCAGGGAAGCCGAACAATTTACTCGCGCTCCAATGAACATGGATCTTGCTCCGCTCAATCTTCGCTTCGCGCTTTGGGCCCATCGAGCGATCTAATAGCGAGAGGGCGGAGATGAATCGATCAGCTTTCTCATGCGTCGCGAATTCCAAACCTGCGTATACTTCATCGGAAATGTGATGTAAGCCCTTGTTTGCATCCCATTCCGATAACTCCTACAACACAGCTTTGGAATAGCATTGTCCAAACGGTGCATGGGGGTTAAAAATCAGCAGGCCCTTGATCTTCTTTGGATCAGAAGACGATTTGTACACGGTCTCGAGCGCAGTAAGAAGTTTTGTGGATGACAGGGCACTGGAGAAGGGAGTTTGGCAATACGGGGACGATTGTGACAGTAAAGGTAGACACCTACGCTATCTGTCAAAACAATGCAGCAGAGGTATCGTAGTTTCTAGAATTGAGAATGAAATCTTCAATTATTTCACATCTTTATCAAACAAACATGTACAAATAAAGGAATAATATGCTACCATTGGTAGTGGTATCACTTGATATAGAAAGCTTATACTGGAGCGACTTAATGGATTCGGGCTAGAGTATCTCGCCTCATTCCAAAGTATTTCAAACAAAACATAGAAAACACGAAGGGTAAATAGTGATATCAAGTATACTCCAAACCGTTTCTAGTAGGACCAATTCCTTCTCTTCCAACCCTTTCCCAAAATCTTCTTAGCCCGAGAACCTTCGCCCTCGGTGGCATTTCTCTACGCTCAACCTTCTTCCCCCAAGCACCTCTCCCTACATTACTCTCATCCCCACCTTTACCACCAAATCTTCTCACCAACCACCTAACCTCAATCTTTCCCTCTTTTGTTCCCTCAACCTCCCTCTCTTTCTCTCCTACCCTTCCCCTCCACCCTTCAACCCAGGCTCTCAACCCATCCTTTACCCTCTCCTTCTCCACTCTCCTCTTAACTTCTACGAGGCTCGGTGCTACCTTCCCATGCCCATAACATTCTTTCGGTAGCACATTCTTTTCTACTAATGTCTCAACGGAAGGTCTTTGTCCAAGCTGCCTGTTCAACTTTATCTTTATGAGATTTCGGCCCAGGCTACGGGCTACGAGCGAGGTACGCGTTATATATATTCGCTGACTCATGAGATCTGTGAGAGGTGCTCGGTGGGAGAGACGAAGAGAGAGGGCATGAGATGCATGGTGTAGACGATGGACATGGAGGAGAGGATCAAGGGAGAGCGTTCGAAGATGGTGGGATAGCTGCGAAGGGATATTAGTTATTGCTCCTTTAGGGATGGAATATAGCACAAGGAAATTGGGTGGGATGATATATGAACACGATGAAAACAAAACTATTAACATACCCGTGAAGCAATCAACAGGTCGTCGACATCTAGATATGATAGGATTTCCAGGATCAATTCATCTGGAAATTGCGATAAGGTGCTATTCCTGCTATCGTTATCGCTCTTATTCTCGTATCGTAGTATAGAACTATCTGCCATTTCGGCAGTGCCCCTTTCATCGTTCTGTGAAGTTATTTCCATGATGTATTGAATTAGATTATAACTCTATCAGTCAATGTATGATAGATTGATAAGAAAATCCATTGAATCGATGCTGCCATACGGTAAGATGTCATCGTCGTTGTCCGGAAATTGCGGGGTTCAATCAATGTGTAGCAAATCTCGTCACGGTCGGAGGTATCTGAGACATTCCGAGACAAAGAATGAGCGTTTCTAATAAACGAGGGGAATCACGACAGCAACTTACTTTCTTACTTACAGAATCGACAATATCTCAAAACTGGTGAAGTATCACAGTCATTGAAGATATTAGTTTCATGAAAGTTTTCATGAAGTTTAGATGTCGAGAATGGAAAAGGGGCTTTTGCTCTAGTTTCCTCGCTCAGACCCCTTCATTTGCCTTTCACTTAGCAATACACCTTCACCCTCGAATTCGTATTGTTAAAAGTTAAGAAAGAATGCAAACAGCGAAATTCTATTTTGAGGTCATAATGCAATGATATATTGCCATCCCTTAGCCCCCCGTCGAGCTCATGCACTCAATAACACAACATATTACAAATGTAAAGATCATGATGCATACCTCCCTTCTTCTACTGTATCATTCATATCAAACTCTATGAGAAGTTACAGCAAGCAATCATCTTCACCACTCGTCATCAGCAATTGCACCCATGTTTGACACACTATTTACTTCTGCGACCCCCAACACGACCGACCTTCCACTTTCTCACGCACGTTTCTCTGCCTCCCATCTCTCGTAACTCAGCACTTCCCGCAACACGAGAAAAGCCCATTAAACACATAATCCCCTCTACTCGTCCCACAAACCGGCCCTCCTCGCCTTCAAGAGCCGCAAATCATTATCCTCTCTTTCCATCCCCACATCTTTAGCATTTTAGGGCTCGTAAGGCAAGCAAGTGAGCTAGTGGACAATTTATCGGTAACCTTACAGTACACTACAAACAGGACCGACCCGGCCGACCCGCCAACACATCTTCCAAAGAAAACACACCAGCAATCCTGCAATCCAGCACCAACCATCACCCCTTCATCAGCCCTGCATACTGGAGTACAGATAGCTTCTTCCCAAACAACACACTATGTCCGTTGTACATCTATCGTGCGTGCAAAGGGCATGGTGACTAGGTACATGGTATCATGTTCTACTGTAGCGTGTATGAAGTCCCCATACATATACATACACATCAATTCATGTAAGGCTTATATATGCACAGTACATCATAATCGTGCCATTACACTATCCACATCGAATGAAAATTCACTTTTCTTAACATAGAGATAACATATAGATGTACACAACGATTGCGAACAATGTTTTAGTATGAAATAGTACAATGATCAAAGAATACATCAATAAATAAGGCGTTCTAGTGACGACCGTACCCCGAGTACAGTAGCTCACAGCACCATCAATCGCTCGATGATCGCTCAAGTATACATTCTACATGACACCAAGATCTAATTTGCGATACCCGTAACCCTTAAGCCCAAACTCCGATCCAAACAATCCCAACAACTTTCCGTCATCCCAAAGAAGCCCAACACTACGGAAGCGACCTAGCAATCACCACGCCTAGCACTCCAAACGAGCAATCAACTCTCTATTTTCCATCCAATACATCCGCACGTTATCAATACAAGGCGACAACTCAAGATCTTACTTTCCTCACGTCACACCTCACCACATAGCACTTTTCTAAAACCTAAAACCCAAAAAACCAAAAACCCAAAACTAACCCTAGGCCGCGACCTCCAGGTCCCGACCCCATCATCACGTACCACCACCCCTCACCCTATCAAAAGTTACAAAACATACAGACTTGCCACTGGATCCACGACGGCCCGAGTCCATTTATTCCCTCGTCCATGTTTGCCAAAAGGGAAGGAGGGAAAAACAGCGAACCCTTAGATTTCTACCGTAGTTTTCTGATACAATATCTGAACACTCCATTCATATCATACCTCATAGACCCGGAATGTGGCCCGCATGTACACATACATACTATACTATACTGCTAAACTCTACTATACCCTAAACATCCCATGCATATCCATCCAGTTAGCTTTTCACCGTATCAACCCGATCCGAGGATCTGTATACCATGCCAAAAGATACGCACCTTCATCTATCTACCTATCTACCTTTCTAACCGTCAACCTAACTATCAAACTACCCATCTAAATCTGACAAGCCTTATTTGCCTCACCACCCTAATCCCACAACCCATCCTCCCCATCCAAACAAACCGCACCGATAAACTCCCGCCGTAACATGAACCAACCTCAACACCGCAACACAAGACAGGGCGTCCATCCATCACTCTGACAAACCTCTAATTCGCTCCCGCAATCGGTCCATCCACCGGTCCAAACCCTCAGGTCCGAAGTCCACAATCTGCCTACATACCTACATACATACATACATCTAACGTACATACATCATACATCATACACAGCAATGCGAGAAAAAAAGGGAAAAAAAAAGTAGACCCAAAAAGCACGTCGTACCGCATCACCGTTGCAACAACTTGGCAAATAGTGCACTGTAATAATGTAGAAGGCAGAACCTGACATGTAGACCCCAAAGATGACCTACATATGCAGCTGCACACGTTGAACCACACCCAACAGCATTCCATACCATGTCCTCAAATCTATTTCGAACATCACATACATCACATACATCTACATACATACATCCATCCATCCATCCATCCACCGACACAGCTCCAATCTCGACATGAGTCTCAGCTCGTAAACTCGGGCTAGCATGACATGGAGAATACTTCATTCAGGTCATGGACATGGCTGGCTTGGCGATTAGTGCGATTCGAGGATCAGGCATCGCACCTGGCTCTCTGACCACCTTCAACAAGACTACATGCAAATCAAGTAAGCACTATCACACATCGTTCTTGCAATTGCTCGATTCATGAGCTTAGCCATGACTGCTTTATTGGTCCTGGTTTCCAGAGGTTTCCATGCAGAACCTCTGACAGCCAATAACTAAGGAACCGCCTCTCCCGCGGTGATATAGCCAATCATGCTCTCCAATTTACCCTCTTCCCTTTTTTTTACCGGTGGATATTGCCAATTGGGTATATTCAAGTTTTGAAAGTTTGTCCAATTGGTCGGATTGACCTGCCCCTTACTGTAATTCCGCATCACCAATTCAGCACATGATTCAATTCAGACCCGACAGTAAGGTCATTAGTATTCGCGCTTTTGTCATTGCGCGCCAAATTTTACGACGTCCAAAATTTACAAAAGTCCTAATTCATGACAAAATTTGCACAGTTTTGATGTTTGCTACCATTTGTTTATGTTTATTGTTTTCTTGGGGGCGCAGAACTCTAAATTTCTCGCTTGTAGACCCATTGAGGGGCCTTTGTTTATTGTTAACTTTATCATCCATAAGAAAAGGGGGCCAAAAGAAGGGGTTTCCAAGAAGGTAAACACCAACACCAGCCATCTTTTCGCCATCAACAATAGAAATAACGTTGCTATCATCTCATTATGCATGATTTTGCTCACTGGGCTTTTCAATAACCCCAGAATTAACTTGATTTCACCACTTTAGACAAACTCAGCTGGCTCCTGACTCCCAACCCCTCGTTTTCATCTGCTCGGTGTGCCATGAATGGATAAGATACGTTCGAATATGATAACCCTCAAATAGAATCTGCCTCACTAGAGAATGCCTTTCCCTCTAATCATCCCATGATAGAGAGAACAAATGGCTCATCGTTAGAGAACATCCTGATATCATATGATAATGACACATAAGATTGGCATACAACGTATAAACGTTGAGATACTCAACCCTGATCCACGCAAGTACAACGTAAGTTGAGGCAAACTTGATAATATGGCCACTCAGCTTTCACTCTATGTCTGTGATATTTGCATTTCTAGCTTGCCTGTGGGTTGGCTGACACCTGCCATGCAAACACGACAGACATAGCAAATAGCTTTCGCCTCTAAGATGCACATCGGATCTCTAGAATCACATACTGTTGGTGTGACGACTTTATTGCATTGACTTTTGCCACCATCACAAGCAACGCACTCGCTCCATATTGACTTGTCCATGACGCCCCGAACGTTTTACATTTTGCCAATCTGCATGCTGACCGTGCCAATATAGGCAATCTCAAATCAGAGAAAGCAACAAGAATGATTATCATCTGCACCATCGGGTCTTTTCTCGAATGGCCATTCAGGGGTAATTTGAAGGATCACCGGCAAATCTTCACTTCAATGAGAAGGAAGGGATGTAATAAGATCGAGAATCGGAAGGAATTGAAAAGTGAGGCAGCATATTCCCTACAGAATATGACAAAATTATTCTCCGGCAAGAGAAATGTGAGTGAAAACAAAGAAGGTGGTATGTGTAACCTTGCGAAATTACAAGATTGCAGCCCGACAAAGCCGTTGTTTGGAAACTTCGATATGTAATCTAGCTGCAACTTGTTCGGCCAAACTCAGGTCGCCACGTCAGTGGCCATCCGGAGGCCACCATTGGGACCTTCTCCCTCCAAGCTACGTGCGTGGTGCATCGTGTTAACCAACAGCCTAGTCAAAGTATCGTAGGTGTGAGATGCAACGTGAGTGGTGAGAATCTGTGACATATTATAGCTAAGCAGATCGGGGTATGTTGGTTTGAAAACGCATTGTATAGATGATCTTTCACATAGAGGCTTTGTCTGTATCTGACAACACATCGATTCCTGACCACCTTGATCTCGGCAAGACGGAACTGACTGTCGAGTCAGTATGCACATCGAGGCCCTCTTCAGCACAATCTGCGACCATGTCAATGTTGCAGAAAATACAACCAGCATTCCAGGTGGCTTTCAATCAGCAGACTGTAAAAATATGTCCTGTTATCAAGCACTTCCTTTCAGGCAGATATGAATCGACGCCATTTCGGTCAGAAAGGCAGGGAGGTATCAACATGTGACAAAATTCAGACCGAAAGATGCTGGATTTACCATCCCAATATCAAGGATATAGATTAGAGAAAGGACTAGAAGAAAAGTGAATACCCAATGGCAGTCTTCTACAACAGCCATTTCTTGAACATGATGAAGATCGACCGATCATCCATTGTGAATTGACTCCGGTTGGTTTGGAAAAAGAAGTAGCCGGCAATTGTGTGATAGGTTTGGGTTGATATCTCTCCACAAAGAAGGTTGTTGCGGTCCGTCCTTGGGTCTAGCGGGTCTTTCGTTGCAAGCAGAGAACGGATGATCCAGTAATCGGGGGAGAACGGTGGCAATCAGTAAAAGCAAGGAAATGACGGGACAAGAAATTCATAACGTGATTCCCATAGCGTAAATTTCTACACTCGGCAAGGGGGGGGCCACACGGTGTTGCAACGGACTGTGATTACCGGTGCAGCAATTCCAACATGATGAAGTGTCCACCCTGGCGAGGCGAGTGAGGTAACTGAACGCGAGAAAATTTGATCCAAGCATCGGCAGAGTGGCAGAATACGATAGGTGCCAGTTCTTCTGGCAGTCAGGCCAAGGATGTGATTAGTATCATGTATGTCTTGGTGAAAAAGGCACACAATATGCACTTCGTTTGTTGGCTCGAATAGAAGGATGAAGAACTCGAGGGGGCTAGTAGACAAACACGCAGGACCAGGCTGGAAGGATTGTGACGGCGTGGTGTTCGGACAATAGAGAATTCTGTCCAAGTCGTGTATAAATAGTCCTCTGTATGTCCTCAAATGTCGAATCACCCTCATAATCAATCAACAACATCCCTCAACACATCTCAATAAAGAATCTTTCAACTCTTGCTTCAACCTCAAAGCTTCATCGCCATTCACTCCAGCATTCTCACTCGAGACGCCATCGCACATTGTCTCTGATCAATCCCACCTCAATCAATCCATTGACAACATCTCCATACCATAACCAGTGAGTTTGAACCATGGTCTCTTTTCTCGTTTCATGTGCAGCCCCGTATAGAATCCAGGCTAATGTGAATGGTTACACATAGCTACCATCAACATGTGTTTTTTCGACCAGTGCCAATTTGTCTGCGGTGACTACAAGTGGGGCCACTTTCGACAACATTGCGCCAAAGAATACCGTACAGGCGAGACCTGTGGCATGAAATTGGTCATGACCACATATCAGAGTCATGAGAAGTGCAAGATTTGCACAAAGATCGAGACAAAATGGGGCCGTATCCAAAAGGAGCAAGAGCGTGTGCTTCGGTGGAAGAAGGAGAATGGAAAGAGTCGCCAGCACTCCATCGAAGCGTCAGAGGAAAAGATCCGTGATCTGCAACAAGAGGTCAATAATCTCGAATGGCAACGCAGTCAAAATGCCTTAGCTCTTTGAAAGGTAAGAGACCAATCGCTTGATTGAGCTGTGATATTTGATACTGATCTCTTCTCAGTGAAACTTTCCATACAACAAGGTGGTGGAGGACGAGCGAACGTTTTTTTTCGCGTTTCAAACTTTTCTCATAGGGTTATCTTTCTTTTGATGGAGTGAATTGACGGAACAAGAGAGCGGTCTTTCATTTAAGGGATATTGGGAATGATTGGTCTCTGGTAACAGATGAAGGGAAGCTTTTTTTGAATTAGATAGTCTCACGACTTAACGATGAAACGATCCTTTGAACAATTTCATGAAACTTGCCAATAAATTGCCAATAAACTGTGAATATTATTGTACTTTTTAATTCGATCCAGTCAAAAATGGAGGGGGTCATCCCTTGTTGACCGGGCGCTTAGATGAAGAAATCGGGCGGCTCCGGAAATTGGTATATGCGAACCAAATAGAAGTTTGCCTGAATTTGCGGGAAAACGAGACATCATCCGAGATCATAAAAGGAGATCATATCAAAAGATCCGTCGGAGAATTTGGCCGTTGATGATGATCAATATCCCAACGTGAAAGACGGAGGCCCCAGGTTATTGTTCCTTGTTGTGGGTCGCTATGTGTGGATATGTATATATACATATCTATACCTATACATGTACATGTATATGTATATGTATCAGGATGTAGCGAGGTATCGTCTGTAATTATGTGTTGTGATGTTGTGTAAAACTTTTCTATTGTGATTAGCCTATTATGCATACCCATCCATACACACCTGATTGGCAGGTTTGTCATCACTGGTGAGTTTTCTTCAAAAGGTGCAAATAAAGGTACAGACAACAAATTATATATGGTAAGGAGAAGGGAAAGAAGTCGAAAACCGCTTTCAAGAAAAAAAACTTCAACCGGATCCTCCCCTTCTTTTATGAAATTCAAACTGAATGAACTTCAGTGTAGTAGTAGATTGTAACGTGGCTAATCCTCAATGGATATCTGTGCAGCCTGACTGCAGAGTATGAGAAAGAGACGTGATAGGCTCTGATTCATGATCAAGTAGCCAGTAGGCAGGCGTTTTTGACAAAGGAAATGCTTGAATGATACAACGCATAGTCAAGTTACGCTTAGCTGGTCCAGTCAAAATTCGAATCCCGATACTCCTCCTGGGAAATTGGGGCAGCATGATGGGCCGTGGTATGAGGATATTGTAACGACCTTCCCAACTCCAATACGCCGTGGAACACAAAGATGCCCGTACAAGTCCAAATCCATGTTCTACTCCATGGCCGACTCTGCATCCGCAAACCCTCCTAATAATGGTCCCACGTCTTCTGATTTGACCGGCCTGTATTTCTTTGTTTCTTCCACATCTTCGTCATCCGACATCCAACCATCAGAAATTGGGTGGGTACCTTCGACGGGGGGTTGTTTTGTATTGTTCGATTCATCTTGCGTTGGCATCTTGGCTAGGACATCTTGATACCGCAATAGTCTTGCATCTTGACCAGTGAACATAGTGACGGGCGCGCGAGGAACATTTTGAGGGATCATAGCAAAGATATCGACAAGATGACTGACGCTCAAGTTAGTTGGAAATGACATCATTGCAATGGAGCAGTTGGTTCCGGCGATGAACAGCTTTTGTGCTGCGAGGTATGGAAATGGAAGTGGGAGGAATGTTCAAAGCATACGTACTTGGACGTCTGCGCTACGACCTTTTGCAAGGCCTCCGTCTCCCTTTGAACTTCTTGTGGATCTGCGTGAGTGGTATTTGAATTACGTTCTGCGAAACTATCATAATGTGGGTGTGCATCATCAAAAAGTAATCTCTGGTTTTCGTCCTACCCACAAACTCGTCAGCGACAGCTTTATTTTGTATGTATCAAAGTATTTTCAAACCTCATCTGACAAGTCTTGATCGCGATCCCGCCCAAAACAAGAAGAGCAATTGCCCATTTTCACCAAATTCTCTATTCTCTCTATTCTCTATCCTATCTTCCAACCTAGGGATAAACAAAACAGATCCCATACACAAACAACGCCAGCTGTATTACCTACAATCAATCATCGACAGGAAATGTAAGGATCAAAAGTGGAACTGATCTATAATATCCAGATATGCGACAACGATAATGGTATTAAATTGTTGTTGCGAAAGCAAGGTGATGAATGTTAAATGAATTCAAAGAAGCATTCCTTGAGGTTTTGAGGTTTTGAGTGAGTTTCGATAAGAAAGTTATTATTATTGAAATTGGGCTGGAGCAACCTTCAAACTTCGCGGCTAAATTACGGTTAAGGAGTTTAGTGCTTTATATGGAGAGACATTCGATAAATCTGACATCACCACAAATAGACTTCACTCTGATGATAATCACGTGCTTGATAATCAACCCCCTTTTTATTATTAATTTATTATTAATCAATTCTCTCGCTCTTCAATTCTTGTTCTTCTCAAGCTTCTCCTAGCGAAGCGAAGAAGCCTCCACGGCAGTGGCCTAGCGGAGCGTCATTAAATTAGATCTTTCTGGTATACCTTTCCGAAAATGATACGTATTACATATGATCTTCTATCTATTCGATCAATTGCAATACATAGATATCCATGGATAGGTAAAACTAATTAGAATTCATATTATCACCCCTTCATCCCTTCATCTAGACTGATATCCCTTCAATATGGTATCTTCTCCCTTGGGAATATCTTCACAATTTGTTTAATTCACTGATCATGATAGAAAAAACAACATCAATAATAACTTACAGTTTCAGCGGTGAAGGAATACTTTGAGGAAGTCTATCTCAACCGCTCTAATGATAATTACATTCATAATTACATTTACTTGTCGAATACTTCCACTCCGTTTACAAACTCCTGAGGATTTAACTTCAACCTTACGAGTCTCTTAAGCTTTCTATTATCTAATCGTTCTGTTGGTTGGTATAGAAGAAACAAATCATTGAGAAGTTCCTTACTCTATTATCCTTACTCTTTCCCTTTGAGTTCTCTGTATCTGCCTGTCGGTACCTTTACTTGACGAGATTCTCACCCTTGCTTAGTTGCAACTTTACCTTGTTAAAACCCCTTCAGTTGACATTGCCCAACTTCACCCAACTTTCCTTCTATGATAATTATCTCCCCTAGTTCCAACCTCAATCTGTTGAATACCTGCAAGGCAGCACAATATATTGATCGGCCATTTACTTTGGGATGTATCGATATACTCAAAAGAAAGCCCTTGGTGCATAACTATACAACAGTTATAGGGAGACAATTCCTCTTCCTGTAAGTTTTCTCATCAGCAAATTCATCGTATCCTCCTAGTCATTTATTCATTTATTCATTAATTCTGTCTGATTACGAGGATCTTCATTCTTTTGTCCATCGTTCTGATTACTTTATATCCACACCTTCATATTTCAATATTGACTTTCAATATCTTGAATTTCCATCATGTTTGGAAGCCGAAATATAGCTGTTTTGGCAGTGCTTGCTCTATCTGGATCGTCTTTAAGTAAACCTGTTGCAGGCGGATCATGGGTTGGAGAGACTTGCATTTGTCCACCTTCCAACTGTCCTCCAGCTGTCACTTCCTACACTACCATTACAACCACTCCTATTCAAACCGTCACCGTCACGAGAACCATCAGTCATGAACTTACTCCGTCGGCAAATATCACTCCAAGCCCTAATACTAGCCCACCAGAAGTATCCTCGTCAGAAATCGTTATTCTCACCCCCTCTACTACAACAAGCGAAATAGTAACCAAGACTACCACTATCTCGGGTAGTGAAGTTATTGTCATCAGCACTATCAGTCCTAGTCAAACCCTATCCCAAAGTACAATTCCTTGCGAAACAATTACTCAAACGATCACGACCTCAGGCACTGTCACTATTCTCACTACCACTATAACACCCAGCCAATCTCCTGTTCTGACTGTTACTTCCGTAATTGGAACTCCCATAATTACGACAGGTATGCATACTTTTCAGTCTTTGAAATCCCAGAATCTTTCCATTCATTTAACCAATTTTCAGTGCCTGGATCTGTCGTTACTACCACGATACCTGGTTCAATTGTTAGCTCAAGCATTCCCGGATCAGTGGTCACCATCACGAATACAATCCCTCCAAGTACCGAAGTAACTGTAATTCCATGCGATTCGACAATCACAGTAACCCAATCAGGGACAATAATCAAAACTACTCACCCCGTATCTACAATCACCTTGACAGAATCTGGACACATCGTCACTTCTACTTATCCCCCAACCACCTTCTATGTAACTTACACATCAAACATCTACACCACCGTATTGACCGCCACCACAATCACCAAAACCATCTCAGCTAGCACAATAGAGATAACCCAAACCGGCGAAATCGTTCAAACCACCATCCCTGGATCCACCTACATTATCACAATCCCAGGATCTGTCGTCACATCTATTTTCACACCCCCAGCCCTAGCATCAACACTTATCCCCATAACAACCAGCTCAACAATTCCCGACCTCGGATTCACTCCCACCCCCAAACCCCCATGCAAACACTGTACCGGTGTCCTGACCACCCCAACACCTTCCGTCACCCCTTCCGACGGAATATGTCCAACCCCCAGTCTAATTTTTTCTACAATCACCACCACCACTACTTTCATCCAAATTTTGACAAAAACAACAACAAAAAGCAGCATCCCAGATTCTTCTCCCACAGCATCTTTTTCTAGCGTTTCAGGCGCTTCAAGTAGATCGTTGTCGGCTTCTGTCCCGACGATTCTGCTCCCATCTTCTATTTCCTCAACTATCGTCCTCTCCCTATCTATCGCTTCACCATCATCGCTCGTTCTCTCTTCACACACTGTCAGCACCACGTCATCTTCACCTTCACCTTCACCTTCATCAACGATCTAACATCTCAAACGTTTCAGCCAGCTCAAAAAAAAAATGCATAGAAGCCGACCAAAGAATCTGAATGACGAACGTATTGTGTAATATCAAGGAGGAGAGCTGGAGACATTTCCTGATTTTATCACTTTTGTAATGCTGTATCCGGTTTACTTTCTTTCGATTTCTAGTAATATCGTGTGGATTGGTATGCTAGATATGATCAGCATCGTTTGAAGTGGAATTGACATAGTTGAATATGATTAGATTAATTTGACAACTTTAACTTTACATCTTTGCTAGGGTATATCTTTCATTCATTTGGAATAACTCTGTTATCCTATATAACTAATAGATCAATCACTCATATTGTGCCGATAGACAGTCTAGTCAGTTCAAACATCAACTTTTCGTAATTCTATACCATGCACAGGTAGGTGGTCAATATATCAATATATAAGTAGATGAATGAGGAATGAGGATAAACTAAATCAAGATATTTCACCAAACCTATATCGTAAATCTTCAAAGAAATAGTACTCCAAATCCGACTGAGAAAACAACCTCCACAGCATCCTTTTACTGGCATCACCATCTCCGTCCCCAATCATATCAGATGTCCGCCTCTTAATTTCCGTCCCTTCCCCCCCTCTCATCACCCACCACCTATCTACCCAGCATACAAAAACAAAACTCCACCTCCCATCTCGAGCTCTCATCTCTCTATCCCAGTTCCTCTATAAATCCCACCCACACAAACCACTAATGGATGCAAATATCACAATCATATGCATCTAACCCAGCCCGTATTTAATCCTCCACACCCCGCCAGTCCACCACCTAACACACGAATCAATTATAAAAACAAGTATATAAGAGGACAATCCCTGTTCCATATCGATACATGTCGAGTAGCGAACAACGAACAACAAACAACGGATATGAGGAGTTGTAAGAAGAGGGTCTAGTAGGGTAGGGCAAGGATCTTGAAGGGGGGTTGAGTTGAATCATCTCATTTTGGCATTACCTTGACATCAACAACTAATCCACTAATTAATCAAATACAGAACAACCTGCATCATCTGCATGAAAATTCCCCTATCATCCCTAACACCCTTCCTTCTTGATCACCCATGACCACCATACCAAAACCAAACTCCCACGCCTAATCACCGGCTAAACACACACTCCTCCATCCATCTATCCACTTCAACAAACTCCACTAAAGTATCTAATTATAGATCTGGACTTCAGATTACTAAAATATCTTCTTCTTCATCGATTACACCAGGGGTGATGGCAAAATGATATACAAATCCTAGGAAGATGAAGAGACAAAAAAGTGCGAAAAGATAATTGTTACGACGTCGGCATGATTCGAACATGCGCCCCCGAAAGGAATTGATTTCTAGTCAATCACGTTAACCACTCCGTCACGACGCCAGTTGTGTTTGTTGATAGATATCCAAATTCAATTAATTTATAATCCAAGCTCATCATGGAGAGATCTGAAAGGACGTGCACACCGTTCATCATGAATGGTCAGATATCATCTATCAATCACCAATATTGTCTGAAAAATAGTCACGACTATAAAATTCGTATTTAATTACCACTCAACTTGATTTTATAACATTTATGAAGTCTTGAATCTGAAGATGTAGATGCATCGAGAGTTTACATTGCAGAGTTCATCTGCGGTGGTGTTATCTTTATGTGTTTAGCATAGCAGCGTAGATCCGATAGAATATCTCCATTCTGTCCAGCCCGATGACGATGCTTAGCGGCTTCAGCAGCACGTCGCTGGTTTATTAGATGGATTTTTCTCCACTTGCGTTTGTTCAGACGGTCTTTGTTCGAGTTGCGATTCTCAATTTTTCTTTTTTCTTCGTCCGAGTAGTTCGCCATTCTCTTCAACCCTTCGATAAAATCTGAATCATTCAATCTCAGTAATAATTCTTCATCGGAAATGATGTCCATCGATAATTTTTCCTCCATTGATGTCCCTTCTTCCATTAATTGCCGGTTTCTCTCCAACTTCTTCTCTTTTTTTGACGTCTTTTCGCTCTTCTTCCACTGCCTCTTCGTTACCCTTTGCTCTTCTAATGCTCTCTCCAATCTTTCTTCTATCGATTCTTCTGCTCTATCTGATCTCTCCTCTTCAGTCAACACAACTCCTTCCCCTCCCCCATCATCACAGATCTGAGTCGAAATAATGTTTTCCCCTACATGATTGTTCTCGCTTGTACGGTTCAGAACGAATCTAGCCACACAGTCCAAGGTTTGATTCCCATCTCTCAATAAAGTCCATGGTATCCAGAAGTCACCCATCGTGCTCATTACACCCTTGTTACACACTGTCACAATCCCAACTCCCCTTTTCCTTGCCTTGTTCAGCATCTTACAAAAATCCTTATCATCTGAGACCAGAAACAACCAGTCATACGGGCCTTTGTTCTTAGAGCCGTGCAGTTCCCATGCACGCTCTAAAGCTCGATCTGCAGCCTGAGATATGGCCTTCACGCGATGAACGACCACACCAGCTCTTCCGAGTTCATCGAATAATCCTACTCCAAGCCCTGCAATGCTTTCATGTCTGGACGCCTTTCTATAGGCCTCAATTTGCTTTTCATATGCTAGAAATTGGCGTAGTTTTTGCGTGCGACTTTTCGAAGAGTTGATTCGATCCATTATCTCGTTATACTCATGCTCATGTAATTCGAAATGAGTCTGCAAGTCCTTACGAAATTTATACTGCGTATCGCAAACGCCACAGATATAAGGTTGAGAGGGTTCAATTATACCTTGCTCTTCGAGCTTATAACGCTTCTGAAGCGCTATCCGTTCATTTTTAACGGGTCGAGGAAGGCTAGACCACGTGCTCGAATTACCAAAGGCTGATATCTTGACATCTGTACCGAATAGTCTGGCAAATCTTGTTAACAACATTGTTACATTGTACGGATCTCTTGGCACTTTGTTATCAAGATCCCATAGAATGATAACTTTGTCATTTGTTGCCATGAAAGTATCTTCCAGCTTCCCGGAGATATTTTCTTGGTTCTTTAATTTCGACTTTAGAAGTTTCCTTTGACTTGGAGGCTCATGAAATTGAAGGTTCTCTGGTTCGAGACTTGGCTGAATGAATCCATCTCCACGTCGGGACTTGAGCCAAGTGAGTAAGGAAGTTTCGGTAGAACTCTCAGTTGGTGAAATAGAAACCGGTTTCAAACCAACTTTAGTCGGGGTCGATTTAACATACAGTCGTCTCAGAGCCAATTCCAAAGAAACATCTGGAGACCGTGATGTGAAGAAATCTGAGTCCAAATTGCGTTTTGATAATTTATTCTTGTTATCATGTTGCTTAATGAATTTCCAATTTGGAAATGTGAAGAATTGTCTATTAATCGAAGAGGATGAGGTGAGAACTGTTTTTCTCGAACTAGCCCGGTGAATCATTGTTCATTTCATGATCCTTGATCATTCCTGATTCCTTCGTATGATGGACATCAGTCTGTTGTAACTATTACGACTTTGAGATTTGTGGAGGTCAAAAAATGGTTGGCTGGGGAGGAGTTATTTGAAAACATTAGATTCTGCATATCTGCATATCGCCTCGGATATTATGCGGCCGCTAGCGTCATACAACATACGTGACCAAATATCGTAAGATTTCTGTGTCGACATCCCTTTCGTCTCTCTCCTGTACTTAAACAAAACCTTGGAATTTATATTCCTTGAATACCTGAATGGCATATGGGTAGAAGTCTGCATGCTACTGAACCTTGGAATTCCCAGATCGAGTGATCTTTACTTCAAAGCTTCAAATCGATGTACGTGTCGTACGTAGTGTATATATACACAGCCTAGGCCTAGGGTTTTGGTGGTCTCGATACTTGAAGACGTATATTATCAAGATATCGTGTCAAGTCTATGACCAACGACGGGGTACTCACGTATATTATGTATTGTCTTGACTGCTGTGTGAATTGTGCCCTCCAACATTAGATCTCGAGACCCTTGAGGTAGTGTGCAGAATTTCCTTCTAAACGATATTTAAGTGGTTAATATTATTTTACTAACAAGTATATGCATACAACATTCCATATGCATTCATCATAGAGAATAAGGACACAAGATATCAATGTTGTCAGAATTGTATGTATACGAAACCAGCACGAGCAGAGCCAAATCATTCGCTCTTGGATTCAAAAATCGAGAATGATGAAGTATCATACTTCATAGATTTTGAGACGACCGCCTTGCAACAAAAGTCTCTCTATATGAAACTATTATAGAAACTTTCAGTGAAGTCTTTGTGATCTTGATATATGTTACACTTTCATACACATCCAATTGGAGTTTACCGAAAACATCTCCAAGTTATGAATTTTGGATAGTTTCCTTCGATACAGTCTCAGATATATTGAGATAGCTCGAAGTCATAGCAGAGAATTCTGTTACACTTTATCAAATTTCAAGATAGGGAGGTTGATATTTTGGCAGTGGCGTCAAATCAGAAACAAATACGGCATGGGATAATTTGATGCCTGGTAAATCTCGCCCTAACGATAGATTATCGATGGGCTACCGATGAGACATTTGCAGCTAGACGAGCTTTTCTTCTCGTTGAATAACCTAAAAATTATGTTCTCAAAGCTGGATTACCATTATTAAAAGGGCTAGATCGCTATTCCGTCTCCGTATTTCGGCAACTGCACTGCCTATTATATACCATCTCGCTTCGATTCCCATTTTCTAATTCTCGCGTAAAGATTGGGAGTGTTTTTGAAGTGAATGGGAGACCATAGGAATCCGGTCAATTATTTAAGATTGTTTTAAATGCTTTGGTGCAATGGCAAAAAATTCGAATTCAGAACGGTTTTGACGTGATTTTCAATCTATATCCATTTTGTGGTATTTTTGTTATTTCAATTGTACCCCCAGACCAAATGGGGCATTTTGGGTATTCAATACACGGCAGATGCCAAAATATTATTATAATACACCTTCATCTCTATGCGATTTCAAACTTGTATTTTACTCCCCGTCTCTTTCCCGCACACTTCCTCAAAACCTTCCAATCATTCCCCAAAAGACTCGAGACTCAACCTCCACAACTCCTCCGGATCCCTACACTGCCTCTCTCCCATCCCATCAACATTTTCCTTCCCCCTCGAATCAACCTTTGGAGGCTCAAGCGTTCCATCTGCATTACACAAAATCGTCTATGAAATCGCCGCCCAGAATTAGCGGTGGACAAGCCTCCTTCCCCATCAATGACACATATCATCCAAGGTACAAAACACAGCATATACATTGGGCATACAATACTTAAAAACGAAAAGAACACCGAAACATACCTGTCTCAAATAATCAAAACAATGCAACCAATGCAACGGATCCCCATGCTCCGCATGTCCAAAATCATGCCCTGTCCCTCCTCTCTTCCCCTTCTCATTCCCGCGCATCTTCCCATCTCTATATCCTCTCCTCATCCCTCCCATGTCCCCCTTCAACCCCTCAACCTCCATCTTCAACTCCTCCATCTCCCTAAACAACTCCTGCACACCTCCCCTCATAATCCCCAAACAATGAAGCGAATGAAACATCGTAATCCCATACTTATGTTTCTCCCCCTTCACATTTCCCCTCTCATCCTCGCTCTCCTCTACTACTTCCCAAAACCCTTTATTGGAAGGTAACAAATCATCCCAAAGAGAATCATAGACATGCGAGAGATTTTCATAAGACGGATGTTCAGCGAACACAACAGTTGTAGAAGCAGAAGCAGAAGGATTAAGGGATTTAGGGATTGGGTAATTAGAATTCGAGGAATATGATGATGACGCGGAGGAGAAAATAAAAGAAGAATACATTTGTAGGAAATACACAAGCGTAGTAATAACTGCCACAAGAAAGACCAACGAGATAAAAAAATGCGAAGAATATTGCTTGTCAGAGCGACTGGTCAGCATTTTCAACAAACTTCAAATTCTCCAAAGGTTCTTCCCTCTTCAGAGTTTCCCAAATGGAGAATGTTCTCCTTGCCTCATCATATAAACTAATACCTAAATCCAGTAACCTAATCCCCATCTTTCATTCACCTGATATGAATATGGAAATATACTTTCACCTTCCTATAAGAACCTAGTCTCAGAAATGCCAAGAGATATAGGCCTTGGCACCTTCCCCTTTGCATATTTAGCTGATAGGTGCAGGGTAAGTTGGAAATAGTCCATCTCCTATTTTCGGCAGCCCCCTGGGCTAGGGTTCGTTTTGGCTGAGTGATCATTCATCGGTAAACATTTGTGTAGCTCCGCACGGCAGTTGGAAAGCCGGGATGCAAAAATCAACTGCTGGACGCAGGGGTCGATGATGGCGTGGTGTACGTACCCCGCTAACGCCAATGGCAAGGAAACCGTTTTCGTGGTCAGTGTAGATGAGCGAGATGAGTTATGTATGTTAATATGTCAGAGTGTCACTCTATGTATGACATAAATGTGAAAATATATGATGGATTGACCTCCTTCCAATTTGACTCTGACTGTACTTGAGATACCACTGCTTCATGTGAGGCGCGCAGAATATTGTACCTATTATAAACGACATTCCTAGACTCCTACCACCATGCAGGTACTCATAATCATAACCATCTCATTTCTCTCGCCTCAGCTTACATATCAAGGAAACACCCTTCCACCATCACTAAACGGCATAAGAATTTCTATGAATAAAAGCACACCTAAGAACAGATGACTCAAAATCGGCTTCGACAAGTATGGCTCAGAGTGGAGAATATGGAGGCGGCTGGGTGGATACTTACCCCGAGGTAGTTTAGCCAGGGATTCGATCTGGGTTTTGGGGTAATAGATAATAGGATATCAAACCACACCTCTTCTGATTCCGAACTCGGCTACCCCTTACCCCGGAAGAGATTAAAATTATCAAACGGTACGTCACCGGTAAAAATGTTCATAGAATAATTACCGATCATCGGGCCGAAGCCATGTGTAGCCTAATTTGATGTACTCTGTTCATCAAGCTGCATGACACAAATGATAATAGCTTTAAGGATAATTGGAGTTACAATAGCTTTAGTATATGTGGAGATAGAAGAATTGATAGAGTAGAGGAGAACTGGAATCGTGTGCGCAGCTAAGAACCACACAATCTTTCGTGTGTAAGAGGTTCAAGTTAATTCTCGATAATTGAATTAGATAACAGAAGAGGGGAACCTTCCTTATAAGAAACCTTTTATTTCGAAGATTTCTTGTGTATATGAGCAAAATGTGTCTGCGCTTCTCAAAACTTAACTCAAGAGGAAGCAAACCAAGAAGTCTGAATCTTCAAAATATATCCAAACTCACCATAAATGAAACAGGGTTCTAGAATCTGATCAATAATCCCACATATAATCGTGATACAGATTCCGAGCTCTATGATCTAGTCCTCAAAGTTCAAATATGCATCTATCGAATGTACAGTATATCAAGTATTGCAGAATGAGGAGTTTTCTCAGCGTTGCCATATTGGCTCCAGATATACCGCTTGAGATAGCTATAACATACTTGGTTAGTATTTCTACTTGAGTGGTGCATCTGGAATGACCGAACGGCTTGTTTTGCTGCTTGGGAAGACACTTGGGGTGTGATTTTATCGGGACAGTTTGTAGATTTAGAGATGCGATGTGATGTATGATCATGAATTACTCGAGGATTCATCAACACCAATATCGCACCAGAACCAGACATAAAAAACGCCTTTCGAGAATTCTTCAAGGACGATACCCCATCAACGGATACATAAAGACGTGGTGATACATTGTCAGCGAAATAAGGGTATTGTAAGTCTCGCGATAGCTAGAGAAAGAAGGGCGAGGAATGGTTAAGCGAGTGGAGCAGTTAGGTTAGTGGTGGAGGATGTGGACGATGATACTTCTCATGGTGAGGTGGATTTTTTATTGGGGCAATGAAAAATGGATTTGTTGCTGCGTTGATGCATTGTGAAACGCTTGTCTATTCGACAATGATATGTATTGTCTCTTACTTTTGATTCTGGGGAATTTTTGATTAACTTCTGAAGATGATGAGTGTCTGTGCCATCGCTCTTGATATCCCCCAGAAAACATGGGTAGGAAGCAAAGTAGGCCATTTTTTGCAACCTTTGACAAGGTATGATAGGACATTGTGGCAAAAATGGGCCGGGTATACAAAAATGATTACATTGATATAAAGAGTTGAGAAGTGGATAGTATATACATGAGGTAAGTGTAACTGGGCGCATTTCTCCCGTAACACTCTTCCATCTATGCTTTCGAATGTACAGTGGAAAACTTCAGCATCAAGAAGTTTTCGCAGAAAGTGGTGCACCATGACCTGCAGAATGCACGATACGAGAGGTTCGTGGGCTACGAGCTGCTAGTTTTTTCTTCAAAATAGCCATCGTCCTCTTAGGTACCCAGACTCTACTTCCCAGCACCATCACACCTGTCAACAACGCCAGACTTCCAGCTTGATGGGCAGATGCAAGCGGAGTGGGCACTAAATAGATCAAAGTGCTAATACCCAAAGTAACTTGCACCATCAAAAGATGCACTACACCCATCATCCCCTTTGCGGCAGTCTTTGGAAGGGCGGCTTTGACTCTGGGATTAAAACGTGAATATGCCCAGAGGGCTAAAATGGCACTAAAAGATGTAGTGGCTAGTATACGATGGTCGAGTTGTACTGTTGAGGGATTTTCGAGCATGTTGCGCCACCATAGATCACTATGATCTGGTCGTCTAGAGTAAAATTCCGAAAAGAGTTCAGATTTTGGTGGTGCGAGTCCGGCACCCATTCGAGGGAACTCGTTGTAAATGAGACCTGCATCAAGTCCCGCTACCAAGCCACCTGACATAGCTGTTGTGAAAACTAGAAGCGCGAGGCCAGCAACCGATTTACGGAATACAGACAAGGAGGGCGAAGATAAGCGATGAAGTTGCGCATGAGCTTTAGCGGGTGTGGAATTGAATAATAAACGACGATCGCGAAGAATTGAAAGACCATTCCAAAGCATTGCGGTGTAGCATATGAACGCAGTACCGAGATGTGTGGTAAGTCTGTATTGAGATACGCGAGGATGGGAACCAGGGGCAAAAAGGTCGTCCTTCAATCCTGACTTAACCATCCACCACCCAATAGCCCCTTGGAAGCCAATAAGTCCCGAGATTCCAAATAGACGAAGAGCCATAGGCTTGGAGACTTTACGACGGGCCACGAAGTATAAGGCTGGGACAACGAAGGACAATCCAATAAAGCGTCCCCACAATCGATGGAACCATTCCATAAAATATATCTTCTTAAATTCTTCCATTGTCATATGTGGATTCAGGAGTTTAAATTCTGGCGATGCTCGATATAATTCGAATTCACTCTCCCAATCCGCAGCGGAGAGAGGGAAAAGAGATCCAGTAACAGGTTTCCATTCTGTAATACTAAGACTTGGAGGGAGTCAGTAAGATGATATATATGAAGGCATTGGCAGACCGAAAGAACAAACTGAGTCATCAAGGGGACCCTCAATCAAATACCACATACCCAGACTCAGTTAACCGTGTAAGACCTCCAAATACGACTATTCCGAATACACTCGCAGCACTTCCCAATAACCAATACCCGACTGATTTCGAACTTGTTTCTGGAAATCTACTGCGGGAAGATGCTTGATTGATCGAATGACTCGATTCACTCAGCGAGTCGGCAAGTGAGCGCAGCGGAGAGGGTCCATTTGCAGATTCAGAAAACGCAGCAGTATTGCTATTGAATCGTATAGTGCGTGATGGTATGGATTTGGAGGGGAATTTTGTAGCTCGTAATATTGGTCTGGGTTGTTTTAAACATTGATGACATATAAAAAAGTCCCTAGATAATCTAGGGACCCCTTTACGAAGGCCTGGTAATATTGAAGCCATTGATCAAGAAGTGATGTCAAGAAAACAAAAAAACTAGACAGAGAGAAGAAAGTGGCATGGTCGGATATATCCCATGGATCTAATCATAGTCCTATTATTCCTTAGATCTCGGTGAATTGTGGATTATCTCTCAGTCATCGGACGAGACGATAATTCCGGCCGGAAACTGGCGAAACGTTTTTCCATCCCACGTGAAGGGACTCTTGGTTGGAAACATAAATTCCCAAATTGATCGACAGCAAGGGTCTTGGAATGAATGGGTTCAATTGAACCAGATAACCCAAACTTACAGTATTATCCCCAATCGTCAGCAAATTCGAAATACCGAGTACGACAACAGCAAGGACAACGACTCCCATCTAAAAAGGAGTTCGTGTCATGTCTAGACCATAATATAAATTGGAATATCTCAATGAAGTATATTGCACAACTTGATGATTTTTAAATGATATTCAAGTCATACAGTTCTCACTTCATCCTTTAGGCATGCAGCAACATTTCTCTCCTTTTTACATAATATCTTAATTAATACCATGTTCTCAGCTCGCAATACCGATAATCCCATTCCTTTTCGACCAGCTCTTCAGTATCTTATCAATACTGCGAATACGACGAATCTACCACGAACACTTTCGAATCGTCGAAGAACTCATTCAGCTAGTAGTCTAGATTCAGATGGGGAGAGTGGTGACAAAATGTCTTCTCGAAATGCAACAACCTCATCTGAACTTCACCCATCCATTCCCCTCATAAACATATCTCGAAGTCCTTCCCCTTATCATCCAAGAGAAGGTTCGTCCCCTACATCAGATAGCGATGAAGAATATGAGAATTGGGGCACATCATCTAGGCGACCTTTCCTATCACAGGAAGAACCAAAATATACCGGCTGGCGATGGTTACTTTATAGTGGAGGACTAGGCCAATTCCTTTTCAATACGACAAGAGGCTGGCAATTTTACGTTGGTGTTTTGGTTTTTTGGCTTGGGGGTTGCGGCATAGGTCTTACTGTCATGAATAGGATCATTCTCTGGAGTGGGTACCTCCAAGCAAATTATACTTCACATACTAAGCTTATGATCTTGATAGCTGGAGTTTATAAGTTTCCCTGGCCTATGACGACTACGTTTATCGAGTTATTGATCACACACGGTTTTATATGGCTTTCGGCATTCCTTACGAGATTGGCGAGTCCTGTGTGTATTACTGCAGGTGTATCGAGTGCGGTTGCGCCAAGTACCCCCTTCCAGAATTCCAATTCGCCTGGTTTCAGAGGAGATGGAAAGAAACAAGGGGTACTCTCGACTTTCGGGAGGTTATCATCTGCAAGTTCCGGAGGTATCGCTGGTGGCGGGTTATTCGAATTTGATAGAGCCGTTGCTCGGCAGGTCTTACCCCTCGCCATCATTTTCGTGGTGAAGGTTATATTGAGCAATATTTCTTTCGCATACGCCCAATTGCCTATATACGTTATGGCTAGAATTGGGATTGTGCCGTTTTCCTTACTATTTACGGCACTTCTTGGACAACAGAAACACTCTGCATCGACCATCTCATCAGCCTTGATCGCCTCCCTTTTCCTATTGCTCGGCACAATGAAGGTTGGCATTCGTGCACCCTGGGAAAGTATTGTTGCCGGGGTCTTTTCGTCAATTTTTGTCGCATTATACCCAGTTCAGATTCAACGTACATACAAAGCACTCGTCGCTCAACTTGTACCCCAAGGTGACCTCATAGGCGGTTTTACTTCTAGTAACAGCCTTTCTGATTTTTCCGGTTCTCGTGAAGAAAACCGAGCATATTGGCGTTTGCTCCACTACACATCCCTTCTCTCCATCCTCATCTTCATCCCCATTCTACTTCTATCAGGCGAACTGGGGAGCGTCTATCGCAATTGCTACTTCATGGATGTGTTTTTCCATTGGTTGATGGTTCTTTGTGGAGGTACAGGATCATGGGCGGTGTTTTGGTGCACAATTGCATTGACCAGGGCTACCAGTCCACTTACTACGAGCTTCTTATTCGTGCCAAGAGCCGCGTTCTTACTACCTATCATGGCGGGATTCAAGATGCCAGCTTACAGTTGGATTGGATTTGGCATGTGTTGGGCTAGTTGTGGTTGGTTCTTGATGGGACGAATAAGAGAAGGGAGACCTATCGAGAGATTGAGGTGATGGAAGATTAGATTTGGGAATTGCGCAATTGTATAAGCTGTTAGATATGGGGGTTGGATAGAAAATGGTGTATATTAATGAAAATACTAGGATCCTAGCCTAGGCATTGTATCTCCTCTAACTTGTGATGCAAGCATTACAAGAGTCACTTCGAAGAGAATTTCGGTATCCCTTAAGTGTGGGGCAATTGCATATACAAAATGCTTTGGGTCATGGTACTATCGACGTCGCCACGTACTGCGCTTCAACCGTTGGGATACTCAGATCCCAAAGATGCTACAATCAAGCGACCAGGATAATAATAAAAAAGTGCAATAAGGGCCCACACAGCTAGCATGATATTGAAGGTTATAAGAGTGGATGTTCTTAAATATCAGAACGGAGTCTGGCATGTCGTTTGGCATCGTCGTGTTCAGTGGGTGGGTGTCAAGGATCTAGAGACTTCAAGTGAGCAGTGTTGTAGTTAATCTGGGTCTTGGACTTGATCGCGCACTTTGGTCTTGGTCTCGATCTCAATGTTGGGGTTGGAATTGGATCTGTCAGTTGTAGATCCGGCTTCGGACTCGAATTCTTAGGTAGGATAGGCCGAATCATGAATTTCGAGAATTGGCATTCTCCTCATTTTGGTTTTTAGCTTATTCTTTGAGGGCCGTCTTGCTATTAGATTTGGAAATTGTCTCACTGTTGAATTTCGAAATGACATGGGAGTTTGACGAGTACACCTACGCACAGTATCATGAAGTTCTTCCACCATTCCAAGCCATACGCAATCTAGGTGCAGATGAGCGAGTAATGGGTTATTGATATCCAGATTCTATAGTTGAAGCGCCATATGAGAATATCCATTATTGGACACTTTCACTAGGGGCTCAATTCGTGGAACGGGGAAACCTTCGCCAGTAACTTTTTGCGGGCTTGTTCTTGTGAAAACAGGACTGAGAAAATTTGAGCATTTTGCATTTTGCATATTTCAACAATTTCAATGAAGACTTCTGGCCAAGAACAGTGGCAAATGTAGTGATCCGATGAGAGAACGCAATTTTGACTGGTGTCACCACAAACAGTCCAGGATTTTGAAAGTTTGATAGTTTGAATTTGATCAAACACAGCTTTGGGAATCCACTCAAACAACAGTCTTCCAGAACGATGAACCATGAATTACCATTACAAAGATGAGTCATAGATTCATTGGCTACAATCAGCATCCACGGCTGAAGTTTACAGCAATCATTGTGGTAATTTCTAGATATTAAATTTGAATACTGATTCAAGATTCTCGGTATTCAATATTCTACTCAAGGCAGATTTGCTGAGAGATGACAAAAACTCTACTATATCTTCTTCCACTTCCTAGACTCAAAATAGTTTTTCAGGTCAAAAAAGTTTCACATGTTTTGACCCTGCTAAACAAGACGTCGCAATCCCCAGACCTGGAAAACAACCTCAAAATCATTACACCAACTCTTGGCAAGTTCCTTTTCAACTATTCCCGATCCGAAATCATCAACCAACATCATCCCAAGTTATATAGCGATGTGTGTCAAAGATATTTTAGAACTGTGCTTTGCTTTATTTACTATTGTTCTTGGCGGCATTTTCGCTATAGTAGTCGGTATTTTCGCGCTTATTTGGATTGCTGTGTCCTGGATTTTCAACACCCTTTTGCATTACTTTCGCACAATACGAGGTGGACAGCCTACTAAACCTCATGATCTCGAGGATGGATATCCCAGTTGGGATATTTCACCCACGAGGAACACATCGGACCTCGCAGCGGCAGCTGCTGCTTCAGCAAGCTTATTGGTGACCATCGATGAAATTGTTGCTCGCGGCACTGTTTCTCGAGATCCTACGGGCCAAATTTCATGCCCCCCTCCATACTATCAAGTTCCGAGCTCACCTCCTGAGTATCAGAGTTTTAACTCAGCCTCCCTGACTGATTTAACGAATCCTGTTCATGTCGCCATGACGGTCCCTCAACCATGTGCTAGGATGGATGGCCGTTTAAGAGAAAGTAGGGTGCGGTCCCCCCACCTGCCTCCCCCTTATGGGCATGTATAGTAGTTCTGCTATTGGATAGTTGGATGTGCGATTTGTATCGTTTAAGAATGATTGTTGAGGGAAAGATCTGGTCAGCGCATAATCCTTTGTGAATATGATATCAATTGTTTCTTTTGTTGATAAGATGGAAGACAAAGGGGCCTAAATGAAGGGGGCCTGTGATGAGATCAAAGCGGGAGACGAATCTTTAATCAAGGACCGTCATAGGAAATACTAGTATCGTTCCTGCCCGCAGTAAGAACCTCTACATCACGATTGTTTGATCAAGAAAAGTTGATAAGTAATAGCATTCGATACAGGGCCCATTATTCAAATCAGAAGCATTTATATTAATCTCAATGCCTGTCTGTTCATGGGTGGAGGATTTAGAGGGGTGCTGGGAAACTCGGCGCTGGTGCTTTGGAGCGATGGACCACCCACACAACTTGTGGATATCACTTACTGGAAATTCCCTTAGTGAATCTTCTATCCCTTCTGATCTAGATTCCGCAGTTCTGGTGTCTCTGGCAAGGAAGAGGCAAAAAATGAGCGGCGGGTTGCATTCGAGATGGATATTGACGGTGTTGAAAAATGAGAGGATATTTTCGCTTTTTGCGTCTTGTTTTTTGTACGACCAGTAGAAGATGTTTCAGGTTGTGGGTTAAAGAGAAGATTGTAACAATTCTTGACAAATAGAATGTGTTGTCCGAAATTCAAACTTGGCCCATACCAGTGAGTAACTAGTCCAATGTTACACAGCAGTGCTGATACATCGTTTCTTCTTTCACTATTACATCTGATATTTTACCCGGAAGCTGCATATACTTCCCCGTGTGTGAATGTGGAACTAAAGCGGACAAATGATTAGCTACACGGAGTTTGTATATGCGACCCACACTGTAACATTGCTTTCGATTGGCTTTCTAAAGCCTCTTTACCCAAAGACGAAAATTTTCCGACTATAATTACTTGTTTTTGATTCTTCAAGTGTGATTGAAAATATCCCAATGTTTAATATCTGCAATCATAAGGCTCTGTCATCGAAAAATTTGGCTTTCGCATTACTTGTACTGCGGGGGTTGTTGACCTTACATTAAGCAGAGCTCGACCGCGTATGGAGAATCGAGATTGTGTTACCACTGGCGCACTTTATAGTGCCACGTTTGGAGAGCACACAAGGCTCCGTTCGAGTCCCTGAGAATCTGTTTCTTCATTATTAACAGGAGGTTTTCAGACCAAAACATGGAAGTTAACAATTTAACAATCGATATTGCAATCAATTGCCATGCCTCTATGTACTTTGTGTAGGAGTTTCCGAACATGGATCACTTCAAGAGTCGTGATAGAGGCCTCGAGGCCTAATTTCTTGCCAAAGAGTTTAAGAATCTGGTGTGTGATGCAATGTCCACATCACAAGAGATTGGTCGATCTTGAGAGATCCGCGTCTAGAGATTGTCAACTTTGTCTAATGTTATTAAACTTTTTGTCAAGCAGGCGTAATCTTGCATTGGGTAACCCAAAGTCAAACGACGAAGATTGCACTGATCTTTCCTTCAAACTTCTTCCCGCCGAAGGTGGAATGGTGGTCTATGGGGGCTTTTGTCTCGAGCTTTATGTGAGGGGAGAAGAACATAGAGTATGGCCTTCGAGAAATCATCAGGATACTGATCCACTTTCCATAGATACAGTCGGCATAGCAAAGAAGTGGATGAAAGAGTGCAGTGAAAACCATCCGGGGTGTCGTATTCGATTCAACCGAGATTTCCTGCCATCCAGGCTTATTGATGTCGGGTTGCAGGATCAAAATGGGTCTTTCAGCATGCCGCATATTATCGAGACAAAAGAATCATTGTCCCGTTCTGATCTACGTGGAAGCAAGTGGCAATACGCGACTTTAAGTCATTGTTGGGGCAAATCGATCCATTTAATGACGAAGACCGGAACGATAAACGAGATAAAAACAGCCATTCCTATAAGTTCTATGAATAAAACATTTGCAGATGCTATCCATGCAACAAGAAAGTTGGGAATACGATATCTATGGATCGATTCACTTTGCATTATCCAGGATTCTGATGAGGATTGGAACAAACAAGCTTCAAAGATGTGTTTCGTATACAACAACGCAATTTTGAACATAGCAGCGGTGGCGGCAACTAATGGAGACGATGGTTTCTTATTAGAGAGATTAGCTGTTAAACTTGGCCATGTACTCCAGCCTAACGGGAACACCGCGAGATCTTTGTGGATTCGACCATGTATCCGAAATGGGTCTTGCAACTGGCAGCATGATGTCAAGGTGTCAGCTTGTCCTCTTTTTGGAAGAGCTTGGGTTCTCCAAGAGAGCATTCTTGCTGCGCGTACACTGGCGTACTGTCCAGCCGGTATGCATTTTCGTTGCCGCGCAGGACAAATGTCGGACGACGATCCATACAAAAATATAGAACAAGATCTCGGTGTATTCTCCGGCACTGAGCATGTTATTTTTTCAATCATAAAGGTTAAGACTGCAGTCCTTAGACAAACTATTTACTTCGACTACGCAATGGACGTCTGGTACCGGCTATTGGCTACATATTCCGCCAAGGAAATATTGCTCAAAAAGGATAAGCTTCCTGCTGTTGCTGGATTAGCTTTTCAAATAGGATCAATCACTGGGGATGTATACCTTGCAGGGCTCTGGCAGAGAAACTTCCCGGAAGCTTTGTGCTGGATACCTCGGAGATGTACTGATCACTTGTGCAACTGTGGTATTTGTAATCCAGAACAATTGTCGGTCTACACAGCGCCTTCATGGTCCTGGGCTTCACTATCGGTCCCTTTTAGCTACTGTTCCGATGCATTCACAACTGGAAAAGGAGGACTACTGTCTAAAGCGTCTGATAATGATCCTGGTTATTATAGAGAGCCAGCAAGATTTCTATGGGATGCCATATTGATCGAAGCGAGGATTGACTATGTCTCTGATTCCTATGGGCAAGTGAAAGGTGGATCTATCATTATAAGAGGTCATCTACTCAAAATCGACTATTTAAATCCTGTTGGTACTTCGTATATAGAGTATAGGGCAGTGTTCAAGGGACTAGAGATAGGAGTCTTTACTCTGGATCCTAGGACTTTCGACAAAAGACTCCAACACTGGGCTCTTCTATTGGGTTATGAAGACTCCAAGGAGGAAAAAGAAAGTGAACGGGCCCGGAGACTTCGTGTTGAATCTCAAAATAGGAATGGATACCCGATGAGAGGGAGAATCTGCACTGGACTGATCCTGGTTGAAATGGAAGATGGTGTATTTGAGCGTGTCGCATACTTTGAGCAGTTCAAAGCTATGTGGCCGAGTAAAACTACAGAGTTCATCATTCGATGATTTGTAGCGTTGGTTTTGATATCGTGGTTTTCACTTCCGAGAAGAATTGCGAGTTGCTGGAGATGCAGCAAGTGACGAACATGGATTATGGTATGTCGATCCTGTAGTTATTCTTTGAAAAGCGTCTGGAGCTCTTATGGGTATTGATTGCTAAGAATCGCATTTACTATTAAGATGGAATTAGTTCTCGTAAGTCGTAATAATAAACCAGATAATCTACTTGCCACAATTTCAAACTTCACATAAGACTTGAACTACCTAACCTCTTCAAAGATTCACATTTCAACTTCTCAAAAGAATCAAGCTATGTCATTAATATAGTGATATTTGTCAGGTGGGAATAGGATGCCCTATTGTTTACGGGAAAACTTGTGGAAATCGATGTACCTTGACTTTTTCTAACCTAGGAGCATGACGAATAAGAAAAGGCTTTGTTAGCTTTTGGTGATGTGTTGCAGATAACCAAGCTTTTGATAAAATCGATACAAGCAACCTGGGAATCGAGCCCCAATCGGGGTTGTCCAGGTAAAGAAACCTTGATGAGGAAGTGTTGCGATAGAGGGGTAGCATTTGGGCCTTTGAAAGCCTGCAAAAGTGGAGGAGAGCGGGTTAATATATGCGGATTTCGTGAAACAGCACGAGTAAAAATAGTTTCAATTGTTGGTGAAGAGAATAGAGAAATATATATAAGATTGAGATAAATAGAGCTCTTGATGTGCCAGCATTTCTCTGGAGGAGGCAGGAACAAACAGCATAGCTCCAAGGTGACGTAATCATTGATCAAGAAGTCAGGGGTAAGCTTAGCGAGGCTGATATTATAGTCTTATGGACGTGCGAATGGGTGTCATAGGTAGTAAGTATGAGTATACTGTATACAGATGAAGGTGGTAGTTATGAAATGAAGAGATATTAGAATTCGCAGTACAAAATATTGAATTGAGCATTGTAAACGATGATAAAAAACCAACCACAAAATAATAAAAAAGCATGAAAAAGCGAATACAATAGAAAACTATTCGAATATCCTGCTTTACCAATAAACTAGGCTATCATCTCTGAGATCCGTACTTCTAAACTAATGCCTCAAATCCCAAACAAACTTCAAAGGAGAACATACCATAGTATAGAAATACACCGAGATCACCAGCACAATCCCATCTACTACCTACTATACAGACCAACATTATTATCCTGATCCCTCGTCCTTCGTCCATTCTCAAGTCCCTGCCGATGGCCATAATGTCCGTTTCTTCCGCAACTATCCCGCTTATGTGGACTTTAGAGAAAGAATCTTGTTGTTTTCGGAATTGCTCATCAGGAGTGAGGGGACTTCCTGAGTGATTTCAAAGACGTTTTATGGAGCTATCTTTTGCTGAAAAGAGTTTGGGATACTGCTTGTAGCTGCCGATAGCTGACTTACAGAATATTCTGGATTGGGATGTTTTGGATGCAAGAAGGTCCTTTATTATTATTTTCTGGTTCTTTGGTAGTATTCCATTTACTGTCCTGAGCATTATTCGTTCGATCACGCCTTTATTTCTCTTTTTTTCTTATGGAATAGGTTGCAGCTGAGATAGAGGAAGCACCCGGTGGAATTTCTGTTTTTGAAGACGAGTAAGGATAGTTTTTCGATATTATAAATGAGCGCTGTAATTTATACCAGCTGAGACTCTACCAGAATTACTCCCGCTAGTAACCCCATGTCCACGACACTCTGGATCTTCAACTGAATCTTGATTTGATCTTGATGCTGCATGGGCAGATACAAGTTGTTATGATGCCGCTTTGCTGTATCGGTTTTCCAATTCTTCTAGTGACACATCTTTGAAGTTTCTTATACAATAATACTTACAATAATGGTTAACTGATTCACGCAAGTATCTCTCGCTATTCTCACCAAGCTGGTAACACTTCGTAATAACAACATCCCACGGAGTCTTCCTTTGAATCATCTTCTTCATTTCTAGTTCCCGGACAGATGAATACTCTGCCGATCTGGACTCTTTGTTAGATCTAGAGACTCCCAATGTCAGCATGCCAGGCTTTGCCGCCGGTCCTTGTTCCGAATTCCAAATAGCGTTTTCGGAAACTATTGGTTTTGTAATAATTCTGAATTACGTCCAGGGTTCGTTTCCAATGTGTTTTGTAGATTCACTTTTCGGGTTTCCCAGAAACTTTTACTCTCTTGGGATGCTTCTTGCACCAGTCTTGGATTCGTTTTTTAAGTCAACCGGTCATCATATGTCACCCGATGGTCCCCGTCCTGGCCTCGTTATTTGGATTGGGGACGTGTTCAAGAAGGTAATCACCGTTGAAAAGTGCCATCTCTTCTGTGTCTTCGACGTTCTCGCCAAACATTGTTCTTCTTAGACACTGGTAGGAGGAAATTTTGAGGATTTTGATATTGTTTGAACTTTTTATCAACAACTACCTTCGCCACTAATGATATATATCCGATCTAGCTATAATGACTAGGCAACAGTATTGTCCATATCAAAGATGTTTTCAAAACATTGAATCGTATAGTAGATGAAAGATTTTGCAAAGGAAGCTCTGGATACTGTTCATATATCTGTCTCTCTAGTAATAAGTCAGTAGAACTCAACGTGGTCATACCTGGCTACCGTGACAGTTTGGGAGATCATTCAGGCCCGGTCACGAGCACGTTCGTCTATTCCCCCCTCAAGAGAAACCTGCAACTTTGTATAATTCATGGTGGGATACACACATGGAAAAGGAGTTCGGTGCTAAAATGGATTTGAAGCAGAAAGAAATTGCAATACATATAACAAATAACCTGCTGTCATTCACGACCACTTAAATTAAGAGACGCAATGAGACACTTCTCATATATATATCGAGACTGGGTCAAGCTAACATTAAGAGTACTCATAAGTATAAAATCTTCAAATTAGCAATACGAGAGGACAGGGAATGTTGCAGGTGCAACTAGCCAAAAATTCCGCAGGAACGAAAGTAAAGAGACCACCTAGACTTTGAAGCCACTTTACAATACTGCGTCGATAATATTTGTAGTTCAATCAAGAGAATACTTGAAATCAAAAGGCGGCATTTGCAATCCATTCCACCAACAATAAGATGTAACGAGAAAGAGGCTTTGCATGATATAAACCAAAAATCCTCCCGCAATATAATTGGGGTCGAAAAGATAGCAGTAGCAAATACGCAAAAGACCACTAAGTAATTACAACCACACCCTGGGGTTTTCAGCCAACCTGTGCACAATCAAGAAATTACAGTAAAAGGGAGCGAAACACAAACCCCAAACATTCATCCACCATTCTCTATCCCCAAAACTGATACCAAAACAGCGTTACAACGGAAATCCAAAGATAGAAACAAAACAACCATTAATATACAAGAACACAAGAATCAATCTACTGATACGAGGAAGGATTGTGGCTATGCCCCACTTAGAACTACCAACACCCGCACCCGCATACAATCACCAACCCCACAGCCACGATACTGCGCCTACTTCTTCATCTCCGCGTCGCCAAGTTCGCGGAGACTAGATAAGGGAACCTAAATGATAGATAATAGATAATAATCTTCAGATCCAGAAATCTTCAACAATGGATATCTTCACCAATCTCCAATCTACAATCTCCAAACTTGCAGGTCCAAGTTCCCGGTCCCGAACCGAACCGACCTTAAAATGAGTCGTCCACAAGAAAGGACGTCATACCAACCACCACCACGACGCAAACAATACAGCATCCTATTCCTAGGAAATTCCGGGACGGGAAAAGCCAGCATGAGGAACCGGGTATTTTTAAATCCTCCTGTAGTGATCGAGGATAAATATCATTAACCAGGCCTAGATAATATACAACGAGATGCAGCAGTCCATGACCTTCGACCCCACTCTCGAAGACAGCCATCGCAAACCCATGACGATCGATTCCGAAGAATGTATTGTAGACATCATGGAAACGGATTCTGCACAAGCAGCCCATACGCTGGAACACTACATCCGAGGATGCGATGGCGTCATACTAATGTATTCGATCTGTTCCCCGGAGTCATTTGGCGTGCTGGAATCGCTGTGGACGACGGTGAAACGGGTGAAGGTTCCGGAGAAAAAAGGGGTTTATGTTGATATTGTTGGGACGATGAGCGATATATGGGAGAAGAGGAGTGTGAAGACGGAGGATGGGAAAGCATTGGCGGAGAGGTTAAATTGTGGATTTTCGGAGTGTTCGGCAAAGGAGGGGGAGAATTGCGAGGGGTTGGTGGAGAATTTGATCAGGAAGATTGTGGTTGGGCGGGAACAAGAGAGGATATTGAGGGATGCGAGACGGAAAAAGGAAGATGATGAGATGGAGGTTAGGGAGAAGAAGAAAAATGGGGTGGTGAAGAGGGTCTTGAAGAGATGTGCGGTATGGTTTTCTGGTCACTTTTGAGTGTTACCAGTGGATTGCTGACGGATGGCGTAGGAATTAATGACCATGGGAACTTGAGTTGAAAATAATATGAACTCCCAACATGGATTGATGGAGCAATTGATGACTAATTATACCCATATTCATATGTCAATAGTATATATAATAAACAATTCGTATTGCTAACTGAATCGCTGTCTAATTCTAGTTGTAACATGCAGTGTTAAAAATTGTTCCTCGTTGAATAACAAAAATCGTCAAGTACCTGTCTTCCAGGCTTAAAAGAACCCGAACCGAAACGAATATTACATAGCGCCGCGAACGAACGGACGACCGCCTCTTCGTACCCCACGTTCTGAAATAGTTGTGTTACCGGCTTGACACAATCTGCCATCCTCCGCTACACTCCACGCTTCACTCCCCACTGCAGTTGTAGCATAAAACAAATGGTCTGGATCCCACTTATTCTTGATCTCAAGCAATCTATCATAGTTCTCCCCAAAGAAAGCTTCCTGCCAATTAGGTTGCCTGAAGTTACCTTCATTCATATATGATCCTCCACCGGGTGTAAGTGCCTCGAATTGCGGGATGATATCATCCACCATCCTGTATTGGTCAGCAACCATTTCAGATACTGGCGCGGAATAGTTCCATGATGATGCCATGATAACGTGGATGAGGGCATCTCGCCAGGCGGGGAGTAATGCATTATCGACGGTGGAGGTGATATCAGGAGATGAAACGTTGACCGCTACTCCGGTGTAAGGCACATTGGAATTTACAACGTTACGAATGGTAGCAACGTAGGCTTTGTTGTCCTCCTGGATAACACTTCTCGGTATTAATCGGCCGCCACCGGTGTTAATTCCAACTCCGAATATGCCATCTGAAGAACCGTATGGAAGAGGCCCGAAATAATGGTTGTAGTGATCAAGATATGTTGCGTGCACTGTATATACTACTGTATAGTTAATACCCAGAGTCGTTAGTACGTCCATGAAGTTGCTCAATAAAGCTTGGACGTCAGCTTGAGTTTTGTTATATGCATGTAGGCCAATGATGCTGAAACCTTCAAGAGATATGCCATAGCCAACCATAGTGCCTGCATCAACTATTGCCGGAAGATGAGAATGAAAAGCTTCGACTGCAGTCCAGAATGTTTCGTTGGTCGTGTTAGCGCTGTATGCTGGAAATGATAGAGATGCACCGCTGACGGTTGTATCAGAATATACTCTCACGGTAAGAGATACAACAACTCCATAAGTGCCTCCTCCGCCTCCACTCAAAGCCCAATACAAATCTGTATTTTCAGTTCGTGAGGCAGTGATCAGTTCTCCACCAGCCGTCACAACTTCCCAGGAGAGTGTTTGATCAGCACCCATACCAAAGTTGCTGGAGAGGGCAGAGTGTCCGCCTCCTTGAGTGTAGCCTCCAGCAACTCCAACCGTCGGACATTCACCACCAACAGTCACAAATCCTGCGTCATGTGCAGCCTCGAGAGCTTCAAATCCCTGAGTGCCAGCCCCGATTGTCATTGCTTTACCGGTGTAATAGTCAGATGACCAGTCTGAGAACGATATGTTCTTCAGGTGATGAGTCCAAACTGCCAATGCTCCTGCACCCGTCGACTTTCCCAAGTAACTATTAAACGTTAGCAAAATCGTATCATAAAATTCGCAAGAAGGAGGAGCTTACTCATGACCAGTGTTTCGGATAACAAACCGAATGTTATGAGTCTTTGCAAAATGGATTGCAGAAATGATGTCCTCGGGCTTTGATACGTTGACAGCAAAGTCAACATAGTTTCCTATGAGACAGGGGCTTGATTCAGATGAATAAGGAGTGCAACTCTGGTTTCCAAGGATGGTAAAGTATGGCGACATCAATGAGGAAGATGAGTTAAAGCTAAATCGACGTCAGCCTTGTCGGTTTATCACTAGTCATATCAAAGCTAACTCACTGAAGACTTGGATTTCCCCAGTTGGCTTGTAAATATGCACATTCCGCTGAATCATAATTGGGGTCATGGCAAGGGCTTGCAATAGGTACTGTAGCTATCAATCTACCGTCAACTGTATCATTGAGACTATTCCACTCTGCAGTAGATGGCCATGAACGGTCCCCAGGCAGCGCTTTGCAAGTGGAGTTCCTAGCCGTCTGTGCTGATATCGTACAGAAAAATGGAAAGAGGAGAAATAACATCTTATGAGACGCCATCTTCTGTATCTTGTTCATGTTGTCGATAATCGAAAGCAGATGTGAGAAGAGAACGAAATCCAGAGGTGAAAACTAAAGAAAATATACATATTTAAGTAACTCCTGACGGTGATATCCGCATGATTATCTTCAATGGAGGTCTACTCAGCTTACTGCAGGTACTAGTGCCAAGAAAGAGGAGACAATTGGTGTGATTGTTGTATATTAAGCTGATTCCCATGTTCCCCATCCAATGAAATTTTGGAATGAAATTTTTGAAATACATGGGGTTGCTGCAGAATAAGGTCTGCTATGTGCGAGCTTCCAATTTTGGATGAACTTCAAAATTTCAGGCGAATAAAATCGTGAATGTCAACAACACCTTTATCGGGAACAGGCCCCTATGTTTGCCACCGTTCAATATCACCGTTACAGATCAGCCAGACCAAACGATTTTTTTAGCTGTGAACGAGCCGAATCGCTCCACTTTGAACCTATCGATACTTAAACGGCTTCGCAAATCGAGTTCATTGACAACCCATATTATTCCTTTCAGAAGAAAAAAGAGAAAAAAAAAGAAAAACAAAACACAGCACGTTGATGACCAAGTTCAAAGTGAGCTTTAAAACCAGTGATTTTCATCATCTATGATGATATGAGAACGAGAGAACGAGAGAACGAGAGAGAAACGATTTACGCGTCTGAAACAGTCTGATGTGGAAACATCCAGGGAACGATAAAGTGCATGAAAACTGGAGTGCACCCTATATAAGCCCTGTAAAAAAATGCTTGCATGTTCGTGCTGATGCCAGAAAAATGTAATCGGCTCAAAAAGAATAGTCAACAATGTTGAAATGCCGAGAACTTATCGTAGAGAAGCTGCTAATTCATGATTTGTTATTGAATCTGCTGTTGGGCAGTCCATGTAATAACAGGCATGTTAAAGGCTGTTTGTGACTTTGCAATTGATTACCAGAAATCGAATTACCAAATCTCTTCATTCCATATAGCCGGTTACTCAACTCCTGCGTAGTTCTAATGAGAAGTTCACCAGTGAACGACCACAAGCAATAAGCTGATTCATCTTCTTGAGCATGCTGACCGCCGTTGGAGTTGATGGTTCGATTTCACACTTTTCAGTTTCTTTGAAGCAGGATTTGTTGGTTGTTAAGCAATCCACCAAATCCACAAACCTGCATATTAGGCTTTATGTATGAAGCCCGGATCTTACCGGAAAACAACGCAAGAATAGAGCGGAGTAAGTATTACAGTACAGTAGCAAACTAGATTGGATCTTCCTTGACTAAGAATTTTTCCCCCCAGTAAGATCGTGCAGTATGTTGAGTTAAGCTAGTTAAGAATGTGTATACTTGACTACAGGTCTAGACTCACTAACAAGCGGCTTGCCACATTGCGGGCCATGTACTTCCGTGAACAAAATCAGATATACGAGAAAATCACATGAGAGACTAGGCAAAGCTTCAGGTTTAGTGTTACCCCAGATCGCACAATGGGATCATCCAATGGCTAGCCCTGTAGGCGAGCTACAACTAAGGGATGTGCATCTTCCCCTCAATTCGAATTGAGCCAAATTTCTTAGGTCCAAAATGAACCATGTTCAAGAACTATCAAATTGTGTGTTTTGGAAATGATTTTTTGAATTTGTACGATTTGAGATGTTGATTAGATGCGGAGATTCCCTATTCCGTTACTTTTTTGGTGATTTTGGTTCCGCTGTATGCAGGTGGTGTTATACTCGTCGCAAAATACTGTATAGTAAAACTAAATCATAGAAGTGTATTTCGCACTGTATATAAAGCATCCAGGGCCCCATCCGTAAAGTGCGATGTAATAATTCAATTGTTCATGATCTCAAAGGGTCGCTCTTAGAAAAGGGAATCAGTTTCATTATGTCCGTCGAAGAGAAAGTAGGTGTGGCGACACACCAAGAACACGTAGGTGGTATCACAAATGAGAAAACGACTGAGCTGATGGACAGAGTGTAGAACCTCGAGAGAGATGTAACTCAAGTCAAGGTGGTCAAAGGGGATGAAGCTTTTGCGCAAGCAATGCTGAAGGAACCCCCGAAAACATGGTCAAGAAGATCCTTTGTACTATACGCATGTGCTTTGGTAGCTTTCTTTTGCAGCACTTGCAATGGATTCGATGGATCCATGTTCAACTCTCTTCTCGCAATGGAGCAATTCAAGACATATTTCAACGTGGCCAACGATGGTGCCTGGACGGGTATCGTTACGTCTATGTATTCTATCGGAAGTGTTGTTAGTATCCCTTTTATTGGACCGGCATGTGATACTTGGGGAAGAAAGATCGGTATCTATACTGGAGCCACGTCGATTGTGGTAGGGACAATAATCCAGTCCACCACGCTTCACTCGGGTAACGCAATTGGCCAATTTATGGGTGGCAGATTCTTGCTTGGATTTGGTGTGGGAATAGTTGCATCTGCTGGACCAATGTGGGTAGCAGTGAAATCTTGATACCGAGGTAAAGCCTTGGATAGCTAACATACCATTAGGTATGTTGTTGAAACATCACATCCCGCTCATCGTGGTGTCATCACTGCTGTAAGTTGAAAGTATAACCTCAAATTCCGAAGAAAGAAACTGACTGGCCTGAAAGTTCTATAATACGTTTTGGTTAGTACACCTCATCATCCAACACCATATTGTTCGAAACCACTAAACAGAAAATTTCCTTATTGTACCCAATGTTTCAATAGCTGATATGCTTCAAGGTTTGTCGGCTCAATCCTTGCTTCAGGCTCTGCCAGAGGAAGCGCCAATTTAGGAGGCAATCTGGCTTGGCAAGTTCCAGTATGGCTCCAGATGGCATTTCCAGGACTTTGCATCATCCTGGTATGGGCTCTCCCCGAGAGTCCACGCTGGCAATACGTGCATGGACAACGAGACAAAGCGAAAGCAATGCTTACACGATATCATGGTGAAGGAAACCCTGATAGTATTTGGGTTGAAATGCAACTTCGAGAATATGAAGAGTACCTGGAGATGGATGGTGCCGATAAACGATGGTGGGATTATCGTGCTTTATTCAAAGACAGAGCTTCAGTATATCGTTTGGCCTGTAACTGCACCATCGCAATATTTGGACAATGGGCTGGCAATGGTACTGTGGCTACTCCATATCTTTCATGTAGTATACTGACTGGATACCAAGGCCCTATTTCGTACTTTATTTCTGCCGTCCTTGACACAGCAGGAATCACAAACTCCATAACACAACTTAATCTGAATCTGGGCTTGAACATTATGCAGTTTGCGCTTGCTCTATTCGGTGCTTCTCTTGTGGATAAAGTTGGCCGTCGTCCATTACTTTTATTCGCAAACATTGGGTGCGCTATGGTATGGATTGGAGCTACAGTTTCGTCTTCCATCAATGCAAATACAGGTAGTAAGAGCAGCGGATCTACTGTTGTCGCCATGATCTTCCTCTTCGATGCCATCTTCAGTATAGGCTTCACACCATTGCAAGCATTGTATCCTGTCGAGGTCCTCAGTTTCGAGATGAGAGCCAAAGGAATGGCTTTCAGCAACTTTGCTGTATCGGCGGGTACGTCCTCACTTGATTGCTCTCCCAAATTATGTCAGAGGAACTAACAATCATCGATAGCCATTCTTGTGAATCAATTTGCATATCCTGTGGCCCTAGAGAAGGTTAAATGGAAGACTTATCTTGTCTTTGTGATTTGGTGTCCAATTCAGGCTATTGTCATTTACTTCTTTATCCCAGAGACGAAGAATCGCACAGTAAGTTGAGTTCGAAATTCTGTTATGTAATTAGAAAATATCTGACCCTACTATTTAGCTCGAAGAATTGGATGATATTTTCCGTGCCAAGAACCCAAGAAAAGCATCTCTCGAAAAGAAGAAGTTGGCTCTTGATCACAACGCAAATATCATCAAAGTCGAAGAAGTCAATTGAGAGAGGCAGGCTAGATGGACGCGCTGGTGGTGGTGATGCATAAGGGTTAATAGTGTTACTCGAGGACATCCTGGCAGCTCTCCAGTGTGTAGGTTCGAACTCTGTAGCATGAATAAGAATCTACTTCGTTATGAATCAAAATTAGTTTCGGGCGAATATCTAGAAACTGTTCATCGGGGTAGCTTTCATGTTCATATTTGTTGAATATGTACATATTTTAAATTTGATGAGTGAGGAAATTGTGAGAGTTTGAAAATCTGCACAAGTCTCTACAACTTACAAGGGGGCTTAGCCTTAATTTTACAGTGGCAGTGAAGCCTTGACCTTATCTTAGCGCCAGAGACGTCGCAATCTGGTTTTCCAACACTATGCTACTTCTATATATAGGTGGTTGACATCGTCGAAACTAATTTCAGTATAATGCAACGATAACCTCCATTCGAATCATACAAGAGGGAGAGATTCTCGTCTGCGAATCCTGGTGAAAGCAAATAGCCAATGCATGAAGCCCTCCTATTGTTGCAAAACATCTTAAAGGCACAGCAAGGGAAATGCAAATATTTAGTTGGCCTTATTACACACCATTATTGTAGAATTAGTTATTTTAGGGTATTTGTAATTAGCTGGGGACTTCGAATTGCTGGAGACAAACATCGTGGTTTTTGGATTTTTTGAGGGCAAAGGTTCTGTTTGGAAGTTAGGCATATATGTCAATCGACGAATTATTAATTATCTCGAGAGAATTTGAGGTTTACGAGTATGAGAGATGAAAATATTTCTCTTCTCAATGTACTACATGATGCAAAAACTTCGGTTTGTTGGCCATATAGATGGCATGACGGATGCAAGAAAATCTCATGTGGGGTTATGTCGAACCCTTCACCTGTATTATAACGGTCTTGAAGAAAATTACCTTATGTTAAGATTGATTTTTTTGGGGGAGATTAAGCTCTTTTTTTGGACTTTTTTCGCATGGTATGCAGAGAAAGATAAAGAGTGGTATCCTGGAGTAATAACAAATAAGCGAGTTTAAGGGGTTAGACTACGCGCTTGTTAAAATGTAATTTCAATTGTGAATTTGTGCTAGCTTTCATTTTGTGTTAGAGTTTCATGGCTGACTATAAAATTAATAGCCAAGCTTTTCGCGAATAAGATTAGGAGTTTAAGGGAGAAGAAGATTATGGTTCAGAGTTTCATAGCTTGAGTAGGAAAATCTGATGACTGAGTACATACCACATACATGATAGCTTATGAGGTTGATTCTTGATTGTAATACATAAATGCTACGAATTTGAGTCTATATAGGCCCATGATCGCGCTTGCAGATATCTTGATCTCAACCTACAAGCGACACAAGAAGATCATCAATGTCAATCATTCTCTTCAATAACCGTCACGTATATATGTTGAACATATGTTCAGAGTTTGCCACTCGTACAGTCTCTGATCACAAGCTCTGAATTCGAAAGCTTCCTTAAAAACTAACTTATCTTACTTCCTTGCCTCTTCTAGGTTTTAAGTACGATATTTTATGAGAATTATTTTTCCAGTCTATGCTAAGTCAAAGCAGCCTTCAAGTTACCCGATAAAGGTTTTGGATTTCTACCGCATCGCAAACGTCTTGACTCATTAATACGGATGGGAGTGTGACAAACTGCAAAATCATGTAAGCGAAAATATGACAAGCTTGAGCTCACAGGCAGTAGCGAAAGAGCACTACTTACGGTAGATTGATACTCGATTTATCATAGATCTTCTCACATATCGAAAGATACATTCTAAAACTTCAAGCTTCTTAGGTGATCAGAGACGAGGTCATCTAGACGCAGATATATTCAGCACAGATAAGCTTAAAACCCCAATATTCCCTCTTCTGTCACCCCTAACCTTATCAGGATTCTATATTGAGGAGATGACATGGGGTAGATGTTTTTACAACCATTATCATGTATATTATACTGAGATATACAATAGTAAAGCTCGATGTTGCCCAGATGCCGCCAATCAATGGAACAAACAATCATCTGATCGACTGGTTCTGAAACTTGAGAAGAAAAAGCTAATAAAAGCACTTGTTAGTACTTAAGTTATTGGAAATTGATCTATAGACTGTATTAGTGGCAATGAAATGATCTCCTTATTCTCCTACATGGGTAATTTCTAGCCAGATACTGGTATTCTGGACTAATATTTTTACTAATCCTACCTCTTTCTATAGAATTCGGGGAACTGGAAGAACACTTACAACTGAAAGGTGTGTAATATCTCATTATTTGCTACTTTTATTTCGTTGGTCATCTGAGAAAATCTATTGAAATTTGGGTGGTTTTTCTGAGATTGTGGAAAGGCCATTTTATGGAGTGACGTGTCGAGATATTGAAACAGTAAGATTAATCCGCAGCAAAGGAGTTGTATCAACAAGTTGCAGTATCTTCAAAGTATTATCTATATTGGTAAAACTTGGGGCTGTGGCATGTCAAAAGTCAACAAAGCTATCAGCAACCTAGCCCATAAAAATAGTGGTTCTACTAAACGAAGCAGACATTTTCCTTGAAGAGAGAAGTTTATCAAGGTTCCGAAGAAACGCTCTTGTCTCAGGTTTACAATTCTTCCAATGCACATCATATCTCCCACTAACATATCTAAAAGTATTACTTCGCATCCTAGAATTTTATTCCGGAATGTTCATTCTCACCAGCAATCGCGTCGAAACATTCGATGAAGCCTTCAAATCGCTCTTCCAAATCACTATCCGCTACCCCACTCTAAACGAAATGAACCGTCGAAAAATCTGGGGTAATTTCACCTGCGTGCTCAAAGACATTGACGTTGATATGGTGTCGAAGATCTCAAAGACAATGTTGAAGATCTAGCACGTCATGAGATGGGTGGGAAAGAGATACGCAATGTATTTGGAACGGCGGGTGAGTTTAATAAGCATTTCGAGGGGGTGAGAGGTCATACAGATGAGCAGTATGCTACGGCGGTGCAGATTCGATGATTTCTTTTGGGGATTTGGGGATTTGAGAATTGGGTAATGTAGATTGGGATTTCTTGGTGATTTTGGTTGGCGAATGTTGGTTTAGTTACCTCTACAGATATATCTTACTATCTAGCAGTGAGATAGCTAGCTGTAATCATCCTCAAAACGCAAGATACAAATTTCACAAAAATATACATCAAATTCCATACACTTCCCAACCATCTACTCCAACTACCACACACGCTCTCTCCATCAAAAGATTCAAAGCTCCAATATTCTTCTTCTTTTATATTTGATATCTCCCTCTATACCCAGCAACGAACAACACCACGCAGCAGAACAGAAAAGCCTAATATCTCTCTCTCTCTCTCTCTCTCCCCAAAATAAACCCAATACCACCAACCTCCCATTCCATCCCATTCCAACAAATCACTCAAACGACCTCCCTCTCTCCCACCCCCCTTTCTCATAAATCCAAACCCACAACTCCCCCAAAAACCAAAACACATCCCATATCCCACACCTCCACTCACACTCCCCTCCCAGCAAATAATCCACCCACCCTGATCAAAATGGCATAAGAACCGAACACCCAAACACCATTACATTACAATACAATACAATACAATACAATACAATACAATACAATACAATACAATACAATACAATACAATACAATACAATACAATACAATACAATACAATACAATACAGTACAGTACCCACGAAAGTAAGAAAGACAAGCAAATAAACAGCTACCACCCAATAATTAAATATACCACCCGCCCATTCTCCTCTATATTGCATTTCTATTATGACATATTGTATCATATCATATCATATCGTATCATTCCTCAAGAATTATAAGATTTTATAAAAGGGGGAAATAAAACTCATAAAGGAATAAAGACAATTTGGAAGTGAGGAAGGGAGGTAGATCAGGATTATCATTATGATTATAACGGCGATTATACAATCAAATACCCACCACCCACCCGCCTCCCTACCTCCCACCTTACCTACACAACGATGAAAACAAAAACAAAAACAAAAGGTCAATCAACAGATAGGCGAATATAATGACAGTTCACACAAAAATCACACGACTAACCAGCAGATTAAAACACAGGTACGAAACCGCCTCCTCCAAATGCACCCCAAGAAATCACAAACACATCCATCATATTTCAAGTTAGAAAACCAAGGTAAGGGGGTGTAAACGAACCGAGAAGCTATTCATTGAACATTGGTATCTTGTATGTAAGCGTACATTTGTATCCGGCATGCGCTAAAGGGGTACCACCCACAATACATATTGGTATGGGCGAAGAAAAATCTAGCCATGGAATTCTAATCAAGGTATTGTATAGGAGGGAATTTTAGCCAAGAAGTCAAAGGGAAGGAGAATGAAGAGGGCAAGAAAGGAAAATATACATAAAACAAGAAGAAAAACTCCACATGGTCCATAATTTTGCATCTCCCAAACGCCGACGAAGTGTACCCTCCCCAACCACCGTTATCTCGACTAAGCTGCATTTCCTTTCTATTTCATCGATATTTTATTCCGGTACAATGGCTCCAATAGACTCTTTCAACATGATTATGGCCCAGTCCTTGCTAGAACCTCGCTTAAGTGTTTCAAATCATTTTGTGCCTTTTCATCTCTTTCCAAAATACTCCTAATGGCTTGCCACTCCAAATCTCTCATCTGATATGCTTGCGGCATCAAGAAGCTGACAGTGGGGGCCCTTGAATACTCGCCTAGTATCCTCAACGCAACGGCTTCACCTTCAGCCTGCGCGATTCGCCTTTGTTCTTCAAAATTCTGCTGCTGATATCTTTCATCAGGTTTAGGGACAGCAGGGGATGGCGAGTGGAAACCACCTGAATGAACAACTGGACTGGGAGACATAGCTGGACCCGAATGATTTATTGACATCTGACGTTGAGCGACACCACCGGCAGTAAGCGGACTATGAGGATCGGATGCACCGTCAAAGGATTGAATTCGTGAAGGTTGTTCCCATCCATTGCGTACAACCAATGTTACTAGTATCGAAGGTTCTGGGCGATCTTCTGGCAAATTGTGTTCTAGAAGGTTGACAACGAAGTCGGGAATATTGCCAGGTCCAGGAGGTACTGGAACTAAATATGTATCTCGCACATTGCCAGGGCCCTTGTTGGTCAGTACTCCATAACGTTTTTTGTCATGGAAATAATTGTATAAATCAAGGAAGTCTTGCGACTCAGAAGCTGGTGTAATGTTTATGATGATGACATCAGATGGTGGACTATATCGAAGGCCACATAAATACTCGTTCGCTTTATCTGCATCAATTCTGCCATGAACCTTGAGATCTTTGTGGAGGAGCTCCGACCAAGGCGTTTGCATGCGATTTTGACTCAAGTCAGGACCAGCAACTTGTTTAGCGTAGGCTGGAAATTTTGCTACAGCATCCATACTCACTGTTCCTCTCCAAACAATATCTGGATCTGGATTATCTTCAACTGGAGAGTAGGGTGGGGACTCGTTATCATCTTGAAGCATCTTATCGACATCAGGATCATCTCCTGGTCCATTCACTGGTGGCGCGTTTCCAGACATTCTCCTGTAATGATCCACACTAATGCGTTTACTTGTAGGATGAGGAGACTGAACACTTGAAAAGACTTTGTTGATGTCAAAATTTCCAGTCGCAGAACCTTGTGTGGATCCCTTTCGCAGAGCAGGTTGCTTGGTATCGATGTTCAAAGGTACTTTAGACATTGATGAGGAGCGGATCCTATCTCGAGATGAATAGTCATCGCTATTTTCTTCTGGTAATTCGACCTCATTTTCGGGTGAACGTGACCTAGATCTATCACCTAGCCCAGCATTTGGATCCAACATTTCTCTTCGACGTGCTGCCGACATTGGAATGTCAGAATAATCATTTGGGTTACTATCTCCTTCGATGATTTCCTCGCCCTTGTGAGTTCTTCGAATTCGAGGTCCATCATCCGTAATCATAATCGATTGTTTGTCGGCTCGTGCCTTCATGATTGCTGTTTCACGCTTCAACTCTTTGCTTGCCATATCATCCGTTGTCATAACCGCCAACGCCTGTGGCGTTAATGACTGGGTCAATAAACCATTGCATAGTTCTTGATTTTGCTTCAAGTTGAGAAATATCGAACGGATTTGTTTGATGGAGGCTGACTTATTGGGATGTGTGGTACGAACAGCTACTTCAATTTGGATGGCGAGTCGTTCTGCTTTGGCTTCAATTGTATCATCATGCCGTAAGGTATAATAACGTTCTTCTATAGCATGTGGGATGGATTGAAGTAAACCCTTCTTGATCAACGTCGCTTGGCCTTGTTGTTCAATTTCCAGCTCTGTGATTTTGGTAGGCAAATCTGAGGGTGGAGATGCTCTAGGTGTGGGACGAGCCGAGGTTTTGCGGACCTTTGAAGAAGATTCCTAAAATACAATGAGCACATTTCATCGCATTCACTTAAGCCAAAACTTACTTTAACACTTTCTTTGTCATGGGACTCATCTCTTGCCTTGCGTTTTTGACTAGAGGCCTTCACCGGGGAATCTTTCTGCGTTTCCTTTTTACTTGAAAGCGAAGGGGATTGAGCCTTTCCATTCACAGGAGTTACGTCGCGTTTCTGATCACTTTGTCTTTTCTTTCCCTTCTTTCCCTTCTTCCTCGCTGCCTCCTCTGCAATTTTTCTCTCTTGCTCTGCCTTCTCCTCTTCGTACTTTTCTTGCCTTGCGATCCATGGCTGTTCACCTCTGGCAATTCCATCTAAGAGTTCCTTGTGAGCATTTGGCGCACATTGCTCGCAGAGGTATTTATCTGGCGTATCTTCCTCAAAACGACTCACTCCGACACAAACGTTATGCTGCCAAACTGCGCAATTATCACAGGCGATCCAAGCATCTTCGTCATCGTCGGTAGTCGAAGTAACTCCACAAACACAACGTATCACCTCAACTTCCTCTTCTTGAACAGTAGTCTTCTTTCCACCTTTCTTTCCTTTCTTTTTTGTTTCGATGGGTTGATCGAGTTCATGAGCTTTGGGATGCTGTCCCTTTGTCGCTCGCGACGACTTCCTAACATCTGTAGAATCCTTGTTAGCAATCTGCTCGTATGATGGTATTGAGGTGTGAAGCATCTGCCAATTCCTTGCGCGAGGCAAATGGGATGGCATGCGATGAAGTTGGCATTACTTACCAGCCATAGTAAAGAATTTTATCAATGATACAAGGATTCAACGCTTTTGTGAAGGTGGATTGATTTGATTATTACAAGGGATGAATATGCGCCTTGGAGCTGATTTCAAAGTACGCGCTGATGAATTGATTTCACGCGATCACTGGCTCTACGAACAAGCTATGGGGGATGTTGAAGAAAAGGGCAATATGTAGAAGAGATAGTAGAAGCTATCAACAGATAATGAAAAGCTTCTTTTTTTTTTGTAATCCCGCCCAAGTACAAAAAATCAAATCGCGATATTCTCTTTTGTTTTGTTTTTTTTTTTTTTCTTGGTTGGTACCCAGGATAAAGCTTCAAAAGATTCGGTCGCGTGTATGAATGCGCAAATAGATTTTAACAACTTATTAGAAGTGTGTGTCTGCGTCGCAACTTTTGATGTTGAAATATATTTTGATGATGGGACGGTTTATTTCGATCTGCCGATATGCGATGGGGTGACAATGGAAGGAAGTCCTTGATTGGTATCTTGGACTTTGTTGTTGATGTTGTCTAGACAGGCCGACAGGAAGGTCGGGAGGTCGGTAGGTCGGTAGGTAGGTATGTTTATATGTATGGAAGGGTTTGTTATGTTTTTGAATTCGAGACGAGACAAAGTAGCTGACGGTTCGATTCTGTTCTGTGGTAGTATGTGTACGGAGTATGTGTGTGTAGGAAAAACAAGAGATGAAGGGAAGAAGAAGGGAAGGCGGCGGTTGGATTGATTTTCGCCTTATGAGCCTTATTACTGCCGTGGACCCAAGAGAAAGAGAGAATGAACAATTTTGCGGCAAGGGTAAGGTTAAAGTATGGCAAGTATGGCAAGTATGGCAAGTATGGCAAGAGGCAAGGCAGGAAGAGCCAAGAAGAGCCAAGGGCAAGGGAAGGGCAAGGAAATGACAAGGAAATGGCAAGGAAATGGCAAGGCTTAGAAATGAAATTCCCCAAGGTGCGGGGGTAGTCATGTGATATCGGTGCTTCTTAGATCCGATGGTGGATGGATAAGAGGAAGCGATGGATGAGCCTTACTACTGTCCCTGGATGGATTGATGGATCGAGCTATCATGTCTATCAAGCACTAGCGCCTTGGCAAAAGACGGTTAGTCAGGTAGCTGGACTAGACTGGACCAGGTTTGGATCTTAAATTGCGCAGGTGGGAATTGGAAAATGTGAAGGAGCTTCAACCAACATTTTGATACACCGATACGACACGATACCACACGACTTGGCCAACTGAACCAACCTACCCAGGTAATCAAACGACACTCGTTCTTCATTTACCTTCCTCGAATGGTATTCTCGGTTCAAAGCTCTTAATAATAAATAATATCACAATACGCCGTAGTCATGGCCGATGTTCGTTCACTTCTCAAAAACGAACGGGCTGCTCGTCGCATACAACATAAACATGCCGGTTATTCAACTGCAGGTAGCTTGATGTGTCTTATTTGTCATTTACAAATGAAGAGTGAATCATTATGGGAGGGACATTTGAGATCACCCGGACATATCATGCGGTTATCAAAACGACAAGAGGCAGAACGGGAGCGCAATGTTACGGGGAATACAAATGGCAGTGAAGGAAACAACAAAAAGAGAAAAGCGGATGAGGAGGAGGAGGAGGAGGATATAGATAATGATACATTGAAGAAGCGCAGCAAAACTACACCTACTGCATTGGAAGGATTCTTTGTGCCAGCTACAGGCACATCAAAAGAAAGATCCGAATCACCTTCGAAATCCGCAATACCTCATGATATGCAAATTCCTTCTCGTCCTGCAACACCAGCAAAACCAACAAAATCGCACCCTCCAAATAAACAGACTACAGTTGATGAAGATGAATGGGCCGCGTTTGAAGCAGATATTGCTGCGGCGGATATTCCAGCAGAGGTTGAGTCGGAAGCCATCATATCTGCACCTGCAATGACCACAGCGGAATTAGAAGCTCGATCAGCAGAAGAAGAGAAGAAGCAGAGGAAAGAAAGGTTGGAAGCTGAGCTAGAGGGTGACAAGGAAGATGCGGATAGGAAATTACTGGAAGAGTTCGAGGAAATGGAAGGTTTAGAACAGAGAGTGAAGCGTTTACGGGAGAAACGAGAAGCGTTGAGGTCGAAAGAAAAGGAGCTAGGCGCAACAGCTACAGCCAAAGTGCCAATTGAAAACCCAGCACCGGATGCTACATCGGAAGACGAAGATGAAGGAGAAGACGACGATGAAGATGATTGGGATGGATTCAGGTTAAGATGACCTTGAGATATGGAAGTGTAAAAATATAAAGCTGGTCTTGTTGAGGTTCGATATTGTCCGATTATACCCATATTCATCAATGCAAGATATCGACTTGTTGATTACAGGATGTATCATTCAACACTTTCAATTACTTTCAAAAACTTATTATTGCTACAATCAGAATTGAGATGCTCCTTGTGTATGGAAGAGGCCACTTATGATAGCAAGTGCTACTGTTCATGGTCTGTTTCGTGAAATGATCTTTGGCTCAATTGCTTTTGAATTATCCTCGATCAGCGTAATTGGAAAAGCAAATGGAATTTATCGCATACAGTTGCAGACTTGTCATATGCACACACGTCCGGCGTTGTCTTAATAAGCGAGGAAATTCTCCTCCGTCTTTTTGGTTCAGGTCTGTCGACTAATTCTTTGCTTATACTTTTGAAAAACGAAATACGCTGAAAATGAAATAATTCAGGTTCTTCTCATTGTACAACACAAGTTGATGCGTATTGTAAAGAACCTGGGAATATCCCACAATCAAAATATACTCAAAAACAAAGCATTCAAATTGATATTACCGCCATGAAAAGTTCTCACTTAATATCCCAGTACCTCTCCACCGCAAATCAAATCCACATCCTCAACCACCAAATCCTGATTCATCAAATCCTCCAAACATGCCCTCTCCACTGGATCATCAAGATTCCCTCTCACTGCAAACCTATAATTTCGCGTTTATAAACTCTATATCCCAATGTCCAGCACCTCTCTCCCTTCTCTCCCCCATTCATGCACCCCCTCAATTACCCTCTTGCACTTAATACTAACCGCAATATCATTATCCCCCATACGAATATCCATCACAGCACATTCCCAGAACCTTTCAACACCCCATATACATCTCCACCACCACATCCATCAACGACCTCCTCTCTCCACCCCCTCAATCATATTCTCCTCCGACCTTACCCAAACCACATACTTCCCACACCCCAAAATCCATCCCAAACCCTAGAATATTTTCCAGCCCTATAGACCCCTCTTCTAACATAGAATCCTAAATCTATATATCCCCAACACCCCGTTCATTGCCCCCACGAGAGTCAACCTAATCGCCGCTGATAATGGTGCACGACCCTCTGGGAAATTAGGTATGTACATGAAGGATTTCTCACAGCGGCATACATGTAGAGATCTAGATCTGTAGCCTAAAGAAGGGGGTACGGAGGTCATAGACGGTAATTTTATATCCAATATATAATATGCCCTCGAGCATTCAGTGTGAATCGTGTCTTGCAATTGGCTGGCATGATACGGATAGAACAGTATAAAATACGACGATATAGCTAATCTATATGCATCCATCTTATATCGATCTATATAATCCCCCCCTCCCTTTATTCGTGTAGTCAAATTCTCAAATTCGCAAATAATTAAGTAGCAAAATAATTGATACTCGTTTTACAATTTACTCATCGTTTGATGATGTAAGTATTTAAGTATGTAAGTATAAGTATGTAAGCTTAAGTTTCTAAATATGTAACTATGTAAGTATGGAAGTACATAAATATGTAAGTAGATGATTCCCAACCGCAATTTTCCTCTCTCTTTTCCTCTTTTCTTGCCTTTTACCTTTACTTCTTACGCTTCTTCTCTTTTTCTTCTTCTCTTCCACTAATCAACCAATCAGCCAACCAAAACCCCAAGCCCCGCATCACTAAACCTCAACTGAACTCCTCAAGTTTCTCGCTAAAGACCCTGAACTGGTGGTTTCTGTATGTCTCACGTGATATATGTACTTGTTTTCTTGTAGTAGGGGTAGGAAGAGGAAGCCTGGGTTATAGTTAACGTTGCAGGGATGAGGCGAGGGCCTGGAGCTTCAAGGGAAAAATATATGGGCATGGGAATACCGATCATCTATATGTTGGAATTGGGGTTGAGAATGCATATATGATATTAGCTTACAAATCTCCTGTTAATCATCTATTCAATTGGTAGTTTTGGAGAGAGAATATCGAATCCGGGAGTTTATGGAGTGTTGGTTAGAGGTTTTAATTAGTTATTGTTCTGGGATTCGTTATTTGGAAATGAATTTGTTGCGATGGTGAGGTTAGCATTCGCGAGGAAATGGAAGAATGCTTGTTGATTCTTCTTTCACACTTCCATGGATTCTGCGCATTTGATCTATTCGTAGCAAAATAAATGCATATTCAAATCCACCTTCACATCTACATCATCGAAAAGATCAGCTAATTGATCAAGATCGTTCCAGGTAGATACAGCATCTGAATCTACAGTTTGACCGACGTTCCAATCCAGCGGGATTATATTGAGTGCAGTGTTCGACAGTCTTACATCTAGCTCTAATCCTTTGGATTCTGAGAGATTTCTGACCTATTGTTCTTGATATTAGACGGATTTTACTGGGACAGTAATCTCTAGCACAGATAAATTCATGCATACAAGTATCCTTATTATATACCAATACATGACTGGAACCCTACATTAGTTTTTCTTAAAGCTATTCAGCACTTTCTATCTACTATGTCGTGGCAAATAGTTCAAACCAATATTCATGAGATGTATTGGCGCTTTTTTCTTCATAAGGTACCAGTAATGTGACGATGGGCTAGCCGATAAATGTAGCGGTATTGGAATATCATGTAATTATCTCTAGCTGTATCACCAGCCATGAATTCTCGTGCAGATATTCAGGCTCAATTTTGCGATCTTATGGTTACAGGCCTTGTCCATAGGTTTTTCTGGGGGTTTTGTCTCTTTCGGATTTATTGAGTAACAATCATTCTCTACAAGGGGCGACCCAGGCTCGCTCCATTAGGCAATTACTGACGTGGCGGAGTTTCGATCAGAAGGTAAATTATCGCATATCGATGCTGATAAGTCTAAATGAGCCATTCCAATGATGGTACTCTCTCTCAGAGGTGAGAGCATCTTTTTACTCTGCCAATTCGATGGCAGAATTGAATGGTTTAGTTCGAGTTTCCTCCGAGTTCTCGCTGGGTGAAGAGAAGGGAGTAGAGAAAGGGAGAACTAGTCTCATCTTGGATAACGCCATACGGGCTAACGTTACCACACCAAGATGCAGAGTCATATCGTGACACACTGATGTCCTGAGGGCATTTCCTTGCTATTATGTTTCAGGTAAGCCTCATCTATATCAATGAAAACTTCATCTAGAAACTACTGTCTTGATCTTCTGATGCTTGTAAAACCAACAAGCAAATCTCAAATTCGTAAGGAGTGAGACTTGAGAAATGTGAGCTACACCAATCAACTTCCAGAACCTCCACCATCCTAACCACTAGACCGTTAATCATCCATGTGAATCGCGGGTTCTCATTGTGTCGTGCAATGGTTATATGTTGTTCGCTAAGAAAATGAGGGTTCGCTAAGCAAGTTTCTAGCGGGGCCTGTATTTGGACCAAGTTCAAACTTCAATAATTACAGCCAAATTCGTTATGATTTAATGGGTGGAGAAAACTGTGAGTAAAGGTGCTCAAGGATCGATTTACAACAAACAAATTCATGCTATTTCCCTCCGGTTATGTTATTATGGCATAATATATCGAAACATCAATCAATGCCTCGTTAGTATGAGAGACTAATATTTTTCTCGGAGGATCAATTGTCCAAGATAGTTTGTAGTTACTTCAGAAGTATTCGCTGCAGTCAACGTAGAATCTAATTTCGGGACGTTCCACATCATGACAATTAGGATGTGAATTTACAGAAGAACGGTCAGGTAATCCATGCCCATCATAATGCATCATAGTAGCACTGGTCAGTTGGCCTCTAAGCTCTTTCACTGAGTTCTCAATATCATTGATCTCTCTATAACAGGATCAGCTTCATAACATACATCTTCTGTCATATTTGCCCCACTTGATGCCTCTGCCAAAACTCCAGCTCGCTTCAGGCGACGAAATCATCAAGGGGGCTGATTAGTCGAGAAGTAACATGTGATGATCTGCCCTATGGCATACTATGCATGCTTACAACTTATCACGGAGACATTTCGACTTTGACAAATTACGCAGCTGCGTAGCTTTGATGATATAGTGTCAGTTTTGTTAAGTACTGGAATTGAGGCGGCCATGGTGGTATAGCTAGCTGCTGGATATTTTTGGTATGAGATTGAGATGGGCTAGAACTTGAGGTTTCTTAGAGTTTCATCTTTGAAAAAGGGTTGATTTCTACCACGGATAAGATATAATGGATAGAAACATTAGTGTAGCAAATAGCACAAGCCGTGATGGTTAAAATGTGGCCAAAAGAGTTCCGGAGATAGCCGCACATGAGTGAAAAGTGCCCGAATCGATCATTAATTCTCGATTCCATGTACATGGCAATAACAATAACATCAACTGATATGTTCAGTAATAAAGCCTCATTTTAATCGATTGTGACAAGCGAAGAAGTCTAACCATCCAAGTCAAGTATCTTTGAACCATCTCAAACCGACTTCAAAAAATAGCAAAAAGTTCTACCAGCTCAAGTACTGGTATCATCTATGCTGGTTGCAAAAAGACCAAGAATTATTAGTGTTCAAAGAAAGATGTTAACTTTTTCATATAAATACCCTTAAGACAAAATTCAAGATTAATTCACAAAGGATTGAAGACCGTGACAATCAAGAGTTGATTTCACAAATCATGATGCAGATAAAGAATTTAATGCACGTCCTTGTTATAATTATAGTATGATATTGAGGGATCAGGCAGTGGTACTACGAAGAGTGAAATACATTTACCAAGTGAAGTATTGGTTGAAAGCTTGTCACACTCAGAAGACGGTCGTATAGGTATAACCAAACTTAGGGTGATCTAGTAGAGGTAGCAAGTATGTACGGGTGTCGCTTTTAGCCAGCTTAAGGTTGATCTTTAATCAATCCTTATATTTTACACTATGAGATCTGTGCAAGCCTGGAAAAGATGTGAGTATACATTTTGCTCTTTCTTTCTGTTATATCCCCGCGAAATTCTTTGGAATAAAACGGAATGATGATTAGACTAAATCAGACTTCATGTAGTAGCTTTAGTGCATGGTTTATTGACGATTAATTAGATGAAAGATCTCTAGAGAATCTCTTTCCAAGTACTATTTATCATTTCTTGTCTACTGATAAGATTTGAGTATGTCAGTATTCCTTGACTCAATGTTCTCCCGCAAGTGTATTAGTCTAACCCAAGAACCTAGACTCAATGAAGTCGCTAAAATTCTACAATAATTTCAGTACAGGTAGTTTAAGTTAATGAGATGTACGCAGTGCTTCAATGAACAAATTCGTCTATTACTTTACGTTCTTTCAACTTGGTTTACTTATCATCAATATCATACCATGCATACTCCATATAGTTTAACTATTCGCAGAATCTCTCCAAACAATATCGAAAGTAGTCAGGAGATAAAATTCCCACCATCGCTAAGTTCACATCATAATTCTACACCTGCAGGCAAAGATAAATCACCAGCATACAGCATAATAGAAGGACATATAAAAGTCACCGCTTGATGAGTAGCCGCCGCTACATCTGTGCCCAAACTGATCTCGTATCCCCGAAAGATACCGAATCAAGCGATCTCTTGTCAACGTTAATTTAACAGCCAAAATCCAATATATTGCCCGACGCTTTGTAATCTCAGAAGGAGTGACCCCCATAAGTATATATTGAATCCGAGCTGCGGTATAACCTGCTATTTCGGCCAGAATAGCATGTGCGTATATCTCATGAGCTGCTTTAGTGATCGACAAGACGCCAAGAATTGCAGCTTCGGATTTAGTTGAGGCGAATGGGCTGGCGACCCGCATTGGAGGTTGTCCAATTCTTTGCGATTGTTAGTGTGTTACCGTTATTAATCAACCCATCATCAAGCTCAAATGTATGTATGTCAGAGAACCTATATCAAAAAGCCAAGGGCCTTGAAGTGAGCTATTGGCGTCTTTTGTGATTATTCCACCGGTATACACGCACGTGTATCGGACAGCAGATAATTATAAGTAGCAAGTTGTGTTGATTCGAGTCATTAGAAGGAATGAGAGGGAGATCGGGTGGCATTAGAGTGTTCTGACATATTTGAAAATCCCCAAGCACGAGACGAAATGGAACTTGTATTTGAAACAGGGAGTAAAGACTGCAAGAATGGATTGATGTAAAGCTTCTGCAAATTCTTTTGCTAATATAATAGTAATATTTTTTGGTAAAAGATGCATTTATGTAGATAGACTATGAAGTTTATGAATCCGATATGAGATTAGTAGCATGTTATACGACAGAAAAATCGGTTGATTTATATACATGATGGATATAACCCAATCGTTAGGAAAGGAGCATTACCTTGTATAGTAAATCTTTGAAAACGGTAGTTGTAACTATACAAGAAGTGTACTAGCCTGCAAAATCGTAATTACGCCCAATTCGATTTTAGCCCAGGTAAGTACCAAGTTACAACTGGCTATGCGTAGCACACTGAGGTCATTTATTAGTACCTCCTTTGGATGCATCGAGATTTGGGGAACAAATTATGGTTCGCACGTAGTTTAACCAATTGCAATTCTTGAGTGTTAATTACAGAACAGACGCTACTCCAGTTTATATAGTCCAGATTCGAGTAGCTTTGGATTGAGCAGCCTTAAAGTTTCTCAGTAAAAACATTCACTTCAGGAACTTCTACAAGCTACGTTGAATTTCTTGAAGAACTTCCGTTTGATTCATGTACAAAGAAATGAATCTGCTGGAATAATGATCATGTGACACACTCGTCTTGCGCTAAGGTCTCGGCATGCTATAGTTATCATTCCACGCATCCAAGTAGGGATCCTTAGACAAGAATGTACAACCAATCCGAAAAGATTATAATCACGTTTCATGCGAGACAATGATACCAACAGAATCAAATGGGAGCAGAACAATTCATTTCGAAGATTGCGAAATCACAACTACTACACTCGGCCGTCACGATTGCTAAAACAATCGCATTGACGTTAGGCCAATGGCACAAATGAATCTTGAAGATACGTGGTGAAATTCCTTCGAAAAATATTCTCTGCTACGTCTGCTTTCCAAGACGTCTGAATATATCGCGAATATGCTGTGTGTTTGCTCATTAATACCAAATATTTTCTATCGTTAATGGATGCTTGAACTGAGCTGATATAGAACTAGATACTCGAAACAAATCTATAGACTATGAATAGTCAAAAGTCTATCGAGTGTGCAATTTCTGTTAATTTTGAGCGTAAAAAGCAAATAAGAACATATTTTGAAGAGTGTTAGGTAATATTATAGTAGATACACTTCTTGGATGCAACCGTAGATAAAATCACATGATGAGCCATCAATACTTCACAGCATATGGAACCATACGAAGATCAGACATGCCAGCTGATACTCCTTTTGGAGATTGGGAAGGGAGATCGAAGATAGGAGCAGCTGTGCCTAGGTGAAGTAGAACTTAAGCGAAAACAGTTTTAGTATTGAATTTGAAGTATAAAGTTCGCTAAAAGTTGATTGCAGTCTATAAATGAGATGATGTAAGCCCTAGCATACCATCCCATGTTATCGAAGGTTTGGTATTCGGTATCCCTGATCTCTGGAACATCAGTTACTAGCAAATACTATCAGACTTATCAACTATGAAATCCCACCCATTGAAGCAGAGTTATTCAAGACTCTATTAAAAACAAATTGCACATAACGAACATAGCAGTATAAAGACAATCGTGAATCAAACAACATCTCACCTTCAACGTGATATTACAATAGAATGTGAGTGGGAGCATTATCCGGAGCAGTCCACATGAAAAGGTTCCTCAAGTTTTAAACAATATCCCTACCCGTGACGAGAACTTCTGACGTTTTGGAATAACTAACTCGTCTAAAAAGCTGGAGATGGTATATTGGGAGCTATTCACTAGGCTTCGGGTGAGGGCAAGGCTAGGGTTGGGGTTGGGGCTGGGGTCGGAACCGTCCTTAGAACCATACTAGATAAACGCAACAAACAAAAACAACCAAAAAACTCCAATATCTCTGAAAGAAATAAACAAACAAACACAGTAACTAAATTACTAAATTCCATCTACTAATATATAATACATACATACATACATACATACAACCCGTAGCTTCCTACCCCCACACTTCAACACATCCATCCTATCCTATTCACCATCAAATAAAACATACCCAACAACCAACAATCAACCACAACAACAACCACCCCACCCCCAAATATCCTCTAATGACCAAAACCCAAAATACCACCTCAAAGCACCTCAAAACATCTTGAACAAAACCAAACACCCAATCTATCCCAGAACCCATATCCCACTTCGAAAGTTACAAATACATGCATACATACATACATAAATGGGATTATTCGCCACTAATCAACCAATCACCTAACTACCTAATATCCCATTAAATATTAACATGCGGATTAGCATTATATATATATATATATATATATAATTCAACTCTAACTATATAATAATAGTAACCACCTAGCTTTCCCCATTTATTTATTTATCTATTAATCTATTCGTTTATTAAAAAATATTAAAAAAAAAGAAAAAAAATAAAAAAAAATAAAAAAAAAGAAATTATATTATACTATAGTAGATTTAATATACCCTTACACTTTATACTCTTTAACCCTACTACACCTCACCCAAAACCCAAAACCCAAATCCAAATCCCAAATTCTAAATCCACAATCCTTTTTTCCCCTTCTAATAAACATCCACAACCACATCCACAACCACAACCACAAACCAAACCCCCACAAAACTTCAATCCAATCCAATCCAGTCCAGTCCAGTCCAACCCTCTCCCTTCCCTTCCTACCATACCCCTTCCATCCACCAACCACACTAACCAACCACACTAACCAAACCACACCAACCCCCCCCCCCCCAAAAAAACCCCTCTTTCCAAATTTCACACCATCCACAACCAGAACCTACCAACGCAACCAACAGGATACTTATACTTATACTTAGGGAACGTGAAAGTTCGATCTACGGAGTATATACATACTGTACAAACCCATATAGCAACATCTTATAATGGCGTCATTTACGTGATAGGGTCAGTACATTTTGCCGGAGCCGTTAATCCACCCATCATATATAAAAGTCATCATATACAAATGTGATGTAGATTTTGAAGTATTGGGTATCATCTTCATCTAATTTCCGTCATCTCCTAAACCATCTTCATCAAGAAAGTAAACCTCCTATAAACCTCAGATCACCGAAAAACACCCCCTCCGTTATATGTAAGATAATTCATCGCGAATATCCACGCCTGGATATACAACCAATCCTCATACGCCAGTTAAAATTTCCCAGAATTTCAAAGTAAAACTCCTCATCCAAGTCAAACTCCACATGATGTCAAACTCCCCAAAGTCAAACTCCCCAAAGTCAAACTCCTCATCTATAACCTCCCCATGGTCCAGACCCTAATCCAGACCCTGATCCTGATCTTGATCCATATCTTTGATGACCTTGATTTTGTTGAGGTCTTCCACTTGCATTAAATCCTCCAATTTCTGTGGCTGCTCTCCTTGGTGCTTGCATAGATCCCATTTCCTCATCATAACCTTCATTTCTATTTCCATTTGATCTCATTTGAATTGGACCAGCAGTTGCAGCTCTAGGAATAGGGTCCGGTAACCTTCCAACTTGAGCTGGACTCGATGTACCAAAATTAAAACCACCATTTTGTTCCCTTTGATCAATTGATAAGATCGAATTTGAGTTCATGGGACTTGGATTAAATGTTTTGTATCCACCTTGACTGGCAGGTGGTGGACGTCTAGGATTTTGACCATACCCTTGACCCATATTTGATGGAGATTGAGAGAACTGTCGATCGTTTTGTAAAGATGGATCAAATGGTGTTCTACGACCAAATTCTGATCCAGGAGCGGGTGAAGATCTTCCTTGATCATTATAATTAAATACTGATCTAGATCCACCCAACTCAGATCCAGGAGCTGGTGATGAACGTCCTGGATTTTGACCATTTGGATGAAATGGCGTTTGTCTTCCATATTCTGATGCTGGTGGCATGCGATTGGGAGGATTCTGCATGGCAGGATCAAATGGTGTACGTCTTCCCATTGATGGAGTGGGTCCAGGACCCATGGGTGTATGAGATGGTGGAATTTGTCTTCCGTAAGAATCCATAGTATTTTGTTTTTGTGGTCCAGGGAACCCAGGAGCATTTCGACCATCAGTATAAGAAAGTGGACTTGCTGTAAATCCACGATCACCCATTGCAGATGGCATTCTGGGTGGACCTTGAGGAATACCTTGCGGCGAACCACGTTGCCAGTGACTACCTTGAGATCCTCCAGTATTAGTTCTTTGTGGACCATAGAATGGAAGATCCGTATCAAGTGGTGGTAAATCAGGTAACCTCCCCATTTCACCTGCATTGTCCACAAGGGGCGCATTGGAAGAATAACTCGTTCCTGTACCAAACCTTCCAAGTGCTGGTCGTTTTTGATCCAACTTCGCCAGTTCGAAAGTAGCCGTTTGTGGAATGTTGCCACTTGGCGTACCTGGTCGAGATGTGTATTGTGGTAGCGTTGCCATCGTATCTGCTCTATTCAGCATAGGCATATCTGGAAGTTTATCGCCATCATTTGGATCAAATAATTTTGGGATAGTTGCTTGACGTCCACCAACTTTTTCCCCCTTCTTTGCCGCTTTTTGATCTGCTCTCGCTCTTTTCCTCTCCTCTTCTTCGATAGCTTTATTAACCTTGGCACTGACAATCTTTGTTAAACGACCATTAATCTTTCGCTCACAAAATCCTGTAAGTCCACCATCTTGATTTGGGATATAATGCCATAAAAACAGGAGATAAAATAAGATTGCGAGAATAAGACTCAAGGCGGAGAAGATCCAAACAACCAAGGTAAAGATCATGCCAGATAAGATAACCGCTTGTTGATGTTGTTGCTCTGCAAGAATTCCAACATTTTTAAAAAATGTTAATAGCGCATCTCCCACATCACTTGACTCGGTAGGATCTAGTTTAGCTTGAAAGACGGAATACAGTGTTAAAGCGTTAATGACTTGACGGGGTCCTTGACAAAAAACGACTCGAATCCAAGCTATGAAGGTCAGTAAAGAATGACATGGAGTCTGATGCGACATACATTGAAAAGCAAAATATGTAAAAAGTGCAACATATTCAGTTCCTTTCTTGGATTTGGTTAATTCGGCAAAGACTAAGAATCTTCTCCAACCTCGACCATTCCTTCCCATTTTAACACTCTCAAGTCGAACCGCAAGGTTATCCAAGTAACTTTCAGCAACCGCTCCTCGTCGCATGACTCTCCATGCTCGTAAATGTTCAAATCCGAGATTGATCCACGAGGCAATGATGCATCCAGAGAAGATCCATTTTGAGACATTGAGAGGAATTTTTGGTTGAATTTCGCCCGACCACCGATTGAAAGCTAAGAGGTTAACAGCAGTGAAGGTATCCACACCATAGACGGCAGTTGATATCCCCAAAGAGATCCAAAGATATGCGTATGCGAAAGGAGTAAGACAAGAAGTTGATTTAAAATCGTTCAGACTCTACAAGATGATTAGTTTTTATTCTTCCGACATTCATCCAACCTTACGATAAAATCCCATTTCTGCTCAGGACGTAAATCATCCACCTTTGCACGTCTTGAAAAACAACCCATTTCGACGTGTAAATATGGGTATATATTTAATTAAATTCGTTTGGCTCTGCCACGATGACAATTGGTATAATGTCGAAGCACCTGGCTAGAAAGGAATCTGAATGAAAAGATTGTCGAGTATTCGTAAAGAGATTCAATCCGATATAAGGAATATCAGAGGTATATTGATGCACTGGTCGTTCTCCGCCTGCGAAGCATCGACTGTGCGGGTTGAATGAGGGTGATGTACAATATGTACAATTGATCTGTAGCAGATGGAAAGTGTACTTGATGGTACGCAATAAGAAATTGAGTTGGAAATGAAGTAAGACAACGATTAGTCTTGATTGTGAAGATCGAATAGATTTGTACCGGTATGGACGTCAATGATGGTTGGAGTGTGGATATAAATCGTTTCGGGTCGACCGCCGTGGGTTAAATTTGACAATAGGAAGATAAGAAGTGATTGTTCCCAGGTCCTATTGTTGGAGCATTTTGATTGAATGATTGATGTTTGACAATTCACGGAAATTGAAGTCGAAGTTGAATGCGATGGACAGATATTTAATTCACTTTTCATGCGATGAAGCGATCCAAGACCATAACAATCACCTTGTTAGTATCAGAATCTTCTATTGAAGATCAAATTGAGATTTTGAGATTTTGAGATTTCTTGGTTTGATCATGACCATGAGAAAAGAGAGTGTAATTGAATTCTTTTGAGTATGAGAGTAAGGATGAGAATGAGTGTAAGGATGAGGATGAGAATAAGGATGAGAATGAGTGTAAGGATGAGAATGAATGTGAGTGTAAGATATCTTTCTAGATTGTATTACTTTGAAGCGCGCGGGTTTGATCGTCCTTTGAGGTTGTGATACTCGATGGGGTATGATATGATTGAGAGCTGGTGGAGCTGGTGGAGTTGAAGTGATGAAGTGATGAAGTGACGAACAGATTAACAGATGAACAGATGAACAGAATGATATATCTCTTCTCTCTTCAACAGACAATGAAAAGGGCAAATCCAAGGTGAAGGGGATTGGCAATGAAACGAACGACACGATACAAGTACTGTAATCAAAATGAAGATTGAGCGAGCGGAAGCTGAGGATACTTCGTAGAGGAGAACAACTTGGAACCACCAAACCTCTCCGGGGAAGTATTCTCAATGTAAGATAAGATATTGATTTGTGGCAGGGATTGGGAACGCTAGGACGGCAGGGAGTATTGGTGTTCAATTGATCTTGGCGTTGCATTTATTATGGAGTAGGAAAGGATTGTGAGCTTGGATGAATGTTTGATGAGGAGAAACGAATGGAGGTTTGATATGATGTTGCGTGAGGGGTGGAGGGAGTGAGGGGGTGAATGAGTGGAGTGAATGAAGCAGTGAGTGAGTGGAGGGGGTGAGTGAGTGGAGGGAGTGAGGGGGTGAGTGGAGTGAATGAAGCAGTGAGTGAGTGGAGTGAATGAAGCAGTGAGTGAGTGATTAATTGAGTAATTGAGTAATTGAGTAATTGAGTAATTTGAGTAATTGAGTAATTGAGTAATTGAGTAATTGAGTCATCAAGTAATTGAGTCATCAAGTAATTGAGTAATTGAATGATTGAGTCATTAAGTAATTGACTAATTGAGTAAGAAAGAATTCATCAAGTAACCAGATACCTACCTACCCAACCAAGTAATACCACAGATAAAACGAATAATGAAGCAACCCAACCCAACCCAACTCCAACAATGCAACAATACAAATGATGACATAAGCAATCAATCCAACCATGCCATTGAACCAATAGACGTCGTCGCATCTTCCTTTGCGTCGGAGTAAACGATCATACAAGGAAGGTAGGTGTTGATTATTAGGTTCTTCATAAGTAACTGTAATTGATAGTGGGAGTGAAAGTGGAAGTGGAAGTGAAGTGGATATGGATGTGAACAAGAAAATGGGCCGAGGTGGATAAAATGGGGAGTGAGTGGATGGATGGATGGATGGATGGATGGATGGATGGATGGATGGATGGATGGATGGATGGATAGATGAATAAACGACGAATCAACGCACAAATTGAATAAATAACGTGAGACAAGTTCAAGGTGAAGAGGAAGAGGAAGAGATCCAATGTCTCACCCTACCCAATGCGCTCGTACCATTTTGTGGCTGTCGATGCATCTTGAGTGGCTGATGATGAAGGAAAAAGGTACACAGGTATGATATCCAATGCAGGGGATGCGCCAAGAGATAAAAGTGGAAGGATAAGCGCGTTTGAGGATGGATGATGGATGTGTATGGATGGATATGTATGGATGATGGATGTGTATGGATGGATATGTATGGATGGATGGATGGATGGATGGATCTATATATGTACGGTATATACATATGCAGGTAAATACTTATTACAGTAGTATCGATTAGATGCACCAGATCTCTTCGTAAACGAATGATAACAAACGAAAGTAACCATCCCACGGTATTCCAAACCGGCTCAAAAATCAATGGATGAGAGATGCATCTGAGATTTGATAGAAAGTAGTTGAAAGGTATATCATGAATACCCATCTCCATCCACTCAGCTCATGTATCTCTACCTACCTATCTACCACCCAATACTATACTCCCTTTAAAATCTAACCTCGCAACAAATACTCGGAACATCGCTTCAACTCACATGACCTACCAGTCCTTGCTTATCAAATCCATGCTTCTCGCTTTACTCCTCCATCCTCCATCCCCATCCCCATCCCCATCCCCATCCCCACCACAACTCAAAGGATTTCCCCAGTCCAAGATAACAGGATAACATGCACAAATAGAAAGGACCTGGTAACATCACAGGAATCAGGATACAGAACTCCGTATACAGTAGATAGGAACTAGGAAAACATAACCTTGAAAGTGGATCCTCTCCATCAAGCCATACATGCAGTGCTCTGTACAAGAAGCATATGCATCGCCCGATATGGATCATATTTAATTAATTAATCAAACGATTAAATGATTTATTACATGCGAGGGTAAGATTTTCGAGGCTTGTGATTCGAAAGCTTTACTGCCTTGGGTTTAGTGGGATTATGTAACTGGAGTTTGAGAGTTCATACCAAGTACTCCGGATACTGGACAATGATTAAATCATCCTTTTACTATTTCTGCTTCCGCTTCTGCTTTTCTCTTCTTCGTTTATTTCTCCTTCTCCTCCTTCTTCTCCTTTATCCTTCCAATTAGATCCATCAAGTAAATCATCTACCATTCTATCCTCTCCCTCCTCTCCACCCTCTCTTTCCTACACATCCCCAATCTCCAATCTACCCCAAACCCAAACCAATTCCCCAATTCCCTTTCCCTCCCCCTTCCTCTATTCTCCAAAACACATCCACCCATCCATCCACTCCTTCACTCACTTCCTTCTCCCTCCTAAATCAACAACCACCCACCCACGCACCCATACGCATAAGCCAAACCAAAACCCCATCCCCTTAACGTTTCACCCCCCAAACCTTAAACGAGAAAAATACAGAATCCCTTATCATCACAATATATAATACAATAAATACTCCATACAATACAACAAATCCATCAACCCCATGAATTGAAAAATAAAAGAAATACCCCCACGCATCTAATCCATTCCCATCAAGCTACTGGATAGATCGATGGGTAGTTTTAAATCCTGTCTGTAATTTTATTACTACCAATCTATCTATCTATCTACCCGTAGATTGTATCAGTAGCATCTTTATTCATAATCCTTAAATGAATTATATATCCCAAATGTATATCGTTATTATAATACCTAGATATTAAGTGATTGGATATTAATATCAACATCCATCCATCCATCCATCCATCCATCCATACCATTCAATATTAAACCATCAAACCCGAAAACCCCCTCTTCCAACCCTACAACACATTCCAACATCCAACATCCCAAATTCAACACCCTATCCCCATCCTCCATCCAATACCAATACTTTCTTTCCATCTCCCCATCTCCCCATCTACCTTTTTGTTTGTTCGTCTTCTGTTCTTTTATTTATATGTAATACCTAGGTATTTAGTCATAATCATTATATCACATCATATAAATAAACAACCCCATCAATCCAAAAAATTCGAGCGTAGCGAGCTAGGGGGTTTGGGGGCTTGCCCCCATGTATATATGTGTGTGCGTATATGTGTATGTATGCGTGTATATATGTATTTAAGAATTCATCTAGAAACCATCAACGCAACGCAATACAACACAATAAAACAAAACAGAACAAATGACGCTCCGCTGGCCCTCCGGGGGCCACTGCCGTGGAGGCGATCTTTAGTGTGGGGTTGGATGATGGTTATGGGGTTGGGTATGGGGGGAGAAGGAAGATGCGAGATGGGACATCATTGATTTCTTGTATCAAGCTTAAGGGGGGGTGGAATGGAATGGAATGTAGCGGTGGATGGGATGGGATGGAATTAATGAGCTTGAGGTTGGTAGATTGATTTTTATGATGTGGTTAGGAGAAGGAGAAGGGGAGGAATAGAAATAGATGTAATTACTAAAGATTTAATATTCTAATACTACTATTAATTACATATACATATATACCCCTCCTTTAACCCATTTATTACAATATTACCCCTCTATTCCTCTCGCTAAAAGGATATATATATTTAACGAGATACTTGACCAAATATTTATCAATCGAAACGAATATTTTTTAATTTCCAAGTCATTGTATCCTTAAGTATTAGGTGTAAGTATATACAAGTAGTCTATCTATAGCATTTAACCCAACGCTCTATTATCAAGATTCTATTACTATCATTATACGATTTCTATTTTCATGTAGGTTTAATTACTTCCTTTATATTCTCAAGATGTAAGGAATAAGCTAATAATGAACCTACTAGCCACTTAACTCTTTAACCATTAGAATCTAAACCACTTGAATTCCCATTCTTTAAAAAGCCTAAGATATCATAATTATAATCTTTTAATAATCATCAAATTACTAAGCAAGACAAAACTTATCATTGATCCAAATCTAAATCCAATAGAATTCATAGCTCGCCTTAAACTCCAAGTAAACAAGCAAGTAAGCAAGGAAGAAAGCAAGCATCGAAATCATAAATCATAACCAATGACCCTCGATTTCTACCTCACACCTTCATTCCAAAATCTACATATTCATTATCTATAGACCATTCATTACCCCCCCCCCCTTTCCTCCAAAACTACACCAAAATATTAATCACTTCAAGAATCACTCTCAAAATCCATCCCCATACCTAGCCTCCCAACACTCATCAATTAAGTGTACAATTATACATCTATACATCTCTACATCTGCAAATCCATCAATAAACCCAACCCAAACAAACCATCCCAAAGCCATCTTTTAATTACTTTCCACTAATCATTCTTCGAACTACCTAGATAATCACCCCTCCCCCACAAACTTTATCGAAACGTCACGTATACCTTAGAAATTACTCGTCTGATCATATAAATGAAACGAAGGTAAGCAATAACCAACTCGATAATCTCAGCATCTCTAATTTCTAGTATAAACATATCACTCAACCTTAGCGTTCGTATCAACTTCAATCACTAACCATAAACCATCCCGCGACAGCCACACAATCAAAACGCACAACAAAACCAAAAGTGCCCTCCGAAGTTCCAATCAATATTCGCAAGAACAGCCGTTCCATAAATATAACATATAGATATATCCACGCCATTCCAATTCTATACATACGATCTATACATGATCATTTTCATGGCACCGGGAATCTGTTGCGTCGCTTGGTGCTCTGAATCGGGAGTGGGAGTCGAATTGCAATTGCAATTGCGATTGAAAGGGGAAAAACGATGAGCGTGAAAAGAAGGAGAAGGGTGAGAATAGCCAAGAACGCTCGGGTCTTTATGGGAGAGAAGATGAAGGGTTGCTGGGATGGAGATCGATGGATAGGTGCGGGGTTTGATAAAATAGCTATGGGGAGTAAGTTTTGGGTGGGGAAATCGGGATAATTAGATGGTTGGTTGGTTTGTTGGAGGGAGGTGGATGGTGGGTATAATTATATTTGTTGGTTTATATAGGATTTGATTATTTTGGTGATTTAGTATTGGGTTAGGGAGGGGAGTGGGGATAGGGTTAGTATGTTATAGGGGTGTTGATGTTGATGTTGATGTTGATGTTGATGTTGATGTTGATGTTGATGTTGAGATGGTTGAATGTTGTAAGATAGTATCAGAGGTTGACTATTTTGATGTATATAATTCGTATTTGAACACTTTAAAAAAGAAAGATAAACCATCATCTTATAAACAATCGATACAATAACAATCGATATAATATTTCCATAGAAAAGGCATTAAAGGCCTCTCAGGAATCTATTAATTAATCTTGAATCTTTTGATGCATAATCACTATATCGATTCACTATTAATACCTCCAATCAATACTCTAAACTCCAAACCTACTAATACTAGAATGACATAATGCAAAACCTCCAGTTAAGTCCACCACCCTACATCCCGCCACCCCCCATTCCGCCATCCATTTATACCAAAAACAGCCATTTCGACCTATTAATAACTTTATAACAAATGAAGCTATTAAATTGAAATTTAAAATATAAATTTGCAATAGAATTATTAATAGATTTCAAAAGAAATTAAATTTTTATGCGATTTTTTAATAAAAAGTTATAAAAGAATGAAATCTCTAATTTCTCATTTATATGTAAATCCTATATAAAATTGAAACTTTTTTAAAATGCTAATAACTTTTTAACAAAAATTATTAAAAATAATTTATATGTTTTTTTATCATTATAATATAATAGAAATTATAAATATATTTTTTTTAAATATATTATACGTTATAATTAAGCTTTTATCTATAATTATACACTTTCTTATACAAATTATTTATTAATAAAACTTATAATTTTAAATAAATCATTAACCACAAATTATAATATATATTTAAAAGGATATATTATATTAGAAATAATATAAGAATTTCAAAAAAACGTATAAATTATTTTTAATAATTTTTGTTGAAAAGTTATTAGCATTTTAAAAAAGTTTTAATTTTGTATAGGATTTACATATAAATGAAAAACTAAAGATTTCATTCTTTTACACCTTTTTTTAAAAAACTCGCAAAAACTTGATTTCTTTTTAAATCTATTAATAATTCTATTATAAATTTATATTTTAAATTTCAATTTAATAGCTTCATTTATTATAAAGTTATTAATAGGTTAAAATGATTGTTTTTGGTATAAAATAGGTGGCGGAATGGGGGGGGTGGCGGGATGTGGGGTAGGGGACTTATCCTCCATCTACACCTCATTCCCGTTTCAAACTATCACTATAACAACATCTTACATCTCAATCAAAAGATATCCAACCCCTCCTTTTCTTCTAAACCATTTCCTTTGAAAATCCATTTTGAAAGTACCTCCCTTCTTCCCCTCTTTCTTCACCCAATCAATATCAAACTAAATCATCACTTCAATATACAAAATCAACCTTAACATCAAATACAAACCCCTTAAACCCAAATCCCACTCCCCACTCCCTACATACAAATTCTCAACCTCTCAACTTTTCTCTACTTCAACAAAGCAATCCAACTCCTAACCCAACAACGAACTTCCGATCAAAATACTTCGATGCACCCGAGAAATTTATATATAAAATCAAAAAAATTACTTAGCAAAGAACGAATCCTCTCTGATCTAATTTTCCAGTCGCACGATTAACCTACAATGACATCGTTGTTCAAATTATACAATGACATCGTTGTTCAAATGATATATTGCATGACGTGATTCAAGATAATTAACAAGTGCCTCCAGGGCTAATGCTAACAAACACCCTTCGCTTAACTGAACCCTTACGTTTAGGAACCCACCCACCTACTTACCCACCTATCTACAAGCTACATCTCAGCCAAAAAGAAGGGAAGGTTGAAAATAAATACCTAATCGATAATCTATCACCATCAACATCAACATCAACCTAATACTTGAAAATAAACGTGAAGAGTAAAAAGTACTCAATCCAAATCATTATAATCACCTGCTCATCTACATCTAATTATATCTTCATTTTGATAGTAAATCTGTGTTTGAAATGGAGAATTAAATGTATGATTATACTAGGATTTAGAGAGCTTATTAGTGGAAAGTTAGATGGATAGCGTATATGTATTGCTTTTCGATGTAATGGTTTGTGGTATAATGATAAGATTAGGGGTTATTTGGGGAATGAAGTAGTGAGGCGATAAGATGCAGAGGTGGTGAGTTGTAAGGAAGTAATTAGGATATGATTAATTGAGGAGTAGAGGGAAAGATCAACTTTAGTCCATGGGAGAATTAGTATTCTTTTGATCTTTGGATCTTTGGGTCTAATTATAAGTTGATTAAGATATAACTAATTAGTAGATTAGATAATTGACAGTAGATCATGATTCATATAGTCTTTCGGGGATAAATCATTTATTATGATTTTATACAAACTAATCAAACCTAGGAATATACTCGTTAATACGAAGTATAGGTTTCTTATTAATGATTTTTCAAGTTGGCATATTCAAGAGTCAAGACCTGAAGAAAAAATACATCTGGCTTGGATATCATCGTTTGAAGAATTTACGGAAATGAAAATGTGCTCTGCGATGTTATGAAGTGATTTATTAGCCCACTGGTGGTCCAACCTTGCGACTGTTCTCTTGTTATGCGGTGGCTTGATATATCCCTCGGTTGAAGCATCTATCTTTTTCGACATTCTGAAGATGATCATTACTAAAAGACACACTTGCAGAACGATATCTTGTTATTTTTCGTCTAATCATTCTTTTTATTTCACCACGTAATTATATGAAAGTGCTACATAAAGATCCGTGAGATATCCATCGAAATGCCAGAATAAGGAATTATCAGGTTAACCAATACAAGTGAGCTGATGGGAGCCGCACTAGATGCCACTTCTTGCAGTATCGCTTTTCCGATCATCACCACAAAGGCTAGAGGCACCGCTATCGAAGCTTTCAGGTCTGGAACCAGTTTCCTTCTCACGAGTAAGAGGTTTCAAGGTGATTCTCCTGTCTATCCATACATATCGACTCCTCTTACTTCTGATTCATGCCAAAGCACCTTTTTAGTATCCTCTGGCTCTAATACCGCCATGAGGATGCATTCTTAAGAAAGAATTCCCTCCGAGGTATTATAACTTTGTGTAGTATCAACACGATATGTAGTTTGTTGCTTGTATGCTTATTGCTGATAATTATTCTTATAGTAGTTAGATGATATGAACTTAGACTGAGGGGGTCAAAAACACGCGCGAACGGACCTAGCTTGCCCCAATCTTGAATATAAGCTAGGTTAATATTCTCGCTTGAGAAGAACTATATTATGTGAAGATAGGCCAAGTCGCATCTTTTTTTTTTGTTCAATCTTTCATTTGCTACAACACTGATTGATAGGAGAGGTAATACATTTAAGCAAGGCAAGGATTTTTCAGCAAACAATCATATCAAAACATTAATAAAAAAGTATCAATGGACATGAACAGCAGCAAGAATATATCAACTCTGACAAGCATAAGATCCATCCCTTTCTATCTATGATCACATATATTAGATCTTGCTCCCTTCTTCAGTTACTATCTCTTAAGTCCACCCTCTTTTTCACGAACAGTATATGAAGAAACCATTCTACATCATAATAAACCAATAATCAACCAGAAAGAGAGAAAATCTTGACACTAGATCTAGTCATCTATCTCCCAGTCTATCGCAACATTCAGCCTCCCACCGAAAGAAATGGGACGGTATAATTCTGACAAATTAAAGAAACCATCTAGGAGATTCGGAGACTTCAAGTTCAGATTATTTATATCAATACTAAGGACAAAAAAACAAAAGCAATTAGACAGCAAATAGTCTATAAATTTAATACCTAGGTAACTATTACCAGATGTATTCAATGCTTTGTGAGATAAGTTTGGAATGAGCACTACTCATTGCTGTAGAAACCCAATAACTAGTGATCATTCGCGAATTTTGTCGTGGTGCACGTGTTGAGCAATGAATGAAACAACATCAATTTGTAGAGCAGTTCAAACAATAATATATAAATTTCTCCACGACCTGTAACCTTCACATACCAGTAGAACTCTATCAAAGCACAGTATAATCAATACAAGAACAAACTTACACCATACACCATACACCATACACCATACACCATACACCATACACATCCATACCATACCACACTACCCCAAACCCACCATTCCACAACCCTCACAATCCACCCAACAATTCACCACATCAAACACCCGACGTTAAATCCCCAGCGCCCAAAAATAGTGCAGAAATGCCAAGCCACTAGTCAAAGCACATCAAAGTATAACCTTATCCATAGTTCCAAGCTATACCACCACCAGCGTCTTAGTCACCAGATGAGGCTGTAACGCCGCAAATGCCACTTTGTAAGTAGCGCTGTGAAGTGACGATCGGGCATTATACACGCCTGTGCTGTGTTACCTGTGTCGTGAAACGGGACCCAATGGAATGCGTCCAGCCCTAAAGGGAATACGGTGGGATCGATCAATGCAGAAACCGCGGGTTTTAATGCCGTGAGAACATGACGAATAGGTAGATATCTTTCTTCATTGAAAAATTAGGGGTATATTTTTGACTTTTTAGTATTGGGAGCTCGTCCTCAGGCGCCATTACGTACTAATCTTTAATCAGAGTAAACAATTAACTGGGTATCCTCAACTCTCATCAAAATCAGAGAACTAATTTCCAGTGCTGTAATTCATCCGTGCTGTATTGTAACGAATGTATATAACAAAAAAACATTCGCTTGCGCCGTGGCAACCATAACGAATTAATCATCGCCATGGCTTAACGATTTAACCAGCTTCCTCCCTTAACTCTCGGATCAATTTCCGATCTCATCGCCCTGGTGTCTTCGTAGTCTTCCCCAACAAATACAACCGGTCTCCCATGATCGAATTTTTTGCCAACTTTAGGCGTCGCATCATTAACCGTATTCGATTCTTCCAATTCCAGCGTGTCAATGTCAGAAACGTCATCGTGTTTGATTGAGATATCTGTTTGGATACCGATTTGTAGTGGGATTCGATTTTTAGGTGGTAAGTAATTGGATGGGAGGACGGAAACCTTAGCGATAAGTTCGGCCATTGACATTTCAATGTTGAGCTTGACGAGGTAGGCGAGAGGATGAAATTGCATATATCTGGCGGTGGTGTTAGTTGTAGATTTGAAGAGGGGTTACGAATAAACCAAGGGGGGTGACAGGTACGTTTCAGATTAGGACTGCGGACAAAATCAAGAATAACTTACACAAAAGAGTTACGCAAACTCATCATGCCAATGATCAGCGCATCCATACCAAGGGAAAATGCTACCAGTAAAGCATTAAACTTGATTAATGTCTTGTACTTCTTTAACCCATTGCCCACTAGTTTGCTATGCACCGTCTTCATGAAGTAGAAGTTCAACCATGCATCAACTGCCAAGTAAATGCTTTTCTCGCATCGGTCCCAGATATCGTTTAGGTGAATATATTTCTCCGAGATTTGGAGTCTGGCGGGAATCCAAATGCAATAGACGGATATGTTTATGAATGTAATGCATACTGCAATCGCGATCTTAAGATGCATAGCTTTGCGCTTGGTGGTGAACAGAATACTGATTCGATTTACAATAATCTGAAGAAGAAACTGAACTTGGAGTGCCCAGAGGGTCAAAATACAAAAGAAAAATGCGAAACTATATTGTGTTAGATGGATAGGATAAATGATCATGAAAACTATGAGACATACCTGGGAGGAATGCTGCCAAATAAATGAAGCCAGCATATGATTGAAAAGCTCAGACAGACAAAAATTTCAGACCAAATCATTACCACATATGGAGTATGAACTCGAGTAATCCCATAGCGTTCTCGAACTCGTTTTGTTTGCTTATATGCCGTCCATGTTGTTAACCATCCAAACCCTAGAGTCCATCCGAATGCAATTGATGCTATAGCCAAGTCGCCGTGAGAGGTCGGTTGTGGTACATAGTTTGAAGATAGTAATGTAAGCATGGTAATGATTGATATTGAAAATGCTTCTCCGAAGTTAGATCATTGCTGGGTGGAGCTCAATGAAATAATGAAATCAAATAAACTATCAAGTGAAAAGACACAATAGATACAAGATGAGATAATAATGATCATATAATAATGAATGTCGTTGAGGATATAAGGCTCAGGGCTGTGTGGTTCCGGGAGGAAAGTAAAAATCTGTTTGGATCTATCCGAATGTCAGAATTTAGCAGACCCCAACGAAAACCCTAATTGAGATCAGTGATCATAGTGTTTCGTTTTCAAATATATGCTATACTGTGAAATGAAGATTCCTTGTAATAAGAATCAGGATGAATCAACGCCCTGAGCCACAGTTAGAGTAGAAAATCCTTCCTAGTGAGTACCCCAAGCCTTGAGAAATTGGAGAATTATGATCGATAAATAAATGAAAAAGTATGAAAAGGTATGCAATCACTTGATTGTAAAAGAAAACGCTCCTGATTCGCCTACCAAACTATTTGTATACTTCAGGCGAACTTTTCATTCATGCGTCCACAATTTGATATACAAAACTCAGTGGAAAGTTACAGAATGCCTCGGCTAGCCAGTTAGAATGGTACCACTTGTTCTCGTCGAACAGATTGCCTTTGAGATGAACTAACGTTTGGGGGTGCTGGAACAATCTATGAGACATTCTCATATGTTGAAAAATCCCCGTGAAAAATTCTCGGGAGATCTACAATTAGGGAAATCCTTACACATGACAGGGGATTACCTAGGGTCATGGAAATGAAAGTATACATGGCAATGGGATAGCGAGATCCCAACAACCAACAGAATGGTAACGACAAGCGAGGTGATACCGAACGAGGCCGAAAGGCCGTCGAGAAGTTACGGGAACAGTATTGTACGTTTCCATGTTATCATCGTGCTAACGCAAGTTGTGATGTTGAAGGCAGCTTTCTCGTATACCACAAGGATAAGTGCTTGTTCACATTGAGAGAAAGTTGGAAATTATATGCCTAGTCTGTAATATTAGTATGATTCAAGGAAGTTTTATATAGTCTGCCAAGAGACGGGACTTGGACATAATAGGATTGGTGAACGGCCGGGTTATATACTCCGGGTTGTCTGCTCAGACTATGAACGCCATGGCCTCTCCAGTCAAAACCAAGAAGTTCAAACATCATTAAAACTCTCCCAACTCTTTCGTTATAAAGATGCGAGGTAACAAAGTATATTCAAAATCTGAAATCTGATTATGGTTTGATACCGATAAGAGACTTCTCAAAGGAAACCTATTACTAATCCCATCTAAAGGATGAAGACAGATATTAAGTGGTGAGTACAGATCTGATGATACATCACAGTCTATTGGACTATGAATATTAATGATGGGAGTATCATGATCTGTCCCAGATACGGGCATGATGCTTCTTGTGAGGTAATGCAGATATCGATTCGTGTTGCGATGGTTGGGTTCACATATGGCCCAAAGTACGCCACTTGTAAATCACGTGACTTTATTGTACAAGTAATTTGCACTCTAACTTGTTGGAAATCAATTGTATGCTACTTTGATGATCACCGGGATCTAATTCATTTGGGATAAGCATATTAGATATCGATTGAATTGAAGTGCTTTTCCTTCCCGGTTGGTTGGTCACGTCGTCGATCCGACCCATGAGCCATTCCGACCAGCTACTGGGGCTACCCACTTGGTCAATCATGCTGGGAATGACTTTCCCGAACGGGTCCCATTAGTTAATCGGGGGTTTTTTTTTCATGACATGCAAAGGTATCTTCTCTCAAAACTACTGTACAACCCCTTATTGTGGCATTCGGATGCCTGGTACCAATAGTAATGTCAAAGAAAGTATATTCTTCAAATTCCAATGATCTCCATTACTTAAGCGGAGGATCCCGTTCGGATAAGGCATTCTGTTACTCGATATCGATAGGATAAATTCGTTGAAGACCGGTGAGATTAATCAATGGAATAGCTAGCTCAGAGCGGGTGAGAACTAGATTTTAGAAGCCGACTATGCAAGGCCGCTCCGCTAACTTTACAGGACGGCTGGTAGCGTTGGATCCGCAATAAAATACAGTACAGTATTCTCCAAGGCACCTCAAACTCTAATAATATAAAGGGACTCCACCCGAATACATGGAAAATGAGGAACAAAGTTCACCGGGTGATTTTGCCATATTGTTGATGCCAGTTAAAGCATAGGTAATCTTAAAAACTCGATCCTATCGAATTTAGATTGTCGATTTCTATACTTCTATTTCTTGAATAATCCAACCTCAATGGAAAGTTCGCGACATGGCAATTTCAGAGGTACTGTGGGAGGTTGAAAGTTATAGCGAGAACTCTTGCAGGTTGGGATACCCCAGGCAACATTGTTGTCCATGGTTCAGACTTTGTCAAGCTGCAGGATTATATGAGCCCTCCATGGAGTACTTTGTGGAAGCTAATGCCACGACACTCCTCAGCCATTCGAGGCAAGTTAAACTGCAGTTTTCCTCCTAGAACTTGTTTGGGTTGAGATCCGATTATTGAACATTTTGTCAAGCTCTGGACTTGAATGTCGACCTTCAAGTATCGAAAAGCACAAGAACATAATAGTCGCAGTTAGTTGTCAAATCTGCCGATTAAATGCTTGCTAAACAAAGAAGGGCTACACAGGTAATTATGCAGTTGGCTTGTGGCAGAATGGTTATCCAGTCAAATTATGATATCAGAAGACTGTCATCTCATGGATTGTATTCATTTGAGAAATTCAGTTTTGCTGGGTAGGGTTTTGATTTAAGGTTGTTTCATTAATCTTGAACCTTAGAATTCCCATGGGGAAGGAATTCTTTTTTTAATCACAAATAGACTATTGTAAGTCATACCAGCCAATATTTGATCCTAATTTCGCGATACCAAGACAAGATACCTCTCTTTATTGAACTTGGATTTCATAGGTGAATACGGTACTCTAAAGTCCCGGTCTATCATTCTAGAATACAAGATGAATTAAGCTTTCGAAACATTCCCATTTAACATTATATGGAATATGTTGTATTCGATCTATAAGATTCTCTTTCCTCGCCTTGTAGAAGTTCTAGAAATCTAAATTATGTTAGAATCAAATATAGATAACATGATCTTCTCATTCAAAACAGTTTCGGTTAAATCGTTTTGATATTCAAGCTGAACTTGAACTTTATTCCAATATCATCTCACATACGCTCAAGATATTTCGAAGCCATTCAACTCAAATATATTTCATTTCAAATCCGCCGAGTTGAAGTTTAATCAAGTGTTCCAAAGGTTGATGAGATTCCAAGTCAATGGAGTTGAACATCGAAGCATATTGCCATATCTTTGAAGGACAGATGCTTACGTTCTAGTTTTCCCGTCTTCGCTTCATATATTACATTTTATTATACGTTATTCAATTGTAATTTACGTTATATGCTAGGCTTATGACTTCATCATCGCTTCTTCTGGGTTGCTGCCAAATTCATTAACTGGAAACTTAGAATAATATACTAGAATAATCAACTAATGCATGGTTTTATCCCTTGTGGAGAATACAATCTGAATGAATCCAAATCTTGGCTAATTGTTCTACTAGCGGAGAAAAGTTGAATATCCTTTGCCTTTATACTTACATTATCTGCTTCATAATTACCTTAATAACAATCATTTCTTTATGTACAGAGCTCAATCTTCTAGATCAATGGATTCCACGATTATTAATACGTCCTAAATCTAACATGATACTCCCAAAAAAACGAGTATTCAACTTTCACAAAGTTGTGGAAACATATCTGCTTCCTTTCTTCTTATTATGGAAATTGCAGGAGTTGTCTCGAAAGTTTATTTGCGTGCATCTTCTCTCTCTTTCTATCAGTGACATGCATTGAAATTGAATACTTCAATGAAGTAGATCTGAACTGATATTCTCGATTCGATCTAACGTTCCGATATATTTGACTTTGTCAAATTTGATCACAGCTTTAATTATGCTTCAATGTACGGTTCATCATTTCATCACACATAGCGATCATTTCTATCTAACAAATGAGTATGTGTCCCAGGCAATTCCATCATGTGTAACTTCAAAGCACTTAAGTGGTATGTGATCCAGATTGAATATCTCAGCTTTATTATTTACGAAAAGGCCCGATACCCCTGGAAGTAACGAAACCGGGAAAGTTCGTATCTAGCTTCTAGGTCTTCCCGCGTTGATCGCTTTAGTTTTTTTCGACTGCGCTGGTATAGTTTCTCATAGAATGGAGATTGTTACGAAGATAGTTTAACATACAAGTACTCCCGTAGTAATCCTTGGAAATATGAAGATATTCGACAGGTCAAAGGGTGCTGACCAGAGCAATGTGTTTCAACTCAGCTTAAACTCCACTATTACAATCTTCTTTATTCATATCGCCAGGTAGTATCCAAATAAACATTCTAAGATTAAGGGAAAGGCCAATCATGTTACCATTTTTCAAAAGTTCCATTCTTGATAAACAAATATACGAGTAGAGATCTTTGCAAAATCACTCTGCTGGGTCTTGTCGTACTAGTATACTGAGTTGAATACTCTCTGGCCGCGCGAGCAGTACAAAATTATCATCATGTATATTCTGAAATTGTAAAATATATCTCGTGAGCTCAAGTGACTGCAATAGTGTTGATTGCGCCGTAAGAGTAATCGTCGCTTCCAGAATTGCCCCTTTTAATTTTCTAGTTTTCAACACTAATTACGTCACGAGATATGTTTACAGTGCTTTTCTGATCTTGATGCAGAATCATATCTGCGATAATATCGACTCTGTTAATCAGAGATGCGATGTATATTTTTATTTTTGGAGTATACGATCTCCGAACTTTCTGTCAATGTTCTGGAAAAATGGCGTAGTAATGCATTTGAACCACTCTTTCTGGTTAACAGACCAGTGTTGCCATTAATATTTCCCGTATTTGGTATACGGGCCAATATAATAGTATATAAAGCTTTTTCGGAAAACATATCTGTATATAGTATTAAATTTTATATCATTATAAATATTTAATATTATAATAGTACTGAATACTATCAGAGATATACTTAAATACTGGAATTTGATCTAAAAGACATATTCTAAATCCTAATTAGGTATAGAATGTATATTTCAGATTTTGATTAGGTGTAGAATAATGATACATTTCAGATTCTAATTAGACTTAAAATAGCATTCCAAATCAAAATTTAGTATTTCAAAATATTGCTAGTAATGTTGAATTTTTTTATATGTATTGAAATACGTATAAATTTGTATTATACGTACAGAAGTAGTAACTAAGAATCCAATATCAGCCACCGTTTCACTAGCGTATACTAATAGCAACACTGTAACTGACAATATCCGCTTCCACACTCTTATATCAAGCTACTAAATCCCCGATTCCCGATCAAGATTTCACCATGCTAATAGCCATGATGCTAAGGCAATGCCATATAAATAATCCACCAAGTGAAGCCAGAATCTCAGGATAAGAGTAATTGATTCATTGAAAGAGGTATACGCTAATCGCCTTTAGCGGAGCTGATTTTTCTACATCGGGCTTTTCGTCGACGGCGGTAAGGCAGACTAAGGTGTAATGGAATTCAAAATCCAAAAAACTCTTGCTAAAAAAACCAGAGACTAGATGAGTCTACCAAAAGAAAATGTGGCAGTCATTTGGAGGCTGATGAGAGAAACTGAGACACGGCATTGCCGCCTGTTAAAACCTCCACCTCGTGACCTGGTTCCGAGTCGAGTAAACCTGGCTAGCTGTCGTTACTTGAGCTATGATTCCAAGTAGCGCTATCTTTAAATTAAAGTGATGAGAACTCTCCATGTTCTTCAAATTCAAAATGGTTAGCTTTTGAACTTTACTGAATCTTCCGCGTATATATCGATTCAAGAGCGCGTTTAAAAAAATTATATACGTGAATTATTCTTTGTTACTTCGATATTAGGAGAGAGCTATAAAGAGAAACGCAAAAGTAGCAATGATATGAAGAACCAATATTTAGATTGCCAATCCTTCTAGGGCTGTTATAACTAGGCTACGCAAAAAAATCTGTAACCTGCAAAGCGGATTGCATAATTCAACCTGCAGATTATCTACTCAAAGTTTAATTCAATCCGTAGGTTATTTATTACAATTTCCAAAAAAAACCTGCTTTATATAAATAATCTACAAATAATTTGTTAATTTGCAAATAATCTATTAATCTATAAATTATTTTATCAATTTTATATTTTAATCTAATTATTATACTGATTATTATATTAATTATAAAAATAGTCTATAGATTGATAAATTAACGGATTATTTACAGATTATTTATACCTACTCTACAAAACCCTATTAGAATTTCAAAAAACCCGATCCGCGGATCTGATTTATGACGGATTACCCGTTGAAACAAAAATCCGCTTCGCGGATCCCCGTTGCGCAGTTTAGTTATAACGGTTAGGAGAGTTCTTTTACGAAGTTACGAGTACTCTCATGACTTTATCTAATTGATGCAAATCTTAAAAGCACGCCCACTAGACCTGTGACCTTTTACATTATCAGTATACTAATCATTGTAACTTCAAAACATCATTCTTGGAACTTGATTATAACTTGACGAATCCTTACACGACCTATTTTCTCGTTCCCATCATCAGCCTATAATTACAACTTGAAAGTCAGGGGACTGGATGTATTGTTCATCTTAGAACGCTGACATATTTTTATGAGGTACATAAGCTGAAAACCGCCACATGCGCTTACTTCAGAACGATACATAATTAAGCCTATTTGCACCGCATACATCGCGCATCAGGAAAACTGGCCACTTTCAGATAATTGCATAGGCTTATTACATGTATTTTTGACCGCTGGCGGCATTGTTCTTGCGAAGTTAACCATTCATGACTTCTATAAACAGAGCTTTGGGTCAGCATTTCTGCCTCCACACACCTTGTTCCTGTTTCGGCTTACAAGCTGACAATATATACCCCTATCAATTAACGCTCGCTTAAGCAAGTGAGCCGCACCCATAAGCGTGTAATGGGACTTTTAAACCAGGTTTGACCCGTTTGATCAGTTCATACACTTATTGGACCAATCACAGTCACATCCAACATTCATTAGAAATCTGACGAAGAAGTCAAAGATTTTTTTTTTGAAAGATAAAATAGAGCGCAAGGCTCATTTCCATTTTTTGTTAAAAAAGAGGATAGAAAGTAACAAGAAACACATACAGAGACCAGAGATCATAAAAATCAAAGAAATGCATAACACAATCACCCAATAAAACAAAACCCCATTTCTCCTACTTCATTGTCTTCCCTTTCCACTTGCCCCCAAAATAGACATACTCTAGAGAAAAATCAAGCGAATCTTAAGTGGGATAAAACCCGTGATTTAATCGCGATTCGTTTAAGCTTCCCACTCAATAGCAACATCTCTCTCAACAACATCCCCTTCAATCTCGTCCCTTTTGCCAGCAGGAGCATCACTTCCGGTGCAATAATCATCCTTGCTATCACCGCTGACGCAGCCGGAGGCACAGAATTGAATGAATCTGATATCTCCATGTTCAATACAAGCCCAGAGTGATTGTTGTACGTAGAGGTTCGAAGTAGGAAGGTTGTTTGCGAGCAAATTGGTATTGGCCTTAGTGATGTAGTCGCCTGTGTGAAGTTGCATTGTTAGTATATTATATGATTTGGTAGTCTTTCGGACTAGAAATTGTGTAGCTGAGAAGAGCGTCTCTGTGGGGGTATAACTTACCTCTTCTGAGAAGATCGGTACCGCAGTAGATACCACCAGTCTTGCAGCTTTTAGCAGCTGCTAACCCGGAGAGCAGGGAGGCAACGGCAAGGGTGATGATAGATAATTGAACCATTTTGAATATTTGAGATTTGAAGATAGTTCGTGAGATGGAAAGTGTTTGTGTGGTTGTTGGATGATTAGAGTTAGAGGTAAAAGTTGTTATTGTTGATGATAGTTGTAAAAGCTATTTCACAACGAAGGTGAGGTCTTTATATATGCCTGTAGGCTATTCATCAAAATTATATATCAGTCAAATTTAGGACTTTCTTACCCCATTGCTAACATTAGAGTACGAAAAATTTTCGAATCCTATGGAGGATCCTTCATACATTGATGCCCAGTCATCGTCTTCATGTAAAATCAGCTTGACAACAATATAACGAAAATTGCCTCAATACAACCAGCCGTAGAAAGAGGAACGAATGCGTCCTTGATGTTTAAGGATTTATCATCATTTCTACGGGTATGTGATCAACAGCTCTTTCGTCTACGTATATAGATGGCACTGAGACCATCATATGTCGGCTCAGAGTTTATGATCCTATCATTTGGGCGTCGAGGCCAGTTTAGCCATAGCTAATAGCGCTTAATTCATGTAGAAATGAGAGAAAACCGGCTCATTTCATTTACGTCAAACGTCTGAAATGATTTCATCTCATCTGATGTAGAAATAAATTGCTAATTCTTCATACATTGTTGGTATTAACTTGGTCAGTTAAAGTGTAAGTACTTAAATCTCTTTTGGTATAGTCATCGTTGTTATTCTCTATGTAATCTATGGAATGGAGGACGACTTTATAGACGTCCTCGAGGTGCTAGTACGCTAATACGGTTAGACGTATTATTCGTACAGCAGCCCAAAAGTCACATGATCCATTTCCCGACATACATCAACTGAGAGGTAGAGCATATCTCATGAACCAAGTAGTATGCATGGGGACCTAAAAGAACTCTTGTAATAGGTCATGTATAGCTATTATGAAACATTGTATCCTGATAAATGGTAAATTATAATCGAATAAATCTGATGATTCATCTCCTAAGCTTCAGAATCTCGGAAAAGTCAAATGATATCAGTAGGGAAGGCGAATGCTTTTTCATTCTACACCCCTTGCTTATTCTCTCAATTTTTGTCTGTTCTATGCTCCAAAGATACACTTCTCACTAATGATTCTGCTTTGTGTGATATCATTGATAGCTTTTAAGTGGAAAACAGTTCTTCAAATGATGGCCTTTTTCGTATCATCATGGGCGCATAATTCCTGCCTCGAGGGAATATCACAGGCCCTGTGATTTGAGGAATATTTGAGACGACTATTTAATGCAAAGCTGTATTTATCTGTAATTGGCATTGCTTTAGCTTAATGATGGTATCTCAACATATAACTTGGGCTGAAGTAACACGCATAATTTATAGAGACTGCTCTGCGGCGCATTTGATAATGCCACCAGGTCCAGGGAGATAATCCTAGAGTAGATCGGATTGCGGTCTTCGGGTTAAAGCAGTTATTGTCAGAATTCGTTTGTTTCAAAAAAAGCAAATTTTCGCTGTTCGACTGGGGGGGGTTCGTGGCGTTCTTAGCAAAGCAGCCAGAATGTTTCTTTCCACCTCATCGTATATGCCGCGCCGTCTCACTGGATTTGTCTTCGTTTATGCCCCGAATCTTCCAATTCTCTATCGGTTCTCGGCGTAAGCCAATAAAGGTGCATTGCATTGCGCATCTCACCATCGTACAGAGGATGCTGAATCTTGTCAGCCTTAAAATCAAACAGTAGATGGTAACTTTTATTTATATCTAGCTCCCAGGCTTTTTGTTAAAGTATAATCTACAGCCATCATGATCATCTATAGCGTTCACTGCCGTGACAACTGTTAATTAATGTGAGTTGGGGTGCCATATAAACAAAGAATTTTATATCTGTATTAAGAGTGTTTTTCACGATATTGTAACATGTTCCATTGCTGTAATTTTGAGCCTTTATATTTCCCTGTTCAGTACTAAGTGATCATGGAGTTCATGAAGTTCGGAAAATTTAATAGGTCAAAATTGGAATCAAACAATATACTAGACTGAGATAGCATTGATATATAATCTATCATAGCTGTAAACCTTCCAATATCCATAAACTAAATGAGCGAAATGTATCAAAAAATCAAAAAGAATACAAAAGCAAATAAACCAGCGAGATCAAACATCAAAATCCACACACGTCTGAGATCCACCCAAAGCCTGTTGAAAAGGAATAAAAAGTATCCTAGTCACTAGCAACATCGAAGGCCGAATCACGCTTGAAATGACTATTGGGAGTCCAATTCGACAACGTCTCACTAACTTTCAATACGTTAACAGCGGTCACTGGTACTCTACCTTGAAGAGCTGGCCGCTCAGTTTGCACTGTTGAGAAAGTTAGCAATCAAAGTAACCGCCGGTTCGATATAAAATCAAGTGCTTTACTGAGCCAATTCATCTTCAATAACTCCGAGAGCTATTCTTACCAAGTGCTAGAAGCTTCAAATCGGTGAACGCTACCATAGAAAATGACTTACTTCAAATACTACCGGGTGTAAGAACTTCTCCTCTGCGTAACAAAATGTATGCTTGGCCTGTAGTTGCCTGGGCCAAAGCTTGAGCCATGCGAGGAACAAGCTTATTCTGTTCAACACCCTCACCACATTCCTCAATCCAGTCTAGAAATTGGTTCGTTGGATAGACGGAACCCCAGTACTCTCCACCAATTGTAGCGGCGTAGTCCTTTGCGTTTTGGTTGGTGGCAGTTGTTCCAGTATAGAAGACTGTTTTACCGCCGACCCTGGTGTTTGTTTTTACCCAGTTCTCGATGGTCTCTACACTGGGGAATTCTTTCGCCCGAGCTTCGAGACCAGAAGAAATTGTCGGAGCTGCAGCAACTGAGGAGATGAGGGTGATTATAGCGGTAAATGTAGTGAAGAACTTCATGCTTAATGTATGTGTAGGTATCGTTTATGATGAGAGTATAAAAATTTTTGAAGCAAGTGATAACTGGATGGTTCTGTTATATTAGAACTACGAGGCGAGCTTCTCAATTATATACTGAAATTCCTATCCCCATCTTGAACATACCTTGCTTCTATTGGTTAAAAAAAGATTCAACCCACGCTTACTCTCCACGACATAAAGAATGCGGCACAACTAGCTCCTAGTAGGCCTGCAAAAAAGCTATATGAAACTCAAGAACAGAATTCTGATTTTGAAACCTTTCCAAAGATAAAGTGCAACGCGCAGTATTTCCTTGGGAGTCAAGAATAGTCACCGACAGAGAGCTCGCAACGATGCTGACGAGGAGAATTTCGCCGCTGTAGCTTCACATTCCCTCAATTTTATCTTGTTCGACAGGATAATGTTCGGTGTTTTCAATTTCAACCATTTCCGGAGTACATTTATGTAAAAAATGCTTGCCAATCATGAGACATCTATAGCTGAACGAAATCCCGATTTTGACGTTGAAGTGCTTCCTAAGCCGTGCCACAATTGTATATCGTAGTAGGATAATCTAAGAACTTTCAAATGATGATCACAGACAACGACGTAAAAGAAAGTGTAACACTTACATTATGCTTATTTATTCGGGGATTTCTTATTTTAGATTAAAAGCATTTTAAGATGGTAGGATTATATGTCTTCGTGCAATGGAATATGAGGCTGGACATAATTGCGCCGTATGAGGCTGACCAATAGACATTTTCGCTTGTTTCATGGCGTCTATGACAACCTGGAAGTTCAAAACTTTCTGCAACTTTTCAATCTCGATAGAGAACTGCCTCCCCAGCAGACTTTGAGTTAAGATCACCCAAAAACCGAAAACAAAACAAAACCAAACCCCAAAGCTTATTCTCAATCTTCATTCTGATATTCATTTTCCTGAAACCCTTCGACTTCCCACATCAAACTCAAAAGAATGGACGCAGATAATCCAAAAATATTGACTGAAGCCGCCTCCAATGGCAAAATTGATGTACTGAAACAACTTCTCGAAGACACAACGCAAGAAGAAACCATCCAAGATTTGCTAAACACAGCAGCATGGAAATCGCAAATATCAACTGTCGTCTTCCTTCTATCGAAATATCCTTCCGTTCTGCTTCTTGAAGAAACCATCCGTGCGGCTATCTACTCATCATCCATAGACCTCTTTTCAACCCTTCTTTCCAAGGATTCCACAATCATCAACCACCAGTTCGATAGACGAGGCACACCTATTGCTTTAGCATGTATGAGCAAGCAGCCGGTTGAGTTCCTGGAGTTCCTATTGAAGGCAGGGGCGGATCCAAATCAAGATCCCGATACTGCCCCTCTTCCGTTGGTATCTGTAGCTGCTTTCTATCACGATTCTAGAGCGGCAGAATTGTTGTTGAAGCATGGTGCAAAGTTAGAGGACTCCGGGGCTCTTGAAATGGCGATGCGGAGAGGAAATGAGGTCATGGTGCACTTTTTAACGGATTATGGTATGAAGTCTGGTGAAGTAGAAGCCTAAGATCACTAGCTATAGTGTTCTGGATTATATACCGGTATTCTATTGAAATACGATGTACCTTTCACTAGTTTCACAATTAGCATACGCAAGCATTCAAAGGGCAAAGCCTCGGTTTCTTTGCATAAGCTTGACCGTATCACCTCACATGACATAGGAACAGAGACGTTCCCTTGGACACGCAGTCGGAAAAAAGTTGTTGAAACACGTGATTTGACCAAAATCACGGAAACTCTGGGCAATCTCCACTCAATCTTGTCATCATCCTTCATCAAATCTGACCGGTACTCAACTCTAACCATCTATGGCACGCAAATATGGGCGACGGTATAAACTTATTCAAAGCCAGTTTTTGAAACTCTATATGTATATCATCATACCGGCTTTCTATTGGTCATGTCACGATTGATGTTCTTTGTCACACACTTTCCTGCTATGCTTCAATTACAAGGAATCATGATTAAAATAGGTGAGCACGAGACATAGCATGTTCCATTCCCTGGATGCTGATTGAGCTGCTCCTACTTGCTGGTATTTCATTGGTGGCATCGTAATTGCTGTCTATCATCATGCTATCTTCTGGTACATCTCGCAGACATCGATGTGAGGAGATGTGACACATAGTATATCTCTATCGGTGTGTTTAATCTCCAGCACCCCTTTTCGACACGGCACGGAGATACATGGTGATGATATAAAGGCTGGTTGATGGTCGGCCTTGATCGAGGACTTGACATCGATATCTTATTGCGCAACCATCCATCCATTCGTGACTGAAACGAGCATCAGTAGCACAATTTTGGCTCAAATATCAACCATGAATTATTACATAATTACTATCCACACTCTCGCTGTGCTTCTTATCTCTTTCACTGCTACTTCGGCTTCACCTAGCAATATAAAAACTGGCAATTTGACCAAGCAATGGACGTTTGATGAAGTATGTACATAGCTTACCATATATCCCTTCTCTGCTGACAACAAAGGTTCTGCCTACACATCACTGACTTCCAAATTTTAGATTCCAACTTCAACAAACCTCATATTGTATCCATGCTTTTCTCGTTACCACTGTTTCATGTTAGATGTGAGCTCCTATATGCTAATATACAACTGACAAAAGTTGACATTCTTCATCTGCAGGTTCCTCTTGATTATTCCAAACCAAATGGAACCCGTGCTTCTGTCCCATTGATCATGATAGCTGCTCATAGTAACTCGAACGATGGTCCATATCAAGGAATGATTCTCACCAATCCAGGTAAATACCCTCTCAGCCTATATCTGTCTTTCACCATATCTGACTTCCCTAGGTGGCCCTGGAAATTCAGGTGTCAATTTCCTTCTGGAAGATGGCTACTCCGTTCTACTGCCAGTCATGGGAACCAACTACGATATTGTATCTTTTGATCCAAGAGGAATGGGTCATAGTAATCCACTTGCCGATTGCTCATCCTCCAGCCCAACCAAGCTTCATAGACGCAATTTTGGTCTTTCAGGACCAGAGTTTGATTCTTCTTATTGGACCAAAGAGTTTCAGACTGCTTTGGATTTTGGTGCTCAATGCAATGAAACAATTGGAGGATCTGATCAGGCTGGACACCATATGTCAACAGCTGTTGTTGCCAAGGACATGCTTAGTATTGTTGATGCTTTTGCTAAGACGGAACGTGGCCAAAGTGTGGAATCTTCGTCACTTCTTAACTACTGGGGCTTCAGTTATGGATCTTTTATCGGCGAAACATTTGCGTCGATGTACCCAAATCGAGTTGGTCGTTTTGTGATTGATGGTATGTACGAGTTGACTTATATAATACCTATCACTAATTCTCTGTAGGTGTCGTCGATCCCGAGGATTATAGTTCTGGAGTGGAACTAAACGACATATACCTAGAAGACGCTATAATTGATTCCTTCTTCACATACTGTCATCTTGCCGGCCCTTCACTTTGCGACTTTTACACAGGTAATAGTTCACAAGATATTCACAAACGCTTCGATAACATTTTTATTCCACTTAATGCATCACACGCCTTCTCCAAAAATTGGACAAATGCTACCACCATTTAACAATCCCTCAAATTAATAAAATCCACAATTAGATTGACAGTCTATACACCCATCACTTCATTCGCCACTCTAGCCACCCGACTTGTCGCCTATGAAACCTCTCTCCAAAAACTAACCGTCGCCGCAATTGAAGCCGCAAGTAATATTGGAAACACACCTAGCAATATCGCTGGAACTATCCCTGAATTACTCGAATGGTTTCCCGCCGCTTTTTGCGGCGAAATTCCTTCAATTTATGGGACGACACATGAGGAGCTGAAGTCACATATTGATATGATTAAAAAGCAGAGTTTCTTGGGTGGAGAGATATGGGCTACGAGCTTGGTGGTATGTACTGGATGGCCCATTATAGCTACATTGAAGTTTTCTGGTGAGAAAGTATTGCACTAGACGGGTTTTTTCGATGCGGCTAACTTTCGTAGGTGCTTTTGGTGGCGATACAAAAAACCCTGTTTTGCTCGTTAGTAATACTTTAGATCCGGCAACGCCTATTAAGAAGTGAGCTCTCTCTTGCTCCTTATCCCCCTGTCTTCATTCCCCCTTTCCTCATTCTCGTTAGTCTCGAACCTAACACCCTGCTCCCCTCCACAGTAGGAAAACTTGGGCCCCCAAATTCAAAGACGCCCGGCTCCTCACTATAGAAGCAATTGGCGTAAGTGCCCTCCACCATGTTATCTTCAACAACATCATCTAACCCACTTAGCACACATCACTAGCGGCCAACAACTCTTGTGCAAACCATAAGATACGTCATTTTCTCCAGACGGGTAATCTTCCAGGACATGATTCGCGATGCGTGGTTGAAGCTGGCCCTTTTAGGGTTACTCCTTTAAGTTTTGTTGTTGGAGCTGATTGGTAGATTTAGTGATAGATTTTACGCTGAATTGGAGGATTGTTTGTAGGTTCTCGTCTGGTCGATGAATGCTTTTTCTGGACGTAGAATTATCTCTTATAAAAGTAAAGCTCAAATCAAGTGAATTAAAGTCTGTATATCTTTTGATGTCTGCTTTTATTACTTATTTCAGGCCAATAGTTGGAATCTGGTGATCAAGATGAGTATTAGATCCTTGGGTTCAAGTAGATACCAAGGGAGTCACTCCTTGCCAAAGTTTGAGGATGCTGGTTGACGTAGTATATCTTTATGTATGATTTGATATGAAAGGTCTAGCTAAGAGACAACATTTCTTGCCATGTACTGTAGTACTTTTATGAAGCAACCTTCGTACCTATTCATCCATTCACCCAATGATCATCTTTGATACATTTTCACCGCAGATACAGTCTCCTCTATCCACACCTAATCCCCACTCACAATTTCCCACACACTCATGCACAAACACCCCCAACCGCTCTCAGAAATCCCACTGATAACCACACCTAGTCGTATCAGCAATCCCCACAATCTGGTGCTCCCGACTCTCATCCGTGGCCTGCTCAGCCTTTCTCAGAACCTTCCCCTGGGACCAAGCCTGTTCCATACAACGCCCACAATAACAATCCGAACAATTCTCCTTCAAAGCTTCCGAATCACCCTTCTTACCCACTCCGCCATATCCCCGAAAACTCTTAAACCACATCCCCTTGACCTCCGCCCAGAACTCAAAGACACCCCTCCCACCAAGTCCCACCAACTGCGCGCCCCCAAGCTGTCTAACATCTCTTCCATCCACCCCCTTCATCAACTCCCGACACATATATCTCCAAAAATTATCCATAGTCTCGCACCTATCCTTATAAATCTCCGCCTCACTCTTCTCCATCAGTGGTAAGATCGGTTCCTTGAATTTTCGCATCTGTCCCGTGCACTCCCCATTCTTATCCAAGACCGGGAGTGCATAGACCTGCATTTTGAATTTCTCGGTAATATTCTTCCCGATTTTGTTGATGCTCAATTCGTTCCATTTGTGGTGCGAGTAGAATTGTGCATGTTCGTTGTAGATGGAGGTGATGAGAGCGTGATATTGATGGAGGAGGGCAATGTCGGGGTAGAGATTGTTGCTGAGGGGGTCGAGGACGTTGGCGCGATGTGCGTTTTGGGGGAGGGATTGGATGGTGCGGAGTTGGACGGAGGCGCGATGAATGTGTGTTGAGGTGGAGTTTTGGTCTTTAGGGTCTTTAAGGAGGGCAAGGATTAGGTGGGTGTGTGCGATGACTAGATTTTGTTAGTAGGGTTTGGGGAAGGCGGTTGCGGAGGGGGCTCTGAGAATGCAGAGGGAGAGTTAGGTGATGAGAATCGGAACTTGAAATTGGTGAAAGAGGGGCAGAAGAAGCTGGATATGGAACCTAGAAAGATAATCCCACTCACAAAAATATCCATGTTCCGGGATAAACGCAAGCAGATCCTCGCACTTCTGGTAGCAAATCCCCGCATGCAAAGGCTCATCAGAACGCTTATATTCGGCGTTAATCTATAAACCAGTTAGTAACACTTTCCCCAATCAAAACATCTTTCAGTTCCAGATTCGAAAGAACCATTAGATCAAAGAGCAGATGAAAGAGTAAAACTCATCCCTAGGAAGAATTTCATTCATCCCATCTTGGGGCTTGAAAAGATTTTTTGACCAAGCAGTCAGGTCAAAGAATAACCATCATCATCCCCTCCGATCTCCAGACCAAAAAAGATCGGTAGAGTCTTAGATCGAACCTTCAAAGTGGAACAAATCCCATCTCCATCCAACCTAGTTCCCTTCCCAATCAACAGGAACAATCCCCATCAGGCTTCCTCCCCCAATAGAACAAAACAAAACAAACAAAACAAGCCAACCCACCTCCTCAACCAACCCAATGTAATCAACCACCGGCCAATGATTCTCCAACCGGTTCTCCACCTGATTCTCCATGATGAAAATCTTCAAAAGCAAATTGTGTCGTTGAATTTATTGTCGTATCTGTATTGAAACTTCCTGTACCTCAATTTCTCACAAAACCCCTGACCTATCCAACCATAAATATACCCCTTCAATACAGCAGGTACCTCCACCCTACCGAGCTAGGCATGCAATACAAGATCCAAGCAAGCAAGCAAGCAAGAAACAAAGAAGTCCACCAAAGGTAAATAAACTGTTGAAGTTTGTCGGGTCGGAGCTGAATCAGAAAGGAAGATGGCAGGTAAGCAAGCAAAGTAGGCAGGCAGGCAGGCGAAAAGCTTCCTGTTTGGAGAAAAGTTCTGGCGATTTAGCTTTGAATTGAGGGGGGAAGAAAAAATATATATGAATTAATTTCTAGTGAATGGAATTTGTTGTAGACTTGTAGAGATCAAAGTGAGAAACACTGATTCAACTGTCAAGGGGAAAGTGAATACCTACCTAATAACAAACTGAGAATTAACTTAATCAGGTTGAATAAAATATTAGACGAGAGCTCCCTTTTGGGCCAATAATATTCTGTTTGGAGTCTTATATACACTCACTCACATAAAATTTCATAAAATATATGTGAACCCAGAACAATGGTGTCATTTATCACCTAATTCATTTCACCTCAAACCCTATCTACTTATGTGCAATGCCTTCAACTGGTGTTGGTTCGACATCGACAACTTCTGCCGCCAACTGTTGCTTATGTGTGTTTTGTGTGTTATCCTTCATCATTGGGAAAGCAAGAACCTCCTTGATGCTGTAGTTATCACTCAAGAACATGACCAAACGATCAATTCCCATACCCCAACCAGCAGTTGGTGGTAAACCTAACTCTAAAGATCTGCAGAATTCCTCGTCAACCATTTGAGCTTCATCATCACCTTGAGCCTTTTGTCTAGCTTGCTCTTCGAATCTGAGACGTTGATCAAATGGATCGTTCAACTCTGTGTATGCGTTGACAATCTCCTTCTTGCAAACGAATGCCTCAAAACGTTCGCACAAACCAGGCTTGCTGCGATGGGACTTGGCGAGTGGTGACATCATTTGTGGGTGCTCAGTGATGAAAGTTGGGTTGATGCATGTCTCTTCGATAAATTCACCAGTAAGCGTATCGAGCATACGGGCGTTAGTAAGAGGGGGCGAGCACTCGACATTCATCTTCTTGAGAACTTTCTTGAGGAATTCGTTGGTCTCTTCGGTGTGCAATTGATCTGAAGGTGGGAACTTCTCTCCAGTTGCTTCTTCAAGAGCTGGAATCATCTCAACACGTCTCCAAGGTGCAGCCCAATTGACTTCATATTCTTCTCCATGTTGAGTATGGAACTTGGTAGTGGTTCCTCCAGTAATGCGCTTGACAAGGCCAGAAACCAATTCTTCAGTCATCTTCATGAGATCATAGACATCGGCATATGCCATATAGAACTCACAGGTTGTGAATTCGGGGTTATGTGTAAGATCAATGTCCTCGTTACGGAATTGACGCCCCAACTCGTAAACACGGTTAATACCACCAACTATGAGTCTCTTGAGGTAAAGTTCTGGGGCAATACGCATAAACATGTCCATCTTAAGGTCATTGTGGTGAGTCTTGAATGGCTTGGCGGTGGCACCTCCAGCAATTGCGTTCATCATTGGAGTTTCGACTTCGATGAAATCCAAATCGTTCAAGTATCTGCGAAGATAGTCGACAATCTTATGACGAGTGCGGAACATGTTTTGTGTAGATGGATTCATAATCATATCCAGATCTCTCCATCGGTGTCTCTTTTCTTGATCCTTGAATCCGTAGTACTCATCTGGAAGTTGATGCAGACAAGGTGAAAGAAGGATAACCTCTGTGGCAAAGATGGAAAGCTCTCCCTCCTCTCCTTTCTCAATCTTGTTCTTTGGTGCAGTTCTTCCGGGGTATCCAACAATGCCAACAATATCACCACGACGTAAAGATTCATGCTGTTCTCCGAATGTTTGTGCTCCTTCCCTGGTGGTAGATTCCTGGAGTTGGCACATAACCTGAACCTTGACTCCCTCATCCTTTACATCATAGAAAACCAGCTTGTTGCCAGAAGCACGCTTGTTGTATATTCTTGCTCCAAAGCGAACCTCCACATCCTTCTTGTGCTCTCCCGACTTCAAGTGACCGTGATCCTTAACAAAGTTCCTCAAATCGTAATTGGCCTGGAACTTGTGTGGATAAGGATTTGGCGATTGAGTTGAAATCATCTTGTTGATATTACGGGAACGAATTTCGAAATATTGCTGTATTGGTTTACAGTTAGTGATCAGGATACTGATGAAAAAACGATATGCGAGATAATACATTTGGATTCAATTCCTTCTCATCAGCCTCTGCATTACTCTTTTTGACTACGACAGGCTTTGGAGGTGCTGCAGCAGCCTTCTTTGCCTTTTCTTCATCCTTTTGTCTTTGCTTCTGTCTCTTCTTCAATTCAGTCTTGGAGACAAACTCCCCAGTCACCTCATCAAGAAGCTTAGCTGTGGTTTCTGGTACAGTGGCCATGATTGTGATATTGTTCTTTTTATGAATTGAACAATCAAAAGAAAGGTGGTGAATGATGAGTGGGGTTGAGGATATTTATTTTGCAAAATATGGTGGTGGGATAAATTTGGCGGGGTTGACTTTGTTGACTCACAGACCACAATGGAAATTATGACTGGATTCATAAAATTAAAGCGGCAGCATGATAACCTGAACCCTCATAGGAAAGAATATAGCTTCAAGATTTGTATTTGAGGGTCACGTGTATGTATACTAAGGCGGCACTAGGCATAAAGTTCATACGTCGATTCCTCTCCCATATATATGTATACACTACATCTCCTACCTATGTTGTAGACAATCCCTCCCGATAGTAAATGGGCTGCTATTATCCGAGTGAAGATAGCCTAGTGACGAACAGGGCCACCCGAAATGACGGTTTCGATGTTAAAGGAGGCGATGGAGCAGAAGAACGAGGAGATTGTTGGGGGGAAAGGAGACGATGATATTTGTGGTTGATATCGATGGCGAGTCGATAATGGCGACAAATGATGAAACCCCTTTCCTACCAAGTAGTAGCTCTAAAGGTTTGGTTACTACAAGCTATGAAAAGTCTAGTCATATAACCCCATTCCTGACGCAAGATCTTAACTTGTATTGGACTATATGGCCATAGTTCATATTGCTCTTATATAGTACTCAACTTCTACAGTACTCGATGAACTTCTCACTATGATGGATTCACAATAGATTGGAGGAAAGACTTAGATGTAGTGAGTTAGAGAAATAGTCATAGAAGGAGGGAGATAGTAGCAGGAGTCCATGATTGAAGGAATGAGTCGCGATAACTAACCTAGACACCTAATCGGGGCTCAGAATCAAAATCACTGATCACCCAAACAGTCAAATTCAATACATTAATTACTCGAGAATGTACGTCACACATCACATATTTAAACAGCAAATACACATTTAACATTGTATGCATGAATCGATTATGATATTACCTAGTAGCTATGCACTAAACACATCCTATCTACCACCCACTGTCCACTAAAGCCTTGTAGTTATCAACGCCAAAACACCCATTATCATGCATCATCCATCATCTTATGTATGCATCCATCGTATATTCATAGTACATATCATTAAGAGATGAATGACCTGCCAACTGAAAACGCCTAAAATCCGACCATGTATATTCAACGAATATGATCAGAATATATAAACTTAAATCATAAAGGCAGCCAACCTACCAGCGATACCGGCGAAACCAAGGGCAACTGGGACTTTGGCCTGTCCAGCGGCACCTGAAGCGGTAACCACAGTGCCAGATGAAGTAGCTGAAGCGGAGCCGCTAGCGCTACCAGACTTGGTGGCGGTGACTGTGGAGCCCTTGCTTGTGACTGCTGTGGACAAAGCAGTTGCGGTAGCTGTTGAATTACCAGGGGCAATGCCACTTCCATAGGCAGAGCCGGAGGCAGCACCAGTAGCAGATGGGAGAACGAGGGTTCCGCCAATAGTCTCGGTAGGAGCAGATGCGACGGCGACCTTGGCGGCAGCAGCTTGGTATTTATCGAGGGTTTGATCGGCATCGGGGTTATTGCCAACGACGATGGACATGGACATACCCTTTTGGCAATGATCTTCAACGGAGCAGTAAAGCCACAAGGTCTCATTAGTCAAGAGGGGCATGGTCCAATGAGGCATCTGATGAAACACGAATTAGCATATGCCTAGGAATTTGGGGATGGAAGAGCAGAGTACATACAGGATCATTGGTGTCAGCGGAGGGGCCAGTGATGACACCGGAGAAGATAGGAGCATGGTCGGAGGGAACACATGGGTTGTCGTAGGTGCTCTGTGCGACGCTGTGCTTGCCGTTGAAGATAAATTCGACTCTATATATATGTTAGTGACGATATCAAAAGGAGATGAGGAAGAACATACTCGTCGCCAACTTGGGCATGCAAGTTGTTGCGAACAAAGGTAAGTCCATTTCCACCAACATTAATGCTGTAAGTAGCTGCCATGGCCACAGAAGCAAATGCAAAGAGGGAGATGATAGATTTCTGCATCTTTGCGATTGGTCTGGTGTTGAATTTGATATGAAGACAGGTGGTAAACAGATCAAGAGGTTATTGGAGAAAGATGGAAGATAATCGTAGATCAAGTTGCTCAGGACAAAGTTGATGTTGTATGTAAAGTAGAAGTTGGTATCGTAAAGCCAACCTCTCCGCGTCAATCCCACGACCTTTATAACCTTCCAACCTCGCATCCCGGCTCCCCGATCATGAACTCAGCCTTACAAACAGTTATTCCCCAAACATTCACCCGCGTCCAACCGGGTGATTCGATGCTTCGCCCGTATGCACAGGGGTTGCACCGGGGCTATACTCTTGCTCCCTGAATGCAAAGCGAAACCGCAACGTACCGTGCCGCAGCACCACGCTGCTAATTTTGGATGTACTGGGTATTACTTATTAGGTATTATATATTACCTACCGCCAGTAGACCAGTAACCTTGCACGATTCGGCACTTCGCCTTTCCGCAAAACATCACTGGGTAATTACAAACTCCGCCCACCTGGACAATTTCCTCGTAATATTGAATACCTACCAACTATGGAGGTATTGAATACAACATCCATTCACCAACACATCACGCACCAGCCATCAATAATAGATCTCCATGATCAACCATAGCCCACGAAAAGATAATGCCTCAATCTTAATCACAATCTCATTTCTATTTCCCTATCTCCCCTCATTCAGATACTCACGCGTATGAACTTTGAAGATTATAGAATACCTACCTGCCTACCTGCCAATAGACTACACAGCCACAGGACAAGCAGTTGGCTTTTGAGGCAGGTACATCTGTAAATACACACACCACACCACATCACATCCACATCCACAGCACGCACCGAACAAGCAATTCCCAAGCCCTCTCTTTCATCAAAAGATCTAAATTCACCACCCAGAAACCCAGCTCATGATCAGCCCAGCCAAGCCCAGCTCCGCCATCATCTAAACCCAATCAAAGTTCACAGTACCTAGCAACTGCAAAACCCAACCTCCAGTAAACATAACAAACCCACACTCAACACAACACAACACAACACAACACAACAAAACCATAACATAAGACGAGGTTGGGCTGACGAGCGAACCCACCCTGGTAACCCGACGGCGTAGTCTAACGGCGGGGTATCTTAGCTTATCTACCTTACCCAAGTAGTTAACCCCATCTCACCTCATCTCCCCATCTCCCCAGTTAATCCAAACAAAACAAGACGAAAAAAAACACCTTCATCAACAGAGCCCAGTCCTGACCAATCAAACTCCGGAACACAGAGTACAAGGTGTACAGTTTCTAGGAGATCTCTTACTACCTACCTACCTATACCACCGATCTATCCATCACACATTACATTATAAAATATAAAAAAATACAAAATGAAATACAATCACACAACAATACAAGATCAAGATCAAGATCAAGATCAAGATCAAAATTCATAAATTTATCTAGGCGGGTACGTATACGTATATCTGTACGTATATCTGCATCTATCTGTATCTGCATCTTATGACGACTTATCCTGTACGCTCACACTCACTCACTATACGCCAAAATACACAATGGATATTCAGTACCAAGCAATATATTTCTCAATCACAGACTCAATCTGCACCCTGCACTACCCTAAGAGTACTAATTTAATCAAAGGTTCCCGAGGTCATATCTACGATTTTGCAGATATAGCGAGCGGTATACAGATACAGGTAAGGTTATGCAGGTACAACACAATACAAAAGTCCCATGAATCAAACACTTGGGAAATCGATCAACATTTCAATGTCAATGCTCGGATACGACATAGCAAGCAAGATATATACATCGTACCAATGACGCATGATAAACACTAAACATGAGACTTGACCCGAACTCTTTCGCGAAACGTTGTTCTGAAATCTAGCTGTCGCACAAACCATGCGTTGTGTAATTTCCATTCCTTTTCGGGGTGTTCGAGTTTGATCTGTGGGATATGATGTTAGGATCTCGCTTGTTTATCTCGTCGTCTCATCTCAAATCTCGCCGCGATCAAAAAGGAAAGACGTACCTCGAATCTACGCAGCATACTTGGCACTAACTTGTAAATCTCCAAGAGACTTATGTTCTTTCCAATGCATGTCCTTGCTCCCATTCCAAAATGTAACATTGTCCCATTCATTTCCTTGATCCTCTTTTCCTCTGTTTCTCTATCCGTTCCTTTTTCTTCACTTACCAACCATCTCTCCGGTCTAAAAACCTCAACATCATCACCGAATACCTCTTTCCTATGATGAAGTACCCAGGCGCTACATCCCACAATTGTGCCACCCTTTACCCACTCTCCCGCAATCTCCATTCCTTGTTCCGGGACTACTCGTTCCAGAGGTAACCCGCCTGCTGGATGTAATCGAAATGCTTCTTTGATGCAAGCATCTAGATATGGTAACCCTTGACTTTCCGTCCAACTCACCAATCCCTTCTCTTCGTCCTCAAAATATCCTTCTCGTTCTTTCCCTTCGATTTCTTGCATTAACTTTTCCATACACCTTCCATTTTTCAACAAATAATAAAACACAGCGCTGAGAGAAATAGCTGTTGTTTCAGACCCAGCGAAGGCCATGGAAACAGCCATTGTCATAACAAGTTGATCAGTCATGAATTCGGGTCTATCATGTTTAGCCTGAATAAATTTTGATAGTAGATCAGGTTGTGATTTATCTGTTTTGACCCCTGCGTCTGTGATGGGTAATATTCCATTTTCGTCCGTCTTAGGATATCGTTCCTGGACTCTTTGCGCTGCGAACTTGGCTACAGGAAATGTGGCATCTATGACACCATATTTGGCAGCTAGGAGATATAGAGGATTCTTGAGGAAAAATAGATCGAGGATGGGTATTTGCCCGACTGGTGCAACGTAGTCAAAAAGTTTTCCGAGATAAGATATGATACCATCTACGTCTTGGTTTTCCTCGATGAATCCATGACGTTTGGAGTATGTCATTTCACCAATCACATCGAACGCGTAAAACTGCAACCACTTTGCGAAGTCACATGAGGAGGGACCGCTTGATGAAGTAAAGAGATTGGCGGTGCGAGTGAGAAATATTTCAGTGGTACGAGTGACTAGTGGCTCGTATTGTACCAAGGAGGACATGCTAAACGCAGAGTTGACGGAACGTCTCAGTTGTGCATGAAAAGATTCGGAGGTAGTACTGAAAAGTGATGGGAGTCGATGGCCATTGGATACTGATTGTTGTACAGGATAAAATTCAGACTTTAGTATATCAGTATATTGTCTGGTTGAGAACGTGCTAGCATCTTAAAATACCTTAACAAAACCTTTGTTTAATCCATAGATAGTCTTTAACGCCTTTGGATCCGCAAATGAAAGATAGTTGGGACCAAGGCGGACAACATCTCCATGTTTGGCATGTAACTTTTGATGGGTGACTTCCGGGCGACGTTTATATACATCATAGAATCTCCACCAATTTGTAAAAGAAGCAAGAATCGGTCCAGGATATTTGTTCAGACCCCGATGGAATCGATTTCTAGCAATGTGAATTGCAATTCCAACAACGAACAGTGAAAGCCAATGTTGAATGAACAAAGTGAGAACTGTATCTGTAATCATTTTATTTGCGTTCTTAAGATATTGAAAACTATAAGATATTGACCTCTTACGGTAGACTTCAACTTCAAATCAATGAACGATGATTGAGTTAATATATGTTGATAGGACTCTTGAGAAAATATATTCGACACGGGATAGAAACTCAATATTGTGGAGAACCTGGATGTCGAAGTAAATTGAGTTCAACTTCGGAAACCATGAAGGCTTAAGAGTGAAAGTACTGTTTAATGCAGCTTCACTAGAAACTTTGTTGATAATGAAAGATAAAAAAGTTTATAGAAAAACAAAACAAAATGCTGGAATTCAAGATCTTCCCAACAACTCCATAGATGAGATCAGATATAGATCATAAGTGAAATGCAATGCTCGTACAGTATGAGAAAAAACGAGCACGAACAAGCAAATGCCTTGCATTGAAATATTTGCGGTTTTATATCCCTAGACTGTTCGAAGTAACACGGCATCTTTGACGCGCCAATGAGAGAGTCTTTTCAAACATAGGCTAGGAGATACTAGAGTCTTCAAACTCACACCTCCACATAGAAGCCACTCTGAAAAGCACTTGCCCACGGTCCTGTGTGTTCGATCCGAAGAGAAGAATCAACCTACTCCGTAGAGGTCTCGTTCCACGATACTAGCGCTGACAAACTGCTTGAAATCATGGTACCAAGTCTCTTCATCCACACTGGATTGCGCCAATGCTCGGATTATTCCTTAAATCCCGCTGTCAGGGAACTTGATTAAGTAGTATTCAACATGAACGGCAATTAAGAACGGGATAGGAGTCCTTGGAAGATTGAAATATGGGGATGGTTGCTTCTTTGAATTCATGTTTTGGGTGATACGAAACTTACAAGCAAGGTTGATGATTCGTACACGTACATATAGGTATGCGTATCCCTCTGCTACTGTATTTCGCTATACAATGCACGTAGTATCTCTTGTAATCAGTGGTGCTGTAGGGCAGCCATTAGTCTTTTAAAACATTGGGCCCAAGTATTGAATTCGAACTACCGAGACTGGAATTGTACGTGAGGTTGCACGGATATAACAACTCAAAGGGAGGATCAACAGATCCCAGAATGATGGATGTACCGACCGATATGTCTGGTAACCAATGTAATCTTACCAGTATGGAATGAGGAGAAGGTGGGGGGTTCAATTTTCTGCGGGGAAGAGTAAGGTTATCATGTCACGGGGTCAGTCTACTCAAGTCTCGAATGTAACCTTTTTTGTAGGGATCTCGGGAAGGATGGTGAGTGAACAAAAAGTAGAGTATCGAGAGTATCGGCAGTTGCATTAGACATATTTGCCGAGATATTCAACGCAATTACAAGTTTATTCCTCCTGTACAAGGGAGTATAAGGTTAGCTTGGCCTTGGAAATTGAATTTTCTTGTTTCGACTTCTCTTATAGTTAGTTGTGTTATATATGATAAGGCGACAGGACAGTTCATACTTTACACGGCAGTTGTGAATTCTTGGATTTGTGGTCCATTGTCAATGCATTTGGTTAAGTTCGGGAGACATCATACGGACAAAGCAGAAAGCATTACGGATCATAGCTGTGATATCCAACTACGAGGTACCCAGCAACTATTGTAAAGACATCCACGATTGAAATGAGATAGTTGTTGGTATCGGTTAGAGCAATGATGATGAGCATTTACATGAGGCTAGAGTTCTATTGGTGCTTAGTTTTGTAAGTCGTATATTGACTTGGATATGGATATGGATTTGGATTTGGATATGGATTTGGATCTAGATTTGGATCTAGATTTGGATCTAGATTTGTATTTGGATAATCGATCAATAAATTCTATGTTGTAATGTTGTAGGCTAAATTTGAATGACTAATAATCAGAAAAGGGGCTCGATAATTGATTTGGAATTGAATATTAATACAAGATATTATGCTATGTCCGAAATACTTGCTGACCGGTATGATGATGTATGAAAGAATTGCCCCTCGTTCAATAGCCCACTGGTGGCCTTCAGGGACAGGCGTTCTTTACCTGAATCAACAGTTGAGTTGAAGAACACCGCAAATATTATATCGAGAAAACGTTGTATCGAAACCTAAACATTTCCTCGAAGAAAAAGCAGGTCGCCGCAAATAGTTCCACCGATGGCTTTACGTGAAATTTCAACTCACTGGAGCCAACAACATCTTTATCTAGGCAGGTACTTCACGTACTCTATCCTCCAATCACAGGTAAAATTAGATGTAGACCAAGAGAAAGCAACCAAATCCCCAACACTCTCCTCACGATCACAACCTCTTAATTAATCCTAACATCCTCCTTTCCTTACGTACACTAATTACATTCAAAATTCAAAACCTATCATCGAATTAAAGTCTTCTAATAACCAAATCCCAGCCCGAAAGTTCAGTTCATATCACACCCAGAAACACGCGCGGGAACCTTACACGTAAAGCAGAGAATTGATCGAAGTAGTATTTCCCGTCTCAACACACAATCGGTCACGCTTATTTTATCCATACATTTACCTATCCAATCTTAGAATGCCTATAGCTCCAGACGCTTAATAAATCTCTAAAGCGAATATGTTTACAAAGTTGCAGATCTCACCGATATCGATGACAAGTAATAATCGAGGGAGGGTTGAGCCACTCGCCTGACTCTTGGAGAAGTTCCTCGGGAGAAGGATGGGTTTGATATGATGGTTTCTTCGATAGTGGTATTTTCAATGATAATCATTATCCTACGTATACGACGTAATCCCATGACCCGATAAATATCGAAAGAAGAGATGATGTTTAATGTCAAGGGGTTTAAAACGTCGATGTTGTTTCGTTTATACTTCAGGAGATGAGATGAGATGAGATGAGAGCAATTGATGTATGGATAAAATCATTAACTATAATACCCGTTTTTACGAATTATAAGTATAGACCTCTCGCTGCTAAGGTTCATTTATTCATTCATTCTTCCATCCATTTCTTTCTTTCTTTTGCGTTGTCGGGATGAATGGTTGTTTATGTTGAATGTTTGAATGTTGGGATTTTGTTAATGCGATGGGTTTATGGATGAGAGAGAAAGGGTATATTCTCAAATCGCGAGGTTATTTTAGAGTTTTGATGTTATTCCTTAGATTTGATGAGATATACAGTTGCATCTCGTAAAAATGAAACTCTCACTCCGAGTCGATCCATAACGATGAGACGGCGGTGTTTTACCTCGGATTCATTCAAGCGTTCATCATCGCAAGAGGCTTCGGAATAGAAGATTGGAATTGACTTATTCCGATCCCTAGAGGTTTAGCAGCAAAAGTGGATTCTGTTTGAACGAATTCAAATGCTGTTGATGCACGGCGATACCAGTTCTCTACCGTTGCTGGGCTAGCAAGTGTGTTGATTGGATGTGTTGATATGTTTCCATGGTATAGCAAACAAAGAAGTTTATCGAGTGTGAGAAGTGTGGTATTGGCGACGCAATCTACAACACCTGCGATTGTGTCAGGGTATTTAATGGTATCATGGGTTGTGTTGGATGGTGTTGAAATAAGATGCGGCTCAACTGCGTGATGGAGCCATATTTTCATGTTGGAATACATTCTATGTGTTTTGTTTGTTAATATAGGATCAAGGGCGGATGTTGATCCGCTGGGTCTGTTATCGTACGATGAAGCTTCCTCGAGAATGCTAGGTAGTTGGAATAATTGACTACACAATTCAACACGTAGTTTCAGGGACTTGAGTTCAGTTGGAGTGATTGCATTGCTGGGCCATGAAGATGTAGTAGTAAGCAACACACGCCATTCTGGCTGGTGAAGAAAACAGTCTTCCCTTGACTTAGCAGATTGTACAACCTGTTTATGAGCCACATGTCAGAGAGTGTGTTTATTTATGGGACAGGTTAGAAGGAATAGCATACGATGTAACTCAACTGAGATTCTAGCATTCCAAGATCAAACCCATCCGTATACCGATGCACACCACGCGCTTGGATTAGCTGAGCAGTTCCACGAGCGAGATCGCTCCATTTGCCTTTGTCGACATTCACAGCGAGCTATTTCCTCATTAGTGTTTTGGGCTTAAGATAGCGTGTGATATGAGACTTACTTCGCAAATCTGTAGTAAAAGAGATGCACATAATGTTTCTGACTGAAAACGGAGATGTCTGTGGACCAAGCTTTTTCGTAATGAATGCAAGGCCCGGATATAATTCTTGTAGATGATCTTGGATTTGGTGCATCCGTTTGAAGGTCTGTCGTAATATAGGCTACAAATGCATGATATTGCATCGTCGAGAGCACTGTTATGACCTAATCTAGAAGGTATATATTGAAAAAATGACCCGATCAACCACAGAGGTACCAGATCTCCTTTTACTTTACAGCCTAAGCAATACACCAATGTAGTGGCCAAAGGATTGCTGTCATGAAATCGATATATTTCGAGTGAGGCGTCTGAAAAGTTTTCTAAAAGAAACACTTCTGAGCCACTTCTCATGGAGTTGAGATTGGTTTCATCTGGGCTGGTGACATCTATGCTCGTGCAATCCATATCATAGATGTATCTTGTTTGCGAATATAGCTTCACCAGTCTAGGGGTTTCATCCATGAACTTCCAACGGGCTGCATACCCTGGACAACCCCAACCGCTGCGGATACATTCTGCACAAGATGGACGCTGTTCTCCACACTTCAATTGTCGAGTAGTTAGTACACGTATCTTACCACTCAGAGCTGCGTTTGATCGAAGACTAACCTTCTTCTTCCTCTTTCGACAATTATCACATCGCTTACTTGTTGCTACTCCAACCATTTTGGAGACCCCTGAAGGCAACTAGGCAAATATATTGATGACAATATGCTTAAATATCATCTAGAGATTACGTCGAGATCGAAATACTTTTGAAATTTCGAGGGACGGTTGTAGTAGGGAGTGTTCATGGAGGTCCGTGGAGAGTCCGGAATTGTGGCGTCGTCATCGTGGCGCAAATGAATCCCCATTATGGGTTCCAGCCCCGGTTTCTAAAGACAGTCATATCTTGCGCAGCAACGAATAAACCCTTTTTGGTCTGTCGGGATTTATTGTTGTCGCACGCAAAATTGATCTCTCTCCACTGATTTATCGCAAGATGTAACTTCTTAAGGTGAGATTTCGTTGTCGAACGGAAATAGCAAGGGCTTTCTTTCCTTGTTAGCCTCGAGCTCCGGTTCCATGACTACCATCTGGACTACCATCTGTGTATTTGGTACATATAAAAGACTCATTCTCTATCATGATAGTATTGAACAAGAAATCATCTTTCTCTTTACTTTCATGTAATTCTTTTGATCCTTTCGGCAAATAACGTTAACCTCACACCTAAAGATTCCGTCAAAACTATCAAATTTGTCAACTTCATCTTAAAGATCAATCATGCCAGTTCCAAGAATTGCCATTGCTGGTGCGGGACCTGGCGGCTTAACATTAGCCCGTCTTTTGCAACACAATGGAATAAATTGTCACGTATTTGAGCTTGATCTTGATCGAAATGCTCGTTCACAAGGCGGAATAGTTGATCTGCATGCCGATATGGGCCAAAGGGCTCTTCATGAAGCCGGTCTCTTCGAGGAATTCCTGAAACACTCTTTGCCAGAAGCAGACTCCATGAAATTGGTGAAAGCCGGTGGTACTATTGTTTGGGATGAAAATGTAAACGATGGGGAAAAGAACTTAATCCGTCAAGCCAGGGATCGCCCCGAGATTGATCGTGCGAGACTTCGTGATATTCTTTTGGATGCTATTGAGCCAGACTCAATCCAGTGGAACAGCAAGATCACCTGTGTCGAGCCTAATCAGATTAATCCCGCAAAATTTGATCTTCATTTTGCGGATCATGTTGAAGAGGGATTTGATCTTGTCATTGGAGCCGATGGTGCTTGGTCAAAAGTTCGACCTCTTGTATCTCCCCAGCTTCCTGAGTACTCTGGAGTCATTATGATCGAAATGATGGCTCTGAATGTTAGCAAGAAGAAGCAATGGCTTTCAGATTATGTCGGTAATGGCAGCTTCTTCATGTTTGATGAAGGCCGTAGTCTGATTTGTCAACGAAATGGCTATGATGGAATCCGTGTCTATGCTGGGCTGCGCCAACCCGAATCATGGATTAAGGATAGTGGTATTGATTGGAAAGATCCTATTGAGGCACGTAAACAGCTCACGGAAAGACACTTCGGAGATGTGCATGATAATCTGAAGAGACTTATCTTCGAGGCATCCGACAGTCTTATCATTAGATCATTGCACATGCTTCCGGTTGGTTTCAAATGGTCTTCTCGTCCTGGTGTTACACTCCTTGGAGATGCAGCTCATTTGATGACACCTTTTGCCGGCGTAGGAGTTAATGTTGCCCTTACTGATTCTATGTTGCTTGCCCAAGCCTTATTAAAGCATAAAGACAATTTTGAAATCGATTTGGAAGGAAGTTTGAAACAAGCCATTGAAGAATACGAGGAGCAGATGTTCAAAATCGCGAAAAGAAACATGGAGAAGACGTATCAAGGTTTGATTCATCATTTCAGTGCGGGTGGCATTGAGCATAGGGTGGAGCAATTGCAAGAGAGGACAAGGCATGTTGAAGAGACTAGAAAGAATGTAATTGTGGTTTGATGGTTGGCTTTAGGCATTGAGCCAATATTGAGATTTCAATCTTCATTATTGAGCGAGAGATCGAAGGTTTACAGATTGAAGAGAAAGGGTAATCAGGGGGTGAATCTTTCGAATTTTATTTGGCATTGAAATGGGTAGATATCCAATATATAAATCTGAACTGGCACTGAAACATGATATTCAAGTTTGAACAAAACCGAGTCATCATTTAGTTCAATTGCTTGAATGGAATCTAGAGATATAAGTATGACAATCTACAACACAATTAGTACATTTACCCTCCTATGATATGAACTCATTCGAGTACCCTACTTGTTGACCAAAGCTACAATCAAGGCTATACATAATACCTGTATCAAGGCACTGGCCTCTACCATTACAACTGTGAATGTAGATAGATATACTGTAGCTGAATATCCTTCACCTGACTCATTCTTGAGGTTTCAACTTGAAACCTAACAAACATAACAATTGAAGTCATTGTATGCTCGCGAGTGGTTTTCAGATCCCATAATCAATTTTCCAACCAGAAGGGATTTTCGGAAGTGTCGAATTAAGCTGGATATCCTTCAATATAGCTATTCTTGATGTTTCAACTTGAGATATAACAATAAAAGTCATCCCATGAGTTGTTTCCAAATCCCATAATCAATTTCCTAACCAAAAAAATATCTTCGGAAGTGTCGAATTGAGCTGCACATCTTTCTCACAAATATCAACCGGCGCTTACATTGGAGATAGTGAACCTCGAGTTGAAATCCTCCGCCAATGTAATACAACTTGAGACGATGTATACGTGTTTGATATTGAGAGCAAAGGAGGTGCATCGACTTTGTTTTTCTTCTCACTGATCATGAGTGGCAGGTCATATTTCAACATAGAGATTACTAATCCTCTTGCAACCTTCACTACCCCCGACACAAGAGCTTTGTTAATGAACTCTTCTTCAGAACCAACCAACATAGCAACAATTATGGCTTACGGAATGTATCTAAGAATGACGACTTATTCTAGGCCCTCCTCGAATATTCATCTCCCCCTTCATCCTATCCTACCTTAAATATTCTCCTTTTCAAAGGAAGACCAGATCATCGCGATAGCTCAATACAACTTCAAATAAATCGCAATCAATGGCATTCCAGATGGCAACAGAGTGGCATGCTGGAGAGGAGGAAATGCAAAAACGCTTACGAGTACCTCAAGGCGAAAACCCAACCTCGCCATTCCTTTCACCATTCGCTGCAAACCTTTTGACTCGATCACCGTTACTTGCGCTTGGTACACTCGATTCATCTGGTAGACCATGGACTACATTATGGGGTGGGGAGCCCGGATTTGCATGGCCGGTCGCCCAGTCTGTTATTGCTGTCAAAGCTACGATTGACCTTGAAAATGATCCGGTGACTGAAGTGTTGTTGGGCAAGGATGCGAATGGACAAGTCAAACGCGAAGAATCACCTGGGCGAATGATTGGCGGTCTCGCGATCGACCTCGAATCTAGAAAGAGGGTCAAGTTATATGGTAGGATGGCTGCAGGCGCACTTAAAAAGACTGCTGGGAATGCTGTGGCAGAAGCATCATTGGTTGTCAAGATTGAGCAAAGTTTAGGTGAGCCTTTTCGTTCCTCGAAAAGCTACTGGCATTGTCATATACTAACAGGGCTATAGGTAATTGTCCTAAGTACCTCAACAAAAAGCACATTATTCCTCGATTGCCAAAGCCTACACTGGCCTCCACAACAATACCTCTTCCTGAAGAAGCGACTGATCTGATAACACGATCTGACTTGTTCTTCATCTCATCCTCGAACCATGATTCGGATATGGATACAAATCATAGGGGTGGGCCACAAGGCTTTGTGCGAATCTTGTCAAATGATGCCAATGGGCTTACAATTGTTTACCCTGAATATTCTGGTAATCGTCTCTATCAAACACTCGGCAACCTTACAACGACACCTCAAGCAGGATTAGTCTTCCCAGATTTCAATACTGGAGACGTTGTATACCTAACTGGGAGAACGGAAATACTCGCTGGGGAAAAAGCAACCAACTTAATTTCACATACAAATCTTGCAGTCAAGATCTATGTCGAAAGTGTTAGATACGTAACTGATGGATTAAGTTTCCGGGGTGAAGAGGGTGAACGCTCGCCCTATAATCCACCAGTGCGCTTTTTAGCTTCTGAGGCTGCTGCTGGAGTCAAAGATACGGGCAGAAAGATGCATGCCAAACTCATTGAGAAGAAGATCTTGTCACCAAACGTGGGGAGATTTCGGTTTAAAATTTCAGATGCGGACAAAACCAATCGTTGGGAACCTGGCCAATATGTCGCATTCGATTTCAAGAATGAACTTGATATTGGCTATAGCCACATGCGTGATGATGATCCAAAGAGCTTGAACGACGACTACATACGTACATTTACTGTCTCTTCTTCAAAGGATCCTACAGACACATATGATCAATTCGAGATTACAATCCGCAAGGTTGGAGTTGTCACCGATTTCCTCTTTCGTCATAATATCAGATCAGAGTTGGAAGTACCACTCAATGGATTTGGAGGAGAATTCTTCATCGACCAAGGTGCTGAAGGAAAAGTTTCTTTTGTTGCTGGGGGTGTGGGAATTACGCCACTTCTTGCTCAAGTTCCTGAATTGGATTTATTACGATTCCAACTTTACTGGACTGTTCGTTTGGCTGACTTAGGACTGGTTTTGGACACCTTTGAAAAATATCCCAATCTTGCGAGTCATACAAAATTGTTCATCACGGGTGAAATAGGAGGTTGTGATGGCATGAATGAATCAATTTGTCTCAAAGAATTACGAAAATCTGGAGCTACTTTACAAGAAAGAAGGGTTGAAAAAAAGTGATGTTTCTGAGGATTCTGCAAATCGATGGTATCTATGTACTGGGGCCAGTTTTCGAAATACTTTGGTGGGATGGCTTAAAGGAAAGCAACTAATCTATGAAGACTTCAACTACTAAAAATTATAATTCTAGTTAATCAAAATCAAACAATTGTTCGCAAATGAACTCGAGTTTCTTTGTACCCTTTATTCTCCTTTGATCGTATAGTGACCTAGTTTAAAACGTACTAGCGATATACGAGAAACTGCAAAGCTCGCTACATTCCTTTGTGCTTATCTAGAAGCTTTATCATATCCGTCAAGAACCTCGAGCTGTATAACCTCCAGTATTAGTTCAATTCCATCAATCACAACTTCAAACCCCCAATCGACATCATGGCAGCCAGCACCGTGCATTCTACCCCCATCCAGCCAAAATACATCCTCCGCAATCCTCTGGAAGTTGATCGGAACACCAATAGTATCCAACTAATACGTATCAAAGACAATGAATCCTTCTTGGGTTTCCCCATCCCCGACAAGAAAGTCTCAAACCCCAAAAACCCAGAATGGAAGACAAGTCTTGCTTCCGCCATTCTACCTACAGCTGGTGTCCCCATCTCCCGCATTCTCAATCATCCCAACATTATCGGCCTCGTCGACATAATCCATACAGACTCTCTAGCCGGTTCCACCAAAAATGCCGGCATCACAGCCAATATAGCCGTTTACGAAGATATGAACCAAGGCTCCCTGGACCTCATTCTTCCCAGCCCCGAAAACTACCCCAAGTTCACCGATCTCGCAGCATGGCGTGCTCTCGCTACGCCAAACCCGAATCGCTTTTCCCTCCCCGAAAGCTTATGTTGGCATGTTTTGGGTAATATTAATAAGGCGCTGTTGTGGTTGCATAGTGGGGTCAAGGAGACGGATTCCAAGGATGATTGGCAGAAACATGATGATGATTGGCAGCCGATTTTGATACGGGAGGTTAGTCCGAAGCAGATTTGGTTTAAGAGGACGAGTGGGGGGGCGACGTATGGGGAGTGTAAGTTGGGAGGGTTCGGGAAGGCGGTGGTTACGGGGTTTCCTGGGGGGAAGGTCGCGAAGAGTCAGAAGAAGGAGGGGATGGAGTGGTGGTTTCAATCTCCGGTTTGTTTTTTGTCTGTTGTTGTTTGAATCGGTGGGGTTTTGGCTAATGATGATTCAGGAACAACTTGCAGGGACGGAAGGTTGGTGTCCAGCTTCGGAAATTTGGTCGCTGGGCGCAACGGTTTATACGATGATGACGGGGATTCCTCCGCCCCAGCAATTCGATTTCAAAGAGGTGGTCTCGAGAATGAGTGACAAGAATTATACGAGCCCGCTTAGAGAGATTGTGACGGATATGCTGAGCTTTAGAAGTAGTGCTAGACCTACTACGGCGCAGTTGGTGGGAAGGATTGAGCAAGGCTGGGAGGATTGGAGAGAGACGGAAGATGCGAATGGGTATGTGGATTGGAGAGATAGAAGTAGAGGGAGGGAGGTTAACTTGGAGGGAGAAGTGGAGGAGAAAGGATTGCCCGGGTGGGGAATAATTGAATCTGAAAGATGAGGCTGATTTGGGGAAGTTTTTCTTGGGTGATGATCGGGGCTGTATTCTTGTCTGTTATTTAATGTTTTGTACGTACAATGTTAATTAGGCATTTCTCCATAACTTATATTCCTTCCTCTCTTCACAGGTCGTAAGCGATATCAAGTAATCTATCCTCGCCACCAGATTTTCCTTTCCAAAATACATCCCTCAATTCCTCAACCATGTACGTAATTGTATCCGCACCCTGTTTTAACACTCCATCCATCGCCACTAGATTCCACTAATTAGCATATATATATCTCACCTTCCTATCCCAAACTTACAAAAAGGATGCGGCATTCCCTTCATAACCTCCAATCTACACTCCACCCCCGCTCTCTCAACTTTCTCCACATACACCACCCCTTCATCCCTCAAAACATCCAATTCTCCCACCACAACCAACGTCCTAGGCTGTTTTTCCCACCCCCCAACATTCAACAACGGACTTGCATCAACATCCTCCCAATTCTCCTCATTCGGCAAATAATGCCGTCGAAACCACAGCATTTTCTCCGCAGGTAGCGCAGGACTAAACTCGTTTTCTCTCCACGACGCATAGGCTTTTGCAGACGCAGAATTGTCTGTTACGGGCACGATGAGGAGTTGGAGGGAAATTGGGATGGGGGTTGGAAGAGAGGAGAAACGGTGCGAGAGGACGGCGGCGATGTTTCCACCAGCGGAGGAACCGGAGAGCGCGAGGAGGGAAGGGTTTATGGGGAGGGAATAGTGGGTTGGGTGGGTAAGGATAGAGAGGAGTGCGGTCTGACAGTCGTTTGGGGCGGTGGGGTAGGGGTTCTCGGGTGCGAGACTGGGGTGTGTTAGAGTGGGGTGGATTTTCAGGCGAGTTTGTGCTTTATATCCTTTGAGCTGAAATTCTTTTGGCACTGGAGGTTCATGTGATGATCACTGGATCATCTAGCGAATCTCGGAAGAGAGCAAAGGAGAACTGTACGCATACCGATAATCAACACTGATAACTACCACTTCACCCCTGGAACATAAATTCGTACAAACCGTATTCTCCGTCTCGATTCCGCCCAATACCCATCCGCCGCCGTGGAAATACATGCAAAGAGGCCACCCTCCCTCGGGTTTCTCTCCTTTTGGTATAAATACTCTCACATCTATATTCTCCACTTCTTCAATGAAAATGTCTTCCTCTCCTTTATCTTCTAGCTTACAATTCTTACTGCTCATTTGGGGAATCTTCAAATCGAGAATTGAGTCAACGGGTAAGGGATCAGAAGCCCCAGGGAGTAAAATAGAAGATAAACGTGAGATATGGAGAGGTTGATGGTGTACCACTTGGTTATCAATGAGGTGGGCATTGTAGAAAGATTCATAGGTGGGATCGAGCTTGGGGAGGATGGTAGAGTGAAGGGAATAAGGGGGCTGGGAAGAGCTGCAGCTACAGGTTGAGCTTGAGATTGAGATTGAGCTCGAGCTCGAGCTGGCGCTAGAGGAAGGTGTTATTGAACCCATTTTATATGTATGGTTTGGAAATCGAAAACTGGACAATCTGCCGTTGCATAAGAGAAAGGAAGCAAAAGAAAGCTAAAGAAGATCGGGGATGGTATTAAATATCAAGTGCAATTATTGAGCAACTTGCTTTATTGGTTACAAGACTTCAAGTACCGCATACAGTATGGGCTGATAGGAACATTCTTTTGACGTCACATAGTGATAAGATAGTGAATTGTTTGCTAGTTATAGGCTTGATTTCCCTGCATGTGGGGTTGCTTCATTGCGCAAGGGGAAGATAAGCCCGCAGGACGGCCTGTAACACGCTGATCTCGGAAGTAGCTCTACCGAAATTGGAAGTAAGTGAGCCAGGGGGGGTTTTCGTTGTAGCGAGCACATACGTTCTTTGTGAGCCTGCATCTTATCAATTTGCCCCCACGAGTTGCAGATGTTTGTCTTTGATTTGCCGGGAGTAGACTAGATGATGGAGGGTTATGGTTTATGGGTTGGATGGTGGTTATGCTCTCTCCTCTCTTCCATACATGCTGGGATCAATTCCAGACCAACACGGCTTTCACAGCCCTTCCGCTCAACACGTCCAACTTGGCTAACTCCATCTCTTCCACACGATATTTCTTGATTAAGTCCGTAAATGGAAATATGCCTTCTTTCCATCCCTGGATAAGTTTTGGAACAAACTCTGGCGGATATGAGTTTCCCATGCAGGAACCTACATATTTCCGTCCGTTGTTGACTGCGTTAAATATATTTATAGAAATTTCAGCATCAAGCTAGATATACAGTAAGCAGAGGGTTGAAAGCATCCTAGAAGAAACTTACCTCTCCCACACCCACGCTGCATACTGTTCCCAATTTCGCTGTTGATTCCAGTAAGTCTCTGACAACTTCTGTTCTTCCAGTAGCATCAATAGAACCATTAATACCCTCAAAGTTCGTCACTCTTTTCAGAGCACCCGGCAAATCTCTCTCCGTTGTTGGATTCACAACGTGCGTTGCGCCATATTTCTTGGCAAGCCTTAGCCTTTCTTCAACGACGTCTACAACGATGATTTGTCTAGGCTTCTTTTTCAAAAAGTTAAGCGCCATGATCGCAGCGAGCCCAACAGCTCCAGCTCCAACAACACATACAATGTCCTCTGGTGATGGCTTGAGAACGTTAAGCATTGCTATGATCTTTGTTCAGAAATATTCCCTCTCGTTTACAAGGGAAATCAGTCGGAAGAACTTACCACCAGCACCTGTCAGAATGCCGCAGCCTAAAGGTGCTATCGACGACAGATCCACGTCATCACTTCCAGGCTCACCAACCTTAATACAACATCTCGCATCGGCCACCGCAAATTTGGAGAAGGCTATTGAGTGTTAACTTGACACCATCGAGTTAGACTACTACTCACAGCTTTGACCGAAAAAATGGCTTGTGATTTCCCTTTCATCGGCATCCTGGTCAGCTCCCTCAACAGCTGGAAATCCATAAGCCTTGGTTCCATCTCCACCTCTACCAATTCCAAAATTATCGATTTCCCAATCATTACAAAAGCTTGTTTGGTTTCTCATACAATAATTGCACTCCCCGCAACTTGTGTAGCTAAGAATTACACGGTCACCGACTTGCACATTGGTGACTTTTGATCCGACCTTGGAAATTATTCCAGCCCCTATATATGACACGTATTCGTCAACGGTATCATAGTAGAGTGAAGAACTACTAACCTTCATGTCCCAAAATAGCCGGGAACATTCCCTCGATATCATGTTGACTAAAACTGAGGTCGGTATGACAGACTCCCGTCGCTACAATCTCAACCAATACCTCGGTGGCACGAACGTTATCATCGACTTCTATGTCGCGATAGACGAAGTCACCGCCGGGACGCTCGACGACAAGGGCTTTCGTTCTCATCGTGATAAAGGTCTACGCTGACCCGGGGTAAAATATTTAAATATGAGGTTTCATATAACATTGAAAAAACAAGGTGCCAGCGCGTTCTGTTAACTAACTATCATCTGCACGTCGCCGCAAAAAGAGGTGGAGATGGTTCCACATTTTGAATTAGTCTCTTTAGGCGCTGTCATTCTCCACAGGCCTATCAAATGGCGTGATAAAACGCAGTGTCCCGCCAGCCGATGAGCCGTAACACGTTATTGGAAAACCAACCAAGCCTAGAACTACGGAGTAGAAGAACATCTTAGGAATTCACAAAAAATATAATAAATCACATGGTCGGAAGAAAAGAAGTGATCAAACTCCAATGAATCTATTTTGTTTGACTTCAAATTTATAACCAGTCTATTTTCAATTTCTCTCTCTGTTTCTTCATTGGTCAAATACCTTGATAGTCGAGTTCTTCATCACAATCTTGGCTATTTCTAGATCTCATCCCTTCATTGTTTTCCATATCCGCCCCTCTACCCTTCCCCTGATGCTCCTTGAAAGGGTCTCTTGAAGTTTGGTTGCATTCTTCTGTGGCTTAAGCTTCCAACATGCACTCTGGCTTCTATCCACGTTGAGTGTTGTTGAAGCCATGGCTTCAGCCTTATTTGACCCGGCCTAATATAGCTTTGGCACGAACATAATCGTCTCCAACGCCGACTTTCTAGATCTTAACTTCCAGTTCTTGGTGAGTGAAGTCTTCAAAAAACCCAATGTATCCCGTTAGAGAATATCTTAAAAAAACCAATGGCGTTCTCAAGACAGGCTGGTGTTCATGAGTTCTTCGCACCTCGAACTCAGGAGGTATCTTTCAGTATATTCTAGAACCGGCCGTGAAGATCCAGATTGATGGGCAAAGGTTCGCCATGAATGCCAATAGGTATCGAGTCCACTGTTATGACCAGAAATGGTCTCTTAGAATGCTTTGTCCAGAATCGTCATTTGGCCATGCAATCTCGAAGACAACAATGACAAGGGCGAGACGGTGCATATTGACGGGTTCGTGTTTCTATAAAATTTCTCATTGCTGCTTCCCCGGCATCAGATATACGCTCTCTAGTCGCTTTCAATGCCTCTATTGGAACAATTTCTCAAACGGAGGCTAGCAAGACCGGTAGACATACTTTCCGCAGCATTTGATTTACATCATGCAGTTCATGCTCAATCATGCAAAAAGCTTTTCCTCCACTCAAAATCCAACAATAGTTTTCCTTGATTGTTTCCCAGAATCCACTGCCCGGAAGTGGGTCCTCACTAGAGTGTCTGGACATGTGCGATGCACATTTGAGCACATTCAAGCAGGCATTTCGAAGCTGTTCATTTTACTCCTTTCCATTGGTTGAAGATGCTAGCGGAAATGATAAGACTGGAATCGGTAAAGGGTCCCATGCTCCAATGGCAAAATTGTTCTTGCTGTACACAATGTTGTGTAGTGCAACATAATCCAAAGTCTAATAGGTTTAAACTCGATAAATGAGTAGATACCCAATTCAAAGACATTACGGAAGAAGAGAATCAAGGCGATACTTCAAATTACCTTGAACCGGAGTTCACCGGAAGAATATCAGCAAGGCGCGAGAAGCCATAAGTCTTAAATCATATTTAGAAGTTGATGCTGCCGATGTTTTCCCACCGTATATCCAGAATCTGACATTTACGTTTCAGCAACGAACACTGCATGGCGAAGTTTTTCTTGGATGAAACTCACTTTTTATGATTTTCAGCGTTTGAACTATGATGGCTAAAATTGGTACATGCATGACGGAAGGAATTACACCAAGTTCACGAATCGTCGTCTCGGTGCCGGACGGCTATGCATAATTCGATGTCTATTTCTTCTATAGTAACATGCAATCATACATTTTTACCATATTCTCTTCGCAGCCATCTCATATCTACTGATTTTCGAGAAATCATTCACGGCACCCACTTTTTCCTTGTCTCTCGCCAGCCTTTCCTTGTCTCTTAATTTCTTCAACGTCTCCGGATCATCATCATAAATCCATCGCTTCTTATCATCGTCTACTTCCACCATACCCCAGCCACCTACTCTTTTCCCACCTGTCTCGTAGCTTCGATGTTCGCGCTTCTTCATGGTTCGGTAACGATTACGTGCAAATTTTAGTAAGAGCATACCAAGCACAAGCTTGCAGGCGAGAAGAACAAAAAATGCGCCAAGGAAGAAAACAATCATTGTTAGTGATGCGATTACATCATCAGTACTGGGCAGATACCAAGGTGTGGTAGAATTCGGGTTTGGTAAGCCAAAGGTTGAACGACCGAGTGCTTTGCGGACTATGGTATCAAAATGTTCGAGGGCTGCTGTTGTGGCGGGGGAAGACTCAACAGATAAAGATGTAGCAGTCGATGGAAGTGGAGGAGGTAAGTGAGTAGCAAGAAACATGTGATATGTTTGAAATGCAGCTCGAATGAAGAGGCAAGAAAGTGGTATCACTGGTAGACCCAGACGTTTGATAAGATTTTGGTTGACAAAAGCCTAAATTTGTCAGATATAGTGATGGAAGTTTGACTGGAGTACTTACATTGGTGTAATAGTCCTTGGCCAGGACGTCAAGAAATCTTTGATAAATTGCTGGCTTAACGCCATTAAACTTGCTGATGTATGCATGTTTGATCCAATCTACCAACATTTCACTCCCTATCACTATGAAAAATGGCGAAAGGACCTCACCTGACCAGACTGGAAGAATGGTAAAACTGTTGGGAAGCATTGAACTTGTTCGTAGCGGGCTTGTTGCCTCTGAAGCTGATGATGCCATGCTGCTGAACCCACCCATCTCGACGATATTTCGCAGTGCAATAATCATGAGCATAAGCCAAAGCTGAAATCGCTCCACAACATCTGCACAAGTGAGTTGAAAAAGGTTGTCTTTTTCAAACTTCTTAAATACAGTTCCTTTGACTTCCACGAATTGATTTGACAGTAATAGTGTAATGAGAGCATTTGAGTAAGAGTTTACAGCAACATTCAAGGTAACGACTTGAGTGAATAATGCTGCTGCATGAACGACATTGTATATAAGAGCGAGTACGAACATGCCAAGGGGTCGTAATACTCTGCTCCTACCATCACTATCTCGTTCCAATGTTTCATCTGAGAAGAGACATTCGAAAATGTCCTGGCCTAAGGCTGCCGCAAGGCGATCGAAGACCTAAAAGACTCAGTAACCGGGCTCGGAGGGGGTAGATATTCTGACTTTACCTCTAAAAGATTATAAATAACATACAGTCTAATTGCTGATTGAGCTCTAATACTATGATACATTCTACTTGCGTCCAACTTCATCAGGAAGAACGAACTGAAAATTATGACAGCTCCTTGTAAAAGATCGGCTTTGTTGTATGAAGATAATGAAGAAGGTTGAGACTTCATGCGACGATGCCTACGACCCCAACCTTGTCTGGATCTACGCTCGCCATTTACTCGAGGAGTAGATTCTGCAGTGCCGCTACGTCGAAAAGCTTCGGACGGTCTTCCGGCTTGAGATTGATATGATGTTGTGGCCGACATCGAAGGTCTACCTGGACGCGACATGCTCCTATTGGGCGAAAGAGATTCTGCACTACGGCGTTCATTTCTTCGTTGCCACATACGACTTGTGCCATGATAGACAAATCCAGTGATAAAACGACATTCCTTAGCTAGAACATGACCCCACCATGAAATAAGAATCCCTAGAGCTTTAAAAAATCTCAATGGTAAGATAGTAAAAGTATATAGCCATGCATCAAGACACGCCAAAGACCCAAAATAGAGGACTTGCTCCAGTTGTGGCGGTAGTAACAAAAAATTCAATAAACGCTCAAATTTAACTTTAGATGATTCATAAGGAAATTCAGTAGAAGCCGAACGATATATGTACAAAGGTGATGGCCTTGTGGCGGAAAGCTCTAGTTGGAGGTAGGTAGGAATTGACATTGGAGGAAGAGGGATTGATTGAGGTATTGGTGATGGCGGTGGTATATCAGATAATTGTGATGACTTGCTCGCTCCGTTCAACACGGTGGGGGAACCCAGACCTTCAAGATTAAGATTCAGTGGTTCTGTTCCACGAGAAATAGGGAATGCCTTCCGTTTTGGAGACGTCGGACCTGCATTTAATTTGGAGTATGATGGCCAATGGGTTGAAGGTGGCTGGGCACTAAAAGCACGGGAAGAGGGCGAGATTGTGGGTCGTTTGATTCCAGTGTTAGATTGGGCTCCTTCTGAAAACTGTTGGTCACCATTGATTTCTGAGGTATCAAAGTTGCGGTGGCCTGTCAATTCGGGTTGTTGATCATCAGGATCCACACGAGGTACATCAGAACCCGATGTTTTGCAGCTTTGTCCCTCTGTGTCATCTTTACTTGAATTAGGAGTTAAGAGATGGTTGGGCGAGATTATTGGTAAGGATTCAGGAGCTGATGTCAACTCTGTCATCTCCGCAGCTGATAATTTCAGAACCTTTTCTTCCCCGATATCTTTCAAGGATGATTTCTGGTGGTTCTTAACTCTTTCCTCAGTGACATTATCAGGATCTTGGAAAGGTTGTGTTTTCGATATGGGTGGCGGTGGAGGTAATCTCTCTGTTCCACTATCCTCTGCTTGAGAAGTCACGTTCTCAGAATGATAGAAAGACTCAAAATTCCTATTGCCATCTTGCACCGCAAGTGGGGTTTCATTCGCATTCCTGGAGAGCGGCTCATTGACAAACACATCAGACGATAATGAACTCTGTGGAGGTGGGGCCGGCGAGGGTCTTCGTAGTTGTTTTGGGATCTCTGCGATTGGAAAAGGGTTGAGGTCTTTGTTTGCCGGGTGGGCGGTCGGTTTCTTAACGTTATCTTGCTCAGGTGACCTCAAATCTTGCTCTCCATTCCCTTCTCGAGGCCCAGCCTCATGAGAATAAATGACATTCTCTACCGCCATCAAGTCTTGTCGAAGTATTTCTGATGAACCATGAGTACCGAGGCTTGAAATTCAGCTAACCTTGTTGTTTCGCACCAAGATCAATTGGTGATGATGTGGATTGATTTGAGATGAAGTGTTCGCCAAATTTAGAACTAAAGACTACGGTAACCTCAATTCCATTGTATGAAAATCACCGATTTACCTCTCCCAGAGACTTTTTCTTGATAAACTTCACGAGGGTTCAAATACTAAGTATTCACCTCAAATCTTGCATTTTCTTAAGATACTATTTAATCAGTTCCATCATAGACCGCGTATAAGATAGTTGCGGGATACATGCTTTGGAATGCAGTCACATGATAAGTGTTCTTTACCTTTCCCGGGTTAGCTTCGATGGTCACCTGACACTTCAATTATGTGGCATGAAAGCTTCAAGACGACGAGTATCCCCATTTGTTGCTATTCCACATTCATTGTTTCTCTGAAATCTAGAAGAATTGCGACTTCTATCATGTTTTTTTTTTCCTTTTGAGATTGTAGAAAATTATCCCAAGGCGCTCGAAAAATGGAAGTTCAGTAAGCTTTGACAATACTTTTACCACAATTCCATATATTGGACAGTCGCAAAATCAAATTGTCACTATGATCGAGTTGAGTATTCCAAAGACAACTCTGCTTATCGTTGTAGTTTTTTCTTATACATCATAGCAGCAAACTGCATGCGCTTTGAGTCTAGGAAAATTCCAGAAGCTTGTTTATCAATTACATCTTTTGTTCATGTATAGGACAATTTCCTGCGCATGCCCACCTACTCGCCATCAGAAAGAAGAGGAGCTCGTTTGATTGTTCATATTAACCGAGGGAATATTTCTCGTCGATTCGGGAAAGGATTTGAAGCCACCATGCATTGGCAAATGAACTCATTCTCGGGTTTGGAACATTGCTTTGCCTCCATGCTGTTGAAGGAAGGAGTGTCCAATTAATACTACGATTTATATCACGCAAACTGCCTTGAATCAAGCGATAGTATACTCTGAATCTTCTACCAGTCGCTTCTACTCGATGTACTGGGGCCAATTTTTTGTCAATACGACGATATAAGGATGTGTTATTACAACAAAGCTGAAGGATTCAAGGAAAAGATACAAGAGTTCTATCATAAATTAAAGATCAATATACTAGGCAGTTCCTGTTGTCCTGAAATTTACAATAGTTCACCAAAGTAGTCCGAGATATTCCCTCAATGACTAACACCCTAAGCAACCCAGAACGATCCTCAGTATTCTCTGAAATGGGATGAGCAAGCTATTAGTCCGAATCATCAAGCACAATCGCATCATATCTGCTCTCTCCAGTTTTCCTTCTCGCCCCTTCCCTTTCCATCATACTACCCATAGCATTTTCTTCCGCATTCAAGTTCTGTTCAACTTTATGCTTAGGCTCAACATTTTCTTCGTCGACCATGATTATACCCTGATCGCTCTCATTAGTAGCCGTCATAGCTGTTCTTTCCTCACCTGAGTCCGAACTATGGTCAATTTTATCCTCTAGCTCGGTGTCTTCATCATCCGTTCTTCATCGCTGCTAACTGTGGATTCTTCTGCGATACTCTCCTCGATATTGTCCATAGCATCAATATCGCCTTGATTCATTTCTTCCTCAGCTATCTCTTGCTCGTGCATTTCTTGGTTATTATCAATGTTATTGGATATCCTCAGTTTGCTTTGCAAGACTTTCCATAGTTCGTTACCGAGTGCTTTTGCAAGTGGAACCGGCACTGCATTCCCGATCTGAGCGTAGACTTTGTTCAATTCTGTGCCCTTGTTCCATGCAAAGCTGTCTGGAAATCCTTGGGCTCTGGCATATTCTCTCGTAGAATAGCCCCTGTGCAAGTATGGATGCAGTGTCCAGTCATTTTTATTTAGCTCTCATACTTATTTTTAGGCAATATCACGATCACTTACCCAGCTTGTACTACTAGCCGTCTTCTCCTTTGTTGTCACAACCTTAAGCTCTGATCTAATGACTGCCTTCCAAACCTTCCACGATATTGATCTTTATAGCTGCTATCTTCAAGCAATTTCTCGAGGTTCCTTTGCAGGAAACCTGGCAAGATATCCTTAGACATATCTTCATAGGTGGCTCCTGCTCGAAGTGGTACGTTACAGTAGCGCTCACTGTCTTTCATCGAAGGCTGATGATTCACATGGTTGTATACAAGCTGATTGGGGACCAATTTGCGCATCTTTCTTTGGTACTCACATAGAGGTTCGGAGCCGTACGGTTTCTTTTCTAGCTCAATGGATTTCACTTTGTTCAATGTCGAGTACTGAGCGATATTCTTATCGCGATTGAGTCGGTTAGACTTTTGTTCAGACGTTTCGGGGATGATTATGTGGGAATTTATCCATTCAAAGTTATGCAAGTCTGTAACGCAATCTCCTATAGTAGTAGGACGATGTGGAGCTGATATCCTCGTGCAATGATGGCTCTTCATCACTCTTCCATTAAAAGTATGGGTGGCCTGCGGAAATTTCGGTAGCTTGTATCCAGGAAGAGATGCCCAAAAGATCATACGGGTTCTGGATGATGAGATACCTGCCTGAATATATGCGTATTCACACTGATATCCCAGGGATGTCAAAACTCGGAAAATAAAGCTGGATTTCGCATTAGTTCATCTCTTCATTGCAAAGTACTTTCCTGGTTTTCATCCTTTACTCCACCTTTAAAAAGAACATTTTCTGCGTCCATGTTTGGTACACCATTGCAATTAAGCTATGATTATTAGTGGGATTGTAAAAGGCTTTCTGAAGACTTACCTTTTGGTTGACCAATCCCATTACATTTTCTAGTAGAAAGTACTTTGGTCTGTAGAAATCTACATAAGAGAGATAGGTCGCCAGAAGCTCTCTATTTGGACAAAGATCCTTTTTACAACGGTTCAGAGTACTCCACCCCTAGGCCTGGCAAGGTGGCCCACCGATAATCAAGTCAACTTCTCCTTTCCTGGGCATTGCTGTCATAAGATCTCCTTCCATGTTATATAGCACATTCGGATCCAAACCTGCTTCTTTCTTCATTGTCCATTCCAAGAGCTTACTAGCATCAAGATTATACATGATCGCGTCCGGGAAGTTTCGCTCAAAGGTCTTGCAGGCAGCTGAGTCAAATTCAATGGCATAAGTAGTCCCGACTACCCCGCTTTCATGGAAACTTTGACTCAGTCCATCAGCTCCACTGAAGATGTCCTAGTCTTTCTTAGCATATATTTCAACCATCAGTCAAACGATACATGGGAATCTTACAAGGGTCGACAACTTCACTCCACTCTTCTTGGACTCCACCATCTCTTTCTCCAATCTAGACCTCTCACTGCTCTGCTTCGAATACGTTAAATATTTTTCAGGCATAGGCTTCAAATTTTCGGCGGTAATTGACTCTTTGAGTACATCACGAGAAATCTGACCCCGAACCCAGAATGTGTCGTTTAAATCCTTATAGGCGCTTAGATCTTCAATATGATCTATGTGCATGACTAAGCAATGTCCATCGATACTTTCTGGACCCAAGTTCTTGGATTTCCTCAGAAATACTCTTCTCTCATCATGAACAGCGAATTGTACGTTGTTTTTGATCTCATCGGATCTCGAAAGCTGAAAATAATCGTCATATTGCTCATATACATCCATCCTCAAAATTATATCCAATTCGTTGATTTCTTTTTTGTCTGTTTCGGTTTCGGATTTAACATCCCCTCGACGTATGACTCGTATATATTTAATTTGCCCAATTTGATATGGTTTCTTATCCTTTGATTGAGCTTTGGAAAGGAAGTATAGGAAGTCTTTGCGGTGATATTCAGTGCCGTTGTATATGAATCCAGTGACAGATCCATATCCTTTGTTCAGGCCTAGTACTTGAAGTCTTTTGCTTTTCTGTTTTTCCTCCGCTATGTGCCGGGCACAGCACTCGTAGCCCTGGAGAGGAGTTCCTCGCTCTTGTATCGTCAATTCCGAGGCTTCGATAAAACTTTCAGACGATATATTGTAGTTCAATCGATAGAAATATCTATCCGGACTTGTATAATACTCTTCTTTGATGACGCCTGCCCCTGAAAACCCATTATTGTCGTTTTCCCCTCGAAAATCAACTCTAATCTTGCCTTTTACATCGTCCATATAGATGTCCGCACACTCGTAGGTTAGAAATAGCTCACGTGGACTAGCTATTTCACCAGTCATTGTACTATAGCCATGCTCAAAGTATCTGACATGCGCCATCGACTCCTCATCCTTGCAGAATTAGCCCAGTACTCATAAGTTCACGAGAATCTTACTCGGTCCTTGAATAAGTACACAATGCGTGAATAATAAAGCTTGGATTCGACGTCTCCTTGCTTATATTAGCCTTCTGGTCAACTCAAAAGAATGATTTATTACCTAGTTGGACTAGAACATTGTCTCCGGCTCGGTATTCAGTCAATTTCTCTCGACTTTGAAGTAAGAATTTTTCTCCAGGATTTCTGGCTGACGATATAGCCTCACGGTAATTCTCCAGGGCCAAACTATGTGAAGGTTCATCATCACTGGTTCTAATTGACGTCAAGGGCTCGCCGAAAATTTCACCAGCAATTCTTAAAATCCATGGGGTTGTGAATGTTTTCAAGCTTTGGTATGAATTTTTCTTCTTAAGTGCTGCCCAAGGTCTATTTTGGGTTTTTGAGGTTGAACGTGGTATTTGAATCGCGTAATTGATATCTGAATCAGTATCTAAATCAGATCTACTGGTAATCGCATCTGGATCATCTGAGATCCCACAGGCCGAGAACCTTCGCTTAAGGCCAGTTCTCTCTTGACTAATAGGTATATCATCATCAACAACAGTCGACCCTGTTTCATCTTCCGAGTCCTTATCTCCGGTTGAAAGACAGTGCTTTGGCTTCACTTTCGGAATTTCACCTTATGAACTAGAATATCTCTATCTAGAGATTCATCATCGATACTAGATCCCAGTCTGTGTAGATCCAAACTCCCTGATTTCCAGCTCGGTGTATTTCTACCTCTTCTCGATCTTCCCGACAATTCCAACTGGCCTAAAGCTTTTTGCGGAATCCAAAAATCTTCCTTTTTTGTTCTTTTTCCCGCCCTTTTGGTGACATCAAGGCAAGTATTGGGTATATCGAAAGAGTTCTCTCTTAGAATACTGTAATCCTCAACTCTGGAAATATATTAGCACGGAAAAAGCTTGATCGTGGAAGTAAAAGATGGCCTTGGTCGCAATTGGACCCACTGTTGCTCATAGAAGGATCGATCTGGAAAAGTGATGCAAATTTCTTGCGAAAATCGATTCCTGAGAGTGAAGCCATTCTGTGATCGAGTGTTTGAGAAGCAAGTTCAGCAAAAGACAAGAAGTCATAGCAAGTTTGTATCTATAGGCACAAATGGAATATTGTGTAAGAGAGAAGAAAAAAGATGCAAGAGGGAAGGAATAAGAGTTCTTAAAATAAGATGGAATTAAGCTAGTGATTTCTAATTCTGAAGCCCAGCAGTGAATTCAAATGATAAGCTTAACAAATAGAAAGAAAGATGAAATAGCTTTCACACTCTCCAAAAAAACTATAGAGGCTTCAAATCAGAATATCAGATTCAGTTATGCGTACATGTTAATCAGACGAGTGTATCTTTGTGTTGTTTGATACCAGATGAATCTTTAATAATCGATAAAGCTTAGTGCTTTATTCATCGTTCTCTTTGACGCTGAATGGATAAATTGAAACCTCAGTTTTCTCTAAAAAGCTGTTGGTTATCCAAGAAAGATCATGGAAAACCTGAATGTCTTCGCTTAATTTATGCGATCAGTAGTTGACATATCTCGACACACGTTCAAATATTTGATTTGGGTGCGTTGAAAGTCTCTGCAGGTAGTTCTTCATTTCGTGGTGCAAGCTATTACATATGCAAAATTATTGTCATACATTGTAACGTAAAAAAGTGAGAAAATCAAATGATGAGAGGACGAAATTATGGAGAAATGAGAAAACCAGAAAATCAGGCAATCGATCGGATAATGACTAGATTGTTAGATGATGAGAAGACGAGATAATCAAGAAATGAAATAGTGTGAATATTAAAACCATCAAAACATCAAAATCTCGACAATGCCACACTAAGAGCGCAATGACTACTATTCTCTCCTAGCATTAAATGATCGAGCTCTATTTTAGCAACCTAACTTGAGGTCTCTGAGTTTCTTGTCAATTGAATTTCCCTTAGCAGCAAGCAGAAGACATCCAGACTATATTCTCTTCAAAATAAACTATCTATCCCACTGCGACAAGATCTAAACTTAATAGAATCTTTTAGGCACCGAGTCTACTTTATGACAACACCCCTTAATGAAACGAGTGTCTAATCATCCATTCGAGTTAAAGAGAATGAAACTCCATAACGTGGTAGAGGACCTAATTACCTTTGAAACACAGGGAAGAAGGGGGTAGTGGAGAAGAAATTTAGTGTTGGCTGTTAATTATAGGGCAGATTTAGATGTTGTTCATTTTGTGTTGTGGGATCATGGATCGACCGGCCCATTCCGTTACATCGACATTTCCGGGTTGTCTTTCTTGTCTAAAGATCGGATACTTGTCGTCCGGTGTGATTGCTTTCTAGGAAGAACGGTTCGATAGTAGTAGAATTCTTGATGAATAGACTAGTTATTGAGATCAATTGCGTCTCCGTGGTCTGATCTCCGCTTGATGATGATGATGATGTGAAACTTTGTATGGTTGATAAACCAATCTGTTTTCGCTGCAAATTAGCCAATGAAAAATCGTGCCGTATACTCCATGGGCCTTGGAGTTACTTAGGATTTTGATGAGCGGGTCTGAAACCTTTCATTCCCGCCATTGGTACCTCAATGAATTCGCAAATCGAGTACTCTTGCTCAACCATGAGCCTCCTCAAATCATATCATCAAGTCCCCTGAGGAAATTTTGGTATTAAGAATTATATGTATATCTACACATCTAAGCCCACAATCTACCCCAGCACACAAACGAGCATATCGGCTAGCATACCCGCAACCCACAAGTTCAAACACGCTCGCCATCAAATGCCTCAAATGCTTTCAAATGCTTTCCGATGTTTTCCAATGCTTTCTAAAGAAAAACATACATCAAATGAACTAGTCATCATCATGATACCATGCAATTAATCCCAATGCCCATGCAAATACTCCCCTTTACTAACGATACTATCCTGACAATCCTTCAAATATCTCGCCTGTCTCGCGACTTCGGCCAGCCTATCCAACATCCGCCCATTACTCTCTCCGAACCCATAAACCTCATATTTGAGCCCAGTTTCCGCGCAGAATTCCTTGACGAATCCACTAGCTTTTCGGAGGTTGTGTCGGGGCATGCGGGGGAATAGATGATGTGTGACCTGGAATTGGAGACCGCCGTGGAACCAATCCATCCACGTGGGACAATCTACATCCATGGTTGTGCGAAACATGCGCTGGATCCAGTGTTCACTTGGCTCGGATTCCTCGGTTGACATGGAGAAGTGGGAGACGGTCAATTGCAGATGGAGGGGGAGGGTGATCATGTGACATATGAGACAGAAGATGATGCGTTGGGAGTTGGAGGGAATACTGCGGTAGACGATGAAATAACCGAACCAGGTCCAGAAGAATATTTGTCCGACGAGTTCGAATATTCGTTGCTTGCGGTGAAGTTTGCTGCCCAGATCGCGAAGGATAAAGTCCCAGGCGAGGTAGTAGAGGTTGAAGCGGGCGACGGAGAGAAGGAAGTAATATGTCCATGCTTGTTTCGGAACCATGAATTTTGCGAACCAATTATAGTGCATGATACACTCGGAAGCCGTAGAGTACAATGAATCAAAAAATACAGGAGAAATGGCGATGAAAGGGAGAATTTGAAGATCTTGGTCATGCGTAGGGGAATTCGTAACAATATGATGAATATTGTGGTTGCGCTTCCACCAACCTATTGAAAGTCCACCACAGAAATTCAAAATGACTCCACCGATTAAAAAGTCGATATTATAGTCGTGCGTTACTGCCAAATGACCCGCATCATGTGCCGTAGCAACGATTTGATGCCAAAACATACCCAGGAAAGCTGCACTGGTGGCATACCACTCCAAGCGTAGAAACACCATCGAAAGGGAAAACAGAGTCGTACATCTCAAGATCTCTGTAACATAAGCCGAGAGCTTGCTGTCGTATAAACCTTCATCCTCCAATTTTGCGATCAAGGCTTGAAATTTGACCTCCAATTCCGAGGCATCCAACATTTTAGATTCCAATTCGGGGATATCCTCTGAATCAACTGAGCTCCCTTCAGTTCTGATTCGAGATCTTAACCCTTCATGATCAAAAACGGAAGAAGCTGTGGAGCTAGCATCACTGTCCGGATTTGCCAGTCGAGGGACAGTCAGGAGATTTTCGGTGACGGTGATATCTACTAACGGTATCTCAGAGATCGGGGTTGAAGGTTCTTTCTCAGTCTCATTTTCTGGTATCCGAAGTGATTGTCTTTGAATCGGGGGTATAATGTTCACCCATGGCTCTTCCAGCTTACCAATTCGATAGCGGTACATTTTGGCCTTGACATCCTTATTGTGAAATCTAGATCGGATCAGCTGCTATGATTCACCCATATTCCTGGTTATCTTTCACAACATACGCATCCAACTCAACGGTAGCGTCTCTCCCAACAACATGTAAAATAACCTTCGCCCCACCGGGATGATGATTGAGCCATGAATCCAACTTCAAAATATATCCTTCTGATATAACAATCGCGTGACCTTGCTCCACCAACTCTCTGATCTCCTTCAACGGCCAGACCTTCTGACTCCTAACTTCAAACGACGTATTCATGGTGGTTGCTTTGACCGAAGTGTCAAATTCGTTCGGTCTTTGTTCTGGTGTGACGGAGCTTAAATAGAACGCGGTACAGTAAGATTAACGGAGATTAAGTAAAAAAAATTGATGACCCAATCTTATATTTCGCCTCGAGGCTGACAACTGTGATTCACTTGGCGCGTAAGAACGGACCACGAATTGAGCTACGCTTATGAATAAGAGGAATTATGAAAGTGCTGGATTAAGGAATGAAAAGAAGAATAGAAATAGAAATAAAAATAAACATAAGGAATAAACTTAATAAGATTGCATGTATACCTACCTAATGAAGCGTCCGATGATCATCACGTGGGTAAACAAAGAAACATAATCATCACGGGGAAAAAACAAAACAAAACAAGTCTAATCGAATCAAATTAGATTGCAAACAGCTGGAGGTTACATTTAGTAGTACTAAATCACTACCTACCTAGCTATGCTTAGGTATCGTATGACCAATGCAGTAGTATTCTCCCTACAATTAACCAAGAAGATATACAATACATATGGCAAAGTTGGAACACGTACCAGTATTTGCTTTTAGGGACCCATCTTTCATTCATTATTCCTGCACCTCGCTGGCACAAACTTTAGGGTGGGATGGGATGAGTTAGGATTTATCCTGTAGGCGTAAGTTCTAAGAAACTTAGCTGTCAGCTATTAGCTAGGTATACTTTATTAGAAAAAGTTTACTCCTCCTCCTCAACTCTCCAGTACCGGTAAGCCCGCAGTAGTTCAAGTCGCCGGGGCTAATCAATCAAACAAATCTTCATCTGATAACTTTTTTACCGTTTGATATCCACTCCATGTACCAGTAGCAACGCGTATCCGCAACCGTATCTGATACGATGTCAGAGCTTTGAGGCTCAGTCCACAAATTTCTCTAGGGGTCTCGTTGTGGTGATCCACAGGGTAACCTTGCCTACCCAGACAATGAAAATCCACCTGTGAAAATGCATTTCGAGTGAGAAGGGAGAAGGGAGAAGGGAGAAGGGAGAAGGTATGGGAAAACCGTATTATCGGTACATGGATTGCTATTTGCCATTCCGTACTTGTACTCTATTATACATAACAAGATCCGGAGAATCGGTGCTTAGCAAATTAAATTTCTGAATCTTAAATGGATAGCTCGTACTGTCATACAGTATTATCTCACCCCTGACTTTTGATTTGTCTGCTCAGGTTCCATTGATGAATTTGGGAGCCTGTGTGTTAGTCAGACTGACATTTGACCCCTATATATCAGACCCGCGCGCATGCTTCAAAGTTGTTATGATGGGAGGGGAGGTGGCTGTGTTGCAATCATGCCACCTACTACTTACTTACTGTACTTACTCTACTTACTCCCTCAGGCTACCCGTCATCCGTGGGAGCGGAACTGTCCAACATTGGTGGCATTGTGAGTACTCAATGCTCGGCACTATGATGATCCTCATGAAGGATACCCCTAGCTGTGGATGCGACCATCCTCGTTCGGCATGGATTATACACACGCAAATCACACGCAAATTGTAAATGCCGAACTGACCGAAAGATGGATGCCACGATATCGATATGGAGGTAAAGATGAAGTCTGCCCTGGGATAATATAGGAATGTTGTCGGTGCCGATGCTTACATGGTGAAAATTATATATTGATGCCAGATAGGCCAAAAGCCCAAATCAAACAGGGGGAAATGAAATGAACAAGGTTGATTGGGATGCTTGCTGATAGAGCATGTCGCCGAATGCATCGATATTATTCTGTGAAGTGGACAAGATACTGATTGCGAGATCATCATTCTCATAACGTCAATACAAGATTACATGAAGAAGAGTTGCAAAAGAAAGATGATGATTCTCGTGGCTTTCATCGTTTCATGGTTTCCAAGTCTTATATTTTAGATAACTACCCCGCACTTGCAAGTTTCTGGGTTTCTGAGTTTCTGAGTTTCTGAGCATACTAGGCTATGCTAGCAGTTTCGTAGCCTAGTGAAGGCCTATGCTTTTAGCGGGTTATCGCTAGTTCGAGGCCTATCAGACCCTTTTTAAGGCCTGGTGTCAAAATACTTCTAGGTCCGCGTGGATTATTGTATATACAGCTGTCTACTCTACTCTTTATTTAAAGTGTCGGCGAATTCATTTGTTCAGGTTGTATGTCATTTCCTCCAAGCACATCTAGAAGTATTAACGCGAGGATGGTGCAAAGCTCTAGTAGAGCTACTAGTCTCCTAAAGTGCTCAAGCGGGTGTTATAGTAATACCTCATCTGGCTTTCATACCTCTCTATAATGGAAAGCACTTGTGGTGACCATCGGTGAGTATCGTCAATCATCAACATCTATCATGCAGGTACATCCAAATTTGGCAGGTACAGGTAGATCTAGGCCGGGGGAGAAAAGGGAATTTAGTACGATGTATCAACATAAACTTAACAAACTGAAAGTAAAATCTAGCAGTCAATTTTCAAGCATGTATGAATCAAAAACTGTTGCTTAACCTTCTTTTTATCATTGATAATGTTGTATTTATTAGTGAGCGGCTCTTCTATTGTACTGGTTGATAATTGTCGAAATAATGTTATGTAAACTTTATGCTAAATAGAATCGATGTCAATGCCGTCGCCCTTTGCGCTGTAATTACTGGTTAACGACCAACCAATTTGAACAGATTATCCTGACTATTCTGTTAATGTAAGGCTACGAAGACAGCAAGAAGTATGTAAACTGTATTTAATAAATAGCATGACAAGCGCTCCAGTAGAGACAAAATCTTAAGATATGTAAGGGAAAGATTATGTGGAATTCTTTTTGTAGAGTGCATGTTTTGGAGTTACTACACGATGACTACCTGGGCAGCACCAGCCATTGTTGGTTATGCTTGAAAAAATAATTCATAATGATTCATTATGTATTAACAAGGACTGCGAAGAAGCAAGTACAGAGTACAGCCGAGCTTAAGTGGTGAAGAGATTATTAGACTCAGGTAATATGTTGTTATAACCCTTTTCACAATTTCATGAAAAATCAATATACATTTCACTATTTCTCCAAATTTAATGAGGACTAATTCACTCGGTTGGCATCGATAGGGGGCTCGATAAAGAGCTAGTACGACTAGATTGTTCTGCTAAAGAAATCAGAAGCTCGACAAAGAGATGCCGCCTCGAACCTTGGTTTATTACTATGTTACAAATTAAATTTTAGAGTAAATAAACTATAACAAAAGTTGCATCTTAATTTTTGAATTCACTTTCTGATTGCGTATAATGGATGGTGATTCACTTCAATGCCTCAGCCCAGAATCACACATTCTATAACTCTCATTTCTATTGAATCTCATAATTATGAGTCAAGCTAGCAAGTTCGAGTCGTTCATTATTCGGTAATGATAGTTCAGCCACTTGTAGTTCGTTCCTCTTCTCAAATCTTGTAGAAATCATCGACACAACACCATTCTTCGATCTACAAAATCAACCACAACAAATCGAAACTAAACACATTACGACGCCGTACTCGAGATTGCAAGGCAATATCAACAGAAACTTGCAAATCATCACTACATCAATATGTCCTAGCCTATGAACATGCAGAAATTACCAAGAAAATGAAGGAACGAAAAACATATCTGCAACCAGAATCCCTTAATCCTCACTCATAATTTGGTGAGATTTCTTGAATCCGGAGTCCAATCGACACTGCCTTCCGCTTAACATCCAAGAAGATGATTTCTCTAGCCATAGGTGCATCAGATACCTGATGATTTCATAATGAATGATGGAATTTTCCAATTAGTCCTCATATTGTAAAGCCAGAAAATTGCTTCACAAAAAAGGGTCTCTTGCTTCGAATAGCGATCTAATCATGATCAGAAGAATCGGATTCTTACAAAATGAGCTGCAGCTATTCCTCTTAAATCGAAGAGAGAGTTTACAAGCGTAAGGCTTTAAATATTCATTAACAATTTGACATACGAAAATGTGATTTTATATAATTTCCAGCTTTCCTTTCTGACAATTTTACCATCTCGCTTTCACCACCCCTACAGGGGTGCAGGGCCGTGAGACTGGTTTTTCGTAGGTGCAGAAAATACCGGGAAGGTCAGGAAAGGAAGGCATATATGTCCTTGTTAAAAGACACAGGATTGAAGGTTTCTAGTGGTCTTAAACCCAGTGCGGCATGCCTTCTCCCTGCTACTTCTATGCTTTCCTATACCTCACTCGGAAGCCTATTTTATTCAATCATATCCAATGGCCTAAATCATCTTCTTGTCTATAACTCTCAGTACTCGACGGGCCGCGCGAGAGTAGGTTCATTCTGCCTTGCTGCGCGCTTTGCATCGTAGAACTATATATACCCACAGCCTGTCCAGCCTGAGGGTTCCCTAAAGATTCTTGATCTCGCCGTCAACGGACGGAGAGTTTATTCATACCGGCACCTCCTACTCAACGAGTTTTGAGATCGAACGCCAAGACCCTACATCATGGTCTAAGATTAATGCATTAACCCCCTCCCAGTTGATCTTTCCTCCTCGGCCCAGATCCTCAACCGAAACAATAACATTCAAACCTCTGCTCATCTCTTTCTTCAGAAGTATAGAGTGCTTGAATCAACTTAGGGAAAGTCATCAAATTGTCGGTAGGGACGCGAAGATCGCTTAAATAATACGACAGAGACAGCAGCGATGGCAGGGCAAGACAACATACGGATGGAGAATTTGGAGTTTCAATCTGTCTAAACGGGTAAAACATCTCCGCCATTAATGATGAACTGAATTTGACATGTTGAGGGTCTATATCTATCATTAGCTCTTCAACGTGAAGCACCTTCGCGCAGTAAATAGCATACATCCGCATCCTTCCGATTCGCAAAGTTGAAGAAAAATCATTCGATGTTCTTGATTCGTGTGAGAAGTAGGATCCCCAGCCAATTACCAGGCTTTTACACGATCAACATTGTCTTTTGCAAGTGATCGAAGTTGTCCATAATCACACTGCCGAAAAGCGTCGTCGTATGTCTTTGATACACGGCATATATTTCTAGTCAGCTGAAGATTATGTTTCATTTATACCGGAACATCACCTTGACTCAAAAGATCACGATACAAATAATCTTGGGCCATTTTATCCCATCAAAGATATATCTTACTTTGCTCAAATTCATTGTATCGTTCTTTTTAAGACTCTCTCTCCAGCAAATATTATTGTAATGATTAAAGTGACCCTGCCCCGTCTCTCATCTTCTTGATAAGGCTTTCATACTCTATGAAGAGATCCTCATATGTTGACCATGTACATAATCTGTACAAATCTTCTCATAGATGCGGAATCAAGTCAAAAATTGTATTGTATCAACCATAGTCGCAATTAGCCTTGAAAGTTGTTAGACGAATACCACTATAAGAAGTAGCAGTCTCATGTTCAAAGATAAGATTGATCAAACAAAAGCCACTAGTGACAGCGCCTCGATTAATCTCCATGAAGGAAAAGATATAGTTGTAACTTCAGCGGTAATTAGAAATTTTCCTATAAAGGATAAACTTGAGAAAGAGCCAGATGAACTACTATTTATAAAACCAGCAGGTGAGTTCCAGTTGCATAGCTTCGCCTAACAAGATTCCAGATACCAATCTAATTGTGCAAACAATATTCTAGCAAAAGATAAAGTCTGAATTATGCGATTATAACTACAGCACTTATGTAGAACAACTTAGCTCTAGTAATATTAGCGAACAACAAAATGACGTAAAGGATTTGACAAAGTGTCATCAAAGACCGGTAGAACTAGCTTTCAACAAGCGAGGTTTTGAAGCGTCGGGAATTGACTCTATTTGAGAATGATATTTGAATTGAATTTTTGTTACAATGATTTTTTGTTCAAATATTCATATTCTCATGGAACCTCGTTTTGTTCATTTCTAGTTTTCACTTTTCTCCCCTACTTCTCTCTATAATACTCTTTAAAATAACTCTCAAACCTCCGAACAACCTGTACATGTAGCTGATCATATTAATATAAAATTCTTCACTAAACTCAATATCGTATGCTATATATTAATGGATATAAACTCAATGTATCAAGCATGATGTACACATAAAAGCCTATAGTCCATATAAAAACCCACATCTCAACAGCTAAAGTAAGAAACATACGTTTCCCTCTCCTCAAACAAGCATACCATCTACTTCCCATCCATCTTATCAACCCCATTATCCTCCCCATTAACGACCACCTCCAAATCACCACTAGCACCCCGCACCCTCCCAACCACAGCCCCCACCTCTCTCTTCCTCTCCCCGCTCCTCAACCTCCACAACAAAACCGTAGTCCAAACCGCCATCGCAACAGACGTCCCAACCATCGCCCACATTCCCCTCGTAAACCTCGGCGCTTCATCCGCACCATAGAATAACAAACTCCACCACGCATTCACAGCATTGCTCCCACAATTCATACTCGCGATCACGATTGCTCTCAACGCATCATTTTCAAATCTCATCGCTTCGTTTGCCCAGGCAAAGAAGGTCGCTTGACATGCGTAGACGGTGCCGGCCGAATAATATGCCGCGAATATGGTCGGTATATGGGAAGTTGTGAGTATCATGGCGGAAGTAGCGATGCCGGTAATGGCGATAAAGTAAGCGACCAGATAGCGTTTGCCGTTGAGAAAATCGGTGAGCGTTGCCCAGAACAGGGTGGATATGATACCGACGGCCGGGACACCGGTGGGGTAGTTGTTGAGTTGGGAAATGGTGTAGCGGTTTGTGGATTTCATGTACAAGGACAGCAGGGAGTTTGAGGAGAAGGATTCGGTTTCTCCAGCGATGATCCATAGGGTGACGAACCCGTACCAGTACCTTGAGGTGAGGACAGTTTTGAGGAATGCGAGGTTCCACACATGATTATCAGGTACTTCGGGAACACGATCTTTAGCGAGATCACGCTCGGTTGGAGTGAGATAAAAGGCGGAGGTTGTGGAAGGGGTGTCGGGGAACAGAAGAAGGCCATAAAGGGCAATGGGGAGAGTGATAAGTCCGTCGATTATGAACAGCCAGCGCCAGCCACTCATCCCCTTGGTACCATCTAACGACGAATGAATCCCGGTTTGTATGAAGCCTCCAAACATGCTGCCAGCAAGACCGGAGGAAGTGAAGATGCCGCTACGTTTTCCGAGCTCGCGAGGGGTGTACCATGATCCGAGTATATAATGAGTACCGACGAATGTCGAGCTTTCGGCAACACCTTGAAAGAAACGGATGGCCATTATGTGTCGAGGATGATGAGCAGCTGCAGTGATCATAGTGAGGCAGCCCCAAAGAATCATCATTGAAGGGAAGAAGATGCGCGGTTTGATATAGTAGAGTGCCAAGTTACTGGGGACTTGTCCAATGATATATCTAGCATACTGTTAGTATAAGTAAATGCATAAAAAATTAGCTGTAACACAAGAAAATCTCCGCCAATCCCCCATCGAGTCAGAACCAAGGTAACCAATTGCAAGCAGCACTTGAACCATCGTGTATCAAGAACAACAGAAGCCCACCACGTACCCAACCGTAAAAACAGTATTAATAAGATTATACTGATTCCCCACAAACCCCAACTCCTCCTTCATCCCACTAACATACGCATTCGCCAAATTCGAGCGATCCAAATAATTCGCAAAATACGACAGACAGCAAAAGGTCAGAATAAAGAAGTCTAAAACCATCAGCTAATCATTCATCCAGCATTAGTAAGGGCAATTGCAAGTGCAGATTGAAGTGCCTTCGACACTCACCTAATTTCTGCACCAATTTTCTCTCTCCCGGCTGCTCATACGGATGGGAAAAATACTCCCTCACACGTGAGAATGCCATGATCGGAAGCTTCTCGGGGGGATGGGGTTGATAAGAGGGGTTTTTCTTAGCCGAGAAAGAAAAGGAGGACCTGGGAGGAACGATGTCTGGGTGCGTGGATAAGGAATCTTGGGTTTGATATATCTTCTTCGACCTGGATAGATTTACCTGGTCGGGTAATCTGTAACTGTGTACCCGTGCGCAAGCACTAACCCCACTTTCAATGATAGCGGCCACTGGTGGGCTTTATCAATGAGTGTTGAAATATTCTAGATAAGAGTATTTCTCGATTTGATAATAGAATACGACGTTGTGTATGAAAACATAGATCTGATGTTATTGAACAAAAATTGAATAGATATGTATGAAAAGAGCTTGTACAGTTTATGATCAGAAGTGATTGCTAAAATGTAGATTAGATATCATCTAGATAGGTAGGATTAGGTCTTTTTGGGAAGCTTTTGATTTTTTATATATTCCATCTCCATTTCTACAATAGACCCCTATCGAGTAGGGTTTCTAATCCAGAAGTTATATACACAAGAGAATGTTCAAATGGAGATATTATACGCAATCATTTATTCAAATTCAATCATGCACTGTTTGAAAATGGTTTTCAAACGCACACTTATCAAAATAATACATCTTCTGATTTAAAGTCAGGAAGCATTCAACTCTAATATCTTTGAAGATATCTAAACGACGATGCTGATACGAGGAGAAAATTATGTCACCCCGCCCTACATACAAATGAATGCTGAAAACCACCTCGCATAAGCATACCTTTTCATCATACCCTTTCTAACGCCACGCAAATCATCCCAAGACACGTGAACTCCAATAACAAAAGCTGCAAAAGAATCCCCTGTACAATTCAATCTCTTCCAACCTCTCCCATGCCGATTGCAATTGCCTCGTAAGACTTCCTCAGAAGTCTGCTTTGTGGTGGTCGCTGCCATTGAAAACAATACTGTCCAGCTTTCACCGCAGAACGCATCAAGCGATGACCCGTTCGCCAGATGATTTCTCCCTCGGCGGTCTTGCCATCCTCATACGGGACATCGTAATCATGAGCGGTGGGGAGTTCTGGCCATGTAGGTCGATTGGGCGCATTCAGATATTCGTCCATGGCATTATCGGATTGTCGCTTCTGTACCCATGCGTTCAGGAAATCGCGGAAGACGCATACTTCTCTGTCCAGCTCACGGTTACGGGTCCATTCCTTGAGGCTCTGCACTATTTCAATGTCCCGTTCCCAATAGGGGATGCTGGTGAGATGTGTGTCGTTTGTAATGAGCTCGTAGAGTGTAAATGCAACAGCGGTAACATCATCGCGACCATGCTGCAGGTTTCTGGTTCCGCATGCTGCTCGATCGAAGTCAAATAGAAGGAGTTTGTGCGTGTCGGGATCGACGAGTAGATTGCGGGGTGCGATATCTTGGTGCATGATTCCCATATCCAAATTGAGGAAATCTACGAGTTGAGTAAGTTGTTGAAGCCACTCGAATCGAAATGCTTTCTTTGGATCGTTGAGATTTCCGCCTGGGATGTACTTTGTTGTGAAGCCAATCACGCGGGACTCCACATCTTCGATAATAACGCTATCAAATGGTACTATATTAGGATGCGGCGGTAGGCTTTTGACAATGTTAAGTTCATCCCAGGCCATCTTCAACCTGAGAGTCTTTCCCAAAACGTTGAATTTAAAGGCAACGGTTCGAAGGTTCTGGTATTCGTCTTCGTATGATGACACATCAACAAATAATCCAAGCCGGTCAAGCTCTTTAAGCTGGGAGTGCTTAACTGTACGACAACCAGCGAGTGATTTGGCAATTGAGAAAGGAGGATATGGAACAAACCAAGATTCATCCTCTCCTAATTCTTTGGAGACCCCAAAGATTCTTCCATCATCATCGGTTTCAACTGCCCGAATCTCCGGAGATAAGTAATCGGCAAATTGTGCTAGGATTGGAATCTCTTTGTACTCATCAGATGTAAAGAGGTTGGCGGTGCCTTTGATTTTGATTATCCGAAGCTGATCCCAATCCCAGATACTGCATTGAAATTCGGTTTTTGGGTTGTCTGGTGAACCAAAGAATTTTTGACCTTCAGACCAAAATCTCTCTTGAGGTTCAATCATGTCGAATTCAATATAACAAGAAGTTGATGTATTCTTGTGATTTATTTTGGAAATATGAGTAATGAATGTATCCTGAACGCCCCTTCCGATAGTCGTCAAGCAGGCTATAGAACCCAAAGAGTTGAACAATTTTCCGTATCGTGTAACAGATAATGTGGTCGAAAAGTGGTTGATTTCGATACAAGTAAGGAATGCGCGTTCTACCAAATATAGGTTGAATCAAAGAGGAAACCTCCTGCATGATTCCTTGAAAGCATGCGGTTACCCTACCATGTTCTATATGAACTGATTGACTATGAGATATACATGAGTGAATACAACAGACTCGAAGGTGGATAATGTAAACAAAGGTTGTGTTTTATAAACTTCTTTTCAAAGCACAACCACTTGTGATCGATATGATATATGAAAGGTATCAGCCTCATTCATCAATTCTCCAGCTTCCCACCTACTCCTCGACACTTCAAACATTCAGCACAGGATTTGAAACCCAAAGCAATTCCATGAGTCGACAATGGCTAGTTACTTCTCCATGCTTCATCCAGTCAGGGATCTAGCAGCATCCTTTCGAATAGTTATCTGCGGCGAAAATTGTGAAGATAAAGAAGAATAACGGATTTAGGACATGGCAGATTGTTTAGCTATCGGTGTTTGAGTTTTAGTAATGAGGTAGGTTGAGAGATGCCATCGTTCGGATCTCATGAGCACTCGACTCAAAATTCGATCCTAGTTCGAATATTGAATGGGGTTCCTAAGAGTTGGTACCATAGTAGATTCAGTGGCTTGACAATACCTCACTTGTACAGAAAATCGATACTTGCCCCCCTTTCCCATCCAATCATTCCTTCTTTCAATACAAATGAGCCAGGACGGTGGATGCCTTCTTTGGTTTGGGTTAAGAGGTATGAATGAATATCCGTGTGTATCAGACTCGACTTTCAAGACAATGACCAGAAGCAAAAGCATTCCCAATCAAATATCTTACCCATTACATCAATGATCTCATCGATTTCAGAACCATACACGCTTCACAGCCAGGAGCAACGCAACACGCATTATACCAGCTGTGAACAAGAGTCATCGGCTATACCAGCATAGTGATTACAGACGTAAACACTTGTGGGCCAGTTTTCTATTGAGGCATCATCTTAGAAGCAGCAGTTTCCGTTCCACAGACCAACTGTTTTGCAAATATCATTAGTATGTAGATTCAAACAACCTCATTAGAACTACAAAAAGGACGGGGGCAACTAACCTTTATGTTCACCACCTTGAGAACCTCTTCTGCTTCAACATCAATATACCATCTGCACATGCCCTGATTTCAACACCAAATCTTCCCCGATAATAACCATTTCATGGGCCGCGCCATATTAATCCTCTGCATTTCCTAAATGCATGCTATGAAAATCTTCTCTTCATCCGCAATTCTCATGGCTGTACGGGGGGTGGGGCATATAGAGGCATAGATTTGAAGTCTTGGTGCTATAATGAATTAGAGCGAGAAGCTTTCGTTCCCATAGTTTTAGACCATGGCAATTGGGGATGGCCGGGCTATGTCAGAATGCTCGCGGCTAACAAGAATCGCATATCGCGAAGTCTTGCAAGGTTTCCTAAAACCATTTATTGCTTTTCCCTTAAATCTCGAATTGGCCAATGAAGCTTGAGTAACCAACATTCCACAGCACTGCTTATAGTGCAACTATAGGACAGAGAAGGCATCATTCTTCCATACCTACGTTTTCGAGTAGTGGTCCCACATCAAAGAGAGTTCGAATATGGGAATTCTTTTTGAGACGAAAAGACCAACGAAAGCATCTCCGTTTTTCCGCCAAAGCACATGCTTTTCCAACCAAATTCCAACAAAACATCAAGCTAAGGAACTCCTCATTCAAGATATACCAGTGCCAATCATACATACCTACATACATATAATGACCCACTGGTAGTAAACTACAAACACAAGATATACCAACCAGAACAGACAAAAGAAAGAAAAAGAAAAACTTCGGCAAATTCCAAACGAGACTTCTCGTCTTTTTTTTCTTTTTGAAAGCGGTACGAGGAAACAATAGGTCGAAATCACGAACACCTGTACCATTCATCTATCTATCTACTGCCGGAACGAACCACCACAAATATGCTTTCCCAAATCCGGATTATTAGACATCGAGCTACAAGACCTCATATGCAACCAAATCACAAAAGCAAATAGGATTTCGAACCTCCCCCCTCAAGCACACCACTTCCTCGCGGATTTGAAAGACTACTGCTGAATCTACTGTATTGTAAGATCTTACGAGTAATAGCAACAAACATGAGTATCAGGAACCTTTCCCAATCAAAAAAGAACGAAAAAACAACAAAAGCCAGCTCAAACCATACTGTACCTACCTGCAACCAACCAACTAGCTACCATACAAACCCCGAGGCATTCGAACTAGAAATCAATATCAAAATGTTTGAATCACCAGCCACACATTCCTCGTTTATCGTATAGTAAAACAAGCACACAGCCACAGCTCAATGGCTGGTGCCACGACATTTGCTGCTGTTTCAAAGAAACGTGGAGAAATCAATTTGAAAGTTCTTATCAGAAGGTCAGACTCCATCATCAATCCTGCCCTCTCCATCTCATGATTCATATCTTACCAAATCTATGGGATTTATGGGTTTATGGATTTATGGATTTATGGGTTTATGGATTTATGGATTTATGGATTTATGGATTTATGGATTTATGGATTTATGCCATCTCCCTTTCTTTCTTTCATATGCTCTTCGTTTTCCCATTCTTGTGAGGTGCAGATAGACTTACTCCGTGCTTGTATAGCGCACATTATACGTACATTATACATACATAGTATGCTCCGTATCTAGTATTGTACCTACTGTACTGCAAATCACTGGACTACTTACATATCCTACTCCCCTCTCTTGCATGAATCATACTAATCCATATCTATGGTACTGTACTATACGATACGATACGATACGATACAACACTATCCTATACTTACTGTACGCAGTACTTGTGCTTGACCATCCATCTCCAACATACAGAGTACATACAGCAAGACCTGCGCTGCGTGGACTGCACAGAGGTATACTCCATACAGTACAGTAGCACAAGTAGCATGCTCTACTCCATCCAACCCACCAAAAACGGAGGTCCCTCCCAAAAGCGCCACCTACCGAACATTCCAGCGGTAAAGCAAAAAATAAAATCAAGCAAAATAAAAATAAGGTAAGAAAAAACCCCAAACGTTGAATTTTGCCCTCGCATGCTTCGGAGTTCGTAAAATAAATCCCGCCATGGAAACGGTGAATCTGCTGATGGGGTTCGATTCGATGCGTGAAGATGATTCAATAGTACAGATTACCTCGTTCAAATTTCAAGGAAGAGTGCTTAGATGCATGTAAGCCTAATGAATCTTTTTTTTTTTCCTCGGCCAAAAGTTCGACGACACGATGCACGATGGAGATGAGGTTTCCACTATCATGCATGAGGATGCATAAGGAACAATATCCTATTGGGTGAGGGCTCAGCTTTCCATGTAAGGTTCGTGCGGTTTCTTTTTTGATACTGTACTCCGTATGTTTTCTGGGTAGGAAAGGTTTGTTTGGTGGTCGTGGTTTTGGTGAAGACCATGTCATGCCATGCCATGCCATGGGTTGGAAGATGTGATGTTTTGATACTTGAGTGGAGGAGATGATTGTGTGGTCCAATGAAGGGGTAAAGGAAAGATTCGCTTTCGCCTCGTTGATTGACAGGAGGTTTTTACTCCCCTGCTTATTCACTACCTAGTATTGTATCTACCTAGGTACTGTACAGAACATGCAGCCATGCCACCAACTAGAGTTACACCCATCCACAGCATCTTTAAACGAAGACTCAAAAGAATCACTCACTCCACTTCAATAATGAGTTCGGCCTCTTCTCAAGCTATCGGAATCCGAACATCCCATCCATCCCATCTTCTGGTGTCGTTCCCGTACATACATAATCACTGTACATGCATGCATATATGAAGTCGTGACCCATTCATTTGCTAAGTAACTCTGAGCAAAAAATACCTGCAGCTCTTCCAATACATAATCCTCACGATCCCGAGCTAACCCACGACCTTCACCTACCTCCTCTTTCTTCTCTTCCTTCCAATTCCTACGATTCCCAGTCTCAGTCCCAGTCCGTCTCATATTCTTGCTGGTCCAAAATTCCACTTAAGTTTCCCTGCAATCAGCTCTGCACACCGCACCTTTTGGCGGTAAGGAGGCACCTGCGTAGATCCTTTTCACAAGCCAAAAAATATTTTATTTCTTTTATTAAGTCTTTCATACAGGAATTCGAAAAGGAGCTGGTCTTCTCACAAATTCCATTCATTACAATAATACCTTTCATACATTGAAGATGGCTCCTCCTATGAAAGAAACCGTTACCATTATCAATAAATCGGGAAAAGTAGTCAGCACTGTAAGTTCTTGGGTGGTTTTCCCGAAAATTTACCTTTACCCCTCATCTAATGTTTACCTCGAGTATGGTGGTACGGTGACTAACACCCATTTCCATAGGGAAAACAACTCGTAAATGTCTTCAAAGATGCCAAAGCCGCATATCAAGCGAAGAAAACACAATTGAGAGAAGAATACTATTTACAAGAAGAAGCACGAACATATCGAGCACAAAGAAGACTTCAAGAAGCTCGATATGAGATTGAGGATGTTCGAGCAGGAGGGGCAGGAGATGATGCTCAATCCGTAGCATCATCTAGAAGATCTCACAGATCCCATCGCTCACATCGTTCACACTCTTCGCGTCAGGAGCCCGGATCCAGTTCGCGTCCTCCTCTGACGATAAATAATTACGAGGAATTTCCTGACGGGCAAAGTATGGCAAGTGGGCGTTCGCATCGCTCCCATCGCTCCCATACGAGAACTCGTCAGGAGTTTAATTTCGATGATTTGGACGAGGATGACATGCAAAGTCAAGCGAGTAAACGCTCCCACCGCTCTCATCGATCGAAACGAAGCCGTTCCGTTCACGCTTCCAAAGCGCCCCCAGAAACCCATTACGAAGATCCAGAAGAGGGATTCCATGACGATCCCCCTCTCGCCATGTATCGACAACCGTTTGCCGAAACGGAGTTGACTCTCGCGAGGAGACACACGGAAACAAAAGCCCCCCCTAAGCCTGGGCATCTCGTAAGGAGCGAAACGGCCCCTGCATCCTATGCCGGCGGACCACTTGTTCCCCGGCCGACCCCCAAACCCGATTTCCACGACGAAATCGACATGGATTTAGCATACGGGGATCTACCCCCTCAACTAGAATCCGACACCGAACCCGAATACGTACACGAGCCCATCCCCCAACAGCTCCCACCAGAACTCGACGAGACAATGAGCAAGCTCGACAGTCTCCTCATCGAAGCCCAATGTCTCCACCACACCGCCACGGCCATCATGTCGAATCTACAAGCCAACCCGGAAGCCATGGCCGCCGTAGCCCTCACCCTCGCCGAGCTATCCACCCTCCTAACCAAAATGTCCCCCTCCATCCTCCCCATGCTAAAAGCCAGTTCCCCCGCCATCTTCGCCCTGCTCGCCTCCCCCCAATTCCTCATCGCCGGCGGCGTCGCTCTAGGCGTCACAGTCGTGATGTTCAACGGCTACAAAATCATCAAGAAGCTCCAAGCCGCGCCGGAAAAGACGCTCGAAGCCCCCATCGCCATGCAGGCCCTGCCGCCTACCCCCGGCTACCCCGCCACACCAGGATTCATGGACCCCAAAGACCTGCACCAGGAGCCGCAATACGAAGAAGCGCTCCCCGTCGAAGCCTACACTGAAGAACTCAGCAGCATCGATATCTGGCGCCGGGGGATCGCCGAAGCCGAACTCGAGAGCGTAGGCACGAGCGTCGACGGCGAGTATATTACGCCGAGCGCGGCTCGACAGAAGGAGAGTCGCCATGCGGAGCGGATTCGTCAGCGGGCTGCGGAGGAGAGGATCGACGAGGACAACGAGGAGCCGAGAAGTCTCATGAGTCGCCTGACGAGTAAACCCCGCCGGTCGAAAACGCTCCCCATCCGAAGCGGGAGTTCGTACGAGTCCTCGGCTAGGGAGAGGGAGAGGGAGAGGGAGCTGGATGATGACGAGGAATCGGTGCGAACATCCCGGACGAGCAAGGCGTTGAAATCGTCGAAGAGCCATGGCCGGGGGCATAAATCGAGTCGTTCCAAGAAAGATGATGGTGCTTCTGTGGCGCCTGAGCGAGCGGATAGAAGTGAGAGGTCAGACCGCACGGACCGAACCGAACGCATCGATAAAGAAGAACAGGAGAAAGAAATCAAAGAAAAGAAGAAGAAGACCCCCCTAAGTATCTTCAGAAATACATTTGAGAAGAGTAGTTCCAAGGGCAAGGAAAAGGAAAAGGAAAGCAAGAAAATGGGACATCATCCACTTCTACTTAACCCTTAGTTTCTTGTTCTTTTCTTCTTTTCAACGGGGCCACATTTGGTCGAGGGATTGTGTGCCCATTTCTTTTTTCCTATCTTCCATTCTCTCATATATATCTTTTTCTTTTCACTTTCACTTTGACTTTCATTTTCACTTTCTCTTTAGCGATTGGTCAACTTCACGGGGCGGGTATTGGATATGGATATGGAAATGGATATGGATATGGAAATGAACACGAACATCAAGGAACCAGGCAGGCGTAGTTTTTCCCCTATCTCGTGCTCATGGGCGGAGGATAAAATTGGGGTTCTCGGAGCTCCGCTTGATCGGACTTGCTATGAAATCATGTATATACGAACAACACACATATCAACACAGACATATAAACCAACCAACAAGAGGAAACAAGAAAAACAATGAGCTAGAGTGAAAATAGTCACCTGTATCTCCCTCTACAGATAGAGATAGATATGAAAGATGAATAACATGATCTCGAACTTCCCGTTGCGAGAATGCAGTATGATATAAATAGTCCATTCCTCATCCCTCATCCACCATCTCATAAACTCCATCCCAAACATCCTCTTCCCCTCCCTTCCCCTTCCCCCTCCTCCCACCTACCCATCCCATCTCACAAACCACAAACCCACACCCACCCACCCCATCTCTACCCACCCCCTCTCCTAGTCATACCCATACCCATACCCATACCCACAATCACCAGCCACCCACCAACCACGCCCCAACCCTCCAGCTCCAAACGCCCTGCTTGACAACCCTATCCAATGCCTCCACAAAAATCCGATACTTATCCCACAAAATGATCGTTTCGTTTCTCCAACTAATAACAAAGAGACGTACATATCTGCATCGTTGCATATAGAAACGGTACATGTCAAACGTTGGAACGGAAAACCCCCTAATACATGGATGTAGGGAAGATGGTTTCGATTCTGCTTTCGCAGCTGTGCCCCCTCCCCCCCCCCCCCCCCCCCCCCCCCCCTCACAACTTGAGCGAGCGATTTGGAAAATCGTGCATCGAGTTCTCATCCGCCGAGAGTGGAAATTATGAGCCCTCGAAAACCATCCTCCTAAATAATCAAGCGACAGCTTCCTAGCCTCCTAGCTCCCTAACTCCCTAGCTACTTGAATACATAGATCGAAATCCAAGCCTCACCCCTCGCCCCTCCCCCTCCCCCTCCACAAAATGCAGAAAATGATATAACCCACCACATCCACATCCACATCCACATCCAACCCCACCCCCACCCCCAACCCCCAAACACTTCAATAAACATTTAAATCTTCGAGTTAAACATTCCATATTCCCCTCCAAATCAATCAACCAACCAACCAACCAAACAATCAATCAATCACAGCTAACCTATAATTCCAACCTCAACCAACTCCTATAAATTCACCCGCACCCAATCCGGTAGCAAAAAGATTCAGTAGCACGCATTTCGCTAATAAGCTCATTAAGTTAGGCTAGGCTAGGCTAGGACCCCTTGATTTGATGTTATATCATATTATTCATACCTACCACCTAGATAAAAATTCATATCATCCTCTCTCATCTCATCTCATCAGATAATACCTAGGTATCCTATCCTATCCTATCCTATCTTATCATTCTCTCGTGAATCGGTATTTCCTTTCCTCTCCTCTTCTCCTCTCCTCCTCCTCTCCTACATACGTCTTCATCTTCATCAACATCATCAATCATATGCATGTATCCATTCATCCCCCCTCCTCCCTTCCCCAAATAATATCAAATCAGATCAAATCAACCAACCCATCCTTATACAACTCCTCCTTAGATCCAAACTGATGCTTCAAACTCCCCTACCCTAACTACCAGAAAATGCAGTAAAATAATATGAATCCAAACTTCATATATCGCTATCCCACCCATTGATTCATCCCATATTTCCTTTCCCATTCTTTCTTTTCCTTTCAATTCAATTAATTGCGATTTATCAATTGAATCTCATCCCCATCCTATCTTATTCATTCCTCTTCCCTACTCCTGCAATGATTGCCTCGTCACCCACACTTATTCTCCTCTACTCGACATAAACGTGACGTGTTATGATGAATTGTGGTCTTGAAGGAGGTATTTCGTTACGTTCCATATCATTATACTGAAGTGAACGTTCTTGGCGTGGTTTTCGCCTCTTCTTTTCCTTGGCTTGCCTTAAGCCCAAGAATTCTGAGATTGGTACCGCAACTTAATTTCATATGATCATCCTCCTTCCTGAAACCTTCAGTTCAATATTTCCGCCAGTCAATCATGATCGTATCGTATCGTATCGCATCCTATCGTATCGTATCGTATCGTATCGTATCGTATCGAATCAAGACCCTTGAAATCTTATATCTCGATTAACCCGTGATTTCCCTCCAAATTCATATTTCATTTCACCCCCACTTCCCTTCATTCAATAACCATCTTCCTTAGTCCCCCCACCATTGTCCACCCTAAAGCCCTTAAAGCATTCTCATCCTTAGCCCTAATAATCGTGCAGGCCGGTAACATCGGGTTTGATGGATCCACATGAGATGCATCTTTTGCGGCCTGTTCAATTGCACCCATTTCCTCTTTGCACTCTTGTGCATCTAATGGACATATTGTGACCGGATGGCGATGGGTGATATCACGGGCGCCAGAGAGGTGAGCCTTTGAGGTGTGTTAGTCAAGAATCCCGAGGTTTGTGTGACATTGCTATAAATGGGAGAGGGGATTAGTCATGTGTAGCTATACCTTTATCACGAGAAAGAACTCAATCTTATACAACGTCCCTGTCGTCGTAAATGAACTAACCAAATGCCGTGGAAAAGCCGGGTGTCCCTTCTTAATGATTCCATCTGAATCTCTCAAGTCCTTTGATGGATAGATGAATCCTAAAGTTGTTGAATAACCAGCTTCTGGCAATCTCACTCCCACGGTTGCAGTTGATTTAGCTACCCGATTGATTTTCTTGGTAGGTTCATCTCCTTCAGGATTATATGTGATTTCCTCTTCGATACCAAGTGTGATTTTTTGTATGAGTACTTTTGTAGCTTTCTTTAACCAGATGGGGTTGGGTGTTAATCGAATAAAGACATCAACTGAATCCGAAGGGCCAAATGCCTTTTTGGGTAACGAGATTCCCAATGTAACAAGATGATCCGAATTCTTCTCTGCTGATTCCGGTCGATTGAACATCCCAAATGTTGAAAGGGTCTCATATCTCTGAATAGGAACTGGAAATCCGAATTTCGTCTGCTGTTGTCCTTGCTGAACCGTAACCATTAACTCATAATAAGTTTCCGCCGTGCGACTAGGTAATTGTAGACTCGCTGGGGGGATTTTTCGATTCGATTCTTCTCCTCCTCTTCCAAATGGTATGAACAATACAAAAGGGAGATCCATCAAGACCACACTTTCACTTTCCTTCCCCGCCGTACATCGAAACAATAATAACTCCTTTCCAACCACATCAATCGTTTCTCGTCGAGGTGTCCCCAGATGTTTCTTGGCTATTGATTCCGCAGATGGATGAACTGTTTCTCGTCGCAGCAGCAACATATTCGTACTAGCGATATCGCGATCGGCGCAGAAATTCCTGTGAGGGGTCGAATCTCTACCTTACCCTCTATCCTAGGCTATATTCCTTGATGTTAATATCAAACCTTGGCCATGAAATCGCAATGAAAATCGCAAGATGGACATTGAGAAAAAAGAAAGTAAGAAGAGAACGCACGAGAGTAGCAGAGATTCCTGGATATCCAACCAAAAAATTACTGTTGGGTGGTCCGGAGACTCGGACAAAGGCAGCCATATCGTGCGCACCTTATGTTCACTGGCGCCACCGCGCAGGTTTGCGCCAAATTGAAAACAATGTTGTTGAGCAGTGTGGGTTGTGTTGAAACTTGGAGTCTCATATGTAAGTATGTAAGTATGTATGCGGTAAGTCTGCTTGGGTGAATTGTGGGGTCGAGTGTAGATGATATAGCTTTTGTCGTCACCATATACTCCGTAGAGCAAGCAAGGCTCAGCTCTCTTTGGCGTGGTCTTTTTTTTTTTTTCTTTCGTGGGTACAAATGAGTAGATATGATTTGTCTGTGAGATTCGTTTAATCTGATATCAAGTAAGAATGGAGAGGTCTGGATTCTTTCGGTTCATTCGGTGGAAAGTTGATTTGGTTTGATAGATGTAGGTAGAGATATGTATATGTATATAATAAGGGTAGAAAGAAGAAGAGAGGGGAGAGAGGGAGAGAAAGAGCTGAGGATGAAGATGAAGAGGGAGATTGTATTTTAATATATTTTATCAATGGATGATGGATGATGGATGAGAGATGAGAGATGAGAGATGAGAGATGAGAGATGAGAGATGAGAGATGAGAGATGAGAGATGAGAGATGAGAGATGAGAGATGAGAGATGAGAGATGAGAGATGAGAGATGAGAGATGAGAGATGAGAGATGAGAGATGAGAGATGAGAGATGAGAGATGAGAGATGAAAGATGATAGATAGACTACTGTAATAAGTGAAGGAATCAATTTTTGAATATCAAATAAATATTATGAAAGGAATGGATGCAGCGTAATAAATAGACCTTCTTTTGACTAGATACTCATATTCAGTGAGATAATTGAAAGCTGTTATGATTCTTCTTTTATGGATGCAGTTGGATGTAGTTGAATGTAGTTGCATAGACAGGTAGATATAGCAAAGGTAGTAAATAGATACTTATTAGTTGTAACCTAGGTAATTTTGAAGTTGTAAAAAGGGATGGGATGAGAAGAATTAAAGCATTCGTCTAGTTCAGACTTTGATTACATTCATTCATTCGACTGTCCAGGAGTTGATGAGATATCTGGATAGATAGATATATAAATATAAAATGTATCAAAGCAGTCCCGGCACGTAAATATTAAGAATAGAAGAAGTTTTAATATATATTGTGATTGTGATATAGAAATGAATTACTAAGGAGGTAACGAATGTTGACTTTCCTAGGTAAATATGATCTCGAAGTAGATGAACGATAGAATAGGTAGGTATTTAGTATATATAATAGAGATATATCTAGTAGATATAAGTATATTTATTACCTTTATATTTATATTTATATTTATATTTATATTTATATTTATATTTATATTTATATTTATATTTATATTTATATTTATATTTATATTTATATTTATATTTATATTTCATTATGTTTATTATATTTTATTATATTTATTATATTTATTATATTTATTATATTTATTATATTTATTATATTTATTATATTTATTATATTTATTAATTTATTAATCTATATATACCTAGGTACTAATAAGTATATATTGTAATATTAAATTACAGATAATATATATCGATATATTAAATACATCTAATACAACAGGAACATTAATAAAATATATTATCTTCTTAATATCATCTTATCTCATTACATCCATCCATCCATCCATTCATTCATTCATTCCATTCACCTTCACCTTCACCTTCACCTTCACCTTCACTCCAAACACAAACAACAAGCTTCTGAAGATCCGATCCACCCAAACATTCAATCATCGATCATCAATCCAAACTACGGAATGATGACTAACCAACCAGGTATCTCATCCTTCACCCCACCAAAATCCCACCTAATCCCACCTAATCCCACCTTCTTCCCTTCTTGCAGTATTTGTACCTGTACATCCATCATTCGTCTCCCAAGAAAACAAACAGCCTTGCGTAACTGGTTTATCTCGATAACCATATAAAACAAAATGAAATAAAATACCACTTACTGGGTATCAGCCTCACGTATATACACATCCACCAGTGATCTATTTCACATACGATCTAAGTATCCAAGTACCGAAGTACCTACTAGGTAGCTACTTACCTTCAACAACAGGCAATCTAGACCGGTACCTTACAAGCTAGCTTCTTTACGTTCAGCCTTTCTTTCAGCTCTTACGCCAATTTTCAAAGCTATACAATACAGTTCATCATAGCTAAAGGACCTGAATACCAAAGAGGAAAAAAATATCCGATAACCTTTACCTACGGTACATACAGCACAACTCAACTCAACACACCACAACACACCACAACACGCCACAGCACACCACACCACAATGTCAGTAACTCTCCACACCAGCCTCGGTGACATAAAAGTCGAAGTTTTCTGCGAAAGTGTGCCAAAAACCGCAGAGGTAAATACACCATCCCATCCCATCCCATCCCACCCCTATCCCTTCCTTCCTTCCCCCTCCTCCCAACCCCCCACTAACCACCCCAGAACTTCCTCGCCCTCTGCGCCTCAAACTACTACGACCACTCCCCCATCCACCGCCTAATCCCCACCTTCATGCTGCAAACCGGCGCGCCCTCCCCCACAAACCCCCACCTCCCCGCCCACATCCCGCCCTCCAAATCCGGCACCTCAATCTGGGGCGCCCCCTTCTCCGATGAGATCCGCCCCACGCTCCGCCACAACGCGCGCGGCATAGTCAGCATGGCGAACAAGGGGCCCGAAACCAACGGCTCCCAATTCTTCATCCTGTTTGCCGCCGCGCCGCACCTCGACGGCCTGAACACCGTCTTTGGCCATGTGCTGGGGGAGGAGAGCCTGCGGGTTTTGGGGGAGCTGGAGCGCGTGCCGGTAGATGCGAAGAATAGGCCCAAGGAGAAGCTGTGGATTGAGAGGGTGACGGTGCATGCTAATCCGCTTGCGGGCTGATGATGGATTGGCCTGACGTTCCTTTGGCGCATGGATGAACAGATGGAGAGATGTGAACACAAAGTCCAAAGCAAGAGACAAACCAACCACCCAAAAACGATCCCAACCCCGCCATAAACCTCCCTCCATCCATCCATCCAAACCCACACCTCATACCCAACCCAACCCAATCCAAACCGCAGCTCTCACGACATCATACCAACATCAGCCCTACAAGCCAACCCCCCACCCAAAACAAAAAGCGAACAAACGCCACCCCAAAACCCCAGGCTAGGTACCACGTAACAATACTTGGAGACCCTGGAGGAGCTAGAAGTAAGACCGACACGGGAAGGAAGAATTGAGATACCCCAGATAGAATAGAACAGAATAGAATAAAAGAGGAAGAGTAGAAGAGCGAGGTTAAGCTAGCTGTGAAGAATACACACGAGTAGAGGAAAGGAAAAGGAAAAGGAAAAGAACATCAATGATGAAATAAAATCAAATCAAATCAAGTGGCTCTATCCATCCATCAACCCATCGATCTATCAAAAGCTTCGTCTTATTTTCAATTCGAGACTACCTAATAAACAGGTCATTTGTGCAGATCTTCCTCTTAGGGTAATGAAATTAGTATCCGTCACCTCAAGAGGATATCATCATCATCATCATCATCATCATCATCATCAATTCCACAACACATTGTGTACCAACGCAACGAAACGTGTATGCATTAAATTCGGCCCATTAGAATTTTCGCCTAATAGGACACCAAAGCATCATTGCAATCAAAAGCCACGCATAACCATATGGCATTCATTATCTCTCCCTCCATTGCCGGAACGCCTCATGACATATATATCCTAAAGTCTATGTACCACCGAACGCCAGTTCCACGGGTAATCGAGCGTGCCCGCTAAGCAAGTCGTCACACCAGGAATGACCTCATAACTCATAATGGGAAATACGAGGCTGAAGTCCTAAAAGCCTATCGTGTGCTGCGTGCAGAATGCCTTCAGACGCCCATTCCTAAACCAATAATCTCGAAAATTATAGGATTTCCTTCCACGGCCAGCCAGGCAATGCCTTGTGGGTTATTAGCGAGTGATCTATACATTTCACTGAAGTTGACTCACCACTATAGACAACGAGTTTGGTTACGACTTCGACATCATACCTCACACGAGGTTTCTCTAGTCTGGAGAACATTTCTGTCTCATCTAAGTCATTTCCCTGTCCAACCGTGATCTCATCCTCTTCAGTATTGTCCCCCTCGATACCTGGAGTAGTTACTCCGGGGGCGTAAATAACATGACCCGCTCCCATCATCTGCTCATAGGAGCCAACTCTCGACTGTGCTGGAGTTGGTAAATGCATGCCTCCATGCATCATAGACATCCCAGAGGTCACAGCATCATCTGTAGATGACTGCTTAGATGCAAAATAATCCTTTGCCTCTTTAGTACTGGGTTGTCGAGGACTCATTCCTTCGAAAACATCAGTAAGACTGTCTCTCCTTCTTTTTTCTCGATAAGCAAGAGTTTCATATGCATCGGCCGCCGATTGAGGTCCGACAGATACAGCCCGACCTCGTCCGGCGTGTCGAATAGATGAAATCAAACTTGGTAAATCGGACACAGATGGCATAACATTATCCACCTTTAGTCTCGAGGGAATGTTGTTGTATTCTGAAGCCGGCATAAAGAATTTTCGAGGTAGAATGAGGCCAGTGTTTTCGATGGCTCGAAATATATGTGGAAGGAATTTCAACAAGGTTGGCTTCATCACCTCTCTCCAGGCAAAAATCACCAATACCCCGATAACAACTCGAAGTATGACAATGGTCCAACCCATATGGTTCAAATCAAATGGAACTGTTGCGGGAACTGGGACGTCCCAGGCCCAACCACCAGAAGCATAATGCCAGCCTCCAAACTCAACCCCTATCATAACCGCTGCAAATGCGACACTATCGTCGAAACATGGGCAATCATCAGCTGGTTCAGGATGAACCCTTATCAGCAGAATAATGACAATGGCGATTGTAAGAGGAGCTTTCCATGTGCTACTATGAAGGTAATTATCGATGGCTGATCCGTATACGCATTCGACGACAGAAATCAATGCTCCTAGTATACTCCCAACTATCACATCTACAAAACCATGCATACCGCAATAAAGTCGTCCGAGTACAATAGAGAAAGCGTAAGAATAACTCACAATCTCCAGAGCCAATTTTGTAGTAGGAAGTAGTTGACATTCTGGAGAATGAAGAGTGAAAAGGGCATATACAGCTACCGAGACAGCATTGGCAGAATGTGTAGACGGAAAGCCATATTCGAGTGCAGCCGATCCTGACATAGTGATGCGATGTAGAGGTGGAGATAACGGTCGAGGTAGTGAGAACATATCCTTAATAAATCCAGTTAAAAAGACTCCAGATGCCAATATGTGAACCATCCTGAAACTCAGTCAGCCAATTTCTGCGACCAGAAGTGAAGAAACCCATTACCCCCTTCCCAAAGATGTATGGCCACACCAGAACAGAATTGGAAGAACGATCATAAAGAAGGTATGTGTGCCAAGATTCGCCGTAACAGCAAAATAAGTATCCAGTGCTGGAGATCTCATTTTATCCTGCATCCAAGCTAAATATGGTGTTTCCCATCGAATCAAAGGCAATAAAGCCTGTCGCATACTGGATCGCCATGGTGGAAGTTTGCGCTTGTCTGCGGGGTCATTATCAGTAAGTACAGTTTTATTGAGCAATGGCAACATGAGTTAATAGAACTTTGTGTGAGACTTGAGGAAAGGGAAGTGAGAAAGATGAATTGTTCAAGTTTAAGCAATGTGATAGAATACGAAATGTATTGAAGTGCGCAATGAATATCTCGAGAGCCAAAGAGTGTATAGTAAAATGAGTATTGCGCGCGCAGGAATAATCCGATAATCACTATACTCACAGTGATCCAAACTTTTCAAGCCTGCATCAATAACATCCGTAGGTGAAGTGACTGAAATTGATGGGGATGGTTGAGTATTATTATTATTAATGTTGTGGTTCTTGTTCTTGTTCCTGTTCCTGTTCCTGTTCCTGTTCCTGTTCGATTTCTCAAGCTCTAAGTCGTCGCCCATTTGGAATCGGACACATGGATGCATTCGTTGAAGCAGCATCGATATATCGTTTGACCGTTTGAGATTAAAAATCTTACTGAAGTAATGGAAGAAATGACATGGAGGGGAAATGTTCAAGTAAAAGGATGGGGGGGGAGAAAGAGATAGTGAAGGACAAAATGAGTGATAGAAAATCAATGCTAAGGTTTTGATTGGTGAAGGCAGTTGAAGTTATCGAAGAAAGTTATTTTATCTAGGTATCCCATGGATAAGTATATCCATAGATATATATACCTATGTCGGTATAATATATATCCATATATATACATCCATATATATTACATTTATTATATATATTTTTTCCTTTCCTTTTCTTTTTTTCCTTCTTTCTTTTTATTCGATTTGTGATTTGTGATTTGTGATTTGTGATTTGTTTTGCTTTGATTTGACGTGTTTTGTACCTAAATAGGTAATAAATCATGTTTTCCAGATTTTCCCTTTAGATATCCTTCAAACGGCTTTTTTGCTGGTGGAGTTGGGAACAGTAGCTACGAAGTATGTAGATAATAAATAATGGATGAATATGGACGATGGATGATGGATGATGGATGATGGTTGATGGTTGATGGTTGATGGTTGATGGTTGATGGTTGATGAGAAGTCCAAATCCAAATCCAAATCAATTGGAAGTTCTTATCGCCGTTTCAATCTTTATCGCATTGGCGAACTGTATTGGCTGCTGCATTGGCTGCATTATTAATCATAAATAGCCAAATCCGGTATACGGCAAACATCTTTTCTATTCTTTTCTTCTTTTCTTCTTTTCTTCTCCTTCTTTTCCTCTTTTCCTCATTTCCCCCTTCTATTTCCTCAACTTCACTCAGCACAGACCTCCATCGTTTTCTTCACTTCATTCCTTTCATCATACTTGCCTAGTTCGTACCTCATAACTAGGTCGACACTAGGGACTGGTAGTGTTGTCCACGGGTACCTCTTACCTACTAGATAGTTCCTTCCTAGTAACATCTACCAGTACCTACCTACCTTGGTATCTAGCCATCCTTCAAGGTTCATGCCACACATAGCCCAGCCATCTACCGGTACACACCAGCCACACTTTTAATATTGAGTGGGGTTGCCGCAGTAACCAACCATTCAGATTTCGATCCATGTAATTGTAAATAAGTTTATTAGCTGGTAGGTACGAACGAGTACATTATGACATTGATAGGAGGGAAACAACTCGAGTAGCTAGCTTCCTAAGGATGTTACTTGGGACCAACCGGACAGGACAGGACAGGACAGGACGGACTTGGATATTTCATCTACTTGACTGACCTACCTTACCTATTGTGCCTACTTCCCCTACTCACCTACTCGCCTACTCGCCTACTCGCCTACGCACCTACGCACCTACTCACCTACTCACCTACTCACCTACTCACCTACTCACCTACTCACCTACTCATCTCCTCATCTACCTAACCTACCTCACCTCCACCTCACCTCCACCTCACCTCCACCTAAACCTAACCTACCTCCACTTTAACTCTTTAACTCTACCTTCCCTCTACTTTGCCTTACTCTACTCTATTCTCCTCTATTCAACTCTACTCTACCACAACCAACTACACTACACCATAGTCCATACCACATTACACTCACTACACTACACCATAGTCCATACCACATTACACTCACTACACCACACTACCATTGCCTACCTAGGTAATCAAAGTGTAATATCAAACAATCTAGTTATCCATCTATTCATTTATTCATCCATCATCCCATCATCCCATCATCCATCAACAACCACCCATTACCAACTACCAACTATCAACTACCAACCACCAGCCTTATTAATAACAAGGAATCCCAAACACCGGAAGCTTTTCAAATACCTTTCTTCCATTTCTTATAGAAATTCATTCTACACTGTTCAATTCATTCAATCAATTCCCCAAAACCAAGAAAACCAATAACTGTTATCCTCAATTAAAAAGATTATTCTATCAATCAACAACAATTCATCAAATCTCTTACCTTCAGATCCTTACACCTAGCTTCATAAGAACCATCGTCTTATAAAACAAAAATCAACTTCTCCCCTTCGGAAAGTCATTCATTGACTTCAATTCACTATAAAAACGTCATCTCATAAACGCGACTTCATCTTTGAAATATCATAACCATAGTGTGATAATGGCCACGCAATATCAATCGAATCAATATTCGAGGCGTGAAAGTGTATCGGAAAAATACGACGCGACTCCACGTAGGAAGAATACCAAAAGACGGGAACGAAGTGAAGTATCTAGCAACGGAACAGTGAGCACAATGAAAAGCAATGCTTCAACGGGAGGGGAGTCAGCAGGTACAAATATGACGGAAGGTCCTGCATATTCGAAAAAGATTGTTGTGGTTGGTGATGGTGGATGCGGGAAAACTTGTCTACTGATAAGTTATAGTCAAGGATATTTCCCAGAGGTATGATGATGGTTGTAAGGTTTGTGGCTATTACATAGATAGCTAATGACTGTTTAGAAATATGTCCCAACAGTATTCGAGAATTACATTACCTTCCCAACACATCAACAATCAGGCAAGACACTCGAGTTAGCATTATGGGATACCGCAGGACAAGAGGAATATGATCGTCTTCGTCCGTTATCATACCCGGAGACGGATTTGTTGTTTGTTTGTTTCGCCATCGATTGCCCTAATTCCCTCGAAAATGTGATGGATAAGGTAAGACAGAGAAGAAATAGACAATCAAAGTCATCAAGCTAATTGACTTTATAGTGGTACCCCGAAGTCTTACACTTTTGCCCATACACACCTCTCATCCTCGTCGGGTTAAAATCTGACTTGCGAACGAAACGTACATGTATCGATCTCCTTAAAACCCAAGGCCTCACGCCTGTTACCGCCGAACAAGGAATGGCAGTTGCACGAAAAATGGGTGCTCGCTATATGGAATGTAGTAGTAAGGAAATGACCGGTGTGGAGGAAATCTTTACCGAAGCTATCAACACAGTTGTCGTCAATGATCGAAGCAACCAACAAACCACATCGTCATCTAATGGATCACCTGGCACACCAGGCTCACAAGGTGTAATGATTCCGAAAAAGAAGAAGCGCAGTTGTCGATTCTTGTAATGACGCATACTTCATCACCATTACGCATCCCAATAAAGCACGACATGAGCATGATATAGTGAAACGACATACGAATTGCATAACGAGGAGTGTATAATTGTGGAAATCTGCAACCATTGGGCAGATTTTTAGGGAATTGAGCATTGCATTGATTAGCATTGCCGCATGGTCATTAGCCTTTTTATTTTCCTACTTCTTTTTCATCGCACTTTCATACCGCTGGAGCTGGACTGGACTGGACTTTCTTCGGTAATATTTTTCTCTACTTTTGATTTACGTGGGTTTTTTGGACTTTCTTGTGAATCAGTTAGGGAATTGAGGGAACTGTGAACACAACAAACTGATTATGGGCAAGCGAATTGCATCGGCTCTTTCTTATGTATAATGAAACTTTGTTGGTAGACAATGCATATCATACTCTTCAAGGTTACACGATGCTCGTTTTTGTTCTCTTTCTTCCTGGTAGTCAACGTGAGGATCGTTATGTTGTGACTCGACGTGCGTAAAAGTGGTAAGAAGGTGAAATGTGAAATGTAAATAAGGGTATCATACTCCAATCCGAAACTCCTCCCACATCACCATTATCATCATCACCATCGTCCTAACAAATATCCATAAAAACTCATATGAACCTTCCATAGGCCTCCCCAATCTCAATCTCAATCTCAACCAACATCCATCCATCCACTCACTCCGCAGCTAAAATTCTCCCATCCAATATAACCTCGCCTCGCCTCGCCTCGCCTCACCTCAACACAACCCAACCCTAACCCTCCATCACCGTCTCCTCCTCTTCTCCCTCTCCTCCTCCTTCCCCTTCCCCTTCCCCATCCCTCTCCTGCGCCATCGTGTCTCCCCCCTCCTCACCCGTCCCTTCTTTCGCCATCACATTCTCGAATTGCGACCATAGGGCTTCGACGGAGCTGAATTCGTTGCCGACCTGGGTTTTTGGTGGGGGTTGGTTAGGGTTTGGTTGGGTTGGGTTGGGGGAAGAATGGATGGGGAATACAAACTGCTATTACGCCCTCGAGGGAACGGTTTAATTTGTTGATGCTTGAGAGGACGTGTTCGAAGCTCTGGGGGTGGGGGGGACGGTGAGGGTTAGTCGTGGGGGGAGAGGGAGGGGGAGGGGGGGATATACGATGGCTATTTTCTCCTAGGAGAATCTCGCGCTGTTGTTCGAAGTAGGATTTTTCGTTTGTGGATGCGTTGGGGCGGTTGGTGGTTGTGGACATCTTTTTCTTTTTTTTTTCTTTTCTTTTCTTTTTTTTCTTTGGGTTTTGGAGGGTATTGGGTTGTGGGGTGGTGAGGTGTATTGAAGTGAAGTGAAGTGATGGTGGAGGGGAAGATTTGGTATTGTGAGATAAAGATGTATGTGAATTGAGAGGGAGACGCGCAGGTGTGTGGTGTAGTGTAGTGTAGTGGGGTTAGGATTGGGGTGTGGATAGATTGGTGGTGGGTGGGGTGAACGGTGTGTGTATGGTTTCGTGTAATATTACTGAGATGTAGTATGCAATAATTATAATAGAGAAATTGCTTTGGGTTTATTTGAGAGCTTTGTTTTGTATTTCATGGGTATTGTTTTTGATGAGTCTCTGTACGCCTAGGAGCTTTATAAAGAGGGATATTGATTGTATCTGCGCTGCGCGTATATATATATGTTGAGCAATTGCAATGTATCTCTTTTACCTATCATGATCAGGTACAGTATACATATACTGCGCTCTTCCATCACCGAGCCAAGCTGAAAGTTCAGCTGACATTCTTGATGGGTTGGCTGATGGAGTTTGAAGGACTCCTCGAAATACGTGTAGTAATTTTTGAATTTAGGGTGGCTTTGAAGGACATTTATGATCTTGGTAGGAAGCTTAGGGATTTCGAAGGCTTGCTTGTTGTTTGTTGATTGCGTACATAACATGCATGGCATGCATCGCGCTGCTATATGCTGTTCGGTTTGATAAGAGATTGGTTTGTATGTGCTTGCTATAGATCGAAGTTGTCTGGCTGTATTTAGAAGATATATGCATATCGGTTTTGCAGTATAATACTGGATGCACTGGTATGGCATATCGAGAGGAGATAGTTTTGTTAATTTTTTATATCGCTCTGGGTATGTATCATCTTATCAAGTTGTTGGCATTGCAGTTATTGGGAGTATTGCACTTCATTGGCTATACACTTATTGATGGGCATGTATCATCAATATCTGCGTTTCTTCTTGTTGCTACTTGCTTTGGATTTTCACCGAAACCTTGCAATTGTATGCTACAATTTTGTTTCTGCTGTTCATCCACATGTTGATTTGGTCCTGTGCGGATGATTCGGAAAACATCAGGAGAAATTGGCCCTTTTATCAATACACGAAAACCAGATAAAACATATTTCCCTCGTTGCACAACTAAACTGTATGCATCAACAACTGTGGATTGAAGCTCACTGGCTCAGACATATAGCTGCCGATATGCTTCCTTATAGCAACTATCAAAAACCCAGAAATTCCCCTTTGTCAAACTATCCAGTACCCTCAATCATCCTCCATAACGACGTCCTCGATCTTCTCATAATACTTGGAAAGGCCTTTCAAAGGATTGCTATTCTCCAATTCCGATGCCGACGAACCATGACGAGCTATCTGGATAACATATCCCATGGAGACCAAAAGCTTGAGTCTCAAGTCCTCGGGAAAATCCTTCGAGTTCGTTTCGAGTACCGAAGGGGACATCTCCCATGTCAACAAGTCGAGGAGAAATTTGTGCATCATGGATTTTCTGTCTGTATACTCCCAAATATACTGAAGCCAGCCGGTCATGATGTATTCAGATGCCTTTGTGAACTCATAGAACTTTGCAATGCAATCATTCTTAAGAGCCGGCAAGCGAGCCATGTCGGCGAACAGGTAAAGGATCAAGAGATCTGCCATGAGAGGTTGACAGAACTTGACAAGCGCCACGTTACTTTTGTCGTCAAAATCGACTACCCTCGTCTCCATATTATTATTCCCCTCGCCCAGATCTATGAGTGGCATTTCATCAGTTTCGTCAGTCCCTTTGCCATTCTTCACCAGCTCAGCTTTCCATTCGGCAATCTCCTCTTCGGCGCGGCCCAGCCCCCGCCTATAAAGCCAGCCCCTAAACAACTTGAAGGTCTTCACTCCGGTTTTTGGAAGGTCGATGGTTGCCGGTCCGAACTCTTCCGAGCCACTGTGAAGAAGCTCCTTGAGATATGACGAGTGTCGATACAGGACTTCTTTTTCGATGGCGAAAACTTGCAGGCTTTTGCCTATTCGCATATGAACTACATTACTTCCCTCCTTTTTAAGCATCGATGAGCAAATGTGCTGGGATAAGAAATTCGAATGCGAACATCGGAATACGCAATAGATGCTTGCGCGATCGTTGGGGAGCGGCAAACGCAAAGGTAGCTGGGAATTGGGTGTTTTTGCTTACCTGTCTTTCTCGGCTAAAGCTTTCATATATGGTGTCATCTTTTCGAGGTGCGACATTTTGATTATTTGTGTTGGGCTTGCTGCTGGTGTGGTTTGTGGGAAATAATCGGGTGTTTGTGTGGAGTGGATGTGGTTTGTTGTTGAAGGAGGTGTTGGTGAGGTGTTTTATGGAAAGTTCTCTTATGGAAAGTTTTAGTAATAGAGAGTTGTATTAATAGAGAGTTGCCTAATAAAAAATTATAATAACAGAAAAGTATTGCACGAAGAACGTATAAACAGGTTAATGCTTCCAACTACTATATTACAGATACATACCTCTCTCTCCAGCAGCTTCTACGCACAAGCGTGGAATATCTACGGCTCACTCATCAGTGATAATCCTCCAGTCTAAAAAGCTTTCAATATTATATGCTCCATTAGAATCAATATGATGAAATCAGGCGCATTCATACAGCTTGTATACACCTTACCACGGTAGAACATGAGAATATTCCAGATTCTGCTATACCCCATAGCTTCAAGCTTAAGGAAGCATCGAGTTGTATATATTCATCTTGTAAGGTTGTGATGCAGAAGTGAAAGACAGGAGAGGGGTTTGTTGGATATGTTAGACTCGGAATCTATAATTTACAATCATGATGAATGGTTTCAACAAGAGCGTTGCGTGGAATTTTCCGTGCATCGTCTGGTCGTGTGAGTGGAATGTCATATATATGTATGTTGGGTAGTGACTTTTTGGAGAGACGTTGACGTTGGGGGTGGGAAGTACGATGTGGAGTTTCTCGTGGGTTTGGTTTGGTTTTAATTTGACGGGAGCGCGGGTTTTTCTTTTTGTGCGATGTTCGTGGGCTCGGCAGAAGTTTTTGAGGGATGGTATGGTATGGTGTGGTGTGGTGTGGTTGAGTGATTGTGGTTTTGGGCTCGGGGTTGTGAGCATTTTATGTTTGGGTTTGTTAATAGGGTTAGGGGAAATTGGATGGTCGGCTAACAAAGGGGGTGGTCGCTGGGGTTGGGGTTTGGTCGATGTTGCGCAACGGAGGGTGAAGCTGTTAAATCACTTGTTTAAGATGCAGGGTATATATATTTTTTGATTTGGATTTCTTCAAGTGCAGTTTGTTGATTCATTCAATCGCGTATATACAAAGTTTGAGTATCTTGTAAAGTTCTATTGGAATAAAGGGGCTAAGATCTATCCCGATCAAATCCATCCTACTACAATTATACTCCTTGACTATAACCACTTTTGACTTTACGTTATGATTATTACTTCTTCATAAGACCTTCTACAACTTTTCGAATGTCTTCAATCTCTGTTGCAACTATTAGCTTTAGAGCATTCGTTTATTTACGTCTTTTCATAACGCCTAGTTTTGAATGTTTAGCGATGTTTAGCCTAGATGTCGCGTTATTGGATCCTACTTCATTTCTATAATGATAGTTCGTTCTACACAGGGATCCTTAAATTAGAGGTCGACTTTGAATCTTTTACATCATTTGCTTTGATAGTGATATTGCGCTTGAGTCTAGCCTTAGGATAGTGAATCGAATACAAATATCGATCTATAATTCGTCTCTCAAATTAAAATAGCCAACAGAGCCTTCACACAAATAATTTGAAGCTTTCTTCAGCATAGCATAATTAGTATTGTTGTGGCCAATCGAATGTTCGAACTGATATTTTTTATCTTTATTCTCGAACTTCCTATGAGCTTAAAATCAATTGAATTGTTTACTTGTTTCATTGAATCACTATCTACTTTATCATCACTATTGAAGAATTTCGATAGAGGAAATTGATTTGATTTCTACCTCATTCATATGAATATGTTCGTACAATTTTACTTTACATACACACCTTAAACGATAAATGCGATGTCATTCGTGATTCTGGCCCCACAACTTGCAGAATAGCATTCCCAAACAAGCGTTTAGCTTTTCCCCTTGAAAACCTTTCGGAATGAATACATTTGAATGGATCCAAGATACATTCAAGTTCTCTTTCCATTGTGGATTTTGAAAAACGTATTTAGGCGACGAGGATCTAGATTCTATTCTATAGCTATCGCTCATAGCTCATAGCTCATAACTTACAGCTTACAGCTTACAGCGGCACCAGCGGTAAATATTCTTGATGGCCATACAAGTGTACCGGTATTCAGTTCAGGGATACTTATCCCATTTGTACCTACTTTAGCTTGGTACGACGGTGAACGGAACAGAGTAGGTAGTACCTCTGGATCTTCGATCATACCGCCATTTCCGAGCACTCCTCAAGTGATTTGTTTTTCGGTATGCACTGCCGCCTCATAATCTTTGTTGATCCTTGATGCCTTGCAATTGTGCGTTTGATTTTAGGCTACTGGCTGTTGATTCTTGGTTTCCCGACTCGTCGGGTGGAGACCTCGACATGGCTTAGGTCGCCGGTCTCCTGCATTTATGGTCACGTGTATATGACGTATGACCTAGTACCAGTATCTCACCTTGGTTTTCGATGTTGGTCCCCCTTTATCTCTCTTGTATATAGTCAATATGCACGATGATACAATTGTTAACCACCGTAATCTTCACTCTCACTGCCCAAAAGCCAAAACACATTCGGGTTCCTGTGAATGGTTGCCACGCATGCAAAAATTGCTAATCGGGCAAAACAAATCTCATGACCTGTAGTTGGTAGCACGATAGAAGTAAGAGGGAAGTCGGATATATTGAAGGTTTATCCCTTCAGTTCCAATTTTCTTTCTACACCTGTCTTAAATGTACAATTTATGTCGATTGCGATCATCTTATCTTGATATACATCAGTTAATATCCAAGGATATCACTTTTGTATTATACCTCACTACCAAGCCACCAATTGCAAATGATCCCGCGTTCAATTGACCATCTAATCTCAATTCGGTTTCCCCAGCGTCGGTTCAATTCTTCCATCCAATACAAATTATCAATTTGAACCTTGCATCATAGTGTTTAAACAAGGAACGGACCTTACTTCACACCATTACGAACAATTCTACCTTACACTGCTACCACACTACTCGCCACAGGGAAACTCCAATCTGATAAAATGGATTACGCACCCATAGCCCTCCAAGCAACAGACGTCCTCGTGGACAAGCATTTCCATAAAATCCCCAATGCAGCATTTAGGACCGAAACCTACAAACCATTCAAAGCGAGTAGGAGAAGACGCAGAGAAGAAAGGGAAATGAGAGATTCTCAAGATCAAGATCAGAACCAGTATCAAGGCAGAGAGGACTCGAGAGATCAAGGTGAATATAGGGATAGGGGAGGGCAAAGAAGACAAGAAGATCCATACAACGACCCAGAAATCGAAGAAGCAAGCTACGGTTCCGAACCCGATTATACCTCTCAGCAAAAAGACAGAAACATGAGGGATAGGGGTTGGGATTCTAGAGGAGAGAGGAGTAGAGATTCAAGAGATATCCCCAGACATAGTGGTGCAGGTACTGGTGCAGGTTATGGATATGGATATCCTTATGAAGAATCCCATCGATCCAGTTCACCATCCCAACTCCCCTACAGCCAACAACCCCCTCGTGTCCGTCCAGAATATCTCCCTAAATCCGAAGCTTCCCCAGAACCACGCTCCACTAGTCAATATCCACATTATTTCTCTCCTCCTCCCATAGCGCCCTTCCCAGAATTGGACAGAAATGCAAGGGATTACGATTCAGACGAGCGATACGAAAGAGAAAGCGAGAGAGCCCGCCGACCAAAATATATCCAACGACGCAGTTCCTACGACGACATCCACGATCAGCGAAAATCGCGACCCTCAAACACAGATCAAAGACTTGCGACTCGTGATCGAAATCGCAGACCTAGATCTGATCATGGTAACGGCTCAAATGCATCTCACGTGGGGGGCATGAGAGACCGTGCGGATCGATACGGGCTCAAAGATGAGGTGAAGGGACTCTTTACCGATTCGCCCAAGGGGTTGGCGGGAGGGGCGATTGGGGCGTTGGTGGGTGGGTGGGCGACGGAAAAGTTTCAGGAGGCGCAGACGGGGAAGGATAGGAAGGATATGGGGGATCGGGCTAAGGTTTATACGTTGCTTGGGGCGGCGGCGGGGGGGTTGGTCGTGAATGCCGTGGTGGATAAGTGGCAGGATGGAAAGGAGGAGACGAAGGAGAAGCAGAGGAAATGGGATGAGAAGTATCCGGATGGGAAGAAGGATTCTAAGTGTGAGAGGGCGGATAGGGATGGAGATGGGAGGAGTGAGAGGGGAAGACGTGATTCGGTCAGAAGTCGAGATACGAGTCGAAGGGAGAGGGATGGGGATAGTAGCTGGGAGAGAAATAAGGCTTATGATGATAAAGGTAGGAGGAGTGATGGGAGCGGTTATGATGGGGCTAACGATGGATATTATCAAGGTGATTATTAAGCGTTCGAGAAGCAGTCGAAAAGATGCATGCGATGACTTACGATAACGATACCGATGAAACAAACGACAGATTCAAATGTATTAGGTTAGCGATGAATTTATGAAGTTATACATGTGGATTGAAAGTTGAAAGAGGATGAATGTAACCGCAATGTATTTTATGACGAATTTACAAATTGATGATATGAAGATCTGAAGATGAAAACAATAGGGGATGAAGTGAAACGAGTGATTGCAAGCGATGATTTGGTTTTACTTTATTTTCACTTACCTATATGGATTTGCATATACATTCCTCCTACTCAAAATATAAACCTAAACCTTAACACTTCAACACTTCAAAACTTCAACACTTCAACACTAAAACCTCAACCGACATTTTCGAACTCACGATAATACACAAGAACAAAAACCAATAAAACAAACAAGGGAAATGAAATAAAGTAAACCTCGCAGGCAATATTCAAGTGTATTTATTAACTGTAATCACACCTAGATAGGTACCTGTCTAAAGTTTATATTTGGAATCGAGGATGAAGGAAGCGATGGATACTAGTCCGTCCATTTACCTACCGGTAAACTTACAACCAAACGATGTATATCACAAATATTATATCTGCTCACCCAGTCAGTCAGCTTTTTGCTTGGGTCTTTAAATATCTATTTGATGGTTAATTGGTACGCGGATTGATCTCGATGATTTGTTGATTCATATTTTGGTTTATATATGGATTGGTTGATTTTATAGATATATACATTGAAACTAATATCAATATCAACACGAACATCAACCCCAACACAAAAGCACAACAACCACCCAAATTAACAATAGCCTCCCTCTTCCCCATACCTTATACACCTTAACATGATAGAATCTCACATCCCATCATCCATCCTCATCCCAATCTTGATTTCCATACCCCGAAAAAAACAGAGTACTCGAATATTAACACAATTTCACAAAACAACATTCATAAATCCCAACAACCAAATTGTATAATTATATACAAGCACCCCCTCACTGTAATTCCAAAATCTATCAATCAACCCAAACATCCAAATACCAATCCATACCCCAACCTCTCCTAATACCTATAGCTAAACCCAGTCAATTCCTCACCTCGCTTATCCCTATTCCTATCCCTACCAAAAACCCACACTAATCCGAATCCCACAACCTTCCCAAATCCCTTCCAAAAGAATTATCATAAACAACACGCAACTCCCCATCCCTTCCCCCAATTACCAATGCACCAGTACTCCCCTTCCCAACCTCCCAACCTCCCACTCACCACCACCACCCATCCCCTCCAAAAAAAAACCAACCAACCACCCCCAAACCCCCAAAAGATGCGTTCGCCGGGAATCGAACCCGGAGCCCATCGAATCGTCGAAACCCCTTCAAACAAAGAGATACTGGCAACGATGGATTTTACCATTAAACCACAAACGCCATTTAACAATTAGATATTCGACTCCTACCAAACCCTACCTATATTCCCATCCACATCCCAAGCATCCCCATCAATGAATTCCCATCACGCATCCTCCATACACAAAGAATTTGCACCAAGAGTGGGGTCATCCCGAAGCAGAACCAGTTTAGCGTCTCCGGATCCATAGCATACAAGGTTCTCTTTGGTTCATACTCTGGGGAGGCGTTAGGTAAGTGGAATGTTCTATGGGTGAACTTCGGGAGTGTGGATGATGAGGATTGCGAGGATGAGATCACTCGCTCGCTGTTGGATGGATGGTGAATTAAAAGCTTTGTTTGGGGTAGATGCTTACTCTGTTTCTATGTAAGCCTATACCGGAGGGTAAAGGATTATATGATTGGTGTTCGACCACCCAAGACCCTTCAACATTTAGAGCTCTCATTACTCTGGCCCTCGAAACTTAATCCGGCCTTTAGATATTGACCTTACTTTATCACTGGCAAATCACTCACTATCAAACAAGAATTTTCAAATTTTCAAATCAACATAAATATTCATTCACATTACTACTCAGACTTCCGTTCACACGTACATACATCATCTCACTTATAGTATGTACTCTCCAGCGCTAGCTTCATACTCACTTCCCCTCACATACAAATTCCCTAACCTTCTAATCCCAAGCCCCAACCCATCCATCCATCCATCCATCCATCCGCCTACCATATCATACCATCCATCTATCAACCCATCAATTCATCCCCATTAAAAAAAGCACCCAAGAATAAGAAGAAAGATGATACCAGATCCATTCATTCATCAAGACGCAAAATGCAAGAAATGAAGCAAAATGCGGAAAAGTATTTGGGTATAGAAAGGTTTGTATTTCGGGTATCGCGCAAGTATGTTATGTATCTTAAGCGAAAAGATTGAAAGTTGGGACGCAAACTGACATGAACTAAAGATGCCTAGGTGAAGGTAGGCGGTGCATTAAAAAAAAAGTAGAATTAAACAGTCGAAAGATGATGAATAGTATCAGGGAAATTTGAAAAGACAAAAACGCGCCGAAGAAAAGTCGAGTTGACATGAGTTGAGCTTGGAACATGATGCGCAAAAAATGTCGAAAGATTGAATGGTTGAAAATGTTAAATTGAGGAAAAGGATATGGCAACTCGAAGGCTTATCCATTACGAACTTGCCCAGAGACGTCTGAAATTGATTCTAATGACCTATGCGTGAGCAAAACAGGACCTACTATCAGCCGAGATTCCACACTTCGCAAATTTTATAGCAATTTACATAGCAATTAAAAAGCAAGCAGCAAATCTCGCGATAAAAGGGGGGGGCAAATAACTACCTCATATTATCCTTCTTCAAATCTTCATTCATCTTTTCTAATTGTTCAACGGTAACTCTAGCTTTTGCTAACTAATGATTGAAGAATTACGTTAGTAAATGATTCTTTTTCTTTTATACGAGTTTGAATTTGGAGTTTTTAGAATCCGGATAGGATGATAGAGAATGACAAGATGTCCATGTCAATAGGGAAAGGATCTGGGATGTGTGTAGAGAGATCAAGGAAAAAGGGCATAGGATAGGGCAACAGAAGCACTAGAAAAAAGGCTCGCCAACCGAAGCTAACGCCGCTGATGAATTATCATGCTCACTTTCAGGTGTCGCCACCACATCTGTGCTTTCACCCGTCCCGTCAGAATCCTTACCATCAGTCTCGGCGAATCCCCTAGAGAAAAGTCCTCCAAATGTTGGTGTTTTTGGTGGGGATGTAGTTGAAAGCTTGGTCTTTTGTTTTTCACCATATGGTATTAGTTCAAGTACCTAGTACTGATATAATGATATAATATTAACGAAAGTTGAATTCATACCTTTGCCTCTGCAAGTTCAGCATCCTTGACCTTGAGCTGAGCCTCAGCCTCCTTCAAACGCGCATCGAGTGTTTCACAGTCTTTGCTAGTCTCTTCTAGAAGTTCTGTCATAGATTCATGCATGGTTTTGTAGTCATCCTTGCTAGTCTTGACTTTCTGTTCGAGAGTAGCTTTCTCTTTTTCAAGCTCTGCATTTGCTGACTCTAGTTGCAATTTGCTTGCAGTAAGTTCTTGGGTAGCTCTTGCTGTTTCTTGTTGGGCAGATGAAAGAGCAGCTTCGTGTTGATTCTTGAGAGCTTGTAATTCTCGACGTAAAGCATCGAGTTCAGAAGTGTCCAACTTCACATTTCTTGCAGCCTCCAAATCAGCCTCCGCATTTGCCTTGGCGATCTTTTCCGCAGCTAAATCTTGCTTCAATGCTTCCAACTCATCTTGTACCGAATTCAAAGATTGTTTGGATTTAGTAATCTCATTTTGCAACTCAGCCTCAACTGCCTTTTGTCTCTGGAAAATGGATGAAGCGGATGCATTACTGGCTTCATGTTCTGCTTTCAAAGTGGCAATAGCCTCATCGTGAGTTGATTGAACAGTTGCATATTGGGCCTTTAATGAGGCGATATCTTCAGCATGGCTCTGCATCAATCTCTCCAGCTCCTCTTCGTGGGCGTGCTGAGTACCCTTTTGGCTCTCAATATTTGCCGACGCAGTTGCAAGTTTGGCTTCGTGCTCCGCCTTGAGAGCAGCAATAGCATTTTCATGGGTTGATTGAACAGTCATGTGTTGAGCCTTCAATGAGGCGATGTCTTGAGCGTGGCTCTGCATCAATCTCTCCAACTCTTCTTCATGAGCTTGTTGAGCACCCTTTTGGTTCTCAAGATTTGCCGACGCAATTGCAAGACTAGCTTCATGCTCTGTCTTGAGAGCTGCAATAGCTTCTTCATGGGTTGATTGAGCTGTAGCGTGTTGAGCTTTTAATGCAGCAATATCCTCGGCGTGCTCTTGAGTCAATCTCTCCAACTCCTGCTGATGAGCTTGCTGAGCACTCTTTTGACTTTCGACATCTGATGAAGCATTGGCAAGATTAGCCTCGTACTCTGCCTTGAGAGCCGCAATAGCTTCTTCATGGGTTGATTGGGCTGTAGCATGTTGAGCTTTTAATGCAGCAATATCCTCGGCGTGATCACGAGTCAATCTCTCCAACTCCTGCTGATGAGCTTGCTGAGCACTCTTTTGACTTTCAGCATCTGATGAAGCATTGGCAAGATTAGCCTCGTACTCTGCCTTGAGAGCCGCAATAGCTTCTTCATGGGTTGATTGGGCTGTAGCATGTTGAGCTTTTAATGCAGCAATATCCTCGGCGTGATCACGAGTTAATTGCTCCAGCTCCTGTTGATGAGCTTGTTGAGCATTCTTCTGGCTTTCAGCATCTGAGGAGGCACTGGTAAGATTGGCTTCGTGCTCTGCTTTGAGAGCGGCAACGGCTTCTTCGTGGTTTGCTTGAATTGTAGCATGCTGTGCCTTCAATGTAGCAAGATCTTCCGCATGACTAAGAGCTAATTTCTCCAATTCTTGCTCATGAGCTTGTTGGGCAGCAGATGTTGCTTGGCTGTGTGCTTCACCCAATGCCTTTGCATGACTCTTCTCATACTCAGATTTTAACTCGGCAATGGCAGCAGCGTGACTATGCTCGAGTTGTTGCAACTCTGAAGAATGAGAGGAATGGCTAGCAGATATGGCTCTGTCATGTGCTTCATCCAGTGCCTTGGCATGATTTGTTTTCAACTCTTCCAATGCACGTTGATGCGCTTTGTCATTGTTGTCGAGTTCTACGATTGCAGCAGCATGACATTGTTTTGCCTTCTCGAGTTCGTGCTCATGAGCCGCCAAAATCTCGGTGTAATTCTTGTTGAGTTCTTCATGCTTGGTCTTCAATGCATTAAATTCATCTCGGATACCAGAGTCTCCTGACAATGCATCGATTTCCTTTTGGTAATCATTGGAGATAGTTTCCAATTCTTTCAAGTGCTTCTCATTGAGTGCAGAAGTTTCCAGTGAGTGCTTCTCCAAGAGCTCAGAAATCTCTTTGGTCTTCTGGTCTAATGACTGGACTGTTGTTGCAAGCTCCTCCTTGATCTTGTTGTGCACTTCATCCTTATCCTTTCCTTCAGAGGCAAGTTGCTCCAAGGCCTTTTGAAGTGAAACAACCTCCTCCTTGGATTTCTCCAATTCTTCTTTAGCAGCCTCCAAAGCAGACTCCGACTCGGTACCAGTAGATTGCAAGCCATCCAATTTTGCAGTCAATTCAGCAACCTGTTCTTGGGCAGAAGCAAGCTCTCTTTCAGCAGCCTCGGCGTCTTCCTTAGCTTCCGAAATTTCCTTTTCTGATGTTGCCAATGCTATGGTATCCTTTTCGAGAATTTCTCTGAGACTGTTGACCTCTCCTTCCAGGTTATATACCTTCTCGGCATGAGCAGCTTCCAGAGACTTTTGGGCCTCGAGAACTTCATCGAGTTGTTTTTGAATAGCAGCTAAGCTTTCCTCGTGTTTATTAGTCAATTCGGCAATCTGAGTTTCGTAGGTCGAGGAGACATCGGTATTTCCCTTTGCAAGCTCTTCAGAGTGTGCAGACTTCAAAGCCTCGAGGGCAACGGTGTGCTCTTCCGTCAAGGTATTCTTCAACTCTTCCAGAGCCTTTGCATGCTCGCCAGCTTGGGATTCCAGTTGTTTTTGGATTGCGGTTAGGTTCTCTTCATGCTTAGTGGTCAACTCAGAAATCTGGGCTTCATAAGTGGAGGAAGCGTCGGTAGTTCCCTTCGCAAGTTCTTCAGAATGAGCAGACTTTAATGCCTCTACAGCAGCATTGTGCTCCTCAGTCAGAGTTCTCTTTAACTCCTCCAAAGTGTCTGCATGCTTGCTAGCCTTGGATTCGAAATCAGACTCCAATGTCTTGATTTTCTCATCATGCTCGGCTTGCAAAGATTTCAAGGATTCGGTAGCTGCCGCACATTCTGCGATAGCCTTCTCGAGTTGAACCTTCAAGTCTGTGATCTCAGCCTCCTTTTCGGCAGCTGCGGCAATAGCGGCGGCATTTGCTTCCTTGGCAGCTGCCAATTCAGCATTCACGGCTTCTAAAGCGTTAGCGTGCTCGGTAGCACTAGTTTCTCTAGCGGCCGCCAATTCTGCGTTAAGTGCCTCCAATGCTGCACTGTGTTCGGCCTTCAACTTTTCCAAAGCTTCGGCGTGCTCTGTAGCACCCCTAGAAGATGCAGCTTCCTTTGCCTCCTCAATGGCGGCCAAAGAGGCCTCCTGGGCTGCTGACTTGGCACTCTCAGCTTCTACTAATTGAGCTTGCAAACTTTCCAATATGGCTTTATGATCGGCATTTAATTTTTCAACAAGCTCGCTGTGAGTTGCGCGAATAGATTCCTCGGCGTCTGAGATACGTTTCGATTCTTCTTCAGCTGCTTTGCTAACTTCAAGAAGTTTCTCCTGCGATATAGTAATTTCTTTCTTTAATTCTTCAACCTTTGATTCGCTCTCCGTCAACTTTGTCTTCAACTCTTCGACTTCCTTCGTGGATGCAGCCGCGGTTGCAGCCGCAGTTGCAGATGATGTGCTATTTACAGAACGAGTGGATCCCAATGACGATGGCTTTGGTGCTGGATGGGGCGCTCCGCCACCCTGTAGAGCATTAAGACGTTTTCTGGCTTCTGAAACTGCACCACCCACCGCTAAGGGCGCTAATAGAAGGTTTGGAAGAGTGTGATGGACGAGTGGCAGTAGTGCTGATTACATGATTAGTATCGGGTGTGCCTATAAACCTGAGATTAAGCTATAATAGCACTCACCTAGAAGTAGACGCTGGCTTGGTCGCAGTTGTACTCGTAGTTTTCGCAGTCTTTGGACTAGTCTGACCAGCTGGTGCCGCTGATGGAACTGGTTTTCTCGCAGTAGTTGTAGTGGTAGTAGCGTGCATCGACACAGGTCTAGCCCTGGCTTCAGCTGCTGTCCCAGGAGTCTTCGAGGTATTAGTATGACTTGGGGCCAGAGAAACCCGTCGTGCAGCGGGAGTGGCAGGTTTCTTCTCATCTGCATGAGATCCAGCCGCGGAGGGAGCTCTATGACTGGCACTGGAGGATGTAGGTCCTGTTGCACTGCTTGTAGGCTTTCGCACAACAGATCCAGTTGGTGGGCGTGTTGGTGGTTTACTTAGACCTCCAGTCGTTTTGGTCGTGGATGAAGCTGCTGGTTTGACCCCAGAAGAAGCAGTGGGCCTGGTTGCGCTCCCTGAAATTGGACGTCTTGGTGCCGCTGATGAACCGGCTCTTTTCGGAAGTGCATTTTCCTTCTTAACACCACTTGTAGCTCCTGTTGGGGTTTTATCTGCATCGGTGCTTTTGACAGATTCTTTCTCCGTCTCGGTATCTACTTCCGATGCTGTCCCGGTAGTTTCCTCTGGTACAGCATCTGCCGTACCCTCAGCGTTGGCTTCAACGGGAGTGACAGGGGTATCCTCTAATATGTCTGTAGATGTTTCTTCTGGTTTAGAAGTCGCCTGGGGAATAACTGGGCTCTCAACGTCCGCCATGTTGACAATGATCGAGGAGGAAAGAGATTGTATAACGAAGGACTAATATTTGCGACTGGAGTTGTAAAAATTTATCTGTCAGCGATATTCATGCATGATTCACAAACGACCATCTCCCCAGCCCAATTTTCCTAGCCTCACATGTGCATATGTACTCCACCAAACAGCGCGACCTGTATTGTAACAGAGAATTGATCAATGGAAAGATTTCAATCTCCCAGAGGAGCGCAAAATCCCGAATTCGTCAAACGGATAAGATACACCAGATATCTCAGTGTGATCCAAGACCTACGACGTGTTCAATCACACTGCAATATGAACCACACCTATCTTGTAATTTTGTCCTCCAATTGCGAAAATTCCCAAACTCCAATGGATGAATACGCGACGTTTGGCTTTTTTGGCTTTTATGCTTTCTGGCTCTCGTACGAGATTGGGCTGTCTTTGTCAAAAACTTGAAAAACTGACCTGAATCTCTTCAACTTTTCCTCGTTCTGTTCTGTTCTGTTCTGTTCCCTGTTTCTCTGGAATACCTCAAACAATTAATAGATCGGCTGATGACCGTTGCGTAAAAGAAAGTGAGTATCAGAATATGATGTGCAATGCTAAAATAAGAACCGATCAATGCAAGTTGATGAGCGTTCGGGTAACTAGGAGGGAAATCGAAGGCATTGAGCTTGTTGACTTCTAGAAGGAAAGCAGTTAAATTTTAGAGGGGACTTGCCCCTGCGGCCGATTACATGGACCCACCATGTTTAAGGGATCCATCAATAACGAAATTAACCCGTATTGGACAGACAACGACAATTGATAGGTGGGTGAGTAAGTGAGAGCGTAGTATGATAGGAAGTCAAGAGAAGAAATCCACCAATAATTGAAAATGCGTTTATTACTGTATTGGTTGAAGATATATATCTTGGAGTTGACGGGCACAAACTATCTACATATCCATCTATGCCAATCGTGGACATCCATATCCAAATTTATCCTGCCTCGCGGGTTCGCACCACAAAGAACAAGTATTCAAGTGAATGAATAGGGGTTAGGAATGCTTCATATCAAAGCTTGTTTGTCCTCACCGACACCGACACCGATTTTAGAAATTATTTTGCAGAAAGCTCCTAACCCCTGAGGGATTTGAGCAGAATAATAATTTCTATTTACAGATATGTTCCCATTTTCCCTTATGTTCTTGTTATTGTTGTTGTAGTTACCAGAGGATTTCTTCAAAGATCAAAGTTGTACTAGCTGTTCGAACCTAAAAATATATCTGCCAGTACGTATCCCCTTTTCTTTACTCCGTTTTTTTGTTTTTTCTCCTGTCCTTTACTTCAGCAAGCAATATTATTCTGCTCCGGTAAATGCAATGCTCCTCAAAAATAGTTACTGTTTGATAAATAGCGATATTTGTTACCCATTCCATCCATATGTCAGTTGACCACATAATAGTCGTAAAGTCATAAAGTCGTGATTTTGGAGACTCTATGGTATCTCCGGTAGAATTAATGATTTTGGTCTTTAGAACTGACCAACAAAAGCCATTTGCGTTGGTTAAAGTGTTGAAAAGTCGTGCGCGCTCTCCATTTTATTTCTATTACTTCACCTCTTCAGTATATGCTTCCTTGATTGATTCGACGCCATCGTGTAATGTAGCACTAGAAGTGCTAAAGATGTTTTGTGCTTTTGTTCGTAATGATTTATCTCGTGCTAGTTGGGTTGATGCTCTTGGTCTTTGAATTCGTGGAATCCAGTGCTCGATTTGGCGTAACCGTATCGTGGTTTCTGCTACTGCCCAGCCTATTCTTGTTAGCATGTATGGAATATGTTTTGGATTCAAAAACATACCACCAACGAAAAGACCGAAATTACGGAACAAAGATGGCGGGAGGCCATGACTTCCAAAGAAGAGAGTGACTGGGGGAAACAATATTCGAAGAGCATTATTAATAAATGGCTCACCCATACTAATAATTCCGTTCCATGAATTCGCGGCCTCGGCAGCTTTACCAAGGCTCTCTCGAATACCTGTTGCTGTAAAGCTGGCTTGTTCAAGATTTTCAGACTGATTTTGGATCAAGGCGGACATATTCACCACGACATGACCAAGCACTTCGAACCTCTGCAAACGTCAGTTCTATGTCATACACTTTGTATTGAATGATGTTACCTGATCCAAAGTATCTTGTCGATCACTCATGGAAGTAATCACGGGAATCAAGAGATCCTATACACCATCAGTCGGGCTCTTTAAGACATTCCAATGTGACATACAATAGCATAAGTCAATCTTTCGAACGATGATTCAGCATTACCTGCTAGTGCATTGATGACTTCCAATTTTGATCTTGCAGTTCCACTAGTGGCCATAAGAGCCTGTTTTTGCGCAGCAGCCATCTCTGCATTGCTTTGGAGAACTGTGTCCACCGCATTTTTCATCGCTCGTTGAACATCGCCAGTACTACCAAGAATTGACCGCAGAGCACTCGCAACGTCCTAAACATGCCATGTCAATATTTGACTACAGTCATAGATAAGGAATGAACTTACCACTGCCTCTGATGACAGGACCTCAAATGCATCTTCAACCTTAGTCTTGAGTGCTTCGGCTTTCGTCATAACTCCTTCAAAGTAAGAATCCGCCGCTTTTGCATGATCTGCCATGTTTCGCTTGAGATCATGAAGGTCATTTTCAAGGTCCGCTGTAAACTGACTCATGATCTCCACAAGTTTTTTCTGCAGAAGAATAGATTGGTCTGGGGAATTTTAGAGAGGTCCTTGTAAATTGACTGACAACATACCTTTGTCAATATCGGAACGAGCAGCTTGGCATATCAACAGACAGTTATCTCGATAACTGGTCCAACTCAACCAATGGGAAGGATCTTTCCCCAATCCCTTCAGGCAAGCTCCAACCTCATTCTGTGATACTTGCAATTTCCCCTCTGCTTCTTGGGAAGCATGGAGTAAAGCTGGAAGGCGGAAAGATTCACAAGCATCAGGAACAACCATACTACTTCGTTCCATATCACAAATTGCCAGACTTGCAGCTAGGCTTTCCACATAGTGTCTCTGTACACGCCCACTGTAAAGATCATACTCTTTTTGGCTGATATCTTCCAGGCCTTCACAATTGCTCATCAGAAGCTGCGCAGCCACTCGATGGCAAATTGGCTCTTCCTCTAGTCTCTTGAGCTCCAGCATTGCGCTTGAGTACAGTTCATTGGTTCTAGATCGAGCATTTGCTAGCTCAACTCTACTGTTCTGGTTTTGGTTTCGATCAAATTTTCGCTGGCCAGGAGTAGAGTCATCGATAATCTTAGACTTCCATCCAAAAGCAGATACTGATACTATCCATGTTCCTAGAAGGAGGAGTCTAAGAAGTAACATTTTTTGAAACTTTGATCACTCCCTTGAAAATTGGGTTTTATAACGTGGTGGCCAGCGATAAATTTGAGTCGCGTCTCAGAAGCAAGGTAGAATTGATGAAACGATAGATCGAAGAACTTTCTGATAGTTGGCACGTCGTAGTTCGAGGAAGTTGGTGATAAACTTGACAAGAGATAGACAATGGGAGAAGGATAGATAAATGCCTTCGAGAAAGAAAGAATAATTAGAGTTCAAAAGGGTTGAGATCGCTGATCATCTGGGGATAGAAGCGTTCAAGAGAAAAGATGAGGACAAAAGAGATCGAAAAAGACGGACCTGACGACGCTATCGTCTTCTTCGTCGCAGATACAGATCATGAACGAATCTTGAAGGAGTGAATTGTATGATATGGAGAAAAGGGTGAATTTGGAATGGGGTACTTGTTCCTTCCTAGAGTGAGATGTAATTGAGATGTATTGGAAGACTCTCGACTACCTACGTACTTTTCACCTTTGAATATCAATGGATATATTTGTACAAGACTTCGAATAAATGATTCTGGTAGACATCTCATCCATTTCCTAACACAAAAGTTTTCCCCATGGCCACCGTAGCTCTTGAAATATTACAGCCATCCAAATATTTACGCGTTCACATTCGAAGATAGAAACTCGAACCTCACGAAAGCACGTGCAAACACAAATCCACGCTAACCATATTAAACCACAACCTCAAATTCTATCGACAGCGACCCTAGGGATAGAACAGCAGCAATCCACCCACCATGTTGTCCACCGCTCGATCCAAAGGCCTAAGTCAGGTCCTTACCTCCACGGCCTCCGTCTCAATCCCTTCATTCCTCCTTCCCGCCTTCCCAGTCGCTGCCCGATCCTTCTCCTCATCAACATGTCGAAACTCTCACATTGGAAGCGCAGCATTATCGATCCCCCCAGAAGTAAATTTCACAGTTATTCCACCGCCGCTGCCGGCGAAAGGCTCTGCGGTCTTGGGGAGACCGGTGGTCAAGATTGAGGGGCCGTTAGGGAAGATGTCCATGTCAATTGAGCCGTTCATCAGAATCGAGCATGATACGAATGCACGGAAAGCAATTGTCAGCGTGGAAGATAGAGAAAAGAAGAACCAAAGGGCCATGTGGGGTAGGCATTTCCGTCTCCCATTTTCCTGACTTCCTCGCCTCTAACCAGTCCCCATAGGAACCACTCGCGCCTACCTCCAAAATCACATCCTCGGCGTCTCTGAGGGTCACAGTGCCATTCTCCGTCTTGTCGGTGTCGGATACCGTGCTACCATCGAACCTGCATCCAATGTCACAACCAAGACCCCCGAATATGAAGGCCAGCAATTTGTGGTCTTGAAAGTGGGATACTCCCATCCTATCGAATTACCCGTTCCAAGATTCGTGAAAGCGAGTACACCACAACCTACACGTATATTGTTAGAAGGTCCAGAGAAAGAAGTTGTGTTGCTATTTGCGGCGCAGATTAGAAAGTGGAGAGTACCGGAACCGTACAAGGGCAAGGGAATCTTTGTTAATGGGGAGGAGATTAAGTTGAAGAATAAAAAGATTAAGTAGAGGTTGAATATCCCGATGATCTTTATAGACATAATGCCACTCATGGATACATCTGTGGCGTCAATGTACACGTGGAAATAGATATCATGGCTTTTACTTGTGATGGATATATATGTACAATTTATTTCTTGGCTCCCAAGACCTCCTTAACCACCTCCAAAACATGACTGTGGATGGCCGCAGGGGCTGCGACGACACCCTTGTTTTCAGCCAATGTTCTTCCCTTACTGAAGTCCAATCTACGTCCAACAGAATCGGTAACTTGACCACCTGCCTCTCTCACAATAAGATCTCCAGCAGCATGATCCCAGATCTTCTCTTGGTAAGTCGCGCTAACAGGAAGTCTGAGGTAGATATCTCCAGCACCTCGGGCAATTGATCCATACTTGGCCTGGGAATCCATTCGGACACTAGCCTTGGTGACACCCAATTTGGTAGCGATAGCATGTTGATCCCCATGGGAAGAGTGGCCAGCCTCAACACTCTCACAGAAGGTAGCTTGACTTAAATCCGTAACTGGCTTCATCTGAATAGGTTGACCATTTCCTAATGCTCCAGTACCCAATGGTCGACTTGTAGCACCCTGTCCCAATACAGCCGAGAAAAGAACACCCTTCCCTTCATCATCTGAAGCATCCTTGCCAGCATCAGCTGATAATGGCGCGGAATCATCAATTGGAAGATTAGGGCATCCAAGAACACCGACTTTGACATCTCCATCAACCATCAAGGCTAAACAAACAGCATATTGACCACCTCTTAAAAATCCCTTGGTTCCATCAATAGGATCCAAAGCCCAAATTCTCCCTTTAGCCCCACCAGCACTGTTTCCTGCATCGATAGCATCAAGCATAGCATCCACACTCTCGACTGGACCACCCAACACCTTCTCTGCTTCTGGATCCGAAAGTTTGGAGGCTTCAACCAGCGCCCAAATCTGATCTCTCAATTGAGAATTCTCTCTCAAATCACTAGCTTCCTCTTCTCCAACAACCTCATCATCAGGGAAGTTCTTTTTGATAGCTTGGATGATCAAAGCTTGAGCGCCAAAATCTCCAATTGTGACGGGGGATTTATCATCCTTGGATAATGTTCCTTTGGACTTCTCGTGGAAAACCTTTTTGGTCAAGATAGCAGCTCTCTGAACGGCTAATTGAGCCACCTCCAATTCTTTGCTATAGTCAGACATCTTTGAATTTGAAGCTGTCAAGAGTGATTTGGTATTGATGGGAGAGAAATGGTGAGATATGAGAGTAATGCGGGGCCAGAATCTAGATGTGATGAAAGCCAGTATGATGATCAAGAAAGATACGAAGAAAAGTCTTTTTGGTAAACAAGAATTACTAGATGAGAATTTATTCTTTGATTTATTTTTATCTCTGATTGAAATCTTTGACATGAATTTATTAGTAGAGGGGAGAATCTAGAACGAATGGGGGGTGATTCGAGGGGTTCCAAGGTTGTTATTTGATTTCTTTGTTGTTTGTTCCAATTTTCTTTGGTGGGGGGGTTTATAAAGTCACCTTGTTACTTGATATTGCCGTTCCTAGCAGCAAGGAGTAGTAGTCTGCGGGAAGTGAACTGCACAGTCGGGTACAGTAGTACGGGATGATCTATATACTTACTCCGGACACCTGGGCAATGCGCAATCAATCAAGTAGGTAAGCAAGTCCGAAAAGAAGTGTCGAAGCTACTGCAAGTGAAAGACAAGGCGGTAAGGCTGGCACGGACTTTTATTGCTCGGGTGATTCGATTGGAAAACGACAAGGGGGGAATGGCAGATGGCAGTAGAGAGAGTAGAGGAGGAAGTACAGAGAGAGGATGGATGGATGGATGGATGTACGGAATACACTACCTACTAGGTAGGTAAGTCCTTACTCCAGCTGTGCATGCAATCAATAAGCAACAACCAATCTTCGTCTTCCAAGCTTGTTTCTTACCCATCATCATCAATCAATCAATCAAATCAATCAATCAAATCAAATTAACCGCCGCCGTAAAGAAACAAACAATTCAATAAACAATTCAACGAGAAGCTTCAACTTAATTTAATATCTGTTATTCTCACTATCATTCTTCTTCTTCTTCTTCTTCTTCTTCTTCTTACATTTCACCATCAGCAACAGTGAATAATTCACGGCATCAAGAGATCTTTATCTCTGCCGTCAAAATGAATACAACCAAAAGAAAATTCAACGCGCTCCTTAATGGTTTAGGAAACAAAAAGTCCGATTCCTCCTTATCAGCCGGAGCACATGAAGTGAACAAAATTCCAGAGAAACCTCAACCCGATATAGATTCAAATATGAAGAAACCACGAATCTCATATTCGTCTTCTACTGCAACTGCAAACCGATTATCCTCACTTACGCGCGCATCATCTGCGGCAGTATCCGAACTCGATAATGCTCGGAGGAACTTGTCGCCTGTCGCGAAGCTATCCCCAATTCCAGTTTCGACTGAGGAGCCTCCTAAGTGGGCGCCATATGATCGCACCGAGTTCCTCAAAAGATTAAAGTCCTTCTCGAACCTTACGGATTGGACACCAAAGCCAACGAGAGTTAATGAAGTGGAATGGGCAAAGAGGGGGTGGGTTTGTCAGAAGAAGGAAAGGGTTAGATGCTGTTTCTGCAATGTCGAGATTCTGGTTAAATTGAATAAGAAGGAAGAGGATGGGAGAGAAAAGGAAGTTTATATTGCGGAAAATATTGGTAGGTGTTTCGATCGCACATCTATCAATGATGTAGTGCTCACCAATTCAGTAGAAAATGCGCTGGTCGATAAATATGTTGAACTGATCATCACTTCACATGATGAAAGTTGTCCATGGAGGCAAAGAGGTTGCGATGGTAGGTAATCTAATTTGCATTCCTAGCTTCCGTGCTAACTATATCGTAGATGTCATATTCAAACTACCCCTCAACAAGCCTGCAATTACTATACAAACTCTTCGCGAACGCTACAATGAACTCCAACAAAGAGCCGACCACTTACCATATCTCTCTAATATGGCGCCCCCCAGAAGGATTTGATATCGATCTTATAACAACCTACCTGCCTGGAGATTTTCTCAGGTCCTCTCCTGAAACTGGGCAAGCGAACCCCCCAAGCGAAATCAACAAAGTGGCTTTGATGATGTCTCTTTGCGGTTGGCAAGGTCACAAGCACGATCGCCTTGGCCAGCAATTAGAATCTGTCTCCTGTCAAACATGTTATCGAATTCTTGGTCTCTGGATGTTTAAAAGTAGATCTGTTTCTGCAACAGGTCAAGAGACTGAACCAGCTATCGTTCCCGGTCTCGATCCTATTGCCCAGCATCGCGAATATTGTCCTTGGCGAGATCCTGTATCGCAGAATGGGCTTGCTGCGACCCATAATACAAAATTAAGAGCGCTTGCCGGATGGGAGGTTGTGCTAAGAGTATTGAAGACCGAGCATGGGCTGAGGGTTGGGAGGGAGAAGAATGAAAAGGGGTCGAGAAGAAGCTATGTTTCACCTGCAACCAACGAGGGTGGTGAATATGGTGATGATTCAACCCCTGATTTCGCAGATGATGAGGATGCGAAGAGTATTCGCGACGCGAAGGATAAGGATTTGATGACGCGATTTAGGAGGGTCAAAACATTTATCGCATTGAAAAAGCGCGCGAGTGGGGAAGTGAAGAATAAGAGGTTTAGTGCTGCTTGATTGTAAACGAAAAGAATTTGTTGGAAGCAGGAAGCAGAGAAGCGGAATTATGATGTACGATCACGAGCAGGAGATTTTATGGGTATTGCTTTCTTTGCGTTGGCGTTGTGGAGGAGTTGATTCCCTTCATTCTTGCGCCTGGCTCATTTCTTCTGGAGTAGCGGGTATGGATCTGGTTTCCCGCGGTTATCATTCATAAACGCGACAACACTCCATCTGGAAGGTATAGCGAGCTTCTTATTTTGCTGTTTTTTTTTTTTCTTTCTTTTTTTGGAGCGAATCAATGTAGTATATGGGATATTTGCTTTCACGATGAGATGGGATACCCAGTACAAATCAGCAGTACCCATATATACCTAGGTAGGTATGGATACTTGATATAATCTTGTAATATACAAATTTCATACCACTTTATGTAGCGCCATACAGCACATTTGTGAGATGGAACGTGAGGAATATGTTGTGATGTTGATGTTGATGTTGGTGTTGATATCATTATACCTAAATTAGGTACCTGTACGTCGATCGCTCTTGTTTCTTGTGAACCAATAAATGAGAGTTCAAATGATGGAAGTGGAATGATGGGATTTCAGGTTTCTTTCCTATTGTTGCTTTTACTTTGGCTTTTATCTTTACTGTATGTATGTGGTATGTATGCTATTCTTAATACTCTCTTTTTTTTTCTCTTGGGAATGGTGGAAGGTGGAGATTTTTATGTGTTGTGATTCTTGAATAGCTGGGCTAGGCTGGGCTCGGCTGGTATGTTTATTGGGGTTTTTTGGGGGGTGTTTTCTTGGTTGGTGGATGGTTGGATGGGGGTTTTTGTTAGGGGGGCGTTGGGGAAAGAAGTTGATGGGAAATATACATAGTAATCAAGTAAGTACCTAGTATAGATTGAGTTATGTGTAGAAGTTGGGGTGGAGATGTGAGGCAGATTGCGGGAGATAGAAGGTGGAGGGGTAGATGTTTGGGTTAGGGTGAGTTTAGAGTTGGAGTTTTTTGGGTTGTAATACAAGGTTATAATTTACCAGAAATGAGGTGATAGGTATCAGACGGTGTCGGTAAGTTTTGGAAAAGATGTAATGCATAGACGAACGAGGTAAAGAAGACTCGTCTACTCTTCATCTAATCCTTCATTCTAAAATCAACAATAGAATAGTCCAACATCCTTCATCCCAACCCTCTCATTTCCCATCAACCCTCATTCCACTCATACTCCATCAAGCTCTCCTCCTTCCCACCCCCTACCAACCACGGCCCCAACAGCGTCGCCACCCGAGTCCAAGAAACAAACCCCAAAATCCCATACAAAACCCGAATCCCCCACTCCGTCTGCGGATTCAAGATCCCCGGCGCCCCCGGCGGTAACTTCTGTACCCTCTCCACCACCGGTCTCATTCTCCCTTCATAATTCTTCAAGCCCTCCTCCCAATCACCTTTACAAGCGCCCAGTTCCCCGGCAAGATAATACGCGCCCAGGATCGCGGAACTGGTGCCCATCCCCGAGATTGGAGAGGGACAGTATCCCGCATCGCCCACGAGTGCGATTCTGCCCTTGAAAAATTGAGGCGGGTTGACCTGCGCGATTTCCTGCATGTAGTAGTCCGGAGCTTCATCCATGCCCTCCAAGATCCGCGTGATTTCCCATCCCATATCACCCATTTCGGTTCTCCAAGCTTTCCTTTGCTCTTCGGGTGTCATCTCTAGGTATTGCACTAGCTTGCATGTTTTGTTTGGATCCGTGATGCTTAGGTATACCCTCGTGGTCGTACTGTTGTGGATATTATCCGGACGCATCAGTATCAATCGACCACGAGACGCATTGTACCATTTGCCCCATTCGCCATCATGCGCTGCTTTGGGTATGGTGAAGTACGACGTATACTGATATAGGGATTTCAAACCATCGTTCGGAAGGGGAATAGCCAGCCGTCTAGTTTTCGAGCGCATACCATCAGCGCCCACAACCAAATCAAACGTCCTGGACTCCCCCTTCGCAAACGTCGCACGAACCCCCTCATCCGTCTCCTCAAGCCCCGTCACATAATCATCCCAGATGTACTCGGTGGTCTCTCGCGTACTCTCGTAGAGAATCTCGGCCAAATCGCCACGCAATATCTCGATATCGCTCGTGAACGAATGGCCATTTTCCTCCATGGGAAAGCTGGCGCGGGCCTCCCCATTCTGGTCGACGAATTGCAGGCCGATTTCGTGGGTGACTTTGGACCGGATGCGCTCTTCGAGACCCATGCGAGAGATGACGGCGCGGGCGGCCCCGCGAATGTCGATTCCTTGGCCGGCGGAGCGGAGGGAGGGAGATCGCTCGATGATGGTTGTGCGGATGGAGGCGCGGTGGAGCCAGTAGGCTAGGGCTGGGCCGGCGATGCTGGCGCCTGAGATGAGGATGTGGGGTTTGTGGGTTGTGGTGGGGGGTTGGGTGGACATTTTGCTGGGGGTTGATTGGTGGGTGAGGGGGGGCGGGTTCCGGAATTTGTGAATTTGGTCGTCGATATTGATCAACGTGGGTTTTGTTGTTGATGTGATAGTGCTGCCACTAGGCAAATTTCAATCTTCAACACACGGTAAATCTTGTCCCTATTGTACGTGCTGAGATGGATGTGGAGGATAAGTCCTGTTACGCTGGTGGAGATGGTGATGTCATAGACTCAGCTCTCAGCTCCCAGCTCAATTCCTTTTCGTCAGACGGAAGTATTTGGGACTTGAAACCTCGATGCAACATGTAAGATGAAATCAACAGGATGTTTCGAGGAGAATCAAGAAACGATATATATATAACAGCCCGACGGCGACAACATGTCCGGACGGGGTTTTGTAAGTTCCATGTCCGCCTAAACTCCCCATACCGATCTCGGAATACATTAACTGCCGTCTTTAGTGTGTCGGGTTCGGAAGGGATCAACTCTAGTAGACTCTTCTTAGCCTAGGTTAAAATCAATGTCAAAGCAGAAACTAAGTCCTATACTCTATTTTTCGCCCATCCATTGACAACAAAAACAGCGATTTTCGATCGTTTATACACTCTTTATGTGATTATATTATTATCTAAAAATTCGGAAGTATAAGATTTATCAAAATAACCAAAAACTAAATAGGATCTTTAACGAATCCCTTGAACTAAATCATTATTATTAGAGCTCTAGTGATAAGTTTTCTCTCTTAATATTCGCATGCTACCATCAAGCAATGATAAGCGAATCCCTCAAATTTTCACCAGATGATACAGCCAAGCCTCAAACCAAAACGAAAGTAACTATTTTTGCTAGGATGTGAGGTCGACGGCTTAGCTCTTGTGGCTTTTCCCTTGATGGTAGTAGCTTTTTGTTTTGAATTCCAACTAATCCTCCTTGCACTAATTACATCGATGAAGAAATGAAGACTTATCTTTAACTGTTCTCAAAAGGTATGCAACATATGCTTAACTTTCCGAGAAAAACTGTATCAATACTTTTTTGTATGCCACGAATGTATATTTCGGTGTAGTTGCAATAAGCCGTTACATTCCTTATATATCTTAAAGCTTTCTTGATCGTGGAAAACTTACTCTACTATTCATTTTCTACGAGGAGTTATTTTGTATGATAGGAACGGGTTTTAGGCGATGATGATGAACTTCAAAAGAGAAGATTAAAGGGGCCAGTTCGGAGGCGAGATTAGAGAAAGCTTAATTAATATCTAAACATGGTTGGGTACCCGTACCTGAGGTTCAATTATCCTACCCTTTGTCTAACCCCATATCTAAATACTCTTTAGGAAATTAGAAAAGGGATGTTCTGCATTTGTTTATCATTTTTCTAAACGTTAGGTCTATTTGGATATCTAGATGTGGATACGAATAATTAGTCGGTTACAAGTCATTATATTAGATTTTGATGAAACCAATTTTAGTGTCGGTATTGTTTTTTCCTCCTTCTTCCTTCTTGGGAGAGTGCTCCCGGTTTTGTATAGATGTGATCACTACCAGTAGCTTCAGAAAGTGGCAAAAGGCGTGTTCATAAACTTATTCTGGATCGCCTGGGGCAAGTTGGATTTTTGAGCAGCATCTTGAGCTTCGCAAACAGCTCTGAAGTCATCTGCTGTCAAAAGCTCAATTGATTAACGAATATCATAATCAGTTTTAACAAAATCGAGAATCGTTGAACTACACTACGCCTAGCTGATATTATTAGAACAAAAATGGTCTAATCTGAGTATTGAACTACAATACGTAAGTATAATATACTTGCTGTAATACTGATATCCCCGTTGGCATTAGTTTTCAATCTGACGGTTCTGTATAATCTCAAGCAACAGCAATCATAATGGAAGTGGAAGATCACGTCGCAACGCATTACTAAACGGGAGAGAAATAGTCAGTCTAGGGATCACACGAACGATATACATGATGTCGTTGTATTGGCGACCACTTATAAATAGTTGCCAAGGGTTTCCACACTTGCAACTAACCTCGTTATATTCATGAATTAATTGTATTGTTCGGATTTCTTGTTTAACTCTATAAAGATTGCCAAGGCAACTAGGATAACAAGTAGAATTGAGACCCGAGCGCAATTCAACGATACTTTGCCCCAGCTGCTCTTTCGTGAACATTGATAGACAGATTTGCTGGAGTGCCCACTCACACAAATGAAGAAATCCGGAAGTGATAGTCGTAATAATCTTCAATTATTCAATACCGCTTACTCGGGAGAAGAAACTAACCCTATTAAGCATCGAGCTTGGATATACCAATTCCGAGTTAGCTTCCTCCCGTAGAGTCTGGAGACAGCTAAACCAATTGCTCAATCCAAATATTCGCTAGTTATGGAACTGTTTGTCGGGAAAAAGGTTGCTTCCGTGGGCTCATCGGAGTAAAGAATGTGATAGATATATGCAGGTAATATTCAATTCAAAAATCGAGACCGCGATATACTCTTAAGCTCATGGAACGGCGAGCTTTGATCGGAGACTGGATACCCTTCCAAAAATGCAAGTGCCTGATTTATGGTCGATTGATTCATACCAACTAAATTTTCTTTTTGTGCTTCATACAGCAAAGACCATAATGCGAATTGCTTGAATGTATCAATACACCGATGAGTTGTCAATATCTTCCAGCATTCCTGGCACGGGTCGGAATGCACAAAGTAAACGTTGTATTGGAAGCCTGCACAAGCCTTTTGGCAGCTTAAGGTGATATGTTTTCATTAGATCATCATTAAGCATGCATCAAATGTAAATACCAAATACCCTCATTGCCATGCAAGACTATCATTTTCCACCCCTACCCCTACCCCTGCCCCTTCCACCCCCTCTGCCACGTCTTCCCCCTCTCTTGTTGCCCCGTGAATTTCCCTCGTCAAACCTCTCATACAGTTTCTCTTCTCCGAATGCACAATCTCCCATTCTCAGATAGCTGATTATTCCTTGATCATTGACTGCTAAGATAACATTCCTGTATCCATGTCTTATCCTATGATACATTTTATTCGGACCCTCCATATTCTTTCCGGGTGGATCCCAAGGTGAACTATCGAATAAAGATACAACTTCTGGTAACGTAGGTACAAAGGTTTCTCTCGCATCTACTACGGCTATGCGGAAATCTGGCGACCCTGGGTTAGTTTTTGCGAATGTAGGGATGCTACTAGGTTTCCAAATATGGAAACAAACTCGAAATGGATGAGAGGGAGGGTGAGACGATTTATTGGGTATTGAAGATGGTTTGTAGCGGGGTATCACCGCCATTTGGCGGTAGATAGAATCGTAAGATCTGTACAAGCCTGGCTTTACTAATGGACCATACAGAGAATGTGTGATATCTTTTGCGAAAAGGTTGAACAACCAATTGAACATCCCATTTGACTCTCCTGGTGCAGATCCATGTTCAAAAGATTTGGTTGGGATGTTTGGATCCCAATCTGGACCTCTCATAACGACATATCCATTTCTTTTCAAATTGGCATAGACATTATATCTTTCCAAACTGATCTTTCCTCTCTCACCATCCAGACCAACAAGCATAGCGTAGGCAGCCTGTAAACTCATCGGTGCACCATCATCTTCATCTCCCGTATTTTCAACCTTCTCGCTTTCCCCCTCCTCAACTCCATTGTACGAGGATTTATTTGGCCACCATAAATCCAAGTTCCCTCTCTCAACTAAGTATAAAGCCTCTTCAGGTAATAACCACAAACTACTCTTGTGTTTCCCTTCATTCGACCTCCCAATTGTCCTGAAATGCGGTCCTCTAGGTGCCTCCACCACCACAACATGATCTGCCTCCAAACCCTTCCTCCATTCCTCCCCTACTACATCATCTCTCTCCAATCCTTCCCCTACACCCTCCCCGTAATAGAAGCCTCTTATGTGCGCCTTCGGCAGATGAAACCTTGTATAATCGAGCGCATCATGCATTGCTTGCCTCGATGCAGCTAATACACCATCTTGTTGTTTTGTACCATGAGGTTCGAAATCTTTCTCTCCTCGTTTGGGAAGTGAACCTGTCTTTGAACTAAGGGATGCCAGGAGGCGAAAGTCTTGTGTCTCGTCACCTTCTTCATTGTCTTCGTTAGGTTGATTGTAGAGGGAAGTTATTGGCGCATCTTCGTCCATATCTGCCATTACATGGATTTGGTTTTGCTGTTACTGAGGTTTGGGATTGGAAGTGCTGGTGGGATATTCTAGCTGCGGGTAAATTTTATTTTTCAGCCTTGCAGAAAGGCTCCATGGATGCCGATATGTACCCGATGCCAGTGCATTGTAGCCCACAAATTTCTAGGCCAGATTAGTAATATTTAACAGGATATCCGCTAGCCACATCAATGTGGGGAATATATACTAGCTTTGTTTGCGAAAATGCATCAAACAACCAGCGATGGTTCATCGGGGATCTGGCCGAGTGGTTAAGGCGTTGTGTTTAGGTACTTCGAAAGAAGATATAAACCGGTCCGCAATTTCGTAGAAGCGTGGGTTCGAATCCCACGGTCCTCAAACACCTTTATCTTTTTGCAAATTTTTGTTCCATACATTTTTGTTCAACTTTTCGATGAAGCTTGATGGTCCGTGCAATTGGATGAAGTGATTAGTGGGGTAGATCCAATGACAGTTAATTTTTATTTCTTTTGAAGTAACGATTGAAGGAATAATCTCTTATAGGATATAATGGGAAGTATACAATGTAGAATTGGTGGCATTTAAACTATTATCGAGACAATCATATAATCATGCACGTCGGTGCTATGCTCTAGGCATCATATGGCATTCGTAGTATAAACTAAGCTATACCTTAACCTAGCTCTTCGATATCTATATAGACCTTTTTAAATTCTTCCTTTCGGCGATGTTAATATGGGTTCGCCACAGAGCAAGTTCGTGATACAGTACATGTGTAGTCTGTTTCATTTAGAATTTTACCTAGCGAGAAATATCTTCTCACATCTTTAGGATTAATTATTGAATGTAATTTTCTATATTTTAACCTTTAATCACCTGATTATTTTCATTCCATCATGAACCAAATTGGTTCATCTTTGCGAGCTTTGAGACATGCTAGAATTGTTGATATATTTCTCTTTTCTCTTTTACTTCTAATCGCTAGTCAAGTACAAAACCAGATTGTTGTTAATCTTCAATATGGATAAGCGAGCATGTTCAGGGGTAGTGAGACATCAAACCAACCTCTGAACGTCAAATACTTATTTGACTAGGTAATTATTACCACCGTTACTAATTAGTTTATTTGATTTTCGGGGGAAGTTTATTAAGCAACGGATTGAACCAGTGAGAGGTCGTTATGTGGTCGTTTAATGGGGCGATTATAGGACGAAGAGTATCGACATGAACGAATTCATAGAGGCAGCAGGTTAGAGCAGATGGAAAAAGTAGTGTCAGTTCGCAGCTTGTAATGAGATGGAGTTCAATGCAATTATCAGTAATCATTTAAAGTTAGCATTACAACTGTAAAATTCTAGCGATTTAGTATAACTACTGGCTTTTAATAACAGTTTAGATTTGATATGGAATATATCAGATCAATCTTTACAGGATAAAAGATATCTCTTGACCGAGCTTGGCAATAGCAAAGAAAATGAATTAGGCTGCGCAAAAGTAAACCGCAAACCGCACCACCCCACAGTTGGACTATTAAGTCCCCCTAGTTTTCGGCCACCCCTTTCACAACTGTTGGTATTAACTTGGTCAGTTAAAGTTTAAGTACTTAAATCTCTTTTGGTATATTCATCGTTGTTATTCTCTATGTAATCTATGGAATAGAGGACGACTTTATAGACGTCCTCGAGGTGCTAGTACGCCTAATACGGTTAGACGTATTATTCGTACAGCAGCCCAAAAGTCACATGATCCATTTCCCGACAACAACCAAAACAGCCAATTCAAGGAATACTAGGACCTATACTTTTGAATATATTCTATGGTAGGACCTGTTTTATTCTAGTATAGAATATAAGTAGTACAAGAGTAAAATGGTTTTGATTTTGGTGGTATAAGATTGATTTACCGATTTTAAAGACAATTGTTTATTTTTGTCGGGATAATCATATAACGAGCTAGACACCACGTTAACGTCTCGGCATTCTACATAGTCATTGTTCTATAGCATCTAGATAAGGATCCTCAGAGCAACAACAACGTGTTAAATCATATACCATAATTTTCTTTCACATAACTCCAAGATGATACCAACAATAACAAAGGTGACAATATTGTTGGCGACGACGAGATTAGTAGTAATCGAAGAGATCAATTATGAATTAGATGTTGAATTACAGTATCAAAATTAGATAGCTAAATCTTTCAATTATAAAAGCTAATTAAGCATAAATATGTCTTTTAGCTAATCATCTAAAACATATATGTCTATTAGTCCTCTATCGCGCCGGTTACTATTTGAAAACGATGAAATTCGAAGTCTATACAGAAAACTTATGTCTTGCAGCACCAAGCCAAAATAACACCCAATAAAGCGGCTGTCTATATATCCCCCCGGAACTTTAACAAAGCGAAAAGTATAATCAGAATGATATCAAGGTATATAGTTGCCGAATCATTAAAATATGAACATGAGAGTGATCTTGCAAGACAGATACAGTAATTAGTACAAACATGCTGTTTGGTAGACTGCTAGCAAAACAATGAATTCAAGGCAGACTAATACAAAAGTACTAATACATGCAATGTAACCATGCGATAATATTGCTGGGTCTGCAGCCTGCCTCAATTACATAGCAGTATTTGCTTGGCTACCTATCATATCAATCAATTTTCTATTCAAGTTTGGTATCAGATCTTGCTGATACCCATGTCTTGGGGGCCAAATTTCTTGATCCAATAGTAGCGACTGGCAAATGCAAACGGTTTGATCTACTCTGCTCTGTCTTTTCCCTTGCTTTTCTTTCCTTCTATTGATTTCATTTACTCTTCTCTCTTCCATTCTTCGTTTTAGGATACATGGTACCAACCGTCAAAACAACAAGGCTCTCGCCATTCCGCCCGGAACTAATGGTTTTTGGGTCAAGTTCCAGAGAATCAACTTTGATACTCATCTAAGTAGTATGAACAAAGATTAACTCAAAGAATATGTCATTCTCAAATCACAGAATGAGCCCGAACAACCTGTGGAGATTTGCGACGATGAGAATCTCAAAGTTTCCAATAAATTCAATGACATCCAAGCCTCATCCAAACCTGAAATACTCCTTGGCTATTGGCTAGATTCTAGTGAGGAGAAACCAAGAAACAAACATGCGGTGTTTGCTACTGTCACTGTTCATAACCATTTCCGCTTTATCGTTCGAAAATCTACCCGTGATGGGCGTTACTTAGTTGGAAATTATCCTCATGGTAATATTAGATATCAGATCCGGTACGAAAAAATAATGCTTGGGCCACGTCTGTCTAAATTAACGCGCTCAGAAGTTGAAAAGTATGTTCTCATTCGGCAAAAATAAGTTATGGAAGGCGGCGAGTTGAGTCCGTATCTTCGACTGCTTAACGAGGCGGAGGCAGTCAGACTTGCCAAAGCTGCTATAGCTGCAGGAAACCCATCCAATATGAATTTATCTGAAACTGCAAATTCAAGTACCGAGCTGATTCAAGAAGAACATTTCAGACAGAAAGGAAAGGGAAGAACATCAAGTGGAAAGCAACGCAATGTTTCAAAAGGTAAACAAGCAGATTTCGAGTGGCAACATGCCCGAGTCATTGTTGATGAATCGGAAGATGATGCTTCGGAAGTCCAAGCTATCTCCATTCGAAAAGTATTAGCACAGAAGAAATTTAAAACGTCAATGGGGAGACTAAACAAAAAGTGGGAAGCACAACAGATAGTCGCACCTCAAAAGGAAGCCACCCCTCAAGAGAAGTCCATTCCCCCACAGCCTATCAAGACTGCCCTGTCAGAGAACAATTATAAAGTCAAGATTCACAATGGCACCAAATACACAAAGAGATCCAATGGTCTCTTTGTGGGGCAACATGTTGAGCCACCTCAATTCCTAACTATCGACGGCGAGGACCATGTCGAGTATCGGGTTCTAACAAAATCAAATGTCTTCTAACCAGTTATCAGTCGCTAATAAGAGCCTTGCTATATATGTAGCAATGGGCACATGACGCTGGGCTCGGGAAAGCCGTGTTTTTTAACTTCGAGGGGCCAATTGGTGTTTGCTTCTATGTTACACTAACGCCTTCTTTTGTATTGATATATTTTGATTTTTTGCAACGGTGATCAATGATTCGAAATTTCAGTGTGCCGTTGGGTTTTCCTGGCCTTGCCTTGGTTTTGGTAATGTAGAGGTTGGTTCTTGGTTTGCTTGTATCTGCCGATTTCATATCATGATATTTGAGTGCGTAATTAAAAGGGTAAGCACTTCATCTGCCTTAACTCTACACGTTGGTGGGCAGGAACAAAACTTAGCATAGCTGTATTTTATCTTCTACACAAGTTGTTTTAAGGATCCCCATGTTGTGTAGAAGTGAGGTTTCTGGGTAGGTGAGCGTGGCTTTTGCTTCTTGAGACGTTGGCATTTGGGAACGCAGCTGCAAGGATTTCATTGAATATAATCAATGAAACGTATAAAATGTAGTTTGCATCAATTCATCAAAGAAACCACGGAAGTAGAGCTCTGCCCTAATCTTCAGCACGGAACTAGTATAAGACGTGGACAAGTATGCTAGATCTTGAAGGTTTAGAGTATATACAATTAAACAACAAACAAAGCTTGACAACTTCACCCTCCAACAACCTCTCTTCACTCTCTATTGATATACACAAGACAAGATGCTATGTGCATCTTTCAAAGTAGACTTCCAAAGTGACATGATCACAAACTCCCTTCAAACTCCCTTCAAACTCCAAGCCTCGGTCTCTACTGGCCATTCATTATTCACCTTCAACGTCTCGAATACCGACAACGCCACTTATGTGATGCTTTAATCCTCTTGAAAACATGCCGCTTTATACACTTGTGTCCCAAGCCGAGGCCATTTGGCAGAGCTAGTGCTTTATAATTTTAAAATACTTTGGCTTCTGCATGGAGTTCATTGTCTCAAATCAAGTTGGTCATTTGCATATCTTGCTACGTCTAGAAGGTCAGGTGTGGAGCGACCGAAGTTACCTATCTTTAGATATTGGATACATGTAACATTATCAAAACAAATGGGATGCCGATGAATGTATATATCTACCTGTTGGACAACCGACATCCACTTGACTATTTCAAGAAGATTGTATCTATAAAGGCAAATATTCCTCTACTGAATCAAAGCAATGTAGACTGTTCATCTCTTTGAACTGTGTCTCAGACTTCTGGATCCCTTTTGTGATCAGTGAGCAGGTGGAATGAATACCTTTGGGGGGTTTTCGCCATTTCACTCGTTTCATCTATCGACTTTCACATCTCTTAGAAACAAAGAATTTACAAAAGTAGAGCAGCATCATCCAATAACACCTCCAGTTAACCTTTCGGTCTCCACCTCCTGTAACCACGCCGCCCAAGTGACTCACTCAAGACCCTTTCCACCCTACACCGAACCCCAAGGCAGAATCAGATATTAGACTTCAAAGCAGCGAACGGCAGGGTTACTTAGCGTTTCGCACAATAGATTAGGATAGTCGAGTTTCAAAATCAGAATAAACAAGTTTTCTTGCAGCAACTTCGAATTTACAAACTTTGTTCAAATTCCTCTTTGACTTCCAAACTTTGACTTCTATACTTTTTCTTTGATTATCTTTCAATCATAGTTATGGGCTTTCATCAAGCAGGTTGATAATACTTCTGGTAATTGACTGAAAGAGCTGAGAGCTGATCTGAGTTTGGTCTATAGATCGTCGCCTTCCTCCAACTTTTATAAAGGTCAGAGGTACTTGGTAGTGCAGAAGTCCGAAGAACAGGTAAGCTTCCACCTAGTTCCTTGCAGTCATAATGACTTGCAATGTAATGACTAATTTAAGGACAATAGAACACCCTGTCAAAGTCTTTTCCAATGCCGCAAATCTGTTCCTAGTATATGTTAGGTAAGCTACACTTCTCATTGCCGATACCTATCAAGCAAGCCATAGGAAGCTTTGATCTGACATTACGCTAGAAGTCATCATCACCCGTATATGATACCCAAGCTGGGTGTCTGTTATAGACCAAATGATCCCTCTTTGTATATAGGTCATGAGAGAAAGACTTCTGGCGGCTACCAACCACCCCGGCATACTATCAGCACTTGCTGAACTGATGATTGACAGCGGTAAATACTCATTACTTTCTCTCTTACTTCACAGGTAGTACTGATAACTGAAGCAGTTAATGACTTGACCTTTGATGGTTGACGGTGGAGACTGCGCAACCCTAGAGCCTCGTAAATAGGGCTCAAAGCTATGCTATACAAACTCCAAGGCAAATCTTGGTCTCTCTATGATGCAAGGCAAGAGGATGTTGATGCAGAGCAAATAAAAAGGTCTATAGTTCTGCTTAAATACAACTGATCTTCAATCTCGTCTTCAACGTTACTCACGGCAGAATTTGCTTACCTTGTCTGGTAAGTTTTACTTTGTGATATGGTGAAATGAGCTTTGTTTGCATATCCTCCGCTTTGCGGGCGATGTATTGCCTTTCAATGGCTGCACTCGTCTTGGAAAATGCTAGATACTTTTGGAGGGTTGGTGGAGTGTCGTTGTTATGCCCTAATGTTAAAATCGTGGTAGAGGGTTCAGAGGAGCAATAAGTTAGGAAGACCGATATGGAAAAACTAGAAGTAAGCCTTCACTCTACCCTCTAGCTGAAAATGAGACTAACCACCGATGCACCACAGGACTAGATGATGATAGCCTTCTATCTAATTAAATACCAGCATATTTCCAGGCTAGCTCAAACCCGGTGGCAAGTCACCAACTCATATTGGGACCTCTGCCTAATGAGCAAGATAAAACTGGGGACATGGGCACTAGAAACCATGTCCGTCGACTCTGCCTATGGGGCTAAGTACGCCCTTCCTGCAGCATCAGAGATAGATCTTCTGGTTGCCGGTACGTCTTGTACCAGCTTCATTCGGATCTCCCGTCGACAGCACAACCAGATTGTTGAAGCGTTCGTAGATCAAGCATGACAAAGTGACTGGTACTTCTTGTACCAGCTTCTCAACTTTGGATAGCCAAAGAAGCACGGACTTGGAGAACGATGAAGGGGGCGCTTCCCCTGCTATTCGCAGGTATATTCATGCTGGAAAGTTGCGAGGGATATATGCGTGCAAGAGCATGTTAAGAAGATGGCTGGCGGCCAATATTTTGGTGAGTTCTCCTGATTGAGATAGTCCTGTGATTTGTGGAGTATTATCTAATCATGTTGTTACCACTACAGAACAGCCGGTTATTGCTGCATCGACTTTTCAGTCCCCTGCAGGGGTTGCGGCGGCTACATATCTGGACGGCTCCATGATCCCAAACACCAGTCGACCGTTTATGTTTCCCGGCAGCTCTTCGAGATATATCGAAGTGCCTCCCACACCCAAACCGTTCATTCGAATGTCCTCAAAACTCTTGGGCATTGTCAACCAGCAGGACTTTTCATTGCGCGGTGCAGTTGGAAAACATATTCAGGGGACGCACTCGCTTTTGTATGTACCAGTATGTAGTAAATATTATGAAAATAGTTCACCACAGCCGTGCTGGACGCGTGCCTCGACTATGATGATTGTGATGAGATTCTAGTCGAGCATGAGATCCGCTGGACGGATCCAGAACTTTAAGTAAGTTTGCTCAATGTATCCTTCTGTTCGTTTATTTCTTCTCAGCTCGGCGCGCTCCCTCAAATTCTTGCTTTCTTTAAAGTTGATTGAATGCTCTTGCTTCTGTGTTTATCGTCTTGTATCCAGCTCCACCTCACTGTCAGTAGCTTTGGGGTGGGCCAGCAGAACAACATTCTGTGGGAGTGTTTCATGGCATGTAAAGGAACCAAGTTCTCTTGTGCTTCTGCACCCGCTCCAAAAAACAGATCCGTTTGATAAAGGACATGGAAGATCAGCAGAACAAACAAATTTATGAATATAGATATCAAAGAGAGAAGAGTAAAGATGCAGATGCATTTCAGATACTTCATTCACTCAAATATCGGCTCGCTTACCGTGCTTCCGTCAATGTCTTTGAGAGTGATTGGCTATAATACAGCTCAAATATCTGAATAGACCGTATCAAGCTAGCATCTAATTTGAAAGATCTAACGAGTTTTCACTACAGGGAATTTGAGATATTAAGCACACCAAGTGTGCGACCAGATTTCGATAACTATTTTCGCTGGCCAGAAACAGTAATTTTTTACTTTTTAAAAATCCCAGCAAAGATCGACGGTGTAAGTTGATACTCTTAAATATCACCGAGTGTTGCAAAAATTTAAATTGACAACTTCAAAGGTGGCAATCATGGCCGAACAAACCGAATTCCGAGTCGTGAAGAACGACGGCGGCGAGAGTAGCCTCATCACTCTCGCGCGCTTCCAAAAGCTGGTGCAAGCCGGGTTGCCGAATATGGATCACGAGTCTATTCGAGCGACAGTTTTCGACCCCGACAATACATCCTTCGTGATGGTCAAGAAAGCTGGCGATCCAGTCCAGACCGAGGAGGTTATTGCCGGCATTGCATATCGTGTTTGGGAGGCGCGCCGTTTTGTGGAGATGGTTTATCTTGTTGTTAATAAGAATGAACACAAGACAGGGCTTGGTAAATGCTTGATGAACCACTTCAAGGACGAAGTAAAGTCCTCCATGGAAGAGAATGTGATGGAAATATTGGCTTACATCGACAACTTTGCGGTTGGCTTCTTTAAGAAGCAGGGTTTCACCAAGGATATCACCCTTGAGGAGCGAGTCTGGGGTGGAATCATCAATGATTACACTGAGTCGATTCTTATGCAGTGCACTTTATTGCCAAGAATCCGTTATGCAAACGCGGCTGCTATGCTTAGTTTGCAGAAGAAGGAGTTATTGGCCAGAATCGCCGCTCTTGACACTTCTAGTAGAAACGATGTTGTACACGCACCTCCAAGACAGTGGCAACAGGGGGCCATTGCGCCAATCGATCCCATGGATATACCAGCGATTCGAGCGTCTGGTTGGACAAGACTTGTTGAACCAAGACCCTACTTCACTCCCTTCAAAGAGTTTTTGGCCTATCTGAAAACTGGAGAGCATTCAGAGGCATACCTTACATCATTTCTTAACCCTGTCGACGTATCGACCTTTCCAGATTATCGCACAAGAATAGTCAAACCGATGGATTTTCTAACGATTGAAGAAAACTTGTACAATGATCTTTACAAGACACCAAAGGCATTCATCGATGATGTCAAGCTCATCATTAGTAACTGCAGAAAGTACAACCACAGTAAATCAATATACTATGAGCATGCAAAGTGGTTAGAGAATCGGATGTCAGAATTTATTAAGGGCATGCCGGAGTGGTCTTATCCCGTTGACTTGATTAATTGAAGAATTTTGGCCTCCCAACTCGGGTTTTGATTGTTTCTTCACTACCCGGATGTCCAGTCCACTCGATGTGTTTCGGAGCCTGGACCACCTGTATTTGTCTACGTTATACCCGGAAATCAAGGTATCTCGATATATCCAAAATTAGACCTTATCGATGACTGCAGGTGATTACCAGGTGATGTTGATGCACACATGGTGCTTTTCAAAGGGACATGCAGCAATTGGACTACCGTGGTCATCGCAGGGAATCTGTGTATCTCTTTTCTTTTGCGCAAATCTATGGTGGTACAGTTTCAGGGGTAATCAAAACAGTTAGATGGCGTTTAATAAGGACAGTTACCACAGTCATGAAAGCTTCATTCACGGCTTGAGAGATGAAGCTAGCGTTGGAGGATTTGAAAACTTTGCTGTACGAAAGTTTCTTTGGTGCCTTTATTATTGTTGGTTTTAGTCCGTCTCTTGGGCTATACATCCGAATGCATATCTGATCTAACCCCTTCGAGCTTTTTGCCTCTGAGATTGGCATGTTGACTTGCTTTCGTGAAGCTCAAAATGAAGTATATGACTCCTCGAAAGGATTGGAAAGACTCATGGCAATGAGTCACCAACTTCTCTTCGATTGTATTGACAATTACCATTAGATCATTGTGTAGCGCCTGAAGTGGGGAAGCCAGACAATCTTCCAGGTACTGTATATATATATCTCAAGAGTAACCCCAATCCAGATAATATGCATCCCTGGAAGATCGCATTCCCAAAAAACCAAAGGGTAATCAAGTTACCTACAAGATAATAGTCCACATTCATCCAAGTTGAATATAGAGGTGAGGAAGAGAAGAATAGTAAAAGATGGCCATACACCCGCTACATCTCAAAAGGAACGTTAATTAACCGTGGACCAAAATTGCAAGACAATTTAAAGCGTGATACCAAACGAAACCCCAGAACGAATCTATCGCTCTCAGCTCTTCAGATAGAACCATCTAAGATCAAAGAATGTATCGCCTGGTCCCTCGAATTCCAAGATAGATGTGAACATTGTGAGGTGTGATTCTGAAGTGAGTGAGGTTAAGGTTTTTCTCACCAGTTATTGCACCAACTACTCACACGAGCTTAGTCATCTACGGTCAAGACCCACCACTCGCCTGCCACCCCTTTCTGGCTTTACCAGGTGCATCCACCGTCACTAGATCATCTCATCAATCAACATCCTACATGTGGTATGTAGCGTTCGCGGTAGGCGCCATAATTCAACACAGCACGATAAATTTCTTATAGATCAAAATTTGATTTTCTATTTAGTGTTTCCCTTGTAATTCCTAAGGACACTTTACTTATGCACTCTGAAATTGAGCTTGTTAAATATCTACCAACTAGTTTACCCATTTTGAGCTCACCGCAACTCCGACCCCTAAGCATTTAAGGCTGAAATGCTACTCCACCAAAGAACATACTCCAATCTACTCCTCAACTATAACTCCCCAACCGTTTTGATTACGAGGCTTGTGATGGTGTCACAACATCAGCGTCAGCATCATCAATATCCTCGTGATCTTTTGGTCTATTCCACGTGCGAATATGTCCTATTGGATTATTAGCCGAAAATATATCTTAAGAATATCCTCATACAGATATAAATAGGTAGGAATCCATACCGGCTTTATCACTAGTAATAATATGCTCTTCTGTGAACCCCAACGAGCAAATCGGATCCTCGGCAACAGTCTTTGTGCAAACGGCAGGTAAAATGGAAATCTTTGCTCTTGGTTCTACTGGATGATCTACTGTGCTCTCTTGCCCTTCAGTATTGGAAAAAATCGAGTTTGAGCGAAATCGACTGGCAGTAACTGTTGTGCCTTGAGTTTCAACTCTTTGGAGGGAGGTAGGCATTCGGGAAGATATGCTACCTCTTTTACGAACGGAAGCCTAGTTTTAAGTTAGTTGACGTGTGCTATATGAAACACTTGAAGAGCTTACAGCTTTAGGACGATGCAGCATCCCAACACTGAAATCCCACAGTAAGAGTTTACCGTCTTCACCCACGCTACCAAATCGATAATTTCGATCATCACAACGCCATGGATCAAAAGATACATCAGTTACCCAGGATGTATGACCAGTACAACGAGCTATGATAGCCGAATCTGCCATGGACCATATGGACACCAGGTCATCCTGACCACCGGAAAGAACGTACTTGCCATCAGGTGACCAGCAGACACAAGTCAAGCCACCAAAATAGCTATTGTAGATATCGAGTAGTCTAAGTGAATCAGCATGAGAAATCTGATGACAAGCACTCTACTCACTGTTCTTTCAGATAATCGATAATTCGCAAAGTCCCATTCTCAGACACAACAGCTAAGTGTCTGTTATCGGGTGAGAACGCAAAGCTATTAATTGGCTGATTGGAGAGTTTCCAGAATGAAACAGGATTAAACTTTTGGTTCTTGGAATGCACTGATTTGTCAATCTGAAGTTTAGCTTTTGGTTTGGAAAGCGGGTCCAAATCTTCTTCACTGTCATTAATGCCAGGTCCAGCCTCTTCTGGTACAAATGCTGCATCGTCTTTCTCCTTATCGTATGCAACGAGAGACCCATCAATATGTGATGCTAGAAATAGGTTATCGGAGCCGGGAATCCATTTTATCTGAGTAACTGGTGTTGAATTTATGATACCCTGAGCTTATTAGACTTTTTACCGTAAATTTGATGTCAAAAGTATTGCTTACGTTTTTGTTCAACCGTGAATACTTCTGTGTGAAGGGCTCAAACCAGATAATCTCGCCAGTTGAGAATCCCATTATAAGGTCTATATGATTTGGACCTTTGGTAACTTCATTGACATCATGACAGAGGCAATGAGCTTTGGTAAAAAGGATTTTGAGCAAATGATCTTGCTTTCGGAGGAGTCAGCAATTAGTTTCTCAAGATCGCGACGTAACTGACCTTATTTGGGGAAGATAAATCGAGCCACTGAAAAGCCCGATTTATGTTGGCAAATGCAAAATACCCATCAATCGCACGGTCTTGTAGCCTCTTACCCAAATTCTCATGGACAATACATCGCGAAATAAACGAAGAATTGCTTTTGAGGATGCCACTCTTTGGCTTGCGACGTTTTCCAGCATCCTTATTACTCGACAATGATAACAATGAGTTTCCCTCACCAAACGCCGGCGCAGATCCTATTGACACCGCAATTCTTGCACTCCCATTGACTGAAGTTCCTCCGCCATCACTGCTCCCAGTTACCTCTGAAGAATTTCGATTTTCATATGGATGTTCTTGTATACTCGATTGAGCCAATCCCGCCGGGGAACTTTTATTCGTATCAAGTCTGTAGAGTGTTGTGGAGGGCTTCGAGCCGAAGGAAAGAAGGGAAAGTTTGGTTCCGGCCGTCGCAGGTTGCGGAGCCGTAGATAGTGGATTCGGATTTAGGTTTGGGATTTCGGAGGGATGATGAGGGGGTGTTGCAAGATGCAGGTCATCCTGCAGCAAGTACGTTCCTATATATATGATCTCAGCATTGCGCACCAAATTTCCGCGAATGAGATCCCACCTTCGCCAGCAAGCAATTGGAGCCCCTCTGGGTGCTTGAGAATGTTATTCGTCTCTATCATTGGCGCAGCCATTCCATTTTGGACAGCGAGATTGTATGCTGCCTGGGATGGATATCGCGGCGGTGGTGGTAACACACTATCTTCATCATCAGCCATGCGACACAAAGTGATGCCCATCGGTAATTTGGACACGAGTTCATTGGATGCACTCTGGATAAATTGAAATACGACACTTACAACATGATGGCTACAGGAAGTGGTGTGATGGTACTATAGGACCGAAATCCAATTAACCAAGGCTAAAGAGTATTATGATGATGAAATGCGAAGTAAATGTGAGAAAGGAAGGTGGGTAGGGAGGTAGTCAAAGCCGAGATTTCCTTATGAACAACCAACGAGACGATATGATATGGATATGATATGATATGATATGATATGATATGGATATGGATGTATGGAAGGAAGTTATTGATATGACCTAGGTATTGTCTTATTGGAGGAAAGCTGCAGGAACGGAAAGTGTGGGGTAATATGCCTGTATTATGGTATTATGACCCTGGAGATCTCTCATAGGAGGGAGTCGTCTTGTCTTGTGTATATACAAGTATCTACCTAGGGAGGTAGTGTCATAAGTAGGATGTCCAATGTGAAGGGGACGGTTGGTCTTGTAAGGGATTGGATGGACGTGTATATACAATATACAAGATGTAATCTAAAATCCAATGTCCAAAAAATACACGCGTAAAATGATGTAAGAATGAATCATGACAGGAGATTCCAAGGGTGACACCGAGGATCTACGGAGTACGTTGTCTGTTTTGCTTGTATTTCTCAAGCATGGCACGGAGCATAAATACATCCTGCTATATATCGTCTACCAGGTGGTGGTCGGTAGGCAATTAACGTTGATTGACGTTGTCGTACTAGTACTCCGTATTGTACAGTAGAAGTAGATGTTAGAATGTGGAGAAAGGAAGGTTCCCGTCCCGTCTGCCATCCATCACCTACAACGAATGTGGCTTTGATACAACCGTGGAACCCCTCACATCTGATCATCCGAGTATTCTTTGAACAATCACATCATACAAGGAAGCACCAATTCGAAGACATCAACACACACCTACCTACCTAGGTACATATCTCAAAAGCTTCATACAAGGAGTAGCGATTAGTGGAATCCAGGAAAACCCAAGTACAACATCATACCTACCTACTTATAACTACCCTCACAGAGCGAGCTTGCCATAGGTAGGGAGGTACCTATCGATATCAACTCCTTCCCAACTACCTACCGACAGCTCTTAATAAGGATGAAAGTATAGTAGCCTCGTCATACAAGGCTACAAGCATGGCTACAGGTCAGTTATACCTTACTTCTGGAAGCTTTCTTCATTTATCAAACTTCCTCTACTAATCATGCATATAACAGTACGGATATGTGTCTGCGGTGATGACGGAACAGGAAAATCGAGTCTCATCACATCCCTGGTTAAAGATGTATTTGTTACGAATAAAATCCAATCAGTTCTTCCTCAGATTACCATACCTCCAAGTATTGGGACCCCAGAAAATGTTACCACAACGATTGTCGATACCTCTGCAGAACCTCAAGAACGGAATACACTACGAAAAGAAATAAGAAAATCCAACGTCATATTACTGGTATACTCGGATCATTACAGTTATGAAAGAGTGGCTCTTTTCTGGATGCCATATTTCCGCTCTTTGGGTGTGAATGTACCGGTAGTACTATGCGCCAATAAATCAGACTCGACTACAAATGGGAATACAGCACAAGTGGTGGAGGATGAAATGTTACCAGTGATGGCAGAGTTCAAGGAAATAGATTCATGCATACGGACGAGTGCTAGGGAACATCATAATGTCAATGAGGTTTTCTTTCTCTGTCAAAAGGCTGTTACACACCCAATTGCACCACTCTTCGATTCCAAAGAGGGAATATTAAAGCCAGCTTGTGTTGCAGCATTGAACAGAATATTCTATTTGAATGATAAGGACCAGGATGGATATTTGAATGATCGGGAAATGCAAGACTTTCAAGCTAAGTGTTTTGAAAAGCCATTAGCTCCAAACGATCTCGAAAATATCAAGATATCGATTAGTAAAGCTTCTCCAACTTCAAATATGGAAAGGGGGATTGATCAAAAGGGATTTATTCATCTGAACAAGATATTTGCGGAAAAGGGTAGACATGAGACGATATGGATAATTCTACGGAAATATCATTATACCGATAGTCTAAGTTTGAAGGATAGTTTCCTCCATCCTAAACTTGACATTCCAGAATTCGCTTCTGCAGAACTCAGCCCCGCTGGCTATCGATTCTTTGTTGACCTCTTCTTACTGTTTGACAAAGACAACGATGGAGGCTTGAACGACAATGAGCTCAATGCTTTGTTCGCGCCTACTCCTGGGCTGCCATCATATTGGCTTGAATCAAACTTTCCAGCTTCCACAGTCCGCAACGAGGCCGGTCACATAACTCTTCAAGGCTGGCTCGCCCAATGGTCCATGACAACCTTTGTCAGTCCCGCTACCACCCTCTCATATCTAGCCTACCTTGGTTTCGAACCAACCCCTGGCAAACCATCCACAACCACAGCTCTTAAAATAACCAAACCTCGCAAACGACGCCGCCGTCCTGTCCGCACAGAACGTAACGTAGTTCTTTGCTACGTTCTCGGTTCATCATCCTCAGGCAAATCCTCCATCCTGGATGCCTTTCTCAACCGCCCTTTCGACCCCCTCTATCGCCCCACCCTCAAACCCCGCGTCGCAGTTAACAGTGTCGAGCTCCCCGGCGGCAAGCAATGCTACCTGATACTAGAAGAACTCGGCGAACTCGAACCAGCCATCCTAGAAAATCAAGCCAAACTCGACGCCTGCGATCTCCTATGCTACACCTACGATTCCTCCGACCCCGACTCCTTCAGCCATATCATCAACTTGCATCAAAGATATCCCGCCCTCTCACAACTCCCTTCAATCTGCACAGCCCTCAAAGCCGATCTCGACAAAACAACCCAGAGATGCGAAGAACAACCAGATGAATACGCCCAGCTCATGAACATGAATGCCCCATTGCATGTCAGTGTCACGTGGCACAGCATTAGTGAGCTCTTCGTCACATTAGCAGAAGCGGCCACGAATCCAGCAACGGCTTTTCCAAAGAGCGAAGAGGAAGCGCCAGATAGGACGGGCGTATGGATTGCGGTTGGAGCAACGGCTTGTGCAATGGTCGCCGCGGGTATGATCTGGAGGAGGACGTGGTATGTTGGGTAGGGGGTTTACTTTGGGATTGACCGAACATTGAGTTTTGGGGTATGCTGCTTATCAGTATGGCTCTACGCGTTTAATCACAGATGAAGTTTTGATAGCTATAAATTATATTTACTTCGGGGGAAGGTGCATCGCAGGAATGGAATGGATGAATAAATATCAAGGAATGGGGCATGAGTTAAGATTAGCAAGCCTGTGATGGAATGAATGATACCCAGTTCAACCTCATTTCACCCGTATCACTCCTCGTTTATCTGCGGCTGTGTTCTCGTAATTCTCAGGAAATTCACAGTGGTAATACACTACACCCACATACCTATTCCTTCATCCATTCATTTTATGCCATAGTATGATTATCGTCATCTTACAAAAAATGTATTTCTTTATGCATGGGTGCGGGTTCATCTTTGGTATCTCTCACCCTGGCCCTTCTTCACCACTCAACCCCTTACTCCCCATCTCCACTTCAAGGTTGCAATATTTAAGCTCTCTCACTCCCCCTCAGTCTAACCGCTTGTCCGTATTTCTGCAATTTAGTAATCAATTGATCACCTTGCTTAACAACATCGTTGTATTGCTTATTTTTGTCATCAGGTCTGTTGGTTTCGATGATCCCTTTACCAGTGACGCGGTCAATGGTACATGGGATTCGGTCTGCAGCGATGAATTTTGCGAGGTCACTGGGTGGGATATTAGATCATGTGTCATACACGGAAATTGGGAGAAATAGATAGGTGGAAACATACCGGTCAAGGAAATCAACCGAAACACCAAAATCATTCGCCATACTCTCAAGACCCACAACCCGATAACTTTGAAGGAGTTGCTGGTAAGCTCTCAAACGCATCTCTCTAACGAACCAACCACGGTGCTCATAGAGATAACGATCTTGGTTGAGGAAGCTAACTTCAACAGCAGCGAGAGCACCGAAGAATGAGCGATAGCTACCTGTGTAGAGACTTGAAACTAGTTGAGCTAGAGGGGAGAAGTCAAGTGCAGCCTCAGCTTCTGGGGCATCTACACCAGTGCCAAGGGTGGTGAGGTTTACTGCGGTTTTAGCAGCGGAAGGAGTTGCTGAGGTGACATCTTGCATGTCCTCATCAGCACCAGGGCCAGCGGAAATGGCTCCCGATAATGCTAGAAGTTTATCTTCACCATCTCCGAGAATTGCCTTAATTTCTGGGGCATCGACAACTTTGGACTTGAAGTCAACACGCTTGAGCGAAACAGAACCAGCGAGAACAGAGTATACGACGAGTGATGAGTATGAGCAGAGTTCGTAACTGGTGAAGGTGGAGAGACTGTCTAAGAGAAGTGGTGCTGCGATATTGTAGGATCTGACAGTCAAGAGATAGAGTCCAGTATATGCCTTTAATCTGTTTCGACGATCCCAATCTCCACCACTCTCAACTAATGCCTTTGCGCGGTCGACGTGCTTCTTGACTAATAATTTGTCGCCATAGAACAATCCCATGCGAATGATTGCAAGAACAAGATCAATCTTGGTTCCCAAAACACCAGTCTTCTCAAATACTTCTTCGTACGCGGCAATTGCTCGGTCCTAGTACATTATTGAATTAGTATCTAATATAAATTCATATCATCGATTTGCATACCTTGTCTCCAACGCGAGCCCAGAATTCTGCCCGCTTCCCTCTCGCAGCTTGTACTTCAGTCTCTCCAGCCTTTTCCGCTGCCTCTTCCTCTTCCTTCTTAAATCCCTCCAACTCCTCATCGTTTTCCTTTGTTAACTTTTGATATAAAGCTTCATCCCACGGTAGATCGACCTTTGGTATTGAGTTTTTGCTCGCCACCAAACCAGCAGCACTGGGCTTTCTACCAACAACATTGCTCGTCGTACTTGAAGAAGTAACTCCAGCATCATTCAGAATGCCTTCTTGCGGGTGTGCCAGGTATCTGTAGAGAGGAGCCATCTTGTGTTCGGTGATTGCATCTTGGAGACTCTTCAACGATGTTTCTTGGGTAGCTTTGGGGGCGGATGGGTTCGTAATGGTGAAGATGTGTTGGGCGATAGGTAGGAGGGGATACTTTGCGTATTGAGGATCGGAACCCATCTTGACGAGTTTGTTTATGGTGTGAGATTATAGAGAGGAGTATGAAGGGAGTAAATGGATTTATGACTGAGGTTCGTTTTGTGATAAATAGAAGATTTGGTTGTTGCTATGCGATTCGTATCATATGAAGCTCCAAGCTACTTTCCATATTCCAGGCACACTAGTGTGACGAGGCTAAGAGGCTAACCTTAAATTTGAGCAGCAGCACCGGCACCCCGTCATTTTCAGGGCCATGACCATGACATGACCACTCACGTTTGACCTCAAGCCTCCTTCTACTACCTGGTAGGTACACCAGTATCTTTGTTCTCGAACTACATAACTACCTACTTCACTTCTTCTTTCACGAAACACAAAACCCAAAACACCAAATACAATCACACAACAATTCATACAATCATATACAGTTCAAAATATACTACTTGCTACTTTATACACGCTCACAAAATCTCAGATCCTTTCAAAAGTCATATTCAACATGTCTGGTGATGATAGTGGCCCCGAGGAGCAACCTCAGCCTTTCAATGCTACAAAGCTTGAAGCCGCAAAGAAACGCAAAAGATCAAGCTCACCTACAAAAGGCGCAAAACGCGTCGCAAGATCACCATCTCCTTCCGATGTTTACAAGAGTAGAAGATCACCTTCACCAGTCCGAAAACAAAAGCGTCCTGGCCAGCGAGCACGCATTGGCGATTCAGAGCGCGAAGCTATCCGACAAAAACAAATTGAACGTGAAAAAGAAATAGCCGCTCTCGAAGCTGCTCAAGGAATTCATAATGCGGTCAGAGAGCATTATAACGCAGTTCCACAACGTGGCAGAGAATGGCGCAAGACGGATAGCAAGATTAAGGGCTTGAGAAGCTTCAACAATTGGGTTAAAAGCACAATCATTCAGAAATTCTCACCAAATGAAGATTATACACCAGGAGCACAAGAACGTGGATCGCGTGGAGAATACCAGTTTGCCGAAGGACCAGATCCAGGTCAAGAAAAAGGTCTCTTAGTTCTTGATATTGGCTGTGGTAAAGGTGGTGATTTAGGAAAATGGCAACAGGCACCGCAGAGAGTGGACTTGTATGTTGGATTGGACCCAGCGGATATTTCTATTGATCAGGCAAAGGAGCGATATCGCGAAATGAAAACTCGAGGTGGAGGTCGAGGTGGTAGAGGTCGAGGTGGATACAACAGACAACCAGCTCGAATATTCCATGGGGAATTCTTCACTCAAGATTGCTTTGGTGAATCAATTGAAAGGATTCCCATCGTTCGAGACGTTGGATTTGATAGTTCTGGAGGACCCGGTAGATTTGGTGGTGGTGGATTTGATGTGGTTAGCATGATGTTCTGCTTACATTACGCATTTGAGAGTGAGGCAAAGGCTAGAACCATGTTGAAGAATGTCTCGGGCGCATTGAAGAAAGGTGGCAGACTCATTGGATGTATCCCTAACTCACATGTCATTTCGGATAAGGTCGAGAAATACAATGCTGGGGTTGCTGCAAAGGCAAAAGCCGCAGAAAACGGCGATGATGGAAAGGCCGAGGAGAAGGTTGAGGACAACGCTGAAGATGGAGAAATCGAGGAAGGCGAAGCCGAAGAGACAGCTCATTGGGGAAATGAAGTCTACCAAGTTCGATTTCCAGATAAAACTCCTGCGGACGGTGTCTTCAAACCACCTTTCGGTTGGAAGTATAACTTTTTCCTTCATGAGGCCGTCGAAGAGGTTCCCGAATATGTTGTACCATGGGAGGCTTTTCGTGCAATTGCGGAAGATTACAATCTCGAATTGCAGTATCAAAAGCCATTCAACCAAATCTGGGAAACCGAAAAGGATGATGATGTCTTGGGCCCCCTCAGTGAGCGCATGAATGTTAGAGAAAGAGGTCGTGGAAGGCTTCTCGTTAGTGATGAGGAAATGGAAGCTGCTAGTTTCTATGTGGGCTTCTGCTTCTATAAGGTTTAAGCTGGCTATTGGGAGAGCATTGGGAATCCGGAGCATCATTTTGGGGGGGGGGGGCTTTTATGAGTTGATGGAGACTTTCATTTGTCTAGTTTGCATTATGGGCATGGGATTTGGGATGGAAGAACCATTTATAGATGTGATCTGAGCCAAAAATGGATATTGTGCGATGGCTTGCCAATAGTAGATACGTATTCAATGAAACTTCGTATGATCCCCTTGAAAATGTCACCATTTGAGTATTTGGGCTTGCACCTCTCTCTGTACAACGCCGGATACATATAATGGACCCATCATCTAAAATATCTTCGGCTTCTTCGTTACTGATAATGATGCATATCTTTAGGAGGGTCACGAAAGATCAACATCCTTTTCCAAAATGTGTGATGATTTTATACTTTATTCGAATCACTCAAGCTGACATTCTTGATAATGCCAATAATACCAGGATTTCCTAGCAGCTATATGTAAAGAAGAAGGTAATGGATTATCCCCCATGTAGATAAATGCAGATATGCAGATATACCTCACGTATGAACGAAACCCTTTCAACCTTTCAACCACATCCATGGATTTCATTACATTTCCTTTCCTTTCCTTTCCTTTCCTTTCAAACCAACGCTAGACCTGCAACTCCGTATAGCAAAAGCTCCCGTCCCCAATGATTTTATGAATTACTTATCGAAATTCCCAACAAGCATGAGAGGTGGAGCAGAAATAGAGAAATAGACGGTCGGTATCCATATCTTTCATATCTCTCTACGGAGATCTCTTTCTTTACTAGCTAGGGCTCGACTCCGTACTAGGGACTGAATCGACTTATCGGAACGCTCTCTTATCAGTAGGATTATTCTTATTGTAGTAGAGTAGTCTGTACGGAGTATTATTCCTCTGATTCATTGCATCTACGGATCTCAACACCGGTACTACTACCTACCTACCGCCTTTTCGTCTTCTGTTCGTCGTCTTTGGATGATATATAACGTGTTGTTGTTGTTCTTCTTTTCCATCCTTAAACTTCTTTACTTTGTTACGTATACGGATACGTATACTTGAGGATCTGGACTTGTGGGTTGGCTACTTCGTTTTATCTATCTTGAATATATACATACGGATCGGAGTAGATATCTAGGTAAAGGACTTGAAGATACAACACAACACAACACAAGACGACAATGGCACCTCTCAACGCATCGTTGAGTAGCGGTGCGAGAAGATGTGGTAGATGGTATATCTCTGCGGCGCTATCGCCATGTCGATTATCGAGATCTGTTACTGCAGGTACGTGTTTTTGATATTTCTATTTCTATTTCTATTTCAGGTTTTTATTTTTATTTTTGTATTCTTTCTTGTTTTCTTCATTGCTCCATTCTCCATTCTTCATTCTTCATTTTTCATTTTTCATTTCCCATTCTCCATTCTCTCCATTCTCTCCATTCTTCATTTTGCCCTTCTAGTCAGAAAAAAAAGTTTCAAGGGTAAATCTGTGATGAGTCCGAAAATCGGCTTGTTATACCATTTACCATTTGAAGCTCTGACTACAATGTCCACCAGTAGTCGGTACTTCACCACCCAGCCCCGTGGATTGTGGGGTGAAGGGGGAAACAGGGGAGATCGATCTTACTCCGTTACATACAATATGTATGACATTATCACATTATCCGGGGTGGTATCAATGATCATGGGGTGAAATCCGACCCTTTTCAGTTACTTCTCTCTCCCTCTTTCGCCTCATTAAACAAGACGAATGATATAATGACGCTCACTTTTTCTATAATTCTCCTCTTCTCCCTTTCTTCCTCTTCACCACCATCACCATCTCATTGTCCCTTGTTATAAATACCCAATTCAATTTATGTTATTGCCCATATCGTACAAGTGAATGTACATACCTAGTACCTACTAGACCACTTATTAATCATCAACCAGTCTTCTAACTGTCTTTCTTCTGCTCATAGATTCTCTTCATCCCCATCGTTCATCACTACAACTCCGAGCTAGAAATATGTCCACCACTACCTCTCTTCGTAGTTTAAACATCGACAATATCAATCCTTACGTCAAAGAAGCCAAATATGCTGTCCGTGGAGCCCTTGCAGTTAAATCAGAAGAATACAGAGCCAAACTCGCCAAAGGCGATAAGGATCTCCCATTCGATACCGTCATAAGTGCCAATATTGGAAACCCGCAACAATTAGACCAGCAACCTATCACTTTCTTTAGACAGGTCTTGAGTTTGGTTGAATATCCACCCTTGTTGGAGAAGGAAGATGTCTTATTGAATGGCTTGGGCTACAAGAAGGATGTTATTGAGAGAGCAAGGTGGTTGTTAAAGGAAGTTGGTAGTGTGGGTGCTTACAGTGCAAGTCCTGGTGCCACTGGTATCAAGGATAGTGTGGCTAGATTTATCGAGAGTATGTTTCCCATCATTCTTTGATATACATATACCTAGCATCACTAACCACTCTTCAGAACGAGACGGATTTCCTGCAGACCCAAAAGATATTTATCTTTCCGCCGGTGCCTCCGCTGGAGTTAATGCCCTCCTTAGCGTGATCTGCGCCGGTCCCAATACTGGTGTTTTGGTTCCCATCCCACAATATCCATTATACACCGCCTCCCTCTCTCTGCTCAACGCAAAATGCGTGCCATACTACCTCGACGAAGCCCGCAACTGGGGTACCGATCTCCAAGCCATAAAAGATGCATACGCTGCCGCCATCAAAGAAGGAACTGATGTCCGCACAATCGTCATCATAAACCCTGGTAACCCAACCGGTGCAAGTCTCCCACCCCAGGATATCGAAGAAGTGATCAAATTCGCCGCCGAGAACAAGCTCGTAGTCATGGCAGATGAAGTATACCAAACCAACGTCTTCAAAGGAAAATTCCACTCCTTTAAACAAATCCTCCGTGATCTCCAATCCAAGAACCCCAAAAAATACGACAATGTCGAACTCGCCTCTCTCCACAGTATATCCAAAGGCATGGTTGGCGAATGTGGACATCGAGGAGGTTACTTTGAAATCTGCGGTTTCGACCCCGAAGTCGTGGAGCAGATATACAAATTCGTCAGCATCAGTCTCTGCGCCCCCGTCATCGGACAATGTCTCGTCGAACTCATGGTCAACCCTCCCAAGCCCGGCGAACCCTCCTACGACCTCTACAAACAAGAATACGACAGCATCTTCTCCGGGCTCCAAAAACGCGCCACGGCCCTCTACGAAGCCTTCTCCCAAATGGAGGGTGTCGAGTGTCCAGAGCCACAGGGTAGCATGTATCTCTTCCCCACCATCAACTTACCAGCAAAGGCCGTCGAGGCCGCCAAGAAAGAGGGGATGAGTGCGGATGAATACTACTGTCACAAGCTATTGGATGCCACGGGCGTCTGTGTCGTTCCCGGAAGTGGCTTCGGCCAAAGGGAAAACACGCTACATTTCCGAACGACATTCTTAGCCCCAGGCACAGAATGGGTCGGCAGAATCACAAAGTTCCACAAGGAATTCATGGGAGAGTTTAAATGAATAGATGGAGATGGAGGCGGTGGTAGAAGCGGTCAGTGGTGGAGGAACGGAACGGGAAAAGGAAAGTACGTATAATATGAATACGATGCACGGCCCACGAACATCCAAAATGAATAGATGAATATCAAGCTATATAATAGCTTTTCCCATCCACTTCACTTCACTTCAATACAATACAACCCAACCCAAGTACGACGAATAGAGAAAGGTACAAGAGCAGAAGCAAGAGAAGCATATGAGCGCGATCAATAGATGTGCATATCATATATAGATGAGCAAAGAATATAATTTATGAGGGCATTACATACCTACATACATACCTCGATACCTACTTAGCTAGCTGGCTAGCCAGCCAGCTTATTGATTGATCAATCGTCTTTTTTAATCTCCCCCTTTTTTAGTTTCTGGTCCTGTGGTTTGTTATTGCTTATATGTACTTCTAATTAGGTATGTATGTATATATACCTACCTCTCTACCTCCCTCCCTCCCTAGTATCCATATAAACAAACAAACAAACAAACAAACAAACATAGAATAAAAAGGCCTATTTCTATTTGTATAGGTAGCTAGGGTAGATACCTAGGTATCCATAGATATAAATAAAGTACTAGATTATAATATATATATATATATATATATATACCTATCTATACTATTTCATCCCATCTCATCTCATCTCATCCTCTGTACATACTACCTATGTAAGCATATATACATACTCTACCCACTCTATCCTCCTACTCCAACCTCTACCTCTACTTCGACCTTGACCTCGACCTCGACCTCTACTTTACAGAGTACAATTAATACAAGCAAGCCAAAGGGGGCTCGCTCGCCATAGAAACAATATTCGTTGTAGATACCATGCTATTCTATTCCATTCCATGTGATGCTATACCAAGCGCAGTGCAAGTGCAATGCAATTTAACCAGAAACCACAAGCTACAAAACGCACCAAGTGCTCTCTCTCTCTCTCTCTATATTCACATTCTAGCAAGCGTAAAGATTGACTAGGCTGGCTTGCGAGTCCATCCTACCCTAAATATACACACACCATCGGTGAAACTAAACTTTTACACCCTCTGCCTCCCTCTCCCTGTCGTCATCCCCATACCATGACTGTGAATATAGTATTTGACTCCCCCTAGAAACACCATATCTATACCTTAACATCTAAGCCCTTAACACCCTCTAGTAAACCATCTGCCCAAGCCGGCGTTACTGCCCCTGAACCCTTAGCGTTCTTCGTCAGGCCATTTCGAATCTTCAGTACACTATCTACGATTACTGCGTCGATGCCTTCATTTACTTGTTCCTGTTTTTCTTGTATTAGTATGGATTCATTTGTTTTAAGTGTAGAGTAGAGTACATGGGGAGTGGGGAGTGAAAACAATTGCCTCCTTGCCGGAGGATGAAGAGGTGAAGAAAAAAAAAGGGAGACGAGAAAAGTAACACATACCTGAACCTTAACTGGATCATTGTTCAAAACCCCGTAACTAACACAAACCAATCCACTATCCTTAACGACCTTGACCAATCTCGGGCTATTACAGAGTGGTTCAGCTGCGCTAACCACTCCCAATAAATTCCAGCGACTAGCAAATCGAATGGCTTCTTGCAAACTACTTGCTCTAATATCTCCCACTGGACTGGTACCCGCATCCGTCAGGAACAAAATGGGAATACTGGGTTGTTTGAATGACAACAATAGACAGATATCTGGGTTAAACGAACTAAAAATGACCTTTCGTTTTTGTTTCATGTCATAAACCTTCGTAAGAACAGTGTCACAGAAACTATTGAGTTCAACGGCATAAGTATCCATTTCCTGTTCTTCTGTTTCATGAAGCATGGGATACTTCATTTCGACATTGAAACCGACATTCTGGGGAAGTTCGCGGAACATTTCTTCGAGAGTGGTGAAGGGGGCTTGAATAAAGTTTCCACGGGTGTTACCTTTGTAGCCGTTTTGTTTGAAATCGCGAGTATGCTTCATTCTTTCTGCCATGTCGTTTTCAAACATTCCTTGACCCAGAGATAGTGATCGTTGACGGTCCATGCCTCTTTTGATAGATTGAACTCGTGGACTATCCCTGGGAGGAGATGGAGGTCGGGTTGAGCGAGATGTAGTTTCGTTGACGTGAAGAAACTGCTCTAATGTGAGAGCATGAACTGGTGCGTCAATTCCAGTTTCCGAAACGAGGAAGTCATGATAGATAACTGGAACGTGATCCTTTGTAAGTTGAACATCAAATTCAACATAATTGGCTCCAAGATTTGCAGCCGCGATGAAAGACTGCAAAGTATTTTCGCCAAGCTGAAGTGATCTATTTGCAGAGGTATTCTTGCCAAGACCTCGATGACCAATGACCATTGTTGAAGACAACTCTTTCCAATAGGTTTGTTGAGCAGTAACTCCCATTTCTGGATGCGAGAATGGCGTAATAACAAGGAAGTTGAAGTTCACAGTTCCGATATCTTCCAAGGTCTCTTTGGAGATGATTGGAACGGTGACATCTCCTTGAAGATTCATTCGTTTCAACCCAATCGTAGGTCTAATACTAGACAACATTGCCATTCCTCTACCAATTTTATGTTTCTCGCTACCAGCATATGTTGGTACAAGATCGAAGTACAACTTAACCTTGGAAGCATCAGGAGTTGTGAAGACGATAGGTTCAGTAGATATGTTATCTTGGACAGGAAGGTCAATAGTTGTAGGTTCACCTGAGGCTCCCTTGGCAGAAATCACAATTGATAGCGCAGTATCAAGCTGAGTTGAATGGGCTTCCGATAAAGGAATGTTCTCCAACTTTACTGCTGGAATATTCTTTCTCATATCCATTGAGCCCATGCTGACAAGAACCATACTTTCGTTTGTAAGGTATCGATGACCAAAAGTCTTGACAGGCTCAGTAGCTCGAGGAGGATTTGAACTCTGTGATCGGAATGTTTCAATTGAAGAGGTTTTGGGTGGGGATGAAGGGGCACTGGTAGTGGCTTTATCACTTCCAGAAGTACCTCTCTCCAATTCGACTTGTGCTAATCTTTCTGCAATATCCATATGACCTCTCAGAGCTGCATGCTCTCTAGCTGTCCATCCTCCTGCATCGGATTTCGATAAGTCAGCACCAGCTGATATCAAGAGCTCTACAATACCGAGGTGGCCATCAACAGCAGCAACATGTAATGGTGTCCAAGAGTAAACCTTCTCAGTGAGCTCAAAGTTGGCTTTTTGATCCACTGTTCCTCGGAGAAGAATATCTGCACATTCCTCATGACCAGTTCGTGCTGCGATATGCAACGCAGTCTCGTCATTTGAATTTGCATCCTTCCAGTTAATATCAACTCCGGCATCAACAAGTAGTTTAACAATTTTCTTAAAGTTAGATCTTGTAGCCAAGGCAAGGACTGCACTCGATTTCGCAATATCTCGTCTCATGACAGCTTTTTGATCGCTAGTTCCCTCCCAATTTTCACCATCGAGAAGAGATTGTGTTGTCAAAGCATGGCCACCGATCACGCTAAGATGAAGAGGTGCCAAACCCTCAGAATCTTGCCATTCTGGTGCATCAATTCCATTCTCAACATTGAATTGACCCCAGTCCTGCATGAACTTCATGATTAACTGGCAAATAACAACAAACCCAAATTCCGCAGCATAGTGTAGTGGAAGGCGACCGTAAGAATCTTTGCCATTCAGTGCCGACCTTTGATGAGCTTCCAAATGGTTCAACACAAAAGACAAAAGCTTGACAGACTCGTCTTCTAAACTTAAAAGTGACGACTCTTGAAGCTTTTTGGATTTTGGTCCGGGGTCAGGTGAGAGGGCCGGTGTAATAAATCTAAAACGATCTGCATCTCTGAAAGAGACAGTCTCTGGTTCCTTCTCCTGGGACTCCATGGCGGATTTCGAACGGCTGATGGAAATAACAAGACGATGAATACAATTTCTTTCATTGATGTCATCTGGTTCATCCAGAGAATTGATCATCTTTAAAAAGGCAATGATTGAGTTCTTGGATTTGCAAGATATGGATCGTTGCAACAAATTCAAGAAAAGCTTTTGCATCGAGCGATCACCAGCATCAATGCCTGCCTCCGCAATGGCTTCCTTCAAGGTTGGTACATCATCATTCCTAATTGCCTGGTCAACGGTATCGACCAAACCACTGGGCAAATTAAGGATTGATCTAGATGAGACTCTCTTGATTGAATGTGCAGAATGAACCGACAATGCATCATCGTTAACATTCTTTTCTCCCAAGACTGCAATCCAATCATTGGTCGTTTTCATAGCTTTTGATAGAGCAACGTTTGCTGCAAACGGTTTCAAGTCGACCTTAGAAGTCATATACCTTGTTTGGGTACAGACATTCGGGACTTTCTTATCCAATTTTTTGGTGATCTTAAGGAAACCTTTTCGATTTACGTCACCAAACCAATTTAACTTCCTCAATTGAGATCTGAGCTCAAGAAGAGCTCCCATTAACTCCTCAACTTCATCGCGATCTAATCCTTGTGTAGTGTAAATTTTTGAATCTCCATATCGCTGTTGGAGAATATGAAGTCGACGAGAGGAATCGTAAAACTTCTTGTTATAAAATGCATCGACATCTTCTAGGTTTCGGTCGAGAGAAAAGAAGAATTCTATAGATGGAATCAGTAAAGAATGGAAGATATTGTCTATGATATCACAGTCATACCTGCTAGATCAATATCTTTTCCATCCTTTGCAGCATTCGCAGCAGCTTTGATGAGCTTCTTCAAGCCCTTGTAGTTGATGTATGAAGATGACCACTCCGGGACCTGAGAAGCAGGTAAACTGAGAGGATGTGAGTATACAGTGTTAATCTCCATACAAAGAGGAGGGAATAACATACCTGCGTCCAAACTTCATTGTGAATGAGTTTGGAATGGATAAAATTTGTAGAAATTTCCAGGTATCCTTTTACCAATACTATATTGAGTAAAGCTAGAGAATAACAGTGTCAAAAGAAGAAACAAAACCACTTGGGTTATCTTATAGGAAATGAAATGCAGCTCCGTTGATCGAACAATAATTGGTCTATATGAGCCATTCAGTCGCCTTTCCCGTTCCTCTTAGAATGTTCGATGGACAAGAATCCGGAACGAAAACTTTGGTAATGATGACCAAAACTGAGGGATACCTGAAGTGAATTTCCTCTTTCTTGGTTTCTTGATTGTCAGAGTATATTGTTCTCTGTTAAGTATAATTCAATAAATTTCCACGTTCTAAAAAATAGTTTCGGGATAGGTCAGTTTTCTGCCATTTTCGATGAAAGATGTGGCTGGGCGGTGTAAATAGGTACCTAGGTATTGGAGTGGGTGGATAAGTAGATGAGTAGCTTTTATCATTCATCAATGATGGATGGGGGTCCACGAATGTATGAGTATGGATGGATCGTTCGGTTGTTTTATAAATAGACTGACTGACTGACTAACTGGCTGGCTGAGGGACTGACTGGCGGACTGACTGATTGCCCAGTGACTCTTGAGTCTTGAGTCTTGAGTCTTGAGTCTTGACGACTAGAAACCTCCTCCTTACCAAATAGTCTTCCCTCCCTCTATTTAATATATTTAATATGCAATCTCAAAAAAGGAGGTCTCGTGCCTTTTCTCTTACCAAACTCAAGTAGAGAAGAGAGTTTCATTCAAATTATACGGAACGATATGTCCTGCACTCCGTAGATTGATTCAAAGCTTCAAAAACATTACATTATAGTAAGTAGAGGTAATCTCTTATTGATATCCATCCTAGACGGAAAGGTTTTCATCCATCTCTTAAACATTTTGCTATCGGTCGGTCATATTCACATCACGTTCACATTCACATTCACATTCACATTCACATTCATATCCATATCCATATCCATTTCCGTTCCATCCATATCCATCCATATACCTAGCTAAAAACGCTCATCACACCCATAGTTCCACCAACCAAGGTATGCATGCGGTCATTTAATCATCGATGCCAAGTATCATTGGTCTAGCTCCCGGTCTTGCACTTGATATGTGCTAAGCTGCTTTTCCCCATAATCCAGGATAAAGCCAAGAAAGCCAAGGGCTTCCTCCTGCAGCAAGCCATCAATCGATAGGGATAAATTATGTCAATGGGACGTTTCCCCTTGTGTACTCCGTATATGCATTTGTTCTTCTTCTTTGTTAGTGCTTGCATTGCTATGCTTAATATACCCAGTGTAATAGGTAGTAGGAATGCAGGTAGTAGAACATCAAAATGGTCCGATTGATATGGAAAACATGTGTTGGCTCCCGGTCTTACCGAACCCATCACAAACGTGTGTACAAGTGGCTATGATTAATAGAAATGTATTCAATTCAAGATTTATTATGGACCGTTGAAATTTTTGTTCTTTTCTTCTGCTTTTTTACTCCGTACAGAGAATTTTGCTCTGGAAAAATGGAGTACAACAGAGATACTTGACTCGAATATGTTGGATAGTCTTTTTATCCTTGTACACCGCCTGCCTAGGTATTAATAGATACCACATGACAACGATAGGTAGATCAGGGGACCAAGTAAATATGGGCCCCTTGGTATACAATACCCCCTTGTATACCAAGGGGCCTGCTATTATAGAACTCTTTCCTACTGCCGCGGAACTTGCTCTTCGGGCATTCTGTCTTGGGACAGTTAAACTTCACAGATTATTTGATTGTCGATTCTGAATTGGGTCATTGGCAAGACTTCCAAGGCTGGGAAAGTCTAATTCGAATCAAAACAATTTAAAGGGTTTTACCCCGGACTATTCGGGTATGATGTTCAGATCCATGGATTTCTAGGTAGGGTCTCGAAATACACACACGGACTAATTAATACTAATCATGACTATGGAAACATGTCAATATCAATGCATAATCGTTAGGTCCTTCCTAGTGCCCTACATCTGGGCATATATTCTCAAAACATGGGGTAACGAGAAACCGCTAATGTACATAACGCTTGACATCTGTAACATCGCATCATTATCATGTATAAGATGATAATGCAGGCTGCATCTCCAAGTCATAACTGCCGTTGGACTGCGATTTGCGAGGTCGTAAAGCAAGTGGGGTATCTTATCATGTAGAACTTCTGTAACAACGAATCATTACCAGCCACCTCTTCCTCTGCCTCTACCCCCTCCTCTACCACCACCCCCTCGATTTCCACGTCCACGTCCGCCTCCAAACCCTCTTCTACCACCTCTCCCACCCCTTCCTCTCCTCCCCTGCCACCAAAGCCCCCATCTTTTCGTTCCTCTACTGGCGCTGGTCCATTTTGCATTCTAACTTGCTTTTCTTCATCGGAAGCGTAAAATTTATTCTCCATTCCGAGAAGATCGCAAAATTGTTGCATTTGAGGGTTGTTGTATTCTACAGGTCCCTCGTTCACAATCTCTGGCATACCCTCCGCGAAAGGTGGTGCTGTGATTACGAAGTTCCCGGGGATCTCGAGTTTATTTTGCTGAACAATGTGTTCATCCACCCAGGCTTGTTCCTTTTCAATGAGGGCTTTGTAATGCGCTTCTCCTAGATCCTCGGAAAACCTACTTGTCTTGTCCCCGAGAACAAGCTCGGGATTGAATACTCGTGTTATGGCCAACCATTCAGGATCATATTCGAACCTTGGTATCGCACGTGGAGTAGCTGGCATAGTCTCTTCTGTGCTTTTATAAGGTTGTATCTCAAGAAGCTGCAAGTACTTACGACTTGGTAAACACTTGTCTAGAGCAAGAAAGCGAACAGCCTTGTTTGTAATTTCTGGTGGTGGTGGCTGGCCAGGTTGGACCCTAGGCTCTCGGTGAGCTGGAGGTGCCGATTTCGAGAAAGCAGCTGGTAGTTGAGCTCGTATATCAGATGGTACTGCAGAATGTGCAGATTCATCTTCAGCTGGGGCATTCTCGCTTTGGGAATTGTCCGTTAAAGCGGTGGCAACCTTTGCTGCTTCCTCAATCGGAGGGCTGTCGTCATCATCCATATCGAGATCAATCTCATCGTCATTATGCGGTATTATTGGCTGATTCTCGGCAGCTACATCATTGCGTCCGACTGGAGGTGCCAATTCGGTGGCCTTGACTTCTTCCTTTGGTTGTTCATGCTCTTTCTGTTTCTGACTGTCCTCATAAGTCTTCACCGCGGAAAATTTACAATGTAGATGCGCCGCAAACCAATACGGTGGCCTCAGACGATCCATCACATAACTTGCGGCCAGGTTCCCTAGTGTCCCGTCATTCGACTCTCTCTCAAAATCCGGTTTCATCTTCCACAGCTTTTTCATATCTCCATACTTTTCAATCGCCCTCGGCCAATCATGACTTATTCCAATATCAATTTGCGTCCCTACTTGTAAGAGTTTCCTAATATTATATTCGCGAACATGATAGATCGACTTGACATCATCCTGGTTGTATGGTAATCGTTCGTAATGACTTTTGTTGTAATTGTAACCCTTCCAAATCCCACTCATACCAGCGATCCGCACTCCACCCAGTCGTACCACATTCGCAGCTCCCATATAGTAGATATTCGGCGCAACCCATCCTCCATAATACAGTTCCCATAAATGACTGCTGGCTTCGTGGTTGCCGCCTACAAAAATTGTGAGGTATGGAGCTTTCTTGAGACCGCTATAGTATGCGTGAAAGTCGCCGATTTCTCGATATTTGACTGGACATGACATTACTGTGAGATCATTTGCATTCCGTACTGCCTAAAATAGTCAGCCAACAACTATGTACTAAATTCAACGCGGGGGAAATAGCTAACCTGAAAATCACCGCCAATGATGAGGAGATCAACACCATCCCAGCTGCGAGCTTCGCAAGCTTTCTCTATGGACGCATATATTGCGTTCAAAGTACCATGACCCTATTAGAACATTTAGCCAGATGAAGGACTAATTTGATTGCTATTCTAGGACTTACGCATCCCTCTACAGCTATGCGCAAACCATTGACTTCCTGGATGGAGGAAGCCATATTGGGCAACTTCTTAGAATTCTTCAGCGACTTTTGGTTGGACAAATTGCGGATAACTATGTAACCGTAGGGTTTTCCATGACAGAAATGGTATGGTTTTTTCGTATATCCGTGTAGATTTGGAAAAGGCTGCGGCTGAGCGTGAAGAGGTCCAGAATAATTTCATGTTCGTCTTGTCTCGCTTGTCAATTTCAAGCGCAAACCGAACATCAAAATTCATCACATCTTCTATTCACACAACGCGTCAATCAATTCCACCTCATGTGATAATCATGGAAAACTCAGAATTGGCAGCGCGTCTACGATATTTGAATGAGTCTGCTCATTTTCTAGCAACTTCAGCACCATCTACCTCTAAACATTTGATGTCGCAATGCAATTCTCTGATGTTTGATCACAAAATTGAGAGACCAGATACTCAAAAACAAAAGTCATGCGGTGCTTGCGGAACTATCATGCTATTGGGTTGGGAAGGGAAGCTAGAAATCAAGTCTCAAAGCTCCAAGAAAAAACAACCCCGAAAGAAGGCAACAGGTGCCTCTAGTGAGGAAAGGGCTATCATTTACACATGTGGTTCTTGCAACAAGAAAACGAGACACCGTTTGAATACTGCACCGGTAGTATCCAGAACTAAGAAAGGTGCAATTCAACACGGAGCTTCTTCTAAAAATGCTCCCGTACCGGCCCAGAGTCTCACAACTACAAGTACAGTGGCCACACCATCGACGAATGCAAGTAGCAAGAAGAGGGCCAAAAATCGAAAGCTTGGTGGGCTGGGGGCACTGCTAGCAAAACAAAAGGCGTCAGAGGCAAACTCATCTGGATTTGGTCTCGATTTGATGGATTTGATGAAGAAAGTATGAACGTTACTGGATAGTGACGGAAGTATTCCAAGGCATTATGATCACGATTCAACAGGCATGTTATGGACAAATGAACTTTGCTGTGGAATGGCCCTGAAGGACGTTCAAATGTGATGGTATTGGTGGCATTAGCCTTCTCGATCGAGCTCACTTACATACATCACTTTATCTACCTGCCTCCTGAACCTCGACCAAAGAACCGCGCATCAAAATATACGCAAATTATTTTCTCGAAACCCACCCCCCCAAAAAGGTTGACGTTAGGCTGTACTAGATACTCATTACGTTGACTGAGCTCTAGGCCTGGATCAGGCATGTGTTCTAGAATTGAGTTACAAGAAGACTTTATTTACCTGCCATAAGAGACGACAAGTTCTCGTAATAATAGATTTGATACTTGATGGCGACAGGCAGACGGACGGACGGTCGGTCGAAAACCAACTATTACATAAAACTTCAGTCACGATACGAATTAATTATTTCTCGAACTGCTTCATGACAAACCTTACTCGAGTGTCTTCCACAGCCTTCTCGGACTTTCAGCCTGACGCTCGATGAGGTAACGCGCCCCGCTAAAAGTATAACCTATAACAAGGGTCAAATCTTATCAGGCAAATCGAAAAATATAATTTCGCGACCCCTCATAATAAGTCACCCCTCCAAATTTTTACAGTCATTATCCTGCGTCATAGAGTCATACAATTGAAAACAACGATAGACATTTATACAAATACAATATGGCAGATTCAAACCATAACGAAACAAAGCCAGATGGTGCTGTCTTCGACGATTATTTTGAAAGTCTAGGTAAAAAGGCAGAAAACCTTTCCTCCAATGACCAGAAAAATGGCGTTGAGACGAATGGCACTTTGCAACCAGATGAAGATCAAAAGGTGGTAGATGAGATAGAATCATTATGTATGAACTGCCATGAAAACGTGAGTTGTTGCATTCTTCTTCTTGTCAAGAGTATTTACTAACCCTCCATTTTCAGGGAATCACTCGATTACTCCTCACCCGAATCCCTTACTTCCGAGAAATCATTCTCATGTCCTTCTTCTGTCCGCACTGTAACTTTAAGAATTCGGAGATCCAATCCGCTGGAGAGATTCAACAAAAAGGTTCGAGATTTGAATTGCGTCTCACCACACTCGAAGATTTTGCCAGACAAGTAGTAAAATCTGATACTTGCACCGTAAAGTTCATCGAATTAGATATCGAGGTTCCGGCAGGACGAGGGCAGTTATCGAATGTAGAAGGTCTTTTGAGCATGATCTTGGATGATCTTGCACTCAAGCAAGCAGAGCGAAAAGAGCAGATTCCAGAAGTATATGAGAAAATCGAAACTGTTATTACCAGAGGTCGAAATATGCTTGCAGGCTATGGCTTCCCTTTCAGATTATCTCTTGATGATCCGGCAGGAAATTCATGGATTGAGCCGGATCAAAAGGATGGTGTGGGAAAGCTTGCTAAGGTTGAATACCCAAGAACCCCTGAACAAAATGAGGCTCTTGGCCTCAGTGGTGAACAGGAAACAGGAGATGCAACTGCAACTGGAGGACAACCTACTGCCGCAAGTTTCGAAGATGATGATATTGTCCCCAACGAAGTTTATTCTTTCCCAGCTACATGCCCTGGGTGTACAAGACATTGTGTTACACACATGAAGATGGTTGAAATCCCACATTTCAAACAAGTCGTTATTATGAGTACAGTATGTGATCACTGCGGATACCGTTCAAACGAGGTAAAGACTGGAGGTGAAGTCCCAGAGAAGGGTAAATGTATTACTCTCAAGGTTGAGAGTTCCGTGGATCTAGCCAGAGATATTCTCAAGTCAGAGTCATGTGCTTTGGAATGCCCTGAATTGAAACTCTCGGTTAACCCTGGAACTTTGGGAGGAAGGTTCACCACGGTTGAGGGTCTGCTCACACAAGTTCGAGACGATTTACATCAACAAATCTTCGATGTGGGTGATGCTGGAGAAGGTGGAGATGGTATGGAATCGGAGTCTAAAAAGAACTGGAAGATATTCTTTGATGGTATTGATGCGGCTATCAAGGGCGAGAGGAAATTCACCATTATTCTCAGAGATCCATTGGCCAGCAGTTACGTACAGAATTTGTATTTGCCAGACGCAGATCCATCGATCGAGATAGAGGAATATGAGAGAACTGCTGAGGAAGAAGAGGACCTAGGCTTATCTGACATGAAGACTGAAGGCTACGTAGATGAGGTGGGAGACGAAAAGAGAAGAGTAGAGGCTGAGAAGGCTGCAGCGGAGGAGAAGAAGGAATAGATACCTCGGAAGATAAAAATTTCAGCATACCTAAAATAATGATATCCAAACTTCATAGCACGTCATCCGAAACTTCTTTCTACTTTTCATGTACAGGCCCATCGTACTCTTGGCAAGTGCCTTTCATTCTCTAATCTACTGTGAACGTTGTCTCGGTTGAATGTAGATAATCTGATACTTTCAGTCTCAGTGTATAACATTGAATAAGACAGTTTTTTCGTTTTTGCTTTTTATGATATATGAATACCTTACATCGATACAACGCAACGTGAATCGTAAGCTATAGCTATTCTAAGATACTTTGCACGCAGGGCCTGCTTAGCTTCTACATGCAGTGGTTTGCAACGTAGAAATTTGAGTGATGTCTCCAGAATGTAAAGCGTTGAGAGCAGTATCTCTTACTTGCTGTAGAACATATTCAATGTGAAGCTATAATCGTGCGCTACAAGACAGTCGTGGGAGCTCTTGGAGTCGTTATCGTAGTCAGAACCATCTTTGGCGTCATATTGCCTTCTGCAGAATTTGCGGCCTCTGTGACTCGTCCATACTGATCGTTTCGTTCGCCTCGTATTAGACAAGTGTATTATGTCATAACCTATGCTAAAATCTATTACTTATAGGGAAGTCTATCTATATCAAATCTTATCCATAGGGATTTCAATTTTCTTCTCCTTTGCCTCCTTCTCAAGTCTCTCCCTTCTCTCACTATATCTATCTCCAAACACCTCCAAATGCGGTCGCATAACAATCGTAAATCTAACAAATTCTTCCATACAATCCACCAACCTCTCTCTATTTCCACTGGGCAACAATCTCGCTCCCCCATTTCCATCACCCCCCTCATCCTCAAACTGTTTCCAAGCCATGGGCAAACTACTCTGATTAGGAATGGTAAACATTCTCATCCACCTTCCTAGAATCCTCAAACTATTAACCGCATTGAAACTTTGACTACCGCCATTGACTTGGATTATTGAAAGCGTGCGGCCTTGAGTGGGACGAACCGAGCCGGTAGAGAGGGGGATCCAGTCAATTTGGTTTTTGAAAACAGCGGTTAAATTTCCGTGTTGTTCGGGTGAACACCAAATGTGGCCATCGGACCAGAGAGATAGATCTCGCAGTTCTTGGACTGATGGATGAGCAGCATCGACTGAGTCCCGAATGGGGAGTTCCCTGGGGTTGAAAATTCGAACATCACAGCCAAGACGGTGAAGAATTCGCGAAGCTTCGAAAGCCATTAACTTGGAATAGGAACTTTATCAATTGTTAGATAAGACTCGTGTACAGGACGTGGGTAGTGAAGCACACCGTTGCCGTAGGCTGCCATAGAGTACCAAAACTTTTATTCTGGAGTTGGTCCTCGATCGATCCTCTTCCACTTGCTTGATTACAGACTCCAACTCCAGCTTCGAAATCCAATCTGTAGCTTCGGTTTCAGGGTCAAGTAAGAAAGGCCGGTACTTAGTTCTGAGATGCAGATCATCTTGTGCTTCGGAAATGGCAAGTTGAGGACATTGAGCTAATGTTCGAAACTCCCGCAGGGTAGGCATAAGAGGACTCATTTGAATGGTTATCTTACGGGGAGCTGTCTTCCGTAGAATATCCCTTGTAAAGGAAAGAATCATAGGAAAAGATAAATTCTAGAGAATTAAGAGGGACGAAAATATATTCTGCAAGTTGTAGACAGTACCTGCCGATGACATTTTATTTAGAGTGGCCCAAGCTTTCCCCTTAGTACAGTGACATGCCAACATTGATTCATTGGTGGACCTGAATCTTAGGCGATAACCAGTTTGCCTGGTCATCCATGGATGTCCGTGTCAGACTGATAGAATAGATGTGGGAAAACACAACCAAGTCTAGCAGACTTTGCAACATCATAGTTGATATGATGGTATGGGGATATCCTCCCGGACGGAACATTTTTGCAAACAATGCTACTACAGCAGCTGTAAAGAATGAAGTTCCAACATCACAAGACGGCGGTCGAGGTGCCGTTATAATTAGGAACAAGACATGTTAATAGCTTCAGCCTTTCAAAGATATCTTAAACCACCATGGGAGGGTGGATAAAAAGATCGAAGGTAAGGTTTCTTTGGCACATCAGCTAGGTGTAGACAAGTACCTTACTTGTTAGTTTTGCTCCTATCTGCACTTCTTTTTAATCGGGGCTCAATCAAAGCTGTGAATGAGATGGTGCTTTTATGACAAGCTTATGGGTAAAGATACTGTTGTTGCGTTAGTTTGAAGGGAGTTGCTGGGTATATCACAAGAAGAGTCTGCTTACGAGCGCTTTAGGAGTAAATTGTGCTATCCGTCTTTGATCTTTCAATCTTGGCAAATGATAGTTTGACCAAGGCGCTTTCACCTTGTTCTAATTGTGAAGGCGAATAGTTTGAAATATATTGAAAGATTATATTGGGCTTTGCTATATATTAATCTGAACATGACTCACAAGCTTTCAATACACATTCATCTCACCATTAGTTATCAATCATATTGGACTTCGAGGAAACTCACTCCTAGACTCGGAGACTTTTGAGGCCAAGTGGCAGAATTGTATCTTCTCGACCCACAGCAAAGAAGAACATCGAGTGAGATTATCTGTTGGGGGGAGTTGGTCTAATCTTCAAGGTACTACGTTTGAACGATAAACTATGGTGGAACAAGGGACGTCCAGGTTCCTCTTACGTTTCAATTCCCCTGAGTACTGCATGTAGAACTTATTATCACCCTAAAAAGAATATTGAGATGCTCGCATAGAATCAGAAGTATTCGAGAGAGGTAAGCGAAGGCCCGAGAGTCATATAGTTGGTTGATCATTGAGAATCCGAGTAACTATTGTCGCAAGATGACGGAGGTGAAGTTAGCGATGAAGGTGCAGGGGATTCTGAAGTCAGAGCCAAAGCCGGGGTAGTCTTTGATTCGGAATGAGATACGTGGGACCTTGTCTACGAAGCAAATTTCGTTGGATTACTGCTGGACGATACCTATCAGCTTGCGGACGCTTTTATGGATTTGCCAGAGCTTGTTGCTGCTTTTCACAGAGAGTACCTGTGCAGGCTTAGGTCTGAGAGGAATTGATTGTATTCATAGTCTATGCATGTGCAAGTGTAGTCATTATTTTATTTAATGAAAGTTTGGTGTCTTACTCAAAGAAGGGGAGGGCGATATCATGGGTCTTATTGTGGAAGGTTATTAGTAGCCCTGTCAAACGAGAATCTCATCTCTAGACTTGATATGTGAGTTTCCCTCAAGATACTTTCTCTTGTTTTCAAAGTATCTATCGCAGCAATTTTTGGAAGAATATATTGCGCGCCACTGTTTCCACAGATAGGAATGATCTTGGTATATTGTTACTGGCGCCACTAATATAAGGCTAAGAAGTTACGAAATTAAGCTAGTCCCTCAGTATCTGTCAGGGTTGGGTGCACCAGGGTGACCCGGGGTATTTTTCATAGGGTAAATACCCTCAAAGGCCAAATACCCCGGGTCCAGATAGGGTGTATCTGGGCCTCTCCAATTCTATCAAGCTTTGCACAATCTTCCGTCTTATGCTCCGGTAATTAGATCACCTCTGACAGATGTAATGAGCATACAAAACCAGATTCAGGTGATAAGACAACCTTGCCTCCAGTAATCGATCGTAATTTCCCCTATAACAATTTTCCTTCCAGGTGGGATTATCAAAGGTTGCCTCGTTCATATATGCTCCACTACCTAGTGTCGACACTTTGAACTCGTTCTGAAATTCATCCACCTGGGTCTGAATTTGGTGTATCGTCTCTCTGAAAGCCGATGCATCAATTCCGACGTAAAAATTAAGCCGGTAGAAAGAATCCCGCCATGAGGGTAGGACAGCGTTAGAACCCGCAATGTTACTGACACGCGGGTCTGGAAGGTTGGCTGCTATGTCATTGACTCCTATGGATGTTGCGTGAATACCAGTTCGACGTCGTGCTGATAATATCTTGAAATGTAGAAATCAGATCAGTTGTATTGTTCTGTACGGCTGAGCATGGGATCAAGCGTCCACCAATGATCTCATTTGTTGTATAAGGTCTATGAAGAAGACTTCTAATGTAGTGCTCGTCATGGTCATAGAAAATTGGTCTGTCGCCTGTTTTGTATGCTGCGAACGTTAGGTTCAACTTCTGGACCTCTTGTTCCTACGGAGCTAAGGCTTCATCTAGAATGGAAGCATTTACTTTGGGCCATGTTGCGACTGCAAGGTTGAATGCGTCGGTTGTGAAGCCTGGAATGCGGTCTAAGAGCAGAGGATGATTTTTCCAAGCTTCGATGGCAGACCAGTCCCTGTCATCACCGGTATTGTTAATGGTGAATGATCCACCGGCGACTACACCATCCGCATGAGCCTTTGTAGTCAGGGAGAGTACCACAGCATATGTGCCACCTCCTCCACTACTAAGTGCTCAGTACAGATCCGAGTTTTTTGTAGTAAAGGCTATGTGATGACGACCGTCAGCAGTCACAACTTCAAATTTTAGTGTGTTATCTTCCCTCAAACCGCAGTCTACCCCAAGAGGGCTATGGCCGGCACCTTACACGTACCCACCAGCCATGTCTACAGTTGGACAGAATCCGCCCGCAAGTCGTAGACCATTCTCGGCGGCGACTTTGTAAGCTTCGAAAAACTGAGCTCCGGCTCCAACCTTAGCCCCAGGGCCAGTGTAGTTAGCGGTGGTATAGTTGAAGAATGAGATATCTTTAAGATTATGTGTCCATAATTCAAGGGATCTCTCGCCGTTCGATCTACCAACGTAGTCATGACCGGTTTTCTTGATTGTGATTTGTATGCCATTTTCCTTCACAAATTTCAAACCGGTAATGACATGATGAGCGCTACTGATCTCGATGCCATAAGAAGCAATATTTTTCAGATTGCATGACAAATTTACAGAAGTAAAAGGACTGCAAGAATCATTCAGCCAGTAGGGGGCCATAACATTGACTGGATCCGTGAAGCTTTGTGGTTAGTCAGCTCCAAACACCTAGGTAAGATCCATCTTAGTATCATGGAATGAGGTATGACTTGCTATAAATATGTGAGTGGTGCTACTCAATTTTGTTTGATATCGGTGCATTCAGCTGCCGAATAATAGTCAGAATTATGCTACACCTGAGCCAAAGATTTTCCATGAATGAGTCTCCCTTCTATAAATTGGCTTAATTCTGCCCATTCTCCAAAGATAGGCCATTGGATATCCGTTGGTGGGTAGTGAAAGCTACCTCCAGGTTTAATGCATGAGCCGGACTTCTTGGGTGGTGCAGCAATTGCTATAGGAAATCCAAACAAGACCGCAGCTGCGGTTATAACAAATTCTGGATTTGAATGCATTTTTTAGGGACACAGGTGATCGATGACAGAGAGAAAGGAAAAGTCCTCTAGCAAATGATTTGTGACAATTGATCATAGAAGCGAGATCATGAGTTTTGTGAACACTTTTTTCATCATTTGAGACGTCCTGATGACCCATTTTCGCCACCGCCATTGAACCAATGCGGCTTACAGTTTTCATGAGCAAGCAGTCAGCAGCAAAGATATCAGTATCACTAAAATTTGCGCAGGATTTTGACTTCATACGAGTACGAGTACGCACCGATGGAATTCACGTTGCTCGTTTTGAGAATTTGCACCGATAAGCCTACTAGTTGACGTAATTTGGTGAAGATAAGGAAAGTGATTGTAGGATTCGTGATTACCATCATCAGGAACAAGACAAATCAGCATGGAATTTACGTATCAAGTGATATTGTATGGGTTTTGAGTTTGATTGACTGGGGATTTGATCCTTTTTGCCGGTAACCTTTTCGCGGATCAGAGGCGTAATTATCTAGCGTTGATTCAGGGGGAGGGAAGAGAGTACAGAACAATATGTAGTAATCCCCATTTTCATTTAAATAGGGACCCTATAGCTATGAGTTTTCTTGATCTAGAGTCTGGCTAGCTTTTTGCAGAGCGGATTAGGTTTTAGATGACTATTTTGAGAAACAACTGCGTCTGATATAAGCACCATAAAGTGCTTATTTTGCATGACAAGCTTGATTAGTCCACATAAAATTACCCTTACAACATTTGGTCCCTGCTACCGCGCGTTTATCTGCAGGTTGCTTACCTTGCATGAAGCTTATTCCACATCGATCAATGGTATCGGATGAGATCAACTCTCACTACGAAAGCAAATTTAAAATAATTCATATAAAATATTTCGATTAATTATCAAACAAATTATTCAATAAATAATCGAAATATTACACATTAAATATCGAAATATGTTATATGATTTATCAAAATATTTTATATAAAATATTTTAATTAAATATTACAAAAACTAAGCCTATTTAGGTATAATATAATGAAGTAAGCAAAATTTAAGGTTATTATAAAATTAATAAAGGAGCTAATAACGAAGTGAATATTAATGAATAAACAAGTGGATTTACCAAAAATTTAAATGAAAATTTAAATAAGAATTTGAATTATAATTTAAATATTCGAATGATAGAAAAGATAACTGTCGGGGTAATCACGTGACGCGCTAGGCTTCGCACTAATGCCTCGGCATTCTATCTACTCTCGTCGTTTCATAGCATTAGATAGTGATCCTTTAGAGCAATAACAACGTATTTATGATATACCCATTATTGACTTTCACCTTTCACTAAGGTTAAACCAACAATACTATTGGGGGCGAGCGATGCTCGCTACTGTTTTAGAGCCCTCTACTCTAAAAATGAATAAGATATTATTTTCTTCATATATTTTGAAATATAGGTCACGTAATTATATAACCACACGTGACCACACGACTATAAAATTTTGTATGTAGCTTATGCTATATATAGAATTAATCTAATGCTATAAAAGTTTAACGCCATTTAAACTTAACGCTATATAAATTCTCCTATATATCGAAGGATAATTTTCTCGCTGGCTCTAAAACATAAACCTACTAAGCTATAAAGCATTTTTAATTTAAAGTAAAGCTTTTTAAATAATTATATATTATACGAAATTTTACCTTACTATCGCCATTTTCAAACAACTTCACTTTTTTCGAATAAAGTTAAATACATTAAATAAATAATTATTTTTGAAATATTGAAATATATACAAAAATTTTCTAAGGTACTTTGCTTTAGAACAAATTAAAATTTCGATATTTTATATAATTTAATATAACCGATATATAATTAATATAATTAATATATAGATTTAAAAAAAATTAAATGAATCTCTAGATTTACTATAATGAATTATTATATATTCACATTAAATATAGTATAAATATACTATATTTTATATGAATCCTGCTTCTATAGGGTCTCTGCTTCATAACGTTTATTCTTTTATTAAGCGGATTGGCAATCTTTACATATACATATACACTAGCTGCAGGGATTTGGCATTAGGTGTTAGATATATACTATTAGGAAATGTGAACAAAGAATCAATTAATTAAAATCGTATAAAAACTTTTCATTGCTTTCTAAAATATACGGATTCTAACTGAGTATTTTATATTACAATTCATATTTAATTAATTCTTTAATTGGTTTTATAATAATATATTAAAAGAATATTTTTTAATTTTCAATATTGAATTATTAAATCTTTTATATCAAAATATTCAAAATATCTGAATATTAAGATTTTGGATAACAATAGCGTATTTTAATTTTATCCCTTCTAAATATTAAAGTTTAAATATAAACAGTTTTAATAAATGCTTTTTCTTTTAAAAAGATTTATTTTTAAATCGTTTTAATATTTATAATTAGAATATAAGGAAAACTGATAGTTTGTATAATACTATTATTATTTGATTTATTATATAATTATAAAAATATATAATTATCAAAATAAACAAAAAAACAATTAAGAATTTCTATTAAATAAAAAAGCAAATAGAATTAATTTTAATAATATAAAAACGCTTTTCTTTTTGTTTATAATCCTTTATTTTTTTTATTATATATACAATTTTCTTTTATTAATTTTTGATAAATATTAAAGTTATAATAATATAACCTATAATATACAAATAACTAATAAATTCGTTAATAGAAAAATAATATTATATTAACCTTATTATTTTTATTGTTTTAAATATATTTTCAATTATTTTTATAATATATAAAAAAAAGTGATTTAATTAATTAATAATATACTTTTCCGAAAGGCAAATATATTAATTATAATAAATATATAACAAAATTAAAAAAATGTAAAAAAATATTGTTATTATATTATATAAAAATTAATATTTTTATACATTTATAAAAGGATTTAAATGTTTATAATAATAATAATTGTTAAAATATTATATAAAAACGTTTTTATTCAAAAGAATATATAATATATAAAAAAATAATAGAGTTTTTTATATTAAAAAAAAAGATTAAAATAAAGCTATAAGTTTTGTAATATTAAAAAAGTTATAATAGACTTTTTATTTTATAATATTAATTTAGATATTAATATTGAATTAAATATTAAATATATATGATTTTATTATAATTATCCTTCAATATATTAATTAATTTTAATTATATTTGTTAATAAATAATCTTTTTTAAAATTATCTTTTATTTTTAAAATAAAACAATAAAAGATTTAAAAAAAGAATATAATAAATGAAGATATAATAAATGCTGTTTATATAATAAATAAAAGCTTAACAAAAAGAAAAGGTATTATTTATAGTTTATCGAAATTAGTTTTTATTTCGAAAAAAAGAAAAGCTTTTAATAATAATAAAATTATAAAAATGTCTAATTTAAAGTTTATGGTTTCAAAAACATTATTAAACAAATTTATAAATTTAAAGAATAATGAAATTGTTTCTTTAGATTATCCTTATAGATCTATTAGATTTCGTATTATTGAAAAGTTTAAATTTTGTTTTTATATTAAAAAGTTTATTAAAATAAATTTAATAAATCTTAAGGATTTCTTTTCGGATATTAAAAAAAGATTAGCTTTTTTTATAATTTTAAAAAATATAAAATTAATAAAAAGATTATAAAATGTTAATTATATTTTAATAAAACTATTTAAAAATAAATTTAAATTTTTATAAATAATATTTTAACTTTTTATATTACAATTTCGATTTTTTTAAATTTAATAATTTATTTTTTAATAAAAATTGTATAAATTCGTAAACTAGATTTTTATAATATTATTATATTTATAAATATTTTTAATATTTTAACAATTATAAAAAAAATCCAAATTTTCTTAATAAATCATTATTTAATAATGAATTATTTAAAGTTTTTATAAAAAAGAAGAAAATATCTGTTTTTAAATATTTATTTAATAATATTCAAATAATATCTAAAATTGAATAAATCCTTAAAAAAGTTTCAAAATAAAATAATTAAAATTATAAATTGAATAATAATAAAAATAATATTAATATAAAAATTCCAATAAAAAAATAATATTAAATATTTAAAGTTTTTTTTTTTAAAATATAATATTATTATTTTAATAACGCTTAATTATCTTTTTAATAATTTTTCAATATTCTTTTTGAATATTAAAGATTTTTTTATTATTTTCTAAATATCTTTTACAAATTAATAATTTTTTTATTTAATTAAATATTATATACTTTTTTTTTCTTTTTTTATATATTAAAATACTTTTTATTTTATATTTTGTTTGCTTTTTAATCTTTTTTAATAGCGAAAAGTTATTAATTCTTTAATATTTTATTTATAATTCGAATAATAATATATAAAAAACATTATATATTTTATAAATCAATAATATTTTTAATTTATAAATTTATTCGTTTATTTAACCTTTATTATTTTGAATAGATTTATAAATTTATTAAAATATTTTTTTTTAAATAAAGTTATTTAATATTTTTTATATTTAATATAATTTTCTTTTCTATATATAAAAAATTAGAATTTTATTCGGTTTTCAATATATTATTATAATATTAGATAATTGTATTCTAAACTTTTTTAAATTTTGTTTTTCTATTTAAAGCTTTTTAATCTTTTAAATACAATTAATACTCTTTTTTTTAATATTAGTATTTTTATTAAAATAATTAAATTTTAAATTAATATTATATATTGTTTTTAATTGGGCTTATATTAATCTTTATATAATATATTATATTATATATAAATTTTATAAAGGCTAGAAAGTAATGCTTAATTATTTTAATATTAGTTTATATAATATATTAAATAATATTTCAAATTGTGGTTTTGCTTTTTCAATTTAATTATGGCTGTTGGTTTATAAATAAAATACTGTATAGTTAATTTATATTTTATTTTAAAATAAAATATTAAACTTAATTAAAAATAGTTTAATAAAAATAAATCCTTTATTTAATATATTACTTTTGAAATACCGAAATCCTTAAAAATGTATTTAAATATAATTTCTACTAAATCCAAAATAATTATAATTTTATTAATTGAAATGTATTATAAAAGCTTTATATATCAATTTATAATTACTAATATCAAAAGTTATAAACGTTTTTCTTTAATTTTAAAGATAAAAGATTTATAATAAAATCTATAAAGATTTTTTATTATAGTTTTTATAAAATAAATAATAATTAAATAATATTATAAAACTATTTTTTTATTATTGTTCTTTAATATATAATATAGTTTCTTATATAATTCTCAATATCCTTTAATATACTAAATCAAAAATATTTGGATTTAACAATTTTATTTGTTTTTTGATTGTTTTAATAGCTTTTTATTAGATTATTAAAATATATTTTTAATATTTTTACTTTTATAACTAAATTTGTTGGGATATATACTTTTCTATAATAAATTAATAATTGATTTATATTAATCATTTAGAAATTAATAATTTTTGATTAAACAAAAGCGAAATCTTAAATATTCTTTATTTTAAACAAATTTGTTATTTTTTTAGAGTTTTAATAAAACATTTTTTATAAATTTTATAATCTATTTAAAACTGTTTTATTTTTTATTAATATAATAATTATTTAATATAATATTATTTATTTATAGCTAAATTCAATTTATAATTTAATCTAATTATACAAAAGTAAATTACATCCTTTCTTTTTTAGCAAAAGTTTAAAACATATTTAAAAAAAATAATTTTGCTTATATAGCAATAATTATATTAAAACTATTAATATAACATTTCTTATTTTATTTTATAATATAAATAATATTTCGTTTAATCTAATAATACTATTAGTATAATTCAAATAATATAAAAAGCCATTTGTAGAGTTTAATTTATTTGATTTGTATTTTATTTAAAATCATAAATTGCCAAAATTTCGGTTATTTATATTTGCTTTTTATTAAACTCCTTTTTTATTATAAAATATTACAAAAAGTTATAATTAATTATTATCATTATTATATATTAATTATTAATTATATAATATTACTAATAAATAAAAGTTATATAAATAATTAGAAATTCTTAATTATAAATATAAAAATATTTTTGTTTAATAAAATAAACTTTTTTAAATAAAAAATTATTGAATGCTATTTTTATATATAGTTTTTTTTTATTAATAATATTTAAGAATAATTGTAATATTATATAATCTAAAGCGAATATCAATATATTTATTTCTAAAAGAAAATGTAATAATAAATCAAAATGTTTTAATATAAATATATTAATAAATGCTTTTTTAAAATACTTTAAAAAACATTTTATATTTCTTTTGTTTATTTAAATCTATATTTATTTTTCTATTCTTAATATTTTTTGATAATATTATTATCTCGCTAATTATATACAAATAAAGTTTTAATAAATTATCAATAAAAATTAGCAAATTCTAAGAAAACCTGAACTTTTTATATAATAATTAATATAAACCATTTAATAATCGTTTTTTATTCTTTTTAGTTTTATTTAGATTCTATTATTTAATATAATAAAGTTTAAAAACTTTATTTTAATAATGTAGAATATATATTTCTTTAATTTTGTATATATAGTTTATATTTAATTAAACGTTTAAATATTTGTTTTATATATAATATATAATTTTTTAGCTTTAAAATAGATTAATATATTATTCAAATAAACTATATAAATATTATCTATTAATTTCAATTAATATCTAATTAATATACATTTGAAAAGTTACTAAAGCATTTGTTAATCTAAAAGATATAATAAAATACTTAAATTGCCTATATTTTATTCAAAATACCGTTTTTTATTTATTGTTTGATTATATATGGATTTAATAATAAATATCTCTTTTAAATCTAATTTATAATAAAGATTTTGCTTTACCGCAAATAATTCAATGATTTACTAATAAAAAATAAAAACGTTCTATTTTTTCTAATAATATTATTAAGGTTTTTATAATTAATATAAAACAATAATCTCTATTTTTTTTTAATACAAATATAATAAATGCTTTAATAAAATTAATAAAACAATATATTTATTCTTTTATTTAATATTTTTCTAAATAATTTTATAAAATAATAAATTCTTCGTTAAATAAAGTATAAATAAATTCTTAAAAAAAAATTATATCGAATTATAAATCTATATAATATTCTAAAGAATAATAATCAAATAATAAATCTATTTTTTTATTTACAAAAGCTTTTTATAAATCTTTATATTCTTTAGGAATTGTAGATTTTTTGAAAATGTTTAATATTAGCAATTTGTTTTAAAATTATTCTTTCTAAAATTTTATAAAAAAATAATATATATTTTTGTTCTTTTTTTCATTTTATTATATAATTATTAAATTAAAATAATTTTTATATTATTAATAGATTTTTTTAAAAACAATTATAAAGATTTTTAATTTATATTTGGATTTATAAAATTGTAATTAAGGAAATCCTAAGATAATATTAATATATAAAATATCTAATATCGTTACAATAAAATTATAAATATAAATTCTAAAGATTTTTTAGGCATTTATTATTTTTACAATAAAACGATACTTTTCGAATATAAATATAAAAGTTCTATTTATTAATTGAAATTATATAGATTTTATATATAAAAAAATTTAATTCCATTTTATACATTTAGTTTTACTATATTATATTAATTTTATACTTTTGAATTGATTAAATAGCGTAATATTATAATTTATTTGTTTATATAGAAATTTTATTATAATTATTAAAATAGTTTGCTTTAGTTTTTTTAAATTTAATATTATAAAAACACTTAGAATTTGTATTAAACTTATTCTTTTTTTGTTTTTTTAATAGAAATTATTATATTTTTAATTTTAATATTCATTATTATATTATTAATAGATTATATAATTTTTATAATTAGAAATTTTATATTCTAATTATTAATATTTATAATACGTTTTTTTTTATTAAATTATATTATTAATAAACTAATATATTAATATAATTTTTTTTTATTAATAATCGAAATTGTTCTGTTTTTATAATTGTTTTTTATAAATAAATATCTTTTTTTAGGTTTTTCTTTTTTTTTTAAAAAATTTATTATTTTCAAAAAGTTTATATAGTTTATTTACGTTTTTTAAATTGAATAATTTAAATAATTAAATTATTTTTATTAATAGATTATTATATTAATTTATAAATATATTTTATAATAAATAAAATTAAATTAATTAAAAAATATACTTTATAAATATTATTGAACTTTTCCTTTAAGTTTTCTTCAAATATATTTAAATAAAATACAAAGTTTAAAATACTTTAATATAATATTGTTTTTGTTTAAATAATCCGTTATATAATAAACTATTTATCGATTCTCTTTATTTATAATAATGTTAAATATATATTCTTTAAAATCTTTTTAAAATAAAAAAGAATTATTTATATGGTTTTTATATTATTATTATATTGCTAATAATTGTTTTTTAAAATATTAAATAATATAATCAAAATTTTTTGGTTATTTTAGTTAAAATAATATTCCTAATTATTTTCGAAATATTATATTGGTTTAATAGAAGAATTTGTTAGTTTTATTAATGTTTTTTTTATATACTTTAATAATTTTGGAAATTTGAATGATTTTTATAGATTTATTATAATTTTTTATAATTCCCATTTGTTAAACAATAATAAACAAAAATATAGCGAAGTTTTCGAATTTTTATATATAAAAAGCTTTTATTTTCTTTAAATAACTTTTTCTAATATTTTCTTTATTTTATTTATTTAATTTTAAAATATTTAAAACTGAAAATGAATAACGAAGTTAATTAAAAGCTTTTATTCAAAAAATTATTTATATAAAAACTATTATTATTATAAATAAAACCTTTTATATTATTTTATATTAAAGTTTTAAAAAATATTAATAATACTATTAAAACGTTATTTTAAATATAATATTACTTTAATATTCATTATACTAAATTTTAATTAATAATCTATTTTTAAAAAATAAAATAAAAAGAATTATTAGAAAATATAAATAAAGAATTAATTAATTAAAATTATATAAAAACTTTTTATTGCTTTCTAAAATATATAAATTTTAATTAGATATTTATATTATAATTTGTATTTAATTAATTCTTTAATTAATTTTATAACAATATATTAAAAAATATCTTTTAATTTTTAATATTAAACTATTGAATCTTTTACATTAAAATATTTAAATATTTAAATACTAAGGTTTCGGATAACGATAATGTATCTTAATCTTATCCCTTCCAAATATTGGGGTTTGAGCATAGACGGTCCTAACATATACTGTACTGCAGCATTAGCAATTAACAACTATTTGATATTTCATACGCCATCTTTTATCCGCTTTAATTTCTAATGCCATAGTTATCCGTATCCTCAAAAACTTCTCAAAGGCAACAATATATCGCGATTACGAAACTGCGAAGAAACAAGATCCTTAAAAGTAGCATAGATTGGAAACTTAATAGAGGATTCAATTTAATATCTGAAAAGTGTGATGAATAAGGGTGCACGTGGTATATGAATTATATTATAGTGTGATGTTATAATATAAAATCATGTTCTACCAAGGACTTTTGATAGCTCTATATGCTTGATTTGGAAATAACTCAAAATAATCTTATAGAAGTATCAGGCTCTGCAGGTTCCAGCTTCAAAGATGTGATTCAGTCTTGAGAAGGATAGAGGGTCAAATGGGTATAACTCTTAACCAATACAACGTCAATCATCCCTAAAAGCAACCAATTCGAATCTTTCAGGGCCTGTAAGGGCTTAGTGACCTGAAATAATGCATAAAAAAGCAGTATAATCATTCCATAGTATATACTAACTACTATATTGGGTCGTTAATATACGCCATTGTTATACGGTGGTATACTAATTACAAGTGTGCATTAAATCCAGTGACTTTATTCATGAAATCTACCATAACACGTAAGATCTCCTCTGAATGATCTCCGCTTACAATGCTTAGATGCCTCTTTCCTTTCGCTATATATAAGGTTTTCGGTTCCGGTATGTCCTCAAATGCTTCAATCTGTTCATCAGGAGGCGAGGCGAAATAGCATCAAGTTCGGGGACAATCATCAAAGTTTCTGGCCGGATCATACTCAACAGTGTCTTAGGTCGGAATAGATAAAGTTTTTAGGTATGTTTGCAGTGTCATACGATTGCGGTGGTTGGGGGAAGCACGACTGCCAATCGCAGTCATCAAGTTGTAGAGTTCCAGTCCACCAGGCCCTCCCGACCCCCCAATACCTGTAGGACTTTCTCCTTTGCTGTTGTAAGGAGGGACTGAGAATGCTTCATTGCCTCTCAACTGTGATTGCCTATCCTTGATAAGTTGTTGAAGAACCTTTTCCATTTTATCTTGTTGAAAGAAGCTGAAAATAGGGCACACCATGACGACTGCCTTTATTCGCGGATCCATAGCTGCTGCGCAACCGCTCTCAGTCGCTCCAAGAGACGCTCCCCAAAGGATGATATTCTTCGAATCTACGTGTGGTAACGAAGAGACGTGTGTCACGATATCTGAACAAAAAACTGTGAACAAGGAACTTTGCAGGTGTAAGATGATTGCTGATTATGGTATGCTACACTCACCCAATATATCTTCACATTCGAGCATTGGATTGATGTGATTTCTAGGAAGTCCATCACTCTCTCCGATATTCCGTGAATCATATATCAGTGCGTTATAACCAAAATCTTGGAATCTCCGAGCAACCTTTGGAAAGAGAATTTCTTTCACACAGTTCAACTAAGATTTGGTAAGGAAAGAACACCAAAGTGAAAATATCATAATATGCTAAATCAAAAAATGTACTTACGCCGTGTGTCATTACAACAGCAGGTGCTTTTGCTGCCATTGGATACAAGACTCCCCGGAGAGTAACTCCGTCCAGTGTCTTGTACTCAACCCGAACAGATGGAAGAGCCATATTTCAATAACTCAAGAAGTATGTTTTGGGAAGTTAGAGTCTTGTCTTGGTGGAATATATTGATAACTGTATTCCTTTGATTTGAGGGTTTTAATTTGGCAAGGCAATGAGAGGGTAAGTGAATTGGTAAATGAGTTATATGATGTAGCTGAAAGAAAGAATCATACAGAATGTTATGAATACCAGGAATCATGGATGAGTGAAAACTGAAGATGACGCGAAGGGGTGTTGAATTTATCTCTTTTCTCTGAGGCAGTGATGTGATTGATATTGGCTGCCAAAAGAGCTGGAACCAGCCTCATTTACGACACCCCCACAAAAACGTCCTGTGACATCTCAACTTCCCAAATCCATCCCCCTTCCGCCGTTCAATGACGGTAAGCTCCAAGCTTGAAGGAATATAGTGAGGCCGGCCTAACGTTCCAAACAGGAAGACCGAGGGGGGGTACAGGTGATGATCGTAAAATGGTTTTTCTTACGTGCAGCTCCTTAGCGTGAATGAATATTAAGAGTACGGGTATACGTGTGGCATGATCGTACAACGGGCGGTTCTTTTTACTTGCATACTCGGTAGTCTGATGTGTCTTATATATATGCAGCTCCTTAATGTGGTTCACTTAAACCCCATCCACATATATACTATCCCTCCCAATGTTAAATGATGGATCCTCTCTAATTGGCTTCACCTAAATGATTGAAATCGCTTACACAAACCAGATTTTGGTCTTTTTAGCTAATCTAGGGTAGTATTTAGCAAGTTTTTATTTTTATTTATAGTAAAATCGAAATCGAATAATAAATTTTATTCATTAGATTTATATAAACCAATCTATACTTTAGCATTTATTTAGGGGAGGGAATAGTACTACCTTAGAGTATTAAAAATATAATAATATACTATATTATTTATAGTATATTACTATAAAAACAATATAGCAACTTATTATTTTTTGTAAATATATAGTAGACTTTTATATAAATAATAATTCACATTTTTACTTTAAACTTAATTTATTAATCTTATTATTGATCTTAATATATTTACGTATTAATTAAACTAGGCTTTTTTAAGTATATTACGAAATTTTAATTTATTTAAGCGTATTATTATTAGGACCGTTTACGCTCAAACCCTAATATTTAGAAGGGATAAGATTAAGATACATTATTGTTATTCGAAACCTTAGTATTTAGGTATTTAAACATTTTAATATAAAAGATTTAATAATTTAATATTGAAAATTAAAAAATATTTTTTTAATATATTATTATAAAATCAATTAAGGAATTAATTAAATACAAATTATAATATAAATATCTAATTAAAATCTATATATTTTAAAAAGCAATAAAAAGTTTTTATATAATTTTAATTAATTAATTCTTTATTTATATTTTCTAATAATTCTTTTTATTTTATTTTTTAAAAATAGATTATTAATTAAAATTTAGTATAATGAATATTAAAGTAATATTATATTTAAAATAACGTTTTAATAGTATTATTAATATTTTTTTAAAATTTAATATAAAATAATATAAAAGGTTTTATTTAAAAATAATAATAGTTTTTATAAACAATCTTTTAAATAAAAGCTTTTAGTTAATTTTATTATTCATTTTTAATTTTAAACATTTTAAAATTAAATAAATAAAATAAAGAAAGTATTAAAAAAAGCTATTTAAAGAAAATAAAAACTTTTTATATAAAAATTCGAAAATTTTATTATATTTTTATTTATTATCATTTAATAAATAAGAATTATAAAAACTATAATAAATTTATAAAAATTATTTAAAACTTTCGAAATTATTAAAGTATATAAAGAAAAATATTAATAAGATTAATAGATTTTTTTATTAAATCAATATAATATTTCAAAATAATTAAAAGTATTATTTTAACTAAAATAATTAAAAAATTGATTATATTATTTAATATTTTAAAAAATAATTATTAGCGATATAATAATAATATAAAAATAATATAAACAATCCTTTTTTATCTAAAAAAACTTTAAAGAATATATATTTAATATTATTATAAATAAAAAGAATTAATAATAATTTGCTATATAATAGATTATTTAAATAAAATAATGTTTTTATTAAAACGTTTTAAACTTTATATTTTATTTAAATATATTTAAAAAAAACTTAAAGAAAAAGTTTAATAATATATATATAAAATATTTTTTAATTTAATTTTTTTATTTATTAAAAAATATATCTATAAATTAATATAATAATTTATTAATAAAAGTAACTTAATTGCTTAAATTATTTAATTAAAAAGTATAAATAAACTATATAAACTTTTTAAAAATGATAAATTTTTTTAAAAAAAAAAGAAAAACTTAAAAAGGAATATTTATTTATAAAAAAACAATTATAAAAATAAAACAATTTTAATTATCAATAAAAAGAAAAAATAATTATATTAATATACTAGTTTATTAATAATGTAATCTAATAAAAGAAATATATATTATAAATGTTAATAATTAGAATATAAAATTTCCAATTACAAAAAATTATATAATCTATTAATAATATAATAATGAATATTAAAATTAAGAATATAACGATTTTATTAAAAAAGCAAAAAAAAAAATAAGTTTAATATAAATTCTAAACATTTTTATAATATTAAATCTAAAAAAACTAAAATAAATTATTTTAACAATTATAACGAAATTCTATATAAACAAACGAATTATAATATTATATTGTTTAATTAATTTAGAAATATAAACTAATATAATATAATAAACTAAATATATAAAATGGAATTAAACTTTTTTATATATAAAATCTATATAATTTTAATTAGTAAATAAAATCTTTATATTTATATTTAAAAAGCATTATTTTATTATAAAAATAACGGATATCTAAAAAATCTTTAAAACTTATATTTATAATTTTAATACAGTAATATTAAATATTTTATATATTAATATTTTTTTAAAACTTTTTTAATTATAATTTATAAATCTAAATATAAATTAAAAATTTCTATAATTATTTTTAAAGGAATTTATTAATAATATAAAAATTATTTCAATTTAATAATTATATAATAAAATAAAGAAAAAAATAAAAATATATATCATTTTTTTATAAAACTTTAGAAAAGATAATTTTAACGAATCGTTAATATTAAACATTTTTAAAGAATTTACAATTCCTAAAAAAATATAAAGATTTACAAAAAGCTTTTGTAAATAAAAAAACAGATTTATTATCTAATTATTATCCTTTAAAATACTATATAAACTTGTAATTTAATATAACCCCTTTTTAAGGATTTATTTATACTTTATTTAATAAAAAGTTTATTATTTTATAAAATTATTTAAAAAAATATTAAATAAAAAAATAAATATATTACTTTATTAATTCTATTAAAATATTTATTATATTTGTATTAAAAAAGAATAAAAATTATTATCTTTTATATTAATTATTATCTTTATATCTATTTTAAAGGCTTTAATAATATTATTAAAAAAGATAAAATATCTTTATTTTTTATTAGCGAATTATTGGATTATTTATAGCAAAGCAAAATCTTTATAAAATTAGATTTAAAAAATGTTTATTATTAAATTTTATATATAATTAAATAATAAATAAAAAATAGCATTTCAAACAAAATATAGGTAATTTAAGTATTTTATTATACTTTTCGAATTAATAAACATTTTAATAACTTTTTAAATATATATTAATTAAATATTAATTAAATTAATAAATAATATTTGTATAATTTATTTGAATAATATATTAATTTATTTTAAAAATAAAAAATTATATATATCATATATAAAAATAGATATTTAAATATTTAATTAAATATAAATTATATACGAAATTAAAGAAATATATATTTTATATTTATTGAAATAAAGTTTTTAAAACTTTATTATATTAAATAATAGAATTCGAATAAAATTAAAAAAAATAAAAATAATTATTAAATAGTTTATATTAATTATTATATAAAAAATTTAGATTTTCTTAGGATTTGCTAATTTTTATTAATAATTTATTAAAGTTTATTTGTATATAATTAATGAAATAATAATATTATTAAAAAATATTAAGAACAAAAAAATAAATATAGATTTTAAATAAACAAAAAAAAGTATAGAATATTTTTAAAAACATTTAAAAAGGCATTTTATTAATATATTTATATTAAAACATTTCAATTTATTATTATATCTTTTTTATAAAAACAAATATATTAGTATTTGCTTTAGATTGTATAATATTATAACTATTCTTAGATATTATTAATGAAAAAACTATATAAAAATAGTATTCGATAATTTTTCATTTAAAAAAGTTTATTTTTATTAAACAAAAGTATTATATTTTATAATTAAAAACTTTTAATTATTTATACAACTTTTATTAATTAATAATATTATATAATTAATAATTAATATATAATAAAATAATAACTAATTATAACTTTTTATAATATTTTATAATAAAAAAAAAGTTTAATAAAAAATAAGTATAATAAACTGAAATTTTAATAATTTACAATTTTTAGATAAAATATAGATTAAATAAATTAAACTTTATAGATAATCTTTTGTATTATTTGGATTATATTAATAATATTATTGGGTTAAATAAGATATTATTTATATTGCAAAACAAAATAAAAAATACTACTATATTAATAACTTTAATATACTATTATTATATAAGCAAAATTATCCTTTTTAAATATATTTTAAGCTTTTATTAGAAAAGAAAGAAGTATAATTTATTTTTATATAATCAGATTAAATTATAGATTAAATTTAATTGTAAATAAATAATATTAATATTAAATAATTATTATATTAATAAAAAAAAATGGTTTTTAAATAAATTATAGAATTTATAAAAAATGCTTTGTTAAAACTTTAGAAAAATAATAAGTTTGTTTAAAATGAAGAATATTTAAAGTTTTGTTTTTTGTTTAATTGAAATTATTAGTTTTTGAATGATTAATGCAGATTAATTATTAATTTATTGTAAAAAAGTATATATTTCTAATAAATTTAGTTATAAAAACGGAGATATTAAGAATATATTATAATAATTTAATAAAAGGTTATTAAAGTAATCGAAAAATAATTAAAGTTGTTAAATCCAAATACTTTTGGTTTAGTATATTAAAAAACATTAAGAATTATATAAAAAGCTGTATTATATATTAAAGAATAATAATTAAAAGATATAATTTTTATAATGTTATTTAGTTACTATTTATTCTATAAAAATTATAGTAAAAAATCTTTATGGATTTTGTTATAGATTTTTTACCTTTAAAATTAAAGAAAAACGTTTATAATTTGGTATTAATGATTGTAGATTGATATATAAAGCTTTTGCAATATATTTTAGTTAATAAAATTATAATTGTTTTGAATTTAGTAGAAATTATGTTTAGATATATTTTTAAGAATTTTGATGTTTTTAAAAAGTATAATATTAAATAAAGAATTTATTTTTAGAAATCATTTTTGGTTAAATTTAATGTTTTATTTTAAGATAAAATATAAATTAATTATAGTATTTTATTTATAAATCAATAATCAAATTGAAAAGCAAAATTAAATTTTGAAATATTATTTAATATATTATACAAATTAATATTAAAATAATTAAATATTACTTTTGGTTTTTTATAGAATTTATATATAATATAATATATTATATAAAGATTAATATAAACCTAATTAAAACAATATATAATATTAATTTAGAATTTAATTATTTTAATAAAAACGCTAATATTAAAAGAAAGAGTATTAATTGTATTTAAAAGATTAAAAAAGCTTTAAATAGAAAGAATAAAATTAAAAGAATTTTAAAATATAGTTATTCAATATTATAATAATATATTGAAAACTAAACAAAATCTTATTTTTTATAATATATAAAAAAAAATTATATTAAATATAAAGAATATTAAATAGCTTTATTTAAAAAAAAATTATTTAATAAATTTATAAATCTATTTAAAATAATAGAAATTAAATAAAAATGAATAAACTTATAAATTAAAAATACTATTAATTTATAAAATATATAACGTTTTTTATATATTATTATTTAAACTATAAATAAAGTATTAAAGAATTAATAATCTTTTATTATTAAAAAAAATTAAAAAACAAATAGAATATAAAATGAAAAATATTTTAATATATAGAAAAAAAGGAAAAGATATATAATATTTAATTAAATAAAAAAAATTATCAATTTATAAAAGATATTTAGAAAATAATAAAAAAATTTTAATATTTAAAAAATATTGAAAAATTATTAAAAAGATAACTAAGTATTATTAAAATAATAATATTATATTAAAAAAAAAAAAAAAAATTTAAATATTAGTATTATTCTTTTTGTTGGAATTTTTATTAATATTATTTTTATTATTATTTAGTTTTTATAATTTCAATTATTTTGTTTTTAAATTTTTTTAAAGATTTGTTTAATTTAAATATTATTTAAATATTATTAAATAAATATTTAAAAATAAATATCTTTTTCTTTTTTATAAAAACTTTAAACAATTTATTATTAAATAATAATTTATTAGAAAAATTTGGATTTTTTCCATAATTGTTAGAATATTAAAAATATTTGTAAATATAATAATATTATAAAAATTTAATCTACAGATTTATATAACTTTTATTGAAAAGCAAATTATTAAACTTAAAAAAATTAAAATTATAATACAAAAAATTAAAATATTATTTATAAAATTCAAATTTATTTTTAAATAGTTTTATTGGAATATAGTTAATATTATATATTCTTTTTATTAATTTTATATCTTTTAAAATTATAAAAAAAGTTAATCTTTCTTTAATATTCAAAAAGGAATTCTTAAAATTTATTAAACTTATTTTAATAAACTTTTTAATATAAAAACGAAATTTGGACTTTTTAACAATACAAAATCTAATAAATCTATAAAAATAATTTAAAAAAAATAATTTCACTATCCCTAAATTTATAAATTCGCTTAATAACGTTTTTGGAATCGCAGATTTTAAACTAGACATTTTTACAATTCTACTATTATTAAAAGCTTTTCTTTTTTTCGAAAACAGAATTAATTTCGATAAACCACAAATAACACCTTTTCTTTTTTCTAGGTTTTTATTTGTTATATAAACAATATTTACTATATCTTTATTTATTATATTATTTTCTAAATCTTTTATTATTTTATTTAAAAGCAAAAAATAATTCTAAAAAAACTATTTTATTAATAAATATAACTAAATTAATCAATATATTAAAAGATAATCTATAACAAAACAATATACATTTAATATTTAATTTAATATTAATATTTAAGTTAATATTATAAAATAAAAGATTATTATAGTTTTTTTAATATTATAAGATTTATAGTTTTATTTTAATCTTTTCTTTTATAATAAAAAACTCTGTATCTTTTTTGTATATATATATATATATTCTTTTAAATAAAATGTTTTTATATAATGTTTTAATGATTATTATTATTATAAAATATTTAAATTCTTTTATAAATATATAAGAATATTAATTTTTGTATATAGTATAATAACAATATTTTTTTACATTTCTTTGATTTCGCTATACATTTGTTATAATTAATATATTTGCTTTTTAAAAAAGTATATTATTAATTAACCAAATTACTCTTTTTTGTATATTTATAAAAATAATTAAAAATATATTTGAAATAATAAAAATAATAAGATTAATATAATATTATCTTTTTATTAGCGGATTTATTAATTATTTATATATTATAGATTTATATTATAACTTTAATATTACCGAAAATTAATAAAAGAAAAATTATATATATATAATAGAAAAGTAAAGGATTATAAACAAAAAAAAAACATTTTTATATTATTAAAATTAATTTTATTTGCTTTTTTATTTAATAGAAATTCTTAATCGCTTTTTATTTATTTTGATAATTATATATTCTTATAAATTATATAATAGATTAAAATGATAATAGCGTTATATAAGCTATTGGTTTTCTTTACATTCCAATTGTAAATATTAAAGCGATTTGAAACGAATCTTTTTAAAAGGAAAAGTATTTGTTAGAACTATTTATATTTAAACTTTAATATTTAAAAGGGATAAGATTAAAATACATTATTATTATCTAAAATCTTAGTATTTAGATATTTAAATTTTTTAATATAAAAGATTTAATAATTTAATATTGAAAGTTAAAAGATATTCTTTTAATATATTGCTATAAAGCTAATTAAGGAATTAATTGAATATGGATTGTAATATAAATACCTAGTTAAAATCCGTATATTTTTAAAAGGTAATAAAAAGTTTTTATACAATCTTAACTAGTTTGATTCTTTATTTATACCTTCTAACAATTATTTTATTTAGGTATATTCAGGTATATTTATTAGAAAAAGGTTTATCATACTAGCATTCCGCTTAGTACGATATATATATATATATGTTATATATATCACTTTCCAATAATAGTATTTAAAGCTATTTAGACGTCGACTAATCATATAAAATAACCATTTAGAATAAACGATTATTTAATTAGAATAAAAAATTGAAAGGAATAAATTATACGTAAATTATAATACAATGTAGATGCTTACTATTATACGTATAAAATACCTACTATAATATAATTTGACGTAAATATACAATAATATGGTATGTTGCCATATTTAATTTCTGATACCCTAGGGCTAGCCAGAAATTTAAAAGGGTATTCTATAGCTATAGCAGACCTTGGTTCTTTGAAGATGAATCCAAATTCCAGCATCAACTCCCTGGCCAGATAGAAAAAAAGCAACATTAATCAATCTGCAGGTTGTGCTGGGAGAGGGGATTGGGATTAATTACTCGGGTCCCCAGAGCCTCATCTCTGCCTCTTAATTGCAATTTTCTATATGCATGATCATCATAAATGGAGCGAGTGGGCTTCTCGAGAAAACATGACTATGTATCTGCAACGTCATATCACAACGTTAACAGAGTCTCAATCAACCTTCCTTGTTTTTCACGTATCGCATGAGAAGAGGAGAGGGATACAAATGCCATCATCGTAAGCATATAGAGGTATTGGTGGCAATCGACAATGACGAGATAAGACATTCTCACCATGCAGTGACTGAAAGACTGTCGTCAGCGTATAATCGCTGATATGGAATTTCAAGGGTCACCAGAATATGCTCTTGACAATTCCCAATTCCGCCTACATAAGAAGCTGGCAGGCACATGAGAATTCCCTCACTGCCAAATCCTTCTTAAACCACTTCATTCTGTATACACAACGGCAGCCAGTAGGTTAGAAAGACCAAAATGTCTCAAAATTCTCAAGAGCCTATCGCTATTGTTGGCTTTGCATGCCGGCTCCCAGGCGGCAACACCAACCCAAAGAAACTCTGGGAGTTTCTTGAGAGAGGAGGTATTGCCTCAAACAAAGTACCCAAATCAAGATTCAATGTAGATGGGCATTGGGATGGCCCTCAAAAGCCATGCACTATGCGACCATGTGGTGGTATGTTTCTCGAAGATATCGATCCTGCGGATTTCGATGCTTCATTTTTTCAGATCTCACGGACCGAGGCAATTTCCATGGATCCAAATCAGCGTCAGATGCTTGAAGTGGTTTTCGAAGGACTTGAAAACGCTGGTATCCCATTAGAGAGCATTAATGGTGCTCCAATTGGATGCTTTGTAGGATCATATCAGTCAGGTGGGTATATTTTATTCTTCGCCCACCTTGGTGAAATTGAACATACTGAGATACTTCAGACTATTGCGACATGCAGAACAGAGACCCTGAAGATAGAGCAGCGGGAGTCACTATTAATGCAGCTCGTGCAATCTTGGCTAATAGATTAAGTTATTTCTTGAATGTTAAGGGACCAAGGTGAGAAGTTGCATAGGAAACATACTTCACTGAAACTAACGCATTATTTTGCCAGTATGACAATCGCTACCGCTTGCTCTGGTAGTCTTGTAGGTCTTGATGTAGCTTGCCGATATCTTCATTCTAGAGAGATCAACGCGGCTATTATCGCAAGCAGCAACCTCTACCTGAATCCAGAGCATGGCATGGATCTTGGATCAGTAAAAAATACTCATTCACCTACTTCACTATGCCACACATTTGATATCGATGCCGATGGGTACGTCAAGGCCGAAGCAGTGACTAGTATCATTGTTAAACGACTCTCCGACGCCATTCGTGATAGAGATCCTATCAGAGCTGTTATCCGAGGTTCTGCCACTAACAGTGATGGAAGAACGCCTGGAATTGCCAGTCCAAGTGCAGAGGCACAGTCCGCAGCCATAAGAGCAGCTTATGCCAATGCAGGCATTACTAATTTGAATGATACAACATACCTCGAGTGCCACGGCACAGGGACACAAGCTGGAGATCCTATTGAAGTAGAAGGCGCTGCTGCTGTATTCTCGGCGACGCGTTCAACAGATAAGCCCCTCATCATTGGCTCTGTAAGTAAACTTTATGTCCTTTTGAGAATACCTACTGAATCCTCGTCAAGATTAAAAGCAATATAGGACACTCTGAGCCATCAGCAGGTATATCGGGCATCTTGAAGACTGTTATGGCTATGGAAAATGGAATCATTCCGGGAAATCCGACTTTCATAAAGCCTAGTCCAAAGAGTAAGCAGACTTCCCCGTGATTTGGTTTCTCTTGCACCATGTTATTGCTAATACTAATACGAATATAGTCGATTTTGCCGGCCTTAAAGTGAAGGCTAGCCGTGGTGCGATACCCTGGCCTGAAACTTCTATCCGTCGAGCAAGTCTTAATTCATTCGGATATGGAGGATCCAATGCACATGTCATCTTAGAGCAGCCCAGCTTCCCTGATGGACCGCATCATACCACTTCGTATTTGTCTGATAGCGATGACTTTACTTTGGATGACGATGACTCAGAGCATCCGTATACACTAATTGTCTCAGCCAACGATAACGCTTCATTGAAGGCTAACAACAAGGCACTGTGCAATCACATGATCAACCCAGGTGTAAAGGCCAACCTTGAAGATTTAGCATACACACTTTCAGAGAGGAGAACAAAATTATGGCATCGGGCATACATCACCACACGAAACACCAATATAGACGAATATGATTTTGTGGTAGGAAAAAAGATACCAGAAGCCTTAAGGATTGGGTTTGTTTTTACTGGTCAGGGTGCACAGTGGCCTCAAATGGGCAAAGATTTATTACAATTCTTTCCATCGACATAGAAAATACTCAAGGATCTCGACGACGCACTGCAGAGTATTCCAGATCCTCCAAACTGGTTCTTATTACGTGAATTGACCGAGGTTCGCACCGCCGAGCATTTCCGTCAACCCGAATTCTCACAGCCACTTGTCACAGCACTTCAACTATGCATCATAGAAATACTTCAAAGATGGGGTATCAAACCTCAGAGCGTGGTTGGCCATTCGTCTGGAGAGATTGCAGCTGCATATGCGGCCGGTTTTCTCGACCAAGCCACCGCTATTAGAGCAGCTTACTACAGAGGCCGTGCTGCCGTAAACCGAAAGCACGAGGCTGACAGTGATGTTGGTATGTTGGCAGTGGGCTTGGGGGCAGAAGCACTCTCACCATACCTAGAGAAGCACACAGGTCAAGCTTGGATTGCATGTTTCAACAGTCCTAGAAGTTTGACTGTTTCTGGCAAGCTCAATGCTCTGGAACCACTGGCGCAAGAGCTAAAAGCCGATGGTCATTTTGCCAGACTTCTACAGGTCGACCTTGCCTATCACTCTGAACTTATGGGGGTGATTGGCGAGGAGTACGAGGAGCTTCTAAAGACCAACTTTGCCTGTCTTGGTGGGTCATCAGATGTGACGATGTTTTCTTCGGTCACCGGATCAAAGAAAACTGCCACTGCTGATGCTTTATATTGGAAAACAAATATGATTTCGCCGGTACGCTTCGATGAGGCACTTAGTGGGATGCTTTCAGATGAGAATGCTCCAAAATATCTGATCGAAATTGGTCCATCTGGAGCACTTGCAGGCCCTGTATCCCAGGTTTTGAAGTCATTGCCCGATGATACCAGCATCTCTTACAGCCCTTCATGGTCTCGAGGTCAAAATGCAGGCAAAACTATTTTCGAACTGGCAGGACGCTTATTCGTCGCTGGCCATGACATCATTTTCACAGATGTCAACCAGTATACTGATACCAAGACCATTATTGATCTCCCTAACTACACCTGGAATCACTCAGTCAAGTACTGGCATGAAAATAAAGCGAGCAAAGATTGGAGATTCAAGCAATTCCTTAATCACGATTTACTGGGAAGCAAAATCATCGGTACAACGTGGAAATCGCCAACGTGGCGAAAGCTCTTGAATCTTGCTGATGTTCCATGGTTGAAAGACCACAAGATGGGCTCGGACATCTTGATGCCTGGATCCGGATTCATCGCAATGGCCGTGGAAGCATTGTATCAAAAGACGCGTTCCAACGCCCCCATGGAGACAGTCATTAGTTCCCCAAATGAGCTAAGCTACCAATTTAAAAATATCAGGTTCGACAAAGCCTTGGTGCTGGAGGATGATAAAGAGTCAGCTGTACTACTAACAATGACCCAGCAATATGGTAGTAAGGATTGGCAAGAATTTCGCATTTTTTCAACAACGGATGACCTTTTGATCGAACACTGTTCGGGTTTAATCCGTCTGCAAGATCCTGTTGATGAGATGCTGGCAGAGTCCGATAGCTCACCTCTTAATCACCCAACACCTGGCAAAGTTTGGTATAAGGCTCAGGCAGAGGCCAGCTATAGCTTCGGTCCCAGCTTCCAGAAATTGCTCAAGGTCGAATCCACCAGCGGCCAACGGCAATCTCGAGCTCAAGTATCGTTAGTAGAGCCAGAATCAAAATGGTCTCCACAATCCCATTACCCAATTCACCCAGCATCTATAGAAGGATGCTTCCAGACAGTTACCCCTGCTCTATGGGCAGGAGAGCGCAGCTCAGTGAATGCCGTTTTGGTCCCATCAATCATTGATGAACTCACAATCAACAGTGTTCCTACTGGTCTCAAGGAAGGTCTTTCGCTCGCCACATCAGAATACTCCGGTCGTGGTCGCCTTCAAGAAGCTAAGAGCTACTTCGGTAACTGCTCCGTATACCACCCCGAAACTGGCGCGCTACTTTTGCAAATATCTGGCCTTCGCTTCGCTAAGTTAGATATGGGAATTAAGCCAGACCCCCATGTGTTCGACTGCATTTCATGGAAGCCAGACATCACCTTCTTTTCCCAAGAGCAGTTGGTTAGTCTCGATACCAACAATTCAGATGCTCAAATGGACACAATCATTAATCTGATTGCGCACAAGAAGCCTGCATTAAGAATTCTTGAATTCAATATCAGCATTAATGAGATGAAATCTATATGGCTTGAGTCTGAAGATTCATTTTCAAGATCTGCTTATATCCAGTACGATTTTGCTACGTACAATTCCAAAGAGCTTGTTAGCATTAAAAACAAGTATCAGGGCAAGGTTAACACATCATTCGTCCTTGTGAATCACACTATAGAATCTGTTGATTTGCCACAAGAAGCAATTTATGATCTTGTCATTTTGAAAGTTGCCAAAGCTCCAGTGGTCGACCAAAGCCTGAATGAAACAATCAAATATGTTAAATCCCACCTTGCTAGCAAAGGTTACGCGCTTGTAGTGCAGAAATCCGGGTCACAATCGAACGTCAACTCTGTGAATACTCCTCCTGTTGAAGAGAAGTCTGAATCGCCATTATCAGCAGGGTCACCTCAAACGCCGCGGATTTCAGCCGATAATTCTGAATATAACGTTACGGAAATTGCTAGCCCCGGTATGCCAAGCACAGATAAATTCAGCCAGTTTAAGGAAAAGCCCCTCGAGTCCGATGTCACTATTGCAGGGGTTACACAACGACTGTCAGACCCCGAAGTATTACTGGAAGCACTGAAAGTGAATGGAATTAGTTCCGTTTTGCAGTTTGCTAGCAAACATGAGAGTTCAGCATGGTCTCTGTACACTCATGAATTTGACGACAAGTACCAGTCGCAGCCTAAGAATTTGAGTGTCGTGCGGTTTTCGGAGACTACCCCATCTTTAGATTTGTCTCTCAAGGCAGCGTTAGAAGCCTGCGGATGGAACATCACAGAATTAGCGTACTCATCAAACGAAATCGCCGAAACAGGAACAGTGGTACTGGTTCTGGATGAGCTTTACGTTCCAGTACTAACCAAAATCAATGAAACTCAGTGGGAAGCTCTCAAATTGCTCATAAGTTCCGGAAACCAACTTCTCTGGGTCACTAAAGGCGCACAATACAAGGTAACCGACCCAGATAATGCTCTTGTTCACGGTATATTCCGCGTGGCTTGCAGAGAAGATACTAGCGTCAAACTTAGTGTTTTGGACGTCGAGTCAAGTACAGGTGCTGCCACGAATTATGCTATCGAAACAGTCCTCAAATCGCTCCACGTCAACCAGCCAGACTCTGAAGCCGTGGTTGAGACAGAGTTCGTAGAACGCAACAGCATTCTGTACGTGCACAGAGTTGTTCCAGATCTTAAAATCAACGAGTTTAAGAGGGCCGAGAGAGAAGGCGCAGAGTCTGTCCTCAAAGGTTTACACGAGACCGAATCAGCTGTGCAGTTGAGAGCCGAGCACCTGAGAACCTTTCAGGGCCTCACATGGGTTGAAACTGCTGTTGGAGAGGTGCCAGTAGAACCTGGAAAAATCGAGGTCGAGGTGGAGGCTGTGGGTGTCAACTCCAAAGACGTAGCTGTAATCATGGGCGTTATTCCAGAAAACGAGTATACCACTGGATACGAAGCAGCCGGTGTTGTGAAGCGACTCGGGCCAGGAGTCACAAGATTCAAGGTTGGAGATCGCGTCTGCTTCTTGAACAGTGGAAGCTATGTCAATCGTCTCCAGGTTGGTATCGACAGAGCTCATATTATTCCAGATTCCATGAATTTTGAAGATGCGGCGACCATTCCTTCGGTGTACTTGCGTTCTATTTATTCCCTCTACGATATTGCCAATCTGAGAGAAGGGCAGTCACTACTTATTCACTCCGCATCTGGTGGTGTTGGAATTGCATGTATCCAACTGGTACAATACAAGAAAGCCGAGATTTATGTCACTGTTGACACAGAAGAAAAGCGCAAATTCTTAACCGAAAACTATGGCATTCCACCATCCCGCATGTTTTCTTCCCGTAACACAAAGTTTGCCAAGCAGATTTTGAGTGCAACCAGTGGTCTCGGTGTCGATGTAATCATCAACTCCCTTGAAGGAGAATTGCTCAATGTCTCGTGGAAAATCGTAGCTGATGGTGGTACTATGTTCGAGATCGGAAAGAAAGACATCATTGATCTTGATACATTGTCCATGGAGCCATTCCACCGAAACTGCTCATTCAGGGCGATGGACTTCTCTTGCACTGAAAATATTGTAGATCCATTGATTGAAAGGTATGTTGTCCCTACTAGAGACCCTTCTTGTGAGTTGTGATTCTTGATCTGATTATAACTCTCTGTTACAAAATTTAGATTGCTACACCAAATTTTTGAATTATTAGATGGTGGCCATATCAAACCCATTCACCCAGTTACTGTGTTTGGGTTCGATAACATTCCAGCAGCACTAGAATACATCCATAGTGGTCGACAAATTGGTAAAGTCGTTGTCTCCGATAAAGGCAAGAAGTTGCAGGTGCCTATTAGGCCAGCAACACGCAAACTTACTCTTCGATCTGACGCTTCCTATCTTATCGTTGGTGGTTTGAAAGGGCTGTGTGGCTCCCTGGCTATCCACATGGCGCGGCACGGTGCTAAGAACATCATTGCATGCAGTAGAAGTGGTATCAATGATATTGCGTCACAGAAGATTGTAGCGAACTGCCTTGCATATGGATATAAGATTGTGGACGCTCAAGGCGATGCTACCAGCGTTGATCCCATGAGCAAAGTTTTTAAAGATGCATCACCACAAATTGCTGGAATCATCCAAGGTGCTATGATTCTTAGAGACAGACCCTTGGAAACAATGACGCTGGATGACTACCACAATGCTCTTCACGCCAAGATCAATGGAACTTGGAACCTCCATAATATTTCACAGGAACAGAAAGAGTCACTCGACTTCTTCACTTTGCTATCTAGTATATCCGGTATTGTCGGCAACAAAGGACAGGCCAATTATTCTGCAGGAAACACATTCCTGGACGCCTTTGCCCACTATCGTCAATCACTTGGCCTTCGGGCAAATTCTGTTGACCTAAGTCTCATTGAGGATGTAGGCTGGGTGGCGGAACAAGACGGGTTCGATTCCCGTTTCGACAAGAGACAATGGACGCCTGTAACAGAGAATACGTTACGAAAGATCCTGAGCTATTCCATTCTTCAACAAGACGAGAAATTACCACTTAATGCAAGTAGCACTACCCAGTTGATCGCCGGTATTGGATTTCCACTTCCCCAAGATTCTGATCTCGTCCATGAAGGAAGATTTGGGTATCTCCTTCAGAATGCAGGGAATGGAGCGGATAAAGATAGTGACGCGAGCCATGGGGATGAGACAATCCAAGCGTTCCACATCATGCGCAAACCAGGAGCTGACAAGGGAGCGTTAGTCAAAATATGTGTGGAGGTGATTGCAGTGCAATTCACCAAGGTTTTACGATTGGAGACCGAGATTGAGACGGCCAAACCACTGACATCATATGGATTGGATTCGCTCGCAGCAATTGAGCTGCGAAATTGGATTCGTATAGAGCTTGGAGTGAAACTGACATCTTTTGAAATTACTAGTGCAAGTTCGCTCATTGCACTATGCGAAATTCTGGTGTCAAAGCTTCGATAGCGATGGTTTATTGATAGTTTTGGATCTTAAGCAATCTATATACCTTCTTTATACTTCTCTTTTTTCAGTCACTTCGTGTGATTCTTCTGTCATGACAACTTATCTGAAGATTTTTAGGCAAGACCGTATTCATATGAATTTATCCATCTGCAAAGAACATGATTATTAATGATTAAATCATTCAAATAAGCTTAAATATTCAGATAGATTGAAACTTTCAAAAGAGTTGAGAATTTCAAATGGATTAAGGCTTTCAAGCGCTTAAGGAGGAATGTTCACCGCGTTAACGAGAAGCTTAAGTATAAAACTAGAATTTGAAGGCATTCAGATAATCAAATCAAGATCCGATGGTACCAACATCCTGTGGAATTGCATATAATTATACAGTATCAGTATTGATTTCAGTTAATATATAGTAGGCCAGAGGGCGTATGTGTATATAGTATTATAGTAGTATGGTATATAAATGATATATACATCCTCTAGTCGGCTTCATCTGAATGGTTGAAATCGCTTGCACGGACCAGATTTTTAGCCAATCCAGGGGAGCATTTAGCAAGTTTTCATCCTGACTCCGCGGCAAAATCGAAATCGAATGATAAATTGGATTCGCTAGATTTATATGGACCGACCCATACTTCAACGTTTATCTACCTACGGAGTTCCATCGGTATTAGGATAATCAAATCAACCGAATATATTTCACGATATGGTAAGAATTCTAGTGAACAAGCCTAAAGTGAAAGAGAGGGAGCATTATGTAATAAAGGCCTTATATAATGCCTTATATATAAAACATCACTTTTATTATGAAAATCTATTTATAATAAAGTGAAAATTAAGGTTATTTCAAAGAATTTAAAGCGAATATTTACTATATAGTAAAGAATTTATAAATTTAAGTTTAAATTTTTACTATAAAATTATATTTATAATTTCAATATAATATTCCAAAATTTTGTTAATTGCTATTTATTTAAGTATACTTTTAAAATCTTTCTTTAATATTTTTATTATGAATTTAATAATCTAATTTTAACTTTTTTTATGAAATTAATTATTAAATGTGTCGGGATAATCACGTGATGCGCCAGGCTTCGCGCTAACGCCTCGGCATTCTACATAGTCGTCGATTCATAGCTTTTAGATAGTGATCCTTTAGAGTAATAACAACGTATTTTATGATATACCCATTATTGACTTTCAACCGCACCGAGTTAAACCAACACCTATATTTATATAAGCAATTAAAGTATATTAATATATATTATCATTTTATTTAAAATCTTATAAAAAACATTTAGTTAATATTAGCTATATTAATATAAGTAATATAGCTACAGATAAATTAATAAAACTATATACAAAAGTAATATTTGAAAAATTCAAGAATATATTAAAGCTTCAAAACTAATTATTGAAATTGAAAAGAGTAAGCTTTTTGGGGAAGTATTAAAAGTTGTGGTATATACACTAAAACTATTGTGTATATATCACTTCCATTTCATAATTAGATTTTAGCTTTATATAATCAATCTACATAGTCAATAATACATGCATTCCATTAGCCTGCTTCTTTGCTGTGAACAATATCTAATATATTATTTTTAATTTTAACTTTTTTATATCCAAAAAAGGGAAATTCATATAAATTAGGAAATATATACGGAATTCTACAAAATTTTGTATACAAAATTTAAAGCCGAAATAATGCTAGAACGAACTAAAATTTAATAAGGTTATTGTGTCTATTGTCTGTAGTTTAGCTATAGAGAATAATACAACTCTATAGCCCAACTCTACAGCCCAACTCTACATTGGAATAATAGGACTCCACTCCGTACGAAGTGAAGACTTTTATTCTGGATTGTCCTAAAAAGCCGCTAGAAACCAATCAAGAATCATGAAGTAGATGGGTGGGAAACGCATCTACTTCATTGGAACCTCCACTGACATGCAAGTACATCTCTTTTGGACGACGCTTGCTGCCCCTATCGCCATAAGGGATTTAGAAGCCATCAATACAACAGATAGTACCATGCTATTAGTTAGTTCTGTGTTACGCAAGGTACTACCTAGGTTATAACCCCGATGTTGTTGGGATTTAGGATTGCATTTTCAGATGCCCTTTCTTTGTGTCACAAAAATGATTGAGCTTTATTTAGAGTGGAGGATTGACTATGTCAATCGTCGCAGGTCACAAAATCGTATTGCACAACGCAAGTTTCGTGGTGAGTGCTTTTTATATGTATATTTATCACTAGCTTCTGGAACGAAATAAAAGAATGATAACCTAACAATACCAGAATCACGAAAGAAGTCAAAAATTTCACACGATCATAGGAAGCACCCTCCATCTAGCGGAGGTTGTTATTCAACCATTGAAACAGATTCAATAGGTGCTCCAGATCTCCAAAATTCCACAGTCCTTGGCATCAACCCACCTAATAATTTCGTTGAAACAATCATTTCCATCGAAAAACCCGACAGTTCAGCGACTGGCTCACCAAACCTTGCGCCTAACGATGATACTTCAAGGATAGAAAACATCAGTTTTGTAGACAGCCTTATATCCGGTGACAACATCTCGCTTTCGACACCACAAATAACCAATTTTCAATCAAAGTTTGACCAAGAGTTGGAGTTTGTCCTACCGTACGCTTCTGAAACTGCGTATACTAATGCGAGGGGTTTAGACAATTTTGATTTGTATGAGCCCCTCATCAGCGGTGCCTTTCCAACTACCCATTCAGATATAGCGCGGTACGGTAGTCCGGGACATGCGTCAATTCCCCCCTCAGCCATGAACCTAACACACGGTGGCGGAATTTCGAGAGAAATGAGCTTCGTTGAATTCCCGAGAGAATCTCCCACAGCGAACTTACCCATAGAAAATGGACAGAGCAAGGGCTGGCTCAATCCTCTACACATCGCCGCGCGTCGAGGACACGAAGCAATTGTTCGCACTCTAATCTCACACAACATCGATTGCAACGAGACAGATAGCGATTCAAGAACAGCCCTAATACACGCATCTATTGATGGACACGAGCCCGTGGTTCGTTTGCTCCTTGCGCATGGAGCTCGCATCAGTGATGTAGATCGAAGGGGACGATCGGCGTTATATCGGGCTACAATGAACCAACATGAAGCCGTTTTACGATTACTCTTGTGGGAATATGATAAGAGGGAATGGGAACAGGGAATTGATGCTTATGATGATATGGGTTGGACGGCCTTGCATATTGCAATAGAGAAGGGTTTCGATGTGGGAGTTCAATTGCTATTGGCGAGTGGAGCTGATTTGAATGCTAAGGCGTGCAAGACTTGTAATGGTGACGATTACAAGGATGATAGTAGAATAATACAAGCTGCGTAGCTTTGTACGTGTAAATGATAGTATAAATATGCAAATGGAGGATAATTTCTGATACTCGAGCGGCTGCGGAACAATCCTAGATCTGGATTAGACTGAACCATCAAGACTTTGTCATTCTGTCTCGCACATTCTACAAACATCGACATGATCTAAGAGATCTTGCAAAAAGCACATATTTCATGAGCTCGCCGGAATTCTAAACCGATCAAATTAGCCACCAGACATGCCAGTACATCGAAAATTTACAAATAGGGAACTTCCAACTGCGTGTTCGGATGACTTAGCTCGAGTTCGATGACCTCAGAAACCAATCATGCACCAACCAGTCGGCTTGCGCCAAGAAGAAACTGCGACTCGAAGACAGATCGCTGGTAAGACGATGACACTTCTCAAGACAATGGGAACATCGACAGGAATCTCTCTAATCTGGCTGCTCTCTTATGTATTGAGCCAATTTTCTATATTCAAAACCAGCGCCAGAGAACTTGAACGGGTTCAAGACATCCTAACGGCCCAAAGTATGGAAGGTCGCAAAATATCTGGAACATCAAAATCCGCCGGTCTTACGAAAACCATTACCTATACAAACCAGTGGATATTGCCAGCCCCAGCCATCATCGGGAGGAATTTCAATGTGTGGGGGTGAGATTATATTCTCACACGTGAACCCATCCAGCGACTGATATTGCCCAGCCCGAGAAAAAACCAACCGGAAGTCCTCTCCGCGTCTTAGAGATGGATGATCGAGGCACGGTGATTGGGATCATATAGTGAGGAACAATACACAATCAAATTCCCGAATGGAAAAGCAAAGAAGTGAGAGAATCAGCCCATCGATCTCGTCATATCACTCACTGTCCGCTTGACTGAGAAATGAGGATAATGCATAATTGTATACATGATCCCCTATTGAAAAGTATCATCGTTCGTCTCTTATTGATCAATCAGCATGATGTCCTCGCATCGTCGTAAACCACAAACTAGAAATAACGCACATATCACATTTCCCAACTCCCAGCCGCATTACAAACCTCCATCTATCTCTCACACCCACGACGCCGCAAAATATGAGGGTGAATAGGCGAAAGCTAATGGCGTCGTCTAACTCGCAAGCGTGAAATGTGGTTGGGCTAGAGCCCAAATGTCAGGCTTATAGAGTTGTGAGGTGTGGCTGGGAATCGAGGACGGCACAGAGGCTGGAGAAGCGGATCGAAAGATGGGATGGGATGGGCTTCCAGTCAGGTGAGAGCGAGTGGGGTGAGATTGGTGTGGATGAGGATGTGAGGGAGGGATGTGAGGCATGGTAGGATATAATCGAAATAGAAGGATAGTAGGATAGATGGTGACAGGGTTATAGATGTATGGGAATATGGGTTGGTTTTATCCCTCCATGTTTACTCTGCAGAGTGCTTTATGCCTGGAACTTTGCGGGAATATATCCTCATTACGACAGCGCAACTGCAGTATTAGGATCGTTCTCTATTCCGTATACCACTTTTCGATCTGAGGATCTCCAAATATGTATTGTTTGCCACTCAATTACCTCTTGTCGACCTCCTTTCAATATTGCGAATCGTGAGGACTTGATAGAGTTGTTTAATACAGATTAGAAAATGGAGTTGTATAATTGAATAGGCTTGTTTAGCTGAAGCTGAAAAGGGGGATTGCATCAATTCGTGTGATATATCAAAACTTCGGATCTAATGGAATTGTCCAATATATATTATATATATCAGACATTGAAACCATACTATACCATACCATACCATACCATACCATATAATACCATGCCATACCATACCATATAATAGGTACTATATGATACCTATGAATACCTACCTACATAAGCCCAGTTGAAGCTGGGAAGGCCGCATTAATTCATGCACCAATTTTGAAGAATATCCATTGCGTTTGGTTCGTCCTACAATCTTAAGAAGTAGGGTCACACTTCTAGATCCCAAACCAAAGAAGAGATGGAAGAGGGAGAAGGGAGATAGAAGAATCTGTCCAGATGAGGATACAGATAGTGCCCATTTACTGCTCGACTGGAGCAAAAGATCGATTGTACTCGATATGTCCAGCTGTCAGGTCTTGAACGTGCTGTATGTAGATGGAGATGTAAGTAGAAGTAAAAGTACCTAGTACCTGTTAGATGCGAAATGCCCAAAGCGCTGCATGTTTTCTTTCATACCTTGATAGAGATATATCATGAATGATACCTCCCTGCCGCCCTCCCTAGAGCTACCTACCATCTTGTTTCTTGCATCCATTGTCACACTCTTTGTCTTTCCTTTTATTTTGGTATTGGAAGTGAAGCTCCATTTCATCACATATAATGTAACATGGCGTAATACAATTATATCATATCATATCATATAATATCATATATCATCACATAATATCATATCATATCATATCACATAATATCATATATCATATAATGTCATATAATATCATATAATTATTATGTTGTCAACCACACCTGGAGGTTTTTGGTCGCCAAATCAAAGCTGGAGCTTGCAGGGATGTTGTCTTCCTTAGGTTTCCAAATTGGTTGTTGAACCGCGCCAAAGAGAAAGAGATCCATTTCAACTTCCATCAACCAAAAAGGGTACAACGGCCTCTCCTCTCTCAACGAAAACCTTTCTACGTACACGACACCGACCGACCTATCCAAAGTACTTTGTACCTCATACTGCACACCTCGCACCTCACACCCCCTTCCTCCTTCCTCATTCTCTTCCTTCCTTTAATTAATCTCTCTGTCGTCCTCGTGCTTACCTCCACCAGCTCCGTCCCCAAAGAAAGCGCATAGAATAGATTCACCTCTCTCACGCCTTCCTTACCTGACTGCGAACCACCTTCGATTGGTGAATTATGGCCAACTCTGTAAGTTGAATATTATTTCAGAAAGCAACTTTGAACATACACATACTCCTCCACTTCACACACCCTCTCCTTTCAACCTCCTCTGCTATTCGATCATACACATTCGACAATGAACACAGTGACGTCTTTCGTGGTCGGGAAGCGACCTGGTTACTCTTCTAGTCTGCAGAAGTTTCCAGCACATCCAAAGCTAACAGGTCAAATGTTTCAGCAACGACTCCCTCCACAACAACCCAGCTATAACCAAGCTTATATGCCAAATGGCGCTGTAGCAGGTCACACTGGTATTCCACCTGGAGCTACTCCTTTACTTCCCAATAACGGCAAAATCATACAAACTGGAGGTGTGAGAGTGTTGTGCGTGGCAGACGTACGAGGTGAGCTGGACCTGAAGATTCCCATGTCCAGGCAACACTGATAAATCAAAAGGAAATTTAAGATCACTTAATGAACTCGCAAAGCAAGCTCGCGCGGATCATATCATTCATACTGGAGATTTCGGTTTCTATGATGACACCTCTCTGGATCGCATTGCAGAAAAGTGAGCCCAAAAGCAAGCTCAGGCCCTTGGCAGCTCATTGACTAATTTTAATATAGGACCCTGAAACACGTTGCTCAATACTCTCCACTGATTTCAGAAGCTACGAAAAAGGCAATCGCGTCACCAGGCGGCCCAGTCAAGTCAAGATTCAGCCCTGGCGATCTCCCACTTTCCGAGTTACCACAATTCTTAAATGGCAGTCTTAAGCTTGATGTACCAGTCTACACAGTCTGGGGTGCATGTGAAGATGTGCGAGTGCTCGAAAAGTTCAGATCGGGCGAATACAAGGTCGACAAACTTCACATTATTGATGAGGCACGCTCAATGCTTTTGGAAATTGGTGGCGTTAAGTTGAGACTCCTAGGACTTGGTGGCGCAGTCGTTATGCATAAACTTTTCGATAATGGCGAGGGTCGAACTACAATTGCTGGTGGACAAGGAACCATGTGGACTACACTTCTTCAAATGGGCGAGTTGGTAGATACGGCCAATCGTGTTTACGACCCCACCGAAACCCGCGTGTTCATCACCCATGCATCACCAGCTCGCGAAGGCATTTTGAACCAACTTTCAGTAACTCTCAAGGCCGATTTCTCGATATCCGCTGGATTACATTTCAGATATGGAAGCTCCTACAACGAATTCAGTGTCAACCCTACCTTGGACCATTACAGGGGCAAGCTTGCGGCATCCAAAGCTTCTTTCAATGACGTATGGGAGACTGTTAAGAGCGAAGTCCAACCGGCCATTCAACAAAATGAAGCTCAGCAAAACCTTCTTAACAATGCCCTTGGCATAGTAGAGAAGATGCCAAGCACAGCACATGGAGGCAACCCATTCGGTGGTCCTGTTGGTGGGTCTAATGCCGCTGCTATCGGTCAAGTAGACGAGAGCGCGTTCAAGAATATGTGGAACTTCAACTTGGCTGATGCTGCCTTTGGATGGTTAGTCTTGGAGGTTCAAGATGGTCGTATTGGTACCGAAATGCGAGCTCAAGGATTCAACTTTGCTCACCGAGGTGCGAAACAACACCCAGGACATCAGCAGCAGCAGCAGCAGCAGCAACAACAACAACAACAACAACAGGCACAAGCTCCTGCGACAGGTTCTGGCACACCTGGATCAAGCCAAAATCTTGTTTCCTCAGCACCACCCACCGGTCCAGCTCAGCGTTCCCCCGCCGCACAACCTCCAGCGCAACCATTCGGCCAGCGTGGACAAACCCAGCAACAAACAAGGGCCCCACCAGCTGGTCCTGAGCGTCCCGCGGAGTCCCCTGCTCCATTCCAAGCCAAGCCTGCTACACCTCAACCAGCGCAGAATAACGTAGTCAACCTTCCATCCACCAAAGAGAATGAGAAGACTCCCGCGACTACAAATGGAGCAGAAAACCCATCCCCCGCAGCCAAGACTTCAGCCGAACAAATTATTGGTCTCTTTGTTATGAATGTGAACTCGGAAGATCACGTTCGAGAATTGTTCCATGATGATGATAAGGCAAAGATTGTTAGAATTGATAAATGGGGTGCGTCTAACAAGGTTGCCGTCTTCAAGACAACTCAAGAGAGAGATGATGCCCTAGGTCGTCTACCTGCAGAGGTCACATCACGTAGCAGTGAGGATCGTTCAAGACCTTTGGTGAAGCTATTCCAGGCTAGGGACAATAAGACATACTCCTCCAGCCGTGGAGGTGCAGGAAGCTGGGGAAGCAGCAGAGGTGGCAATAGTAATGCTCCTCGGGGTGGTTACGGAAGCGGAGGTGCCAGTGACAGTGAAGGCGGCCGTGGCGGACGCGGTGGCCGAGGCGGATCTAGTCGTGGACGAGGAAACGACAGAGGAGGCAGAGGTGGGCGTGGTGGTCGAGGTTTCAACAAGGAAGGTGGAGCATCCCCCGCTCAAGCGTCAGCAACTCCAGCTGGAGGCGACTCTTGATCAACGATAATATCCGACATCACAAACCAACGGTTTTCATTGCTTACACCAAAAAGTCATATTTCTCGTACAGTACATCTTCTTAATGGTCACTCGTTGTGAACAGGAGACATCTATCTTGACAAAGGCTCGGCCACATCAGTATTTCGGCTTTTTTCGTCATACAAAATATCTCAAGAAACTGGAGTGGAGTTTTAAACGTTTGCTTATACTTCACATTTCAACCCTTTTTTTATGTATGGGCGATGATAGCTACTAGTTCCTTCTATTTCCTTCGCATCTGTACTTTTGATACGGGTAGCTTTGAGTCGCATCATATCCTATCTCATTATGGAACGAGACAATCGGAACGAATCAAATGAGCAGCGTTGCACATGTATTTTAGTTTGTGCCTCAATTCCAATAGGGGAAAACGGGAGATGGGGAAGCTGGTAGTTGCAGGGTGCCAGACCGGGGGTTGCAGAAGCATAGAAAATATCAATAAATTTTCAGTAATGCCTTTGAATGATATGAATCTTCGAGTTTATTTTGTGAGAGTGGGAGGCTTGGGGGTATTTTATGGTATTCGTACAATAACGCAAGTAAGTATACATTCGACATGCTCAGGGGCCACATGTCTTCTGGCAAAGTTACCTGAAGCCTCACAATGCCAGCGCGATGTTTGCTGCGATTTCATACAGAGAACATCTTCGACGACCTAGAATCTACTTCTCCAAAGGTTTAACTCCCTTATGAATTGCCGCAATCCCACCTGTTAAATCCTCCCACCCCTTTCCTGGTACCACAAACCCAGCTTCCTTAATCATATCCCTAAACTCCTCTTGTTTGGGGAATTTCTCAATACTCTCCACCAAATACTGATAACTATCTCGATCCCCCGCTACCAATTGACCTATCAGTGGTATTGCGCTAAAGCTCCACTGTTTGTATATTGCATTAAAAAGCGGGTTTGTGACGTCTGAAAATTCTAAGCAAGCGAATAAGCCACCAGGCTTTAGAACCCGATACGCTTCCCGCAATGCGGCGGATTTGTTGGTGAAATTTCGGATTCCGAAGGCGACTGTGTAGAGATCAAGGGAGTTGGAGGGAATCATGGGGAGGGTTTCGGCATTCGCGAGGAGGAAGGAGAGACGTGGCGAATTGGCGTAGGAGGTTTGAAGGGAGCGTTTGCGCCCTTCGGCGAGCATTTCGGGGTTTATGTCTGAGATGGTTATGGTGGATGAGGGGGAGTGGTTTATGTTGGTGGCGTGATCTAGAAGGCGGAAAGCAATATCACCGGTGCCGCCGGCTATATCGAGCATTTTCCAGCCCGGGGAGGGGGAGGACGAGGAGGGAGGTGTGAACCCGGGGTTTATGGAGCGCACGAAGTGGTCTCTGGGTTTCAATTAGTCTCTGTATATATTGTGCTATATAGCTAGATTGGCGAAGAAAATGCAAAGAGAAGAGACGAACTTCCATAATCGATGAATTCCCAATGACATAAAGTCATTCATAGTATCGTACGAGGCTGCCACATTACTGAAGACTCCCGCAACTATCCATCATACAATTAGCTCTCACTTGGTCCGAAATTCTCCTGCGATAGCATTCCACAAACACACCTCTGGCTTCCTTTTCCGCCTCCGGCACAGTCTCAAATCCAAAGTGTGTGGTGCGTACATTATCATTATTCGAGGCGCCTGTGGTCGATGATGTATTCGGATCTGCCTGTCGAATAGTGCTCGACCTCGAAAAACATCTCGATATGCATGGAGATTGAAATTGAGATCTGGCAGACCTAGTTAAAGGTCTGAATGCTGTTCTAAAGGCCATTTCGATACGATTGACTATAAATCGAACAGGAATTGAACCAATGAAGGATGAGCCGATACAAAAAAGACCCAAAGCTAATTTGATAAATTTCTCGCCTCGTCAGCCTTGCCAAGCTTTTCGCTACGGGACGGAACCATAGAATTGATGAGCTAGTGGAACAACGGATAAGAGTGGATCGGTTAGCAACGGCATTACCCCAGATTTCAGCCTCGTTCACGGCTTTAATTTAGAGTCCCCACGATTTCCATGATGATCCTTCTTGCTTATACTTTGGGGTTTACTTTATTTTAATGGAGGAGATGATACTGAAACGTCCACTGTTAAATTCTGAGTTTGAGATCCTGAGAGGCTTGCATTTTGGTTGGGAATGTGAACGTCTATTTGAAGTTGAGACAATCAATATATCAAACAATCATGAATTCACAAAGAATTGGAAGATGTCTCTTAAGAGGCAGTAAAGAGGGAATGCCAGCTTCTGTTATAAGAAGAGGGACAAAAGGAAGATGGATGGGAGGATATCATTCTCCCATGGGACCGAGCCAGAAGCCTGGCGCTGCTGGGTAAGTTCCCATTGACCAAGAGAAGAATGAAACATAGCTAACAAGACAACAGAGTACGATTCCCTGGAGCAGTAAACAGTAAATTTACATCCTCCCTTTCATTTGAACACCCTTCAACATATACCACCATCCCAACGTATCGTACCATGTCCCCCGAAGGCGAAATACTCGATCCCTCCGTTGTCCTCCCCTCCGATGATGCCGCTCTAGAAATGTATCTCAACATGATAAAAGTATCCATCATGGACGTTATAATGGTTGAAGCACAGCGCCAAGGACGGATATCATTTTACATGCCAAGTCAGGGTGAAGAAGGGATTTGTGTGGGGTCTGCAGCTGCGTTGGAGAAGGATGATGTGATTTTCAGTCAGTATAGGGAAGCGGGAGTTTTTATGCAAAGAGGGTATACCTTGGAGGATTTTATGAACCAGCTTTTTGCGAACAGGAAGGATAAGGGTCGGGGAAGGAATATGCCTGTGCATTATGGTAGCAAGGAGCTGAAGATTGTGAGTGCTCCACGGTTATCATGCAACTTTGATATCACGAAGGGGAGAAAATGAACTGAGATAGCTAACAAGCCTAGCACTCTATCTCTTCACCCCTCGCCACTCAAATCCCCCATGCTAGCGGTGCAGCCTATGCATTGAAAATGCAACGGCTGTCTAATTCATCTCTTCCTCCCCGAGTAGTCGCATGCTACTTTGGCGAAGGAGCTGCCTCGGAAGGAGACTTTCACGCCGCTCTCAACATCGCTTCTACTCGCTCCTGTCCCGTGATCTTCATATGTCGTAATAATGGTTACGCAATCTCGACCCCCACCCTCGAACAATACCGCGGCGACGGTATCGCTAGTAGAGGAACCGGTTACGGAATCGATACCATCCGCGTAGATGGAAACGATATCTGGGCCGTTCTTGAAGTTACCAGAAAAGCCCGAGAACTCGCATTGAAAGATGGCGGCCGTCCCGTTCTCGTCGAAGCAATGTCCTACCGAATATCCCACCACAGTACCTCGGACGATTCTTTCGCCTACCGTGCTCGCGTCGAAGTCGAAGATTGGAAACGTCGTGACAATCCCATTATCCGCTTACGTAAATATCTCGAGAGAAAAGGGGTCTGGGATGAAGCGAAGGAGATAGAAGTCCGAACGAATATCAAGAAGGAGGTATTGAAAGCACTCAGCGAAGCGGAAAAGGAAAAGAAACCCCCGATCAAAAGTATGTTCGAAGATGTGTACAAGGAGATGACGCCAGAGCTGAGAGATCAAATGGAAGAATTGAAGCGGGTGATAGAGGAGTATCCCGAGGAATACGACGTAGCCGAGTTTGAAGGTGGGAGCGCGAGTCTCAACTAGACATCACCATTAGCTGCACGGCTTCATACCATAACACACTTTCTAAGTTGCAAACCCAACTCTCAATCTTCATAACGATACCAACCTATAATACTTGATTTAATGGAGATGACACAATCTCATCATTTATTTTTACATCCGACGAATCAATCAAGTCTTGAGTGAACGAATGTATGGCGGGAATCCATTGAAAGGCACATCATATCATGATCAGGGAAACATATTAGATAACCTTCTTACTATGAAATAATACCCACCACCTTGTACTTCGTACTCCGTACTCTAGAAGTACACCTATACCAAGCAGGCCGGTGATAATAGCGATGTGTATGTATCACGTAATCCCTAGGTATGTGAAACCCCTGGATCATACCTACCTACCTAATGCAATGCAATGTAATGAAATGTAATGCACAGGGCAAATGCCACGCTCTTAACATTATATCATGTAATCAGTACTACCAGTAGGTGTATTTTTAATCACCTAGTTAGCTGTTAAAGTCCATTTGCCTGTAATTTTCACATGAGGATTCTAAATACTTATTGGATGATACATACATACATACATACATACATACAATTACACTGATTCGGGCATGTGAAGGTTTCTTCTGTTGTTTGAATATCTTTATTCTTGATGATGCTCTTGTTGATACAGGAGTATATGACAGGATTTGAAGATGCTGAGATCTATAGTTAATGGGATCTAATATGCAAAAATCGCTTACGTGATCAAATCCAAAGATGAATTCTGCCGATAAGATACCCAAGTCCATCATCTAGCCGCTTGAACGCCGTTTGATATATCCCCTATCCCTATCCCCTATCCCCCTCCCCAATTCGGCGCCAACAAAATACGAAGAAATCTCTCTTATTTACCGGACGAAAGAAGGAGATGAAATCTCTTTAGTTCCTCACCACTCCAGTAACCATCAACGCCCCACTACCAACTTGTACTTTCCATCGCTCTTTGATCAACATCCTGGCTACCGCCGGCCCCAATTTGCCTTTTCCTCCGTCACTATGGTTTCCCACTCCCGTCACAATCTTATATCCCTCCCCAGCCCCAGCCCGAACGTACCCACCTCCCGCCCGTCTATGCTCCTCCGAAACCCACCATTCCGTAACCTTTTCCCTCGCGATCCTGACTGCATCTCTGACACCTACTCCATGTAAATCAATGCCTCCGCTCCAGCACTGCGATCTCACTAATTCATCGGCTGCAGCGCTCTCCGCGTCCTTGACTCGAACATTTGCATCTCGACCTTGTTGTGAATAATAGGCTGCTACTCCGCCCATCAAGGGATCAGATTTAGATTTCTTGTATGCAACAGATGCTTGTTGAAAGGCGGTATTGCGTGCAATGATATAAGGACTTGCATCTGTTGAAGGGGATGTCGTTGTGTTGGAATTGGAGATGGAATGAGTGGGGTAGATGGCGTTTAAAGAGTATTGCTTGGAGGGGGAAGTGATAATAGGTGAGGGATTGATGATGAGTGGCGTGTGGCGAATTTCGACTTGAATGTTTGGTTTGCCTGGTTTAGAGACGGGGGTAGATGTGAGTGCTTTTGCTAAGTCATGCGCACTGGCTGTGAATGGATGAGTAAGTTGAACGAGAGTCATCAAATGAGAGCGTTTGATTGAAGGAAAATCTCGCCCGAGTTCCATGGCATTAATTTCAACTATTGGGTCTTCTGATTCCATGTCGATGGTAGGATAGTTATCGATAATTGATAACAGTGTTGCTCGAACAGATGCACCACTGTTGTGATAAATTGAGCTGACTTGTTGCATTGGAATACCAGTTCTGGTACATATGAATTCAACATCTTTTCTACCCATCTCCCATTTACTCGCTTCAATGGCAAGAGGAGTATCATCTGCAATAGTGCTATCTTCAGAAACTTCAGTCTTTTGACCCTTTTTCTTCCCTTTATGCCTGCGTGTTTTAGCTGGTGTAGAGCTTTCAGAGAAAGCTTCAATACCACGTCTCCTGGAACCTGTTTCCTCAAGAAATGATTGGGTGAGTAGATCCTCAATTGCCATATTGATATTCCCCTTAGACTTTTTGAGCGAGAACTTAACATCAAAAGGTTTCAGGATCGGGAAAGTGCCAAGTAAGAAAGCTTCTTGACTATCCACACCCATTGCCTCCAAAGAATTCGCAAACCCATTCCCATTATCAATCCCACACCTCGCATCCTCACTCCCTGAGAATTCCAATCCTTCCAGGAGATCCAGAGTAGACATTCCTTGACTTAAAGAAGTACCATCTGTAGAGCTACTCCAATCAGGTACACTTTTGTTACTTGCTGTCCCATCCTCGTTTGTCGCGTTATTATTGTGCAAATTCTGCTCCCTTGAAGAAGTTTCCCCTCCACTTGTATGTACTCCTCCACTATTTCCACTGGGATCAAAGCCAGTAGCTTCTTCAATCTCTGCATCTTGTCGTATCATATCTAAAATCATGCGCGCAGTCTGAATTTGTTCTTCTTCAGAGAGATCGTAGTCCGTAATTATGGCACGAAAGGTACTATTATCAAGTGGAGGACAATATTCTGCCTGTGAAAACTCGTCAGCGCATACAATAGAAAAAGAAAAGTAAAACCGATGAGATAGTGAATGAATTCAAGAATACAAACCTCCATTTGAGCCATCATCTCTTCATTATTCACCATCTTTGCAAACTCATGAATCGCAATCGCGATTTCAATTCAACTCAAATTGAGCACACAATAATACCTATACTCCACTATTTTTATCTTGTGAACGATCCTGAACTCTTCTCCCTTCACTCAAAGCAATAGAATATGCAAGGCAACTCTGCTGAAAATAAAAGACTGTATAGAATTCCAAAAGAAGTGAGATCTGTACGGGCAAACAACATGATTCTTTTCTGCATTTAGTTAAGGTACAGGAGTTTCTTAAGTTAAAAGTTAAAGTTTAAACTCTCAAGTTCCGCTAGATGATAAGAAGAACTGGTGGGCTTGGAAATAATGATGAAGTCATGAGCCGAGACGAGGAGACAAAAAGCAAAAAGGGCGCTAATATTTCCCCGGGGTGTTTGATTAATAAGCAAAGTCTTGGGAGCTGTTAACGTTTGAGATGAAGTTATCCTCAGCTACCGCCGCGAGTGGCTCCTCATAATCATTGGCAAATACTCAAATTACCATTGATGCTATATGTTCATACTAGGTAGACACGTCTTCAAATTGATCTTATACTTGCATCTTGTAATAGCTACAAGTAATGCAATTGCAATCCACGGCCTAGATCATTGCACTCAACAGTTAGCTATAGTAGCTATAGGTAGCTATAGTAAGGTATCGCCCATCCTTATTTGATCCGGTATTGTGTGTCGAAGATTAATCCGATATATTACATATATTTCGTGACGAGGAGAACAACAAAGAGGAGATTTGGATGGTGTGCGGTGGAGTTTGCTATTTAGTCTTGGTAATGCTAAGGTTGATTAGAGTCTAGAGGTTTCTATCTACCATCCCCATCTAGACTGGGATTTCGAGGTGAGTATTTGGGTACACAGAAATGAAAATTGTATTACTATAGGGTGTTTGCAATTTGAGATCTCACAAACTATCCAAAGTATACAAGTTTTAATGTGTTGTGATCATTACGCTGTGTACATCCTAATAGCTAGAGCTAGCTCATCTACCACCTTATGCCCATCCATCCGTATACGCCATCCATCATGCATGCAATTGAAAATCCCCTGCCATCTCCTCGTCTTCTTTCTCTTATACTTACAAATTATATAACTCCCTCCACCTGACTTCTCCATCATGTTCGACTGATTGTTTCGTCTCATCCTATCTCTTTGACCTATCTACTCTCATCTAATATTCCTCATCACTATCCTCATCTGGTAGCAAAGCCCTGTACCTCCTATCTGCTAAATCTTCCTCTAAGCCCCCTTCATTCTCACTATCCACATAACCATCTCCACCACACAAGCTCAGCGCCACCGGTAAGAATATCAGCGCATGTGTTGCAGCAAAAATGACCAACGCAAGCCAAATCCTGAAATAATATATTTCGAAAATCTTACTCCTGGTAAATGCCAACACGCTCACTCCTACTAATTTCGTAATTGTAATGCCGCTGAAAACAGAACCCCCTACATTAACAAGGGCAGTCCAAGCACGTGCATCACGATTTCGAAACTTATTCTTCGCTCGATCCATGACGGTGCGAGAGGGGAACATAAAAGCGCGGGCGATGTGGGCACAGAATTCGACACCGATTCCCACGCAAATAATGAGGTTGACGAGACTGACTGCGTTGAGAGAGACATTGAAGATTGCCATTGTGCCGATGATGTCAGTGACGATCATAACAACCGTCACTGTTACAACAGCACCGGTCTTGAGAGACCCGAGAAGAACAGAGGAGATAAACAAGATGAGGATGAGGGCGGAACAGAGGAGGGTGGCGGTTAAGCCGATGATTGTTGTGTATTGGTCGAAGAAAATGTAGTATACACTGTAAGGGAATACTTCTAGACCAGACTTCTCGCTCATTCCATCTGCAATTCGGCGTGCGGAGACATAGGCAGCAATGAAATCTTCTTGACTGTGAAGTGGTGTGTGACTTGTGCGGAAGTGACTAGCAGGGATAGTATCTCTCTCGGAATCAATAACGAGAGCATTTCCATAGGCAGCTTGACCTCCAAGAGGACAGTCGTCATCCGTTGGAGAAGCAATCCACTTCTCGAGGTAGTGTATAAACTCTCGGCCCTCGGGCATACCATTCAAGGTGATATTCCATGCCGGTTCACGGTTCTCAAAGCAAGCTGAACCCCCCTCAACACAGCATGCATCTAATGAAGGATCGAGCCAACGGAAATAGTCATCTATCCAACTAGCAGGAGTAGCTGCGATATAAGAAATTTCGGGTCTCTTCCTTTCAGACTCTAAAATATTAGCAAGGGATTCCGTTTCGCATGTTGTAAAGCGAGAGCAAAGTTGTTGTTGATGCTTGCGCTCAGTAACATTCAACTCCCGAGTGACAAAATACACCGGTGGTCCCGAGTCGAAATAGTCGTACAAGTCGTTGAAGTATGGAATGAGATATGAACCATCTGGGATTGCCACACGTTGATCCAAGCCCAAAGAAACTTCGGGAATTAATGCAACCGCAGCAGCGAATATTCCAAGGAAGACGACGACAACAGCGGTCTTTACTTTGCGGCCAAGTAAAACTGGAGCATAGGTTTTGCGAATGAACTTTTGAAGGAAACCCTCATCAGAACCTTCGTAGAATCTAGGGTAGGGACTTCCATTGCCATTTCCAAGGTGAACCCCTGCACTTTTGATCTGAATGCAAGGAACGCAATCCACACGACGATCCTCAACACGTCTTTGGTTGAGACTGAGAATGGAAACGAACATGGTGATCTGTAAAACGGCATTGATGAACACTGCACCAGCGGCATAAATTGCAAAGTTTCGGACTGCTGGCATACCAACGAAAGCACCGAGTGAAAATGCAATCGTCTCAGTCGATGCTGATAGTAAGATTGATGGGCCCATTCTTCCGAGTGCTTTAGCAATACGGATCTCAATCATCTCATCAGGATGACTAGTGTTCACCCTTTCGAATTCGTGCACAATCAAGAAGATATTATCAACACCAACCGCAAGAACTATGAACGGGATAACCTCAGCGATTATAAGTGTAACCTTAACACCCGCAAAAGAGAATAGACCGATTGATGCTGAGATAGACATTAGTACAATCAGAATCCCCACTACTCCCAGTGAGAATTTAGATTGGACTAGAGAGCTAGCTGGGTTACGCGTCAATGTTTGGAATGAGATGGTTGTTGAGCCAAGTGCCAAAGATGCGTAGAAGAACATGATAATATAACTGATAATGACAATCTTTGCATCAGTATTGGTAGATTTGTTGAGTTCTTGCTCGAGACTTATTTCTGTCGAAAATGAAAGTCTCAAGCCACGCTCATTCGCCTCCTTTTGCAAACGTAATAACTCATCTCTAAGAGAAGCCTCCCAGTCCATAGCATGTTCAACTTGGGTAGATCCTTCGTCATCATTTTTTACTACCCATGTAATAATCAAGGCAGTAGCGTCAATGACGTCGCCAGATTCTTGCCAACCACCAAAGATCATTTTAGGATCCAGGGGTTGACCAAAAGCTGGACGACAGTTTACAGGAGATTCGGCACACGAGCGAACGGTCTTCTCCCATGTCTCTGGGGTTACACTGGATATATCATCGTTCAGGTAACCTCCTACAGATTGAACGACACATGCATCACCAGTAGGGTTGAAGCATACATCGTTAAGAGTTGTGCCGGTTTGCTTCCCAGTCAAACCTCTGATTCGACTCTCTGCTTCAAGCCACCACTTCAACGTATCATAACTCATGACAGGACCAGGACCTGATGAATTCGTATCGTTGACCAAGAATACTTGTTCTGCACGGTAGAAAGGACCAAAATTTGAATCAAAGTAAGCTTTCTCTTGTGCAGCAGAGGATGATGGACTGACCCATAATCTTGCAGGATTCTGTTCAATCTCAAATTTTGTCCAGCCCAAACTCAAGATTGCCACTACGACTATACTTGTTACAATAGTGATAGCTGGAAATCTTGCAGCTGTGTATGCAAGACGACTGAAAGCGCCGTCACAAACTGCATTTATCCAATAATTCCTTTGAGGTCGTTCATACATAGCTACATTGTGGATCATATCCCCTTCGTCGTCGTCATCGTCATCGCTTGGAGCAACATCTTCCAAAAGCCGTAACCTTTCATTACGTCTTTTGCTATGTTTAGCCCAAGCAATATGACCGAAGATAGCCACGGCGATTGATAACAATACAATGCTGTAGGTGAATATAGCCGCGAAGGAAAGGCATGGTAGTAATCCGACATGACATGAGCCGGACTTTGAAACTTCCGGTAAAGCTGGACAGACTGCAGGACAATCCACACAAGAACATCTGAAGTTCTCGTCTTCATCATTACACTTCTTTGGTACCATAGGCAATGGGTCCATTCCCTTCTCCGGATATTCGTTAGGTTTCGGGAAGTTGATCTGGAATGGTGAGCCCAGTAAAGATTTGTGTCCGAGGAAAGTTAGAAATGAAGAGTAATTCTTGGCTCCCCCTCCTATGAACCCCATGGCATCTGAATTCGTTGGTCCGAACTTAACGTTCTTGCAACTGTCAAAGAAACCTGACCCATATTCGTCAGAAATGAGTTGATCTAGTTCCGTAACGATGTATTTATCGCCCTTCTGCTTGATCTCCGTCACATTCAAGAATAGGGATTGATCTGGCGAACATGTAAAAGTACAGAAGGTATTATAAAAGTTCTCTTTGCATGCCGGACATGAGGATATAATCGGATTCGCCTTCTTGATCTGATCCGCAAGAGCATCAATCTGCCAAGCTATTAGTAAGGCCTTTCTCCATTTGATATATCCCTCATACCTGATTTCCCTCACAGCATACAGGTCCGGTACTCCATTTTGGACCACATAGCTCGACCAGTTGTTTCCTCACTTCATGATCGGGTTCCTTCGCGAGTCCGTTATCTGGGCATGGAAGCTCGGGGACCAAAGAAGCTATCTCTCCCACAGCTACCTCTTATCGAACATCTTCCAGCTTCATGCTTCGGAGTATATGCTTCGCCAGCTGCAAAAGCTGCGGTGAGGAGTCCGACCAAAGTGAAGGAATGTCGCATCGCTAAGTCTATCTACATACGCCGCCTAACGTCGCAATCTACAACGTCGGAGAAGTTACAAAGAGAAGTGTAGTTTTCTAAAAGGGAACCAAATGGTGTACAGATCAAATTGCAGAAATGAATTATTGACGTATTGATCAATGATTCATTTTCAATTTGATTTTGATATTTTGGTAAAGTGTTGCAGGTGCAGGTGATGGTTGTCTGGATATCAATAGATAGATAGATGTTTGGGTCGACCAGCCACCGGTCAATGCTGTCATAACTTACCTACCGTAGTTCTATGTGGCGTAGATCTTCACGCGGAGTCACGCGCATCATCCAGACAGAAGAATCCTTCCAGGTTGATTCAAATGCCAACAAAATTACTTGGTATCTCATAAAGGTTTTCATTTGAGAATTCTACCATTACTGTTCTACGGGTATTGGATGCTTCAATCTTATGATTAGAGCAAATCGCGAGTTATCTTCACGATAATTATTGACATCTAAGCCAAGTGCAAAATTGAACCTACTGCTCCAAGGCAGAGCTAAATGTAAGACTTTGGTGACACTGGTAATAGAGTTCTATAGAACCATTCTATATCTCCCTTTGGGATATTATGCTGTCATTGGCATGAGAGCCAGTCTTCTAGTATTCTCAGAAAGACCTATTCCAAAAACGCCACCGGAACTCCATCCAAAATGCTGAAATACCCGCCTTATCCCAAATCGGTATCCAAAACGAATTTTTGACATGCATGAAATTTGCCAGTGTTCCTGGAAAGTTATCCCGTAAATATGGGAGCCAGATTATATGTATCTGGCTAAGAGAATGACTTTCCAGTTTTTTTTCAACTGGTTCGTATAATCATAACTCGTTTTTGTGGCTGTTACGTAATTATAAGACCCCTTCTTAATTCTTGAGCTTTGCATCTCCAACTGCAGGTGATGCCATGCCTGACCCTTCTGCTACCTTAGATTTGCCTGCACTGATAGATGATGCACCATCCTCCTCATAGAGATGATGCTCCTCAATGTACTTGATAACTGGTGCAGGTAATAAATATTGTACGCTCATTTCTTTCCTCAAGAAGAGTCTAATCTTTGTGCTACTGATATCGTTTGTTACCAATTGTTGAATGACGTAAATGTTGCGTTTGTATTGTTCAAGACTTGCAAGTGCATCCTCGATATCTGTTCCGGTACGTTCGACAATGAAAGTGCCGTATTGTCCCAAGATATGTTGAAGATCCGCTTCACTCCAAACTCCCGGAATACTCATTGTTTCGATAAGGTCAGCCCCGGCTAATAGAGCAATGCGAACAGGTACTCGAGATCCATCCGGTCGTATGGCGCCGCCCATAACTTTGTTTATTTCATGTTCGACATGATCAAGCACAAGGGCAGTCGGTGTATATTCGGTTTGTAGGGCTTCCCATGGGTCCACCATGAGCCAATTTGAGGATTGTACAGCCAACTCGCACATGTTAAGCCTGCGAAGATTAGTTACTGTTGTGTAGAAATACTTGGGAAGTATGGTCCTTACCGGTGTTCCGAACTTGCTAGACCAGCCTTTTTGTAGAAGTTCGAGACAGGTGAGAAGTAACCGCTGAGGAGTTCAAATTCGGTGTTGAACTTGCAATAATCGGCAGCCATCTCCATCATTCGCAAGTGAAGGTAGGTTATGGGTGAAAAACTACCACAGGCTACCAATACTAAGGGAGTCTTCTCTGGATCATTTTGGGTGAGTCTAAGGCGATCGGTTGGGAAGGTATAGTTGTCGAGAGTTTGCGTAGGAATAACCTGGGGGTGAGGAGCGGAAGTCATATTCAGTTCGTGATTTCGAGGTTCAGTTTTGTTGTTTGAAGGGAAAGTGGAAAAGTTGGTTGAGGTTTTGGGTAAATGACAAAGGCTGGATGACGAATTTCGGAATTGCAGGGATTTGTTGCGAAGTGATCGCGATGAGTTGAAGATATTTCTGGAACTCACTCTTTGCAGATAAGTCGACAAAGAAGAAGAAGAAGGAGAAGGAGAAGGAGAAGGAGAAGGCAAGGTGTGGTCTCTAATAATTCTGATGGTGTTATTATTCAATGGTTTAAACATGAAAAGTTGGTGAGATTAAATAGATTTGCAAGTGAATCAAAAAAGAAGGGTTCAATGGTGGCGGGTTATGAGTTAGTCAATCAATGAACATCTTCTACTGGTAGGTAAGTGGTGAGTAAGTGAGTAAAGTGAGTGAAGTGAGTCTAGTCGGTTGAAGGGAGGAGGGAGGAGGGAGGAGGGAAGAGTCAGAAAGATAGTGGGATGCGCAAAGCCCCGCCAAACCTGGAACGCTTTGATTCTCCGGAATCTAAAGTAGAAATAGAAATATATACATGCTGTACTGGGGGGGACTTGCCAACTTTAGCTGTCTACTGTTTACTATTTACTATTTACTATTTACTATATATTATATATTATATATTATATATTATATATTATATATTATATATTATATATTATATATTATATTATATATCATTTACCATCTACTATTTACCATTTACCATCTACTATTTATTATCTACCATCTACTACCCACCATTTATTAACTGTTCACATACATTCAGATGAAAGAACTTCTTTATCGATCATCAATTTTCTAATCACGAGTCACAAATCAGCCCAAATCAAACCAAACCGGTTGATATGCCGATTGAACTCTCTTATTCTACCGACTAGGTCCACGGGTACATATGAATTTTACCGGGTATCTACCTAGGATATAGATTGTATTTATATGTATCCAGCTTATATATACAATTATTTAATTTGTAAAGCAACCATAATTGAGCCACTAGCTAGGTCCACGTCCTGTAGTCATTCAGTCGTTCACAGATGCCAGATGCCAGATGCCAGATGCCAGATGCTAATGCTGCTGTCGCTGTCGCTGTCGCTGTTGCTGTTGCTGTCGCTGCTGTTGCCATTCTGCAAACCCCTCAGGCACAATACACTAGGCTTTAATCCGACTGGAATGGTTTCAAAAGTCCCCTACCCTTCGCTATTTGCACAATCAATAATATATGGGATTGGGATAAGGGTCTAAGATAGGTAGCTAGCACGGATATCATTGCTTGGCTTGGTCAATTCATGAGGCGATTTTCATCTTTTTGAAGGTTAATCATAGTGTGAGCGCCTCGGCAGGAGGTGGACAATGGACATTGAGTACCAGGTATAGGCAAATGGATGCTATGCATTCTATATCGGAGCTAATCTTAAGAACGAGAGAAAGAGAGATTTATAAGTATCCAAGGCGGTCCGTCGCCGTATGGAGATATCCGCCAACTGTTGCTCAAGAACTCTCCTCTGTCAACTCTGCATTTTTCCCTTTTTCCCGTTATATTGCTTTTCCTACCTACCTACCAGAAATGATTCAAATTTCCCCACCACTTTATTTATCCACTCTACTCCATGTAACCTTCTCCGAAGAAGCCGAATTTCCAATATATGTCCAAGATTGTCCGAGTTCGAGATGTGAAATCCTACCCAGAGGCTGTGGTACCGAGATGAAGTGTAGCTGTCGATGGCTGTAGGTCGCTCGATGTGTTTGTTTTGTATGTTATACGAATCGGACCAAAATATTCCACCATTCGTATGCTGCCGTTCGTGGACGGTCTACTACTTCCAGGTCATGATTGATTCACAATATCATCCTGTTGAGTTTTTAAAAAGGCTACAGGAGCTCTCTTCATTATTCTACAACTCAAGTGCTAGTTGATTGGACGCTGGAGAAAACGTTACTGTCCTCCGTACAAGACCCTCCTATAAGACTTTCTTTCCACCGTCTAGAGAGTGGGTAGCTGGTTATCAGATGAACTTCAAACAAAGCCGTATTGGACAAGAGTAAATGTGCTACTTCTTTGCTACGACTAGGGTTTTACTTTTGGGTATAGTGACATATCTATTGATTGACCACTTCATCCACCGTATCATTTCCTTCGGCATATGGACACGAGTCAAAAGCAGCATTGGGGTCTGTAATCTCAGTCATTAATAATCTTGGTGTGTGTGTCTGAAGAATGGTAGCAATTGGTCCAGGTATCCTCGAGGCAAGCACGTACTTGAGGGGTAAATTCTAGCACAGATGAGTTGTCCATAGGCTTTTGAGATAATAAAAGATTCAACAACCTATAGTGGAGGCATACGTAGCTTTGCAAGATATCTCAAAGGTTGACATTGGTCTTACTCTTTCTGATAGAAAAGGGTCTTCGAGATGGTTGAACTAAAGGTATAGATAGGGGTATAGGTTAAGCAGGTGCTGCACCAAAGTATTCAAGTGGGAATGAGGACAGTTTGACTTTCAACCCATACGACGGAAGTGATGTCAGGATAGACATAACTGACTTTGATATTGTCGACTTTCTATCATAGAAAGTACTTGGGTACATTCGGGTGTATCGAAGTCAAGTCAAGTCAATTGAGGTCAAATCACAAAATGATAGATATTACGAGTAATCATAGGGACATCTACCTTGGTACCAAGATATGATATCGCCTTCAGTATTATTCCTCCTCTTGATCGTCTCATGTGTTTATCCCCTCCTATATATATCTTCATAGTTAGATATAACTTTGATTTGATGGGGGCAAGCCCCCAAACCCCCTATAGCTCGCTGAGCTCGAGGAAGTGCTCATATATCATATCTTTCGCTTATACTATTACTTCGACGCCCTATATAATACTTATAATACTTCTTCAATAGATGAATTGAGACATCAAATGAAATGATACCAATATACTTTAAAGAAGAGGTGGTTCTTTGAATTAATTTATGAATGACCTCGGGATGTCAGGAAGGAAAAGATTCGTTTGGTTTAGAATATCTCATTCTCTTTATTCCTACTAGCTAGGTAGTTAGGTTGATATAAATGGGTGATATAAATTGTAATGAGGTCAAACATTAATATTAGATTTGAATGAAATTATCTTATGTATACTACTGGTGTACCTAGATAGGGAGCAATTGAATGAATGAATGATTGACTGATTGATTTGTAATGCCAGTAATAACGCCATCAGAATTTGCAACTATACTGTGATCGATGTTGATGTTTCTCCTAGGTATGGATCTACGTACTCATCAAATCACTCATTCTTTCATCCGTTCATCTATTCATTCATTCAATTGCCCCATGTACTGACGACGTTGATAAACCTGTATCCCCAATTATTATGCCCGCTTAATTGTCGGATTCAATCAAACTAATAAACTTATTAGGCTCACCGGCACATAGTACTGTACACACACCCACACCCACCACCTACCACCTAGAAATTACTACTACTACCACCAACAATACTAGAACCTACTCCAACTGCCACCATCTACTTACTATTACTTACTACTACTTACGATTATCTATCTACTTACTACTTACTGCAAACCTTCTACTTACCTACGTACATACACAATCTGAAAGGAAAAAGTCCAACAACCAACTTTCGTCAAAAAAGCAAGAAATTGTATTTCCAATCCTACATACATTATCAAAGGAATCAATCTGAAAGAAAACAACTGGCGATATCTGTTTTATAAACCGAACTGATGGATTAATGGCAAAGGGTACGAGTCATATTGAAAGGCCACAAGAGTCGACATCATTTAACGATAACGGCCCAGAAATATCAAGACCACTCTCCACTGCGACTTCCATCTCTTCATCTTCTTCATTTGCTCCCAGGTACACAACCACCTTCACCTTGATTTCCACCTGCGTTTTTCATCATCAACAATACCTTCCATTTAATTATTAAATCCTTCTCAACTGCTCGCGACTGTCAATCATCAGTTGTGGATGGTTGAAGGGATTAATAACTTAAATTTACAAGAGCCAATACTCATGTCTTCCAGAATCACACGATCATCCACCCGGCAAGCAGCCAACTCCTCAGAAACAACGGCCGGTTCCTCTGCGACTGCAGCATCTGCAGCTGCTGCTCCACCAGGTCGCCCTTCAGCCCCCTCCCGAAAGCGTAAAGCTACTGTGCGGGAATCAAGTCCCGCTCTGGAACCTGAATCCACAAAGGCAACTCCATCAAAGCGTCCAAAACGTCAAAAGGTCTCAGAACCCGAGGCTCCCACACCTGCTTCAGCGACATCTTCTCGTCGAAAAAACGCAAAAGCGCCTGCGGTTATGTCTAGTCACAGGAAAGTAAAGATCGATGGGGTTTATGGTCTAGTGTCTAACAATATATACAGTGATTCTGCGGGTCCTTCCAACGAACCATCAAACACGACTGCCACTTCTTCCAGGCGCAAATCTAATAGGAATAGTAAGAAAGGTGGTCAAGGTCTGTCGAATTTCCCATTTGGCACGATATAGTGGAAAGTAGCTAATATTTTGTCAAGCAGATGCCTCAACCAACACCCCCAGCTCGGGTAAAAAATCGAAGAAATCTACCGCTGCTGATAAAGATGGCGATACTACAATGAATGATGCAGATGAGAAGCCTCCGCCACATCCACTCCATGATGATGATAGTGACGAGAATGACGACGATGAGATTCCTCGGGATTACGATGGAGGCGATGATGATGACGACGATCCATTCGGTAGCTTCGGTGGACCTGGTGGACCGCCTCATGGGTTATCAAGCACTCTGCGGGCCTTGAGTGGCATGATGTCTGGAGTTTCCTCTCGATTGCGCGACATTTTAACACAGTTGAAGCAAAAAGATGACCCATCTATACAATTGATAGCTTTGCAAGAACTTTCCGAGATACTTCTTGTGTCTACAGAGGACAATCTCTCTGGTCATTTCTCTCCGGATGCCTTCGTCAAGGAATTGGTGGTTTTGATGCAACCTTCTGATTTTGGTTTTGGAGAGGGAAATCCTGAGATGATGCTCCTTGCCTGCCGATGCATTGCCAATCTGATGGAAGCTCTACCTGCTAGTACTGCAAACATCGTCTATGGTGGTGTTGTTCCAGTTCTTTGCCAAATGATTTTAAATTTTGGGTTTGTTGATTTAGCAGAACAAGCTCTGAGTGTAAGTGCTTCCCATGATGATTATACTTCAGATACTTACTAGGCCCTAGACGTTAGAAAAGATATCTGTTGAATATCCAGCATCAATTGTTCGCGAGGGAGGATTGACAGGCTGTCTGATGAATCTCGGCTTCCACGATACAAATGCACAAAGAACTGCCGTCACTACTGCTGCAAACTGCTGCAGAAACATCCCCGAGGATTCGTTCGATGTAGTCAAAGATGTCATGCCCAATTTACTGGAGGTTTTCAGCTCCAATGATCAGAAGGTTGTTGAGCAAGGCTCACTTTGTGTAACTCGAATTGTGGAGAGCTTCAGATACCATCCAAGCAAGCTTGAGGAACTCGTCAGCACCGATCTACTTCGCGCCATTCTTCGTCTATTACTTCCTGGATCTACTAATCTCATTGGTGCTAATATCCATACACAATTTCTTCGTGTTCTTGCTTTCACAGCAAAGGCTAGTCCAAATCTATCGGCCGAGCTCTTCAAAATGAACGTTGTCGAAACATTATATCAAATATTGACTGGTGTTTCCCCACCTAGCGCCACAGAGGATGCAGCCTCAAAACTTGACAGTGTCGTGATCATGCAAGCCTTGATTCACCGACCTCGAGAACAGGTTATCGAGACTTTGAACGTTATATGCGAGCTCTTACCCGGAATACCACGTGGTGGCAGTTCGATCATTGATGATGATACCGATGTTGAAGTGGCATCAGGATCACCAAACGTATCGTCTGGCTCGAGAAAGAAGTCTGCGAATGAGATTCGTATCGAACTCTTGGAGGGCTGTAAAGAAGAAGTCAAGAGATTTGCAATCATTCTCTTTCCAACCTTGACGGATGCGTTCTCTAGCACTGTTAACCTACAGGTTCGCCAGAAGGTCCTCAACGCTCAGCTTAGAATGCTCTCCAATCTTGATAAAGATATTTTAATGGATGCTCTGAGATCAGTGCCTTATGCATCATTCTTGGCTGCAATTCTTTCACAACAAGATCACCCTAGCTTGGTCGTCTTGGCACTTCAAGCCACCGAACTTCTCCTCGTCCGTCTCGAAGACGTATATCGTTACCAGTTTTATCGAGAAGGTGTAATTGCTGAGATTACAAAGCTAGCCACTCTTGAGGAGACTCAGACCGAAAACAAACCACCTGTCAATGAGTCAACTTCCGCCACTACACAAGTTGGTACGAATCGCAAGATTTCTGAAAAGGCAGCTCAGAACGGCGAGGCACGCGATGCAGACAACAGCTCATCGGACGAAGATAATGAAGATAATGAGAACCACGAAGACGACAATGAAAATGAAGTCGCACAGAATGATGATATTCCAGAGGATGTAACCGCTTCTCCGGTCAGCTCTCGTGGCTCTACAGTGTCATTAGATGGCCCTCATCGACATGCATCATCAGACTTAAAGAGCATGATGAACATCATAGCAGCCCGTGCTCAGAAATTCCTCGATGTTCATGAAACTGAAAAGAATAGCAAGGCCATGAAGAAGAAGGCAACCCAAATCCTAACGAGTCTACAATCTCTTGCTTCGGATATAAGAAGCTTCTATTTACACCAAGGGCAAGGAAACGGAGTCGAACTTTTCACAAAACTTGCATCCTACTTCGATGGCGATGTCCTACAAAGTGTTACAAGTGCCGAGTTATTGAATTCCGAGATAGTCCAGGTATTACTGGAAGTATTTAACAATCCCAATGAACAGCTGGCCAATGACGCTAGATCTGCGTTCCTCGAAGTCTTCATGGGTCACACTCTCGCCAAGAAATCCAATTCTGGAGCAGACTCACCTGCAACACCATTTGGTCTCCTCATCCACAAACTACAGGACTTATTGAGTAGATCTGAGCATTTTGAAGTAGTCACTGTTCATTCAAACAGCTTCGATGGGAATAGGAGTAGTGCCGCATCAATGCTTGCCAAGCAAATTCGCCTCAAGCTGGTAGCTGATGAGGACTCGGAAATTCCAAGATCTTATCGAAACATTATGGTATCCATTCATGCTATCGCTACCTTTAAGGCTTTGGATGATTACCTTCGTCCAAGAATCAGCCTCTCTGATCGTCCTCGACCACCCAGAGCCAGAGACGGACTTTCTGGGGCATTAGCAGCTCTCGCAGCAGCTGGCCTGCCTAACCCATATGCTGGTATTCCTAACGCTCAGGCACGTCTTGCTGCTGCTGCAGCCGCAACAAATCCAAATGCATCTACTCCTCGCACTTCTCGTAGAGCAAAATCAAAGTCTGGTCCCGTCCCAACCCCTGCATCAGCCGATCAATCGACATCACACACACCTGCAGAGAAGCCTGCTCGGCGTTCGTCACGGCGTCAGCAAGCCCAGACGGACCCAAATCCACCACCACCACCGCCGCCGCCACCTCCCATGCAAGAAGAAGATGCACTTGCTAGTGCTCTCGAGTGTGCTGATGAGAGACAAATGAGTGAGGATGATGATTTGGAAGATAGCGCTGCGCTAGACACAATTGTCGGTGATTTAGAAGAGGACATGGAAGAAGATTCTCCTGTCGATCCCACTGCTGTAAATCTTGAGGTGGCTGCAGGTGGCAAAGTAACAGCTCGTAAAGAGGATGGTACAAGAGTCTCAACTCCATCGCAATCTGTGCCAAACACTTCTCGCAGTAGCTCTGCACTCCAAGCTGCGCAAGCTGCTTTGTCCACACCAACTACATCAAGACCTATGTCTTATGCAGCAGCAATCCAATCTGTTCCATCAGACTGGCACATCGAGTTTAGCTTGGGTGACAAGGTCATTTCCAATGAGACTACAATTTACCGCGCTGTCCACACTATGGCAAACCCAGCGGAAGAGCATTCAAACCGAAGCGTTTGGTCTGCGATTCACCCTATCAAATTCAGACGTGTTCCTGGACCACCTCCTCCAGAGCCAAGTTCTCTCTCCCAGGCATCTGAGGTCAGCACAGAAACTACTGCATCTGGAATCCCAGCATCATTAGACAAGCATCCGGCAACATCTTCAATCCTTCGATTGCTCAACACCTTGCATGCGCTCAATGCAAACCTAGATGATGTTTTGGCTGATAATAAAGATACCTTGAAACTAAATGCGGAGCCTTTGTCGCAATTCGTAAACACAAAGCTCACCGCAAAGTTGAACAGGCAGCTTGAAGAACCTCTCGTCGTTGCTAGCAATTGTCTTCCAACCTGGAGCGAGGATCTTGCTCGACTTTACCCATTCTTGTTTCCCTTCGAAACACGACACCTATTCCTACAATCAACATCTTTTGGCTATGCTCGATCAATGACTAGATGGCAGAATGCTCAATCTGCGGATGAGTCTCGCCGAGATCGTCACCGTGATGAACGTCCTTTCCTTGGCAGGCTTCAACGTCAGAAGGTTCGGATATCTAGATCAAAGATTTTGGAGTCAGCTTTGAAAGTTATGGAGCTTTATGGAGCATCTCAAAGCATACTTGAGGTTGAATACTTTGAGGAGGTTGGAACTGGTCTTGGGCCAACTCTTGAATTCTATTCCACCGTTTCAAAGGAATTTTCCAAGAAGAAACTCAAGCTATGGCGCGAGACTGATGCCAATGATACCGATGAGTATGCATTCGGTGCTCGTGGCCTTTTCCCAGCCCCAATGAGCGAAGAGCAATCGTTGAATGAGAATGGGAAGAGAATCTTACATCTATTCAAAATGCTTGGCAAGTTCGTTTCCAGATCCATGATTGATTCTCGCATCATTGATGTCTCCTTCAATCCAACATTCTTCCGTATCGGCGACGCGTCGAATCCTGTAACACCTTCTCTTGGCGCAGTTAAGACCGTTGATCCTCAATTGGCCAAATCCCTCAAGATGATAAAGAAGTTTTCTATTGCGAAGAAGGCTATTGCCGAGGACTCGACCTTAACAGCTACACAGAAAGTCCTTGCCACCGAAGCATTGGAGATTGATGGAGCTAAAATTGAAGATCTCAGTCTTGACTTTACCCTTCCTGGATACGCCATCGATCTTCTTCCCAATGGCTCTAACATCCCTGTCACTATCGAAAATGTTGATCTTTATCTTGAGAAGGTTATTGATATGACTTTGGGAAGTGGTGTCCAACGACAAGTAGATGCTTTCCGTGCTGGCTTTACTCAAGTCTTCCCATACTCTGCTTTAAAGGCTTTCACTCCTGATGAGTTGGTTATGTTGTTTGGCAGAATCGAAGAAGACTGGTCCCTTGAAAGTAAGACCTCGCTTCCCCACCTGTATTACATGACAATGCTAACACTTTTACAGCCTTGATGGATTCTATTAAGGCAGACCATGGTTTTCATATGGATAGCAAGAGTGTAAAGAATTTGCTCCAAACGATGAGTGAGCTTAGTCTACCAGAACGTCGAGATTTCCTTCAGTTCACAACTGGAAGCCCAAAACTTCCTATTGGTGGTAAGTTGAACACCTATATCTTCTCTCTTGAATAGTAGCTAAACATTCCTAGGCTTCAAGAGTCTCACACCGATGTTCACTGTGGTTTGTAAACCCAGTGAGCCACCCTACTCTTCCGATGACTATCTACCAAGTGTCATGACATGTGTCAACTACCTCAAATTACCTGATTACACTGACCTGGATGTCATGCGACGACGTATGAATACTGCCATTAAGGAAGGACAGGGAGCTTTCCATCTGTCATAAGGCGCATGTTAATAAGGAAAATTGAGTTGAGTCTGGCGTGCATTAGGTCTGGACAAATTGGGGGTTGATATTTTCGGGTATTTATTCTCGCTAGAGGATAAACAAAAAATTGGGTGGGTTTGCTTATTTTGAGCCAAACCAGGAGGTATTCACATGCTACTTTTCGCTCTCTTTTCTTTTTTCCGGGCAAATTTTTCTTCAGACCTTCTATCTATGTAATGGAAGACGGAGAGGGAGACAAATTGCATGGATGGGTCGTTTGGCGCATAGTTTGTGTACCGGACCGATGGGAGGGGACGGATCGCAAATATGACTGGACTGGATTGGACTGGACTGGTGGGCTGGTGGGCTGGATGGTTCTTAGCTTTTACTACTCACTTCTGCTGTTACTTTGCACTCTCAATTAGATACTAGGTAGATGAATTGACCTTGATATCATAAATTTTAGGATGTTTGTGGCAGCTGATTTTATGGTTGTCATTTTTTAGTCAGGTTGGTTATCAAATTTGGTTTGTGTTTTCACTCGTGAGACTTTCACCTTTTAGGTTTATGAGATATTCTACAGCCTCGACGGTCTGTCTTCTTCCTACCTTCAACCCAATTTTATGATGTAAATCTCTTTCCTTGCAAGACTTCCATATAGTCGTATTACATAAATCGATACTAATCAATAGAATACTTTACTTCTCTTGTATATTGATTTATCTACATTATTTATAATCTATATAGAAATTAGCATTATAGATTCTAGAATATCAGATTTCGATTTGGTCGTTTCCAGACTCATCATTACCCGGATTTGAGAACGGGATCGAGAAGAACTCAAGGAAGGAGCCCGGCCTTGAAGCAAGACGTAGGCTTGACTTGGTTTGGCTTAGCACACAACCCCTCCGCCCCCCTTTCGTTTTTGTTTTCGGTCAATGGGTAGTTGTTGCTGTTTAGATGGGTTTGGATATCATCATGTTGTGGCAGTACCGAAAATCCCAGAATGCCTCTAGGAGTCGCGAGCCTGGCGGAGAGGGGGGGATTAATTATGATAATAGAATTATTGGGAGTCTTGGTCATTAGGAGGCTTTTCTGATCGAATACGTGCTCGAGTCGAGTGGATGTGGGATTTGAAGTTATTTTTGGATATCGATGGGAAGATCCGGTTGAGGGTGAGTTTACGCGGGGAGAGATGTCCTGTTGATTTTATGTGGTGGTCGTTTGATGTTCAAGAAAGAGTATACATCCTTTGGAGGATGGTCTGTAAAATTGAATTCTCTATGTTTGCTTTGCAAACTGGACTAATTGTGATCTGTGATTAGGTGGGTGCTGATACGGTTTATTTGTTCCCAGTTTTCTTTTTCTTTTTGGTGGTTGTTTTCGGGGTTTCAAGTCGTTGTTGTGAGGTTTGTTGTTGCTGCTGTTTGATTTCAACGTCTTTGTTGTGTTATCATGTTCTATTGTCTCGTTTGGTGTTGCTTGTAATGATTCATTATTACTGGTTGTTTTACCGTACTTGGAAGTTCAAACTTTGGAATTGGAACTCGGGGCTGGGAGGAAAACACTTGTGTTCTGCTTGTTTGTCCGTTGAGCTCATCTTTAAGGAGACTTGTCAGCTTGCATGTTTGTGCTATCTGATCATCATTGATCGATGATTGAGGGGGGTGGTCGAGGAAAGCGTTTATAAAGGCCGAAAGTATCGGGTTTGTGTAGAGATAGATGATGGTGGTGAATGAAGGAAATGAGAGCGGGGTTTTAGTTTTAGATTTCATTGTTTGTCTGCTGATAATATGATCTGAAAGGCTGTTATATATCTATATCAAGGCTTCTTTAAGTAAGTATAGGGAATTAGTCTCATTCGTCCGTATCTCAAGACTTGTCGGACAGGTGTTTTCTGTGACTTGTGGGTTATGCGCTTTATGGAAATTAGGATTGTAATGATTAGCTGTGCTGGAGTAATTCTGAAAATCATGAAGCAATTCACAATCGTTGTTACCTTGTCATCATTGCCACTATCTTTTACCTACTATGATCTTATGTTGCAATGATAAATCTTTAACATTACTTATTACTGCTCTCTTGACTGTCAAAAATAACATATCTTGGTCATATCGCATTCTTATCCAAACCCCAAGTTAGCGGCTGAGAAACAATCGCCTTGTGAATTAAAATTGATCAAAAGCTAAGACTTTCATATTGGAAAATAGCTTGTTTTACCGCACTTTGCTTTTTTTTATATCTGCAATTCTGCTTGTATTCGTGATACAGATACTTAGGGGCTTATGAATGCAACCAAGACGCTTTCTGGTTATATATAGAAGGATAAGTTTAGCTGATTTGAAGTGAAGTGTTGAAAATGGGGTGAGAGATATTAGCAACAGGGGAGTCAATAAATAGATCTCATTCATACCAGTCTGTTGTGAAAAATAACTCTGTTGATATCGTATAATTAGAGGAAAATGAGAAATTCAATCATTGTATCTAAAATAAAGGGTAGATATGGGGGAGCAAATCGGTCTTTGGAAAAGATATTGTAATGGTGGAGGTAAGAGAAAGGGCGAAGAGGAGCGGGTTTGAGCCTAGATGGGTTTTGCATTTTAATATTCACTTGTCATAGCTTCAGAAAAGTTTCTCGTGTCCATATAAAACCTCCTTGAAGCGGATGTTGCATCGATAGTTATGGCATAGATAAAGTTCACCACAAAGTAGTGGAGGGAATCCTTTGCTGCTTTCCTATCATGAGCAGCGTCTGAGACTTTGTTGACACAGGAGATATAATGTAAGGTATGCTTCACCTACTTCTAATTGAGTTTTATTTAATACTAGAACTACCATTGTCGTTGCCATGTAGCTTTTTATCATCAAATTCTTAAGTTCTCGTTGTCATTCCAAGAGTTCAGTTTTCTCTCTAAATTTTGTTATATTGCAACGGCGACTTCAACCTAGTAGTCTAATTATCAAGTCAAGGGGCTATATGCCTAATGTCCAAGAAAACAGGTAGAAATTGGGAGATGGCCAATGGAAGTACTCTCTCCTGGAGCGAATAACTCAAGTTTGTAGTTGTTCCAAAACATAGAGCTGAGTTGTCTTTCATGTAAAGATAGGTATGTGGAGCAGTGAATGATCAATGAATCAAAAGTTACGACATGTGAATTTATGAGAAGGTTGAATCTTTCAGTAACCATGTTAATTCACTCAGTCTTCCCATGTTTAATTATACACCATTTAATCTCGATCTGAGAAGACCTTGGGACTATGTACCATACCCAGCATCAATTCTACACTAAAACTGAATTCCCGGTCAATTTGGTAGCATGTATAACATTTATCTCGATCTTCTATTATTCTTCAGAATTTCTTCTTCAATGCAACTCGATAACTTTTCACAGTTCTCTCAAATGGAGAGATCACTAATACAAATAAGTGTGACTTATGAGCTCTCAAAACACAATGTGAAGTCGCCTTCGAGGCAATAGAAGGGGTTGGATAAGCAGTGTTGCCATTATTAGTATACGCCAGTAAAACGGCGGTTGATATTGAATTCTTAATTATCACTTTCGTACTTATAATAGAAATTTATATATACTTCAATGAATATAACAAACTTCAATATCACTAGAATTATGTTTGCAAAAAAGTTATACATACCGCTCTATTGGCCCCTATACTGAATACTGGAAATACTAATGGTAACATTGGGAATAAGTTCTTAGTATACATATCTTAGTCGTCCCTTCATATCCTTCAATACTTTATGGATGATATAATAGAAGTTGGAAATTAGCTAGATATAGGCTTTGGTACGAGAGCAAACTCTGATTCATATTATGAGGCTTCCTGCTCTATATTTTATATGGTTCTATTTCATGTAGTTAGGCATGAGATAGAGTCTAATTCTTTACATCGTATATTTGTCGAGTATCGCTTAAGCTTGCTAGTGTCACTAATTATTCTTCATTCATATTGTCATTGACAATCCATTACCATCAGCCTTCGACCTTTTCATCTTCTTCGTACTCCCGAGGCCATTCGTATCTTTTGACTATAGCAGCTTGTATACTTATAGATTAGTAAAAAATCTCAACTATGGTTGTTACTAATACCGAACTACCATGGCCATATAGCGAGTAATAGTAGCACCCTGTATACAGTTGTCAGTTGTTGCTAACTGGGTCTTCAGGGACACTATCAGTTGTAGATTCCTGTTTGATCTTTCTAACATCGAAGTGTAATCGAGACTCTTTATATAGGTATCAATTGACAGTCGATCAGATAGAACTATACGAAGGAGAAAATAGCCCTTTTGGGTTGACCCACTAATATTACCGAAAGTTATTTTCGTAATTTACTAATAAGCGAGTGTGTATGTACCCCTTAGTCCTTTCTAAAAATCGTACTAATTTAACCTACAAGAAGAGATGGTAAGTCGAATCTATCGACGTATAAGAGCGATAAATTTCCTTCTTAAACAGCGCCTATTGCAGGTATTTGATAACGCTTTGTACGTTCTTGTGTTTGTCGCTTTGAGGAGTATTCTGGGGTAAGATGACGGCCTTTCGATAAGTTAAAAGGAGCTTCACATTGTCTTTTTACCTTCTTTGCCGTCATTCAACTGTGTTTGTCTATCATTATCCAGATCATAGTTACCTTGATGGCGATGGAAAACTTCCTGCATACTTTCAATTTAGGTGAATCAATTCCATCTTCCACATCTGAAGGGCTCAATTCTGGCTCTCATGCGGATCTTCAAATGATCTTTGTTTCAGCGTTTTGATACTGGCTCTATGGGATATTCTTTGCTCTTTATAGCCACCAGCTTCAGAACAAACGAAGTATCTCTATGGCTTGCGAGATCACCGGTTGAATCGTCTTGTATAATTATTCACTATATCAGCCGAGGAAGTTACAAATCAACTTCGAAATAGACACACACTTCTCAACCGGGAAGATGATATCGGATCTTGTACATATAAGTCCAGAAGAACAATAATACAATATCAAGGTAACAGATAATAGAATGCTTGTTCAAATGCCAACGAACAATAAAGGGAAAATCATGGGCTAAGTCAATGGTAAAATACTTGAAGGCAAATGAAGATATTTGAGATGTGACTATTTGCCGATATTACAGTTATGACCTAACCTAACATTCCATTGTAATATCATCTTATCTTCCCCAGCTTTCGCCACATCCCGCCGCCAAGATTCTCTTCTTCCAAAAAGCACCAAACTTCACTGTCATTTATTTTTCTATTTACATCGGTCTCTTCCGCCTGATTACAGCTCATTTTTTGCTCCACCCCTCCCAGCTTTTCTCGAAGAACAGCTCTTCTGAACTCGGCATCACTATTTCGCAGGATACCTCGACCATTAGTCTTAACACAGCTTTTATTAAGAGTTATATCTCACGTTTAGTTCATTCCTCTGTAGCCTGTGTGATCTAAACAGCGAATAATCGAATTAATGATACACCTAATTGAGTTTTCTCCCGGTTAAGAGCTAAGAGACACATTATCCAGGAGTATTTCATGAGTCATAGGTAGGTATGCCGAGATCAACCCGCTTTTGGGGGTCAGGATAGTGAAGCCTTTTGTTTGTACAAGTTCATCGATGAGCGCCCAAATCATGGATATGACTTTTCACAAAGGCCACAGCACAGAAACATTCGTTATATTCTTAGCCAGGCCAGGAAATCGGCAGCTTAATATTCTAATTGTCTGTGTCGAGATCCATACCCTCATGATCAGACTTACATGTTGTAGGAAAAACCGACTATTATTACTATTAATTATATCATTACTATCATTGAAAGACCATCAGTGTCTGGTAGGAAACCGATAATGAGTTTGAAAAGTAACAAACATTTCCATTCATTGATTGCTTCGCCGTTTTTGTTCACAAAAGTTGATTTGCCAGAATTCTATGAACATGTAAGTTACTATACACCAGGAACCGTTGACCCAGTGTTGATACTAGAAGGGCAGCAAGTTGGGGAATATCTACATCTTCATCAAACTCTTTGGCGTAGACAAAGGACTTTTTCATTCTAAATTCGTCCTAATGGATTCATTTTATGGTATGGAGATGAAGTAAGTTGAATTAAATAATTACTGCTATGACAGAGTATTCGTTATTGCCTTGATCTGCATAGTATACCTCAGCTATACTATCCTTTAACTTCGATACTACATAGTTATAGACTTCTTACCATCTCTTATTAAGTTACTATAAAAGATTGTCACTATTCTACTTACACTCAGTGCCCATTGACTGCTCTCTCATGAAGGCCTAATCATGTGAGTAGTTGGCCATGTTTTGATGCCGAGAAGTCATCAACATTCTGTTGAAAAGTTCGTTTTTGTTTTAGTACTTGATTATGCACTCCTCAGATTATAAGAACAAGAGGTTTCGGACTTGTGACTATCAAAAATATGCGATATCACCGTCAGTGCCCTCAGTACTTGTTATCATTCAAACTTACGTTGGATAATTATAGATTACAATGATAATGATGGAATATATGGAGAACATCCAGACCAACTAGCTAAGATTGTGACGAAGTAGAACGATTTCGAGTGGCAATGTTCAGGCTGTTTAAAAGATATCTGACTTTATGTTTGAGAGTGAATATCACAGAACAAGCATGTTATATGTTATATCATGTTTATCCTGAAGAAGAACGTTAGAGTGGAGGTTAGACTCATCTATCAAAGCTCAAGGTCTGATATCCTGGGAACACTTGCAACAGGTAGTCGGAGTCACTAGTTAAACTAGCTGCGGCATAATGACGCTCAAAATGTTACTGATATTTATAAGTGAGGAGGGGTATGACAGCATTAGCGTCAACCCCATCTATTCATTATCTTGGGCCATGTTGTTTTACAACCGCTAAAACGCGATGTACTATGAGTAATCATGATTATCATTTCACAAGCATCTTCCAATAGTTATTATAAACATGTTCGTCATGTAACTTGTTTTTAATGCGACACAGTCAGATTCTGGACATACTTCTGTATCCATCCCACTTGAATAGCTTAGACCCCATGTAAATTAACCTTCCAGGAGTGAATTTAAGAATCAAATATCCTTACAGACCATCGCCTCTTCTATACTTCAAGTCAGCGTGGGTTAACCGTTTTATAATGGGCCAGTTTGAGTTTGATCAAGATCATAGCCCTAATCGACCTCGGTCACCTTCCGAGACGCTTTACCGGCGTAGAAATTCATGATTTAGGTCCATGGCAAGTCATAGTTACTGGGGGGGAAATTATTTTTGGAGTCTCAAATTTCAGATCATGGTAGTTTACTCCTTCCTCTACATGGATTGGAGAATATCGGTTTGTTTCGTGTAAAGTCATGAAAGTTACTCAGAAAACAACAATCACCTGCAACAAGGATGAAGGAAGCATCTCCGTGTGCTATTCGAGGCTTTCTTTTTGCTCATTGTTTGAAATTTAGAACATTCTGACGTCAGAATAAAGAGTAAATGGAACAAAAACAAGCAGTTCACATGAATAAATCATCCAAGAGTCACAACCAAGAAGATCCACTTCGACTCGCTACGAATTTCTCGCAAAATCGAAAATTTCGGTTCACAATTCCCACAATCCCACCATTCCTCAAACCTCTATGCGTTCATGGTTCCCTTCGAAACAGTTGCACTCTCATTATTAATCGTAACGAAGTTACTTAGTTCGCTTTCCGCTACCATACGATTGCACCTAGATCATCCTGCTGTGGCTTAAGCAGTGCTACTTCCAATATCATCCTTGGATATGAAGGAGGCGACATTTCCGCCTCTGTTTCTGGCACTGCGTTTAAGCGGAAGACCAAGGCGTTGGACGCGGTGAAAGAGGAGTTTGATAGAGAATACAATTTTGAAGGATGGCCATCTGTCAATATATAGACGTCATATTACTCTGTCTAGCTCACTTAAGGTAACTTCATGATACTGACTTTGTAATGTAGCAAATCGTTGTAGGTATTTTACAAAATTGAAAATCTTTTCTACTTTTTGCTCTGTATAACTTCATAGGTCTACCAGTGGTCATATCGATGCAGATCATCCAGCGACATAAGCGTTCCGTGCCCCACCCCCGCAGACGACCAAATACCTTGGCCTGGCTATAAATTCTAAACATACCAAATTATAATTAACAATCCCAAAATATTGAATCCTTATTACATGTCTTTCATATATCAAATTGCTCCGCCGCCAGGTACGAGTTTGATTCTGACAGCTATTCCCAATTTGGAATAGTGTCGGATAACGTGAGGTTACATTCAAACCGCGCCACATAAGCAGCTGGGTAATGGAACTTACAACTCAAAATAATCACAGAAGACAGATTCCAAATTCTACGAGAATATCACCACATACCATCACACATATCTCTTATTTCACAGATCCCATAAAGACTCACAGCTTTTTGGCCAAGTTGACAACTATACCTCCTACCTACCGAGAGAAACACGATTCTCAACAACCATGACAACCGCAACTGCACCTCTTACATTCCCTCTCTTCTCAACTCTCGCCCCTGAACTCCGTGATAAGATATGGCAAGAAGCGCTACCATCAGAATTCTCTCCAAGCCTGTATTCCTACAAGAAAGGATGTTGGCAACCTCGGATCTTCACCAGGTCTGATCCAGGATACTGCGACGAAGTGAGCGATGTCTATAACTCTGAAGATCTGAACAGAAACTTTGAGTTTCGTCACGAGCTCTTAGATGACGTGAAGATTGAAACACCTCTCCTGTTTGTGAATCATGAAGCCCGCGATATCGCCCTCGCTTGGGCTCTCAAGCTTGGTATGAAAATAAAGGGTGAAACTGCATCTCCAACTATCGTGCGTCGTTTCGATCCAAACCAGGATATACTTCATGTACCACATCATCAATGGAATGATTTTTATAATGAACCTTTTGACCGATCATTTGAGGATGATATGATCGATCTGAATCATGGTACATTTAACGAAGTCACGCGTATTGCTGTACCGGAATCATTATTTTGGGAGGATGTCAACTCTTTATCCGAGCTATATATGTACTTTAGTATCAAAGTTCTATATATTATCGTGGATGAACCACGAGATCTACGGTATATGCAGAATAATTCGAATTTACAGCCGCGGTGGGAGTTAAGAGAATTTCCAGCTGGGTATTTCATTTGGGACGATGAGAAGAAGAGTTTTGAAGTGAAAGATGGGGATGATAATTGGGATAAGTCTCTTCATGACTTGATTATTGAGGTTGGTAATGAGCTAGGAAAAGAGATTATTGAAGGTCGAAGTTCGCTCTCCGAGATTCGTCCCGTCTTCGCTGTTAAAAAATGAAGGGCATGTGCTGGTATGTCACATAACATTCAATATCTCATGTTGATGTTGGAGCTTGAGTTTATCTTGATATTTTGCCTAATGCGGCGTTCGTTTTTTATTCCGTTCATCACCATATTTCAGAATTTGCTACAAACCTCAAGCCCTTTCCATGTGTTATTGCAATATAGCTTCCTGCAAAATTCTTGAAGCTGTAATCCTAATTCAAATAATACTTCTTCGCAAAATAGATGCCAGTGCTCACAATATTGATATATACTTGGTGTGCCGACTAAAATCTATATTATGATATGAGCTTTCATATTCACAGTTATCACATGGCATGATATGAGAGCTGTGTACTAGGTTCTTGCCCTGCTGCAAGTTATCATAGCTCTGGCCAAATACACAAACTTAGAATTACACAATCTATATCTTCCCATTATTCTTTCGCAATTTTGCAGAAATAGATTCGACACAAACTTCAGATAATTACAGTATACTATTCATCCAAGCTGACATGAAAAAGTTAACAATATATTGGTCAAGTACAAGCTTCTCACAGGATACAATCTTTCAAATCTAATCTCAATTACAGAACCCTCATCTTCCATCATCTTCAATAATTACTTCTTGAATATTTGACAATTACCTCTCACTAATCTCATCAGCCATGTTTTACAACCTTTTAACGAATTCATTCAAAGTATCATTCAAAAAATATCACAATGTACAAGCCGTTGAAGTTTCTCTCTTATTCAAACTAGCATTCTAACCTACCAAACCTAAGCTTGCCACCGAGAACACCTTGAAAATACTGACATTTGAGGTTTTGGGATTTGTTAGTTCAGGAACATCTGGAGAGGAAGCTCAAATTGAGTTGGAAAGAGTTAGATGGGGATGCAATTCAAACGGCTTCGTCTACAGACCTCGGGAGGTAGAGGTATGTTATTGACTATTAATCAATATTTTGATGTAGAAGTCTATCATTGGAGTAGAATATAGTTTTAGTGATGACGATGAGGATGAGGATAAGCAAGTAGAACCCTTGACCTTCGGACCAGGCCGAGAATAAAGCATGAGATATGGATGGACTGAAGCTTTGGGGTTGATCATGGATCAAAAGATGATGAACATCCTCTTGCGCTCTCCTACTTGGTTGTTTTCACATTTCTACCAATTCTTTCTTTGCATTGACTTTGTAGGTAACTTTCAACGTTCTTTTGCAACATTCGTTTATTCATTGAGTGCAACTTATCTCCACGGAAAATGAATGGGTAGCTTGCTAGCATATTCGCTCTTGTCAAATCGCTCATATCTGACATGCTCTTGTCTAATAAGTTGCTGGCCTACAATAATTTAACTTGGATGCAACGTAAAACCATGCTATTCAGCGAAATAACAAGAAATATCTTCCGTCAAAATTGTACTTGCCATATAATGAACGAAGATGAAAAAAGCAAGCATATGGTCAATTCACTACGGGACACCATGATATCTATAGAGTCACAAAGATGACGCCAGTAAAATCAAAGTACAAACCCGTTCATAGTTTGGAAATTTTTTCAATATAGGTAATTACAAAAGAAGATCCTCTGACTACCCCAAAACTGCAGTCGCCTTTCTAAAACACCTTTGATCTTCCTCAATAATACTTCTTCATAGAGAAGTTAATCACCTCTCACTACTATACTTACGTTGCCATTACGATAAATTATCAATAGATACTCATCATCTCAAGATGGCACGTCGCAAACGTGCAGGAAAAATGGACAAGGCTCGAGGACCTTCCAAAAATGCTCCAGGAAAAGCCCCAGATAAGACTCCCGATACTCCAAAAGCAAACAAAGAAACTGAAGATGGAGAGCGGGAGGTTGAGTCGATTCTTGCGATCAAGAAGATGTGGAAAAACTTATGGGTGAGAGCGGCTTGGGTAGGATGTGGCGAGGACTCAGTCTGGTATCCCATTTCCGACTTCAAGACATCCCCACGCTTGTTGATAGATTTCTCTGGGGAGAATCCCAAGACACCTGGTCCTCCGACACAATTGGTTGCTTGGCTAGAGGCTTGAGAGGCAGGAGAGGAATATGAGCACTTGAAGAGTGATAAGCCTATGGATTCACGTTCGCGGGTCAAATTCTTCCAAAACTTGGCGGCGGAGGAAGTTCAGTCAGATGAACAAGTTAGATCATTTATCTTGAACTTCAAAGATTTATATACTAACCTGAATTTAAGGACCGAAGATGATCCCGAATCTGAGTAGAGCGCGCGCTTTCCCGATGATCTTTTCAGATCTTCCCCGAAGTCCTTTACGATTACGCTTTCTTTTATCGATATGCCCTTTCCACCGTTCTGTTTCAGCTTAGTTTCGCTTATGAGCTAGTCATCATCGCAAAATATCAAGATCTTGCATATAATATCATCGTCTCATATTGTGAATTAACGTAAATATAAAAAGGTGATCAAAGGCTGGTGCTAACACCTTACATTGCTTTCCTCCGTGACTTTGAGTCATCTATTATGGAAACAAACATAATCATACTTTTAGTCTCATAGCGTACTACCTAGGTAGTGAATAATCTTTTACATCAGAGCAAGCTTTGGCTCAACTCGAAGCACTGTTTCAATCAATCTTTAGCAGTATGACAGTAGAATGTGTTAAGGTTCTAACACAAAAAGCTTTTACACCTAGGGGAAATTGTTTCATCTTCTTGAATACTTGGAAGTGTTATCTAAGGAGATTCTTCAGAAGTATATAAAAACGATGCAAAAGCTGGAATCTGATCTATACCATAACGGAACACCTTACGCTCTTGTTGCCACTGCCTCAGAGTCCATTCTTTATACATTCATAATATCGTTTTCTTGTCTTGGTATTTTTTGCTCTTCAATCTATTGGAGTCTAGATTTCTTTGAGGCATATATGCTTTGAGTACTTTCAAGCCAGTATTATAGTAATAAGAACAAGCATTTAAGTACGTTAGTCGAAGAACTAATCAAGGAAAAGAAAGTGAGTACTAATTGTTTGTATTTGCCTAAATCTTATAATCCTTATCAAAAGGCTTCGGAGCATAGAAAAGACGTTTTAGGCCAGTTGATTTGCTCTACATGGAGTTATTTGCAGATTCAATGACATCACCTCCAGGTATCCACATGAGGAGTTATAACCTATCAAATGGCTTCGTGGCTTTCCTTTCCGCGATACTTCAATTACTTATTAGGTAGAGAAAGATCTAGCAATCTAACTAATTGTACAGCCATGTTCGTACATGTTAATACCGAATATCTTCTACCATATGACTACTATACTACAGCAGATTGACCTGCCTCAGGCAAACCGTACATGTGAATAGCTTCAGTTATTAGCGAGTTTTGATAGCTTAAAATCCCATGCTCGTTCGTGATTTCAACAACATCATCCCCTCCAGTTTTACAAACACCCTTTCTATCTACAATCATACCCCTACATAGAACAATAGGTCCTTTCAACATTATCATCACCACTACATCATCCCCACCAGTTTGATTTGACCAAGATGGCAGAGCCTAATCATTGTCCAGCTTCTTGCTACACTCCACCGACACACAACTGTACCATAGGAATCACTCAGATGACATGGCGGATTGCTTTGGTGATGTTGTTTCCCCTCCTTCTTCTTTTCTCTTACGTACGCTATTCAACCAAAAAAGAAAAGACCGAAACTCCGAAGGCACAGATCAAGAGCTCGAGGACGAATCATTGTCAGAAGATGGATCAAAATGAGAGGGCATGGAGGTTAAGCCGGGACAAATTTTTCGTGGACATCGGAATAATGGAGGCTCCCAAGCTGGAAAACATGACTTTGAGAAAAACCTATTATGTCGAAGAGGAACAGGATACCGCCCTTGGCAAGTCGCCTGCACAATCTGCTTTGGATCAACCTAAAGGGGAGAAGTAAGATGATTCATATCTTGTATCGAGCCACTTGTATGCTAATTGATCTATCAGAGACTCAGGGGTCCAGAAATTGCGAATGCCGAAGTCAGAGTCGAAGTTAGGAAGGAATGGAAAAGTTGTTTCTGAACTGTGTGTCCCGAAAACTCGAGCTCCTCGGTAAACATTTCATGATCGATATTTCAAGATCATGGTTTGTTTTCAATACACATTTGAATTGCAGCATTTGATGTCACAAATCGATGATTCAACATTCCGGGAGATGGGCAGTCTCAATTTTTGGTGGTTATGAGTTTCTTGACAGGATGACTTGGGAAGGGCATGATGATATCGGGCAAGTAATTAGTGAGGGACTTTAGACAATCAATTCTTTCATTCTCATCACTTGATCATTCCTTGAAGTTACTGTGATTCTTGCTCCTATTTCTTAATTTTAATGTGACTGTACATGCTTAGGAGCCCAGGTAGTATTATGTATAGCAACTTAATCTTATTGTAAGATCGATTGATAACTTGAAGAGTAAGTGGAGGTAATTCAAAAGAGCGGAGAGGTGAAAAAAGGTAAAAGGTGATATTCTTGGACATATGAACCCCAATTCATATGATTTGCAGAGCACTATCAGAATACAAAACCTCTCTAACATTCAAACCTACGCTTTAATAAAGCAAAAGTTAAATAAACACTCAAAGAAACGAGCTTGATTTGAGATAACAATATATAAACATCTAATTGCACTAGATATATCTTATTCCATAGGAGGATTTGATATTCAAGAGAGGAACCTAGAATTACATCTCCTCTCATCATTTAGAGTAAATCAAGCATAACAATTCCATAAAACCAACCATCTCTATCGCAAATTATATGATGACCATTACGACGCGTGACAAAATCATAGCGGGGAGTCGGATAACTTACTAGATGTTAGCACATCTCATCCATTCTTAGCCCTAAATCCTCACGCTTTCTTCCACCTCTCGGTTCTCGCGTCGCTAAATCAAGCTAATGATATTCAACCATCTAACCCATCGAAACTAACGAAGCTCAAGTCAGAAGACCGAATGGAAACTTCAGCCCGCGGCTCCGCCTCACCACTTATAGCATACATCGTCATCATCCTCATACTCCCCATCAAACCATAATTTCTGAACAGACTATAGAAACCCAATACCCAATACCCCGGATATATTAGCAAAAGGTATTTAGTGACAAACAAACGCAAAGTAAAGTCTCGGCATCAAGACTTCCATCTCAAAACCAAACCCCAGCATTAAACCATCCAACTTGCGAGGCCAGATGCTGACCCATCTCCTAACTACCCCTATAGGTAATCATACATCTCACCACACCTTCAACCCCCACACACCCCAGACGTCCCCCAACCTCCCCGCGAATCCTTCCCTCCACCTGCAACCGCGATATTCCATCTCATCTCATCCTATCCCATCCCATCCCATCCCATCTCCCTTCACAGAATCGACGCTAAATCACGACTCAACATCGATATACAGACAAGACAGCATTGACATATCGAGATGAGAACCACGCTCGATGTTTCGGGTGTAGATAACTAGTATCCAGTACCTAGTATCGAATATCAATAGATATCAATACAGACCACTTTGTGCTATCTCATTTCATCTCAACCGTCTGCAACCATAGCCATAACCATAAGTAGAAGCTCCAAAGAAACCAAACTCCAAGCGCAGCCCCAACCACAAGCCCGCCGATATCTTCATCGCAGTGATCAAGTGATTGATCATATACGCTAAAGTGCTGTACACTATACACTATACACCACATCCACATCCGCAGCGCAGCGCAGCGCCGAGCAGACCAAACCAGATCTGCCTACCTATCTATCCATCATCTACCTATCTACAAGCAATAAGATACCCACCTACTTAAGTAAACCCAACTACCCACCCACACGACCATTCTCCAGAATCCGAAATTCCAGAATCCGAAATCGACACAAGAAAAACAAAGGTGTTGTAGAACTATACATACATATATATATATACATACATACATATATACATACATACATATATACATACATACATATATACATACATATATATATACATACATACACATATACACATATACAAACAAACAAATACGCAACACAACTTAAAACAAACTAAACACCAACAGAAAACTCAACATATATCCATCCATCCACCCACCACAAACCCAACTCAACCCAACCCAGCCCTTCCCAAAACACAAACATAAATAAATAAACAACATCACCATCCTCTCCTCTCCTCTCCCCCAAACCAGCATATCCAACAATAAAACAATAATTAACAAACCCAATCGTAGCATAAATACCCTACCCTACCCTACCCCACCCCACCCTACCCTACCAACATCCACCATCTCCACCACCACCCCTCTTCTCCCTCCTCCCCATCCCCCTCACCCTCACCCCTCACCCCTCACCCCTCCCCCACTACATTCCACTCAATAAACACCGACATGATCCGTTATATTATATCATGTTATGTTACAACATGATCCGATCCAATCCGATCCGAGACCTAAAATCTGACAAGAAAAAGAAATAATATATCACATGGCACATTACAATCAAAAGAAAACATAATATACTTAGCTATACAGACAGCATATGTAATCTACATGCATGCACGCATGTAAACAATCTCTTCCACAGTTACCGAAACCCTCCCGTAAAAGCACCGATAAACCCAAACCATAACCGGACTGGGGCTGAAATTCACCAGGACGTATATCAAGTCCAATGTGCACATCGCACAAAACCATCATCACTCATCTGAAGAGATAAGATTAGTATTTTTATGCTACTTAGTTCCCTCCAGAGATTCCCTGCATCGGCCCCTGTGTGTCAAGAGGATATGTCCGTAAAGTTTGAACTCCTCAGGCAATCAAAAAACCACCAGCGCCGTGCTATGCCGTCCCATTTCGTGTATATAACCCTAACCTACCCTGCCCTGCCCTGCCCTGCCCTGCCCTGATCATATCATACCATGCCATCCCATGCCATGCCAGTGCTCCATGAATGACCATCTAATAATGCCCAAGATCTCAGATTGGAAATTCGGGGGTATCATCCAACGACCATTCCTCATAATACAGAAAATTGTTTTGAAAAGATTTTCCCACTCCATACTGCGACCAATGAAACGTCATATAAATATCAAGTTCAGAAGGATGTCGATGGCGACGTAAAAGTGTCGTTCAAAGTGATGATGAACCCATTAGTTCGATAGGATTTCCCTCGAAATAGACCTTCAAGAAGATGGAGTTCGAAACCTGGGTGGAGCAACTGCTTGAAATCCGACCACATAATTCTTTTCCTCTCCCGCACTCGTAGTCCATTTTATGGGTACCGTTGTCAAAACATTAAGGAAACTCTCTCCACTCTTCCGATAATTGATCAGCGTAACCTGTGCCTCCAAATCAAATTCCAGAGCTTTTCTGACTGTTGATTTTGCGAAGGAGTTAGGATCGTTGTGTGCATTTTGAATAGCACTGATAGTAGCAGAATTGTTTGTATTCGGAATACTCTTGGCGGCAGGAGCATTACCAAGAATTTCGAAAGTATTTGGATCGTATGGCTGTTGTAGGAATCTGCAATTCTTTCCTACGATTTCCAACTGTGAATAACCTGTCAAGCGCTCAAATGGTTCACTACAGTAAACAATGGGACAATGAGGACGTGATGAATCACAAAGAACCAAAGCTACGCCACTATCGATATTTCCCAAGGTATATGTAGGATTTGGACGACGTTGAACTTGAAACTATGAGGTGTTAGAACTAGCGCGTTCAAAGAAGTGAGGGATGGCACTGAATGGTAAAGTTTGGGTGTGAATTGAAGACGTACCAAGATTTGCAAAACATCGAAACCACTTGGAGAATACAAGCCAGGAAAGATCATAGGATCCGAAGAAGAAGAACCTCGACTATCTGGACGAGAATTGATCCCTTGTTGATCTTGTTGATCCTTGGTAGAAGCATGTTCTTCATATAAAGCTTGAAGCTATTTTGAATGAATAAGTAAGCATCAATGTATGTCAAGATATGGTTGATGGATGAGATGAGGACACACCTCTTTAAGCTTCTTAAGTTGTTCTTCATGTTCAGGAGTTAACATGATTGATCAAGTTATTCAAATCTTGTAGATAGTATATATATGTGTGTGTGTGTGTGGGTGTGTGTGGGTGTGTGTGGGTGTGTGTGTAAGTGTGTGCGTGTATGTATATATATATATATATATATATATATATATATATATATATATGATATATGTATGCCTTTGACTCTGATTTGACTTGAAGACCTGAAGACTTGATAACTCGACGACGACTTGCTAATGAGGATGTTGTTATTGTGATACACTGGTATGAAAAGCCCTTGTACTTCTTGACATGATATTTTCTTCTTTTCTATCCATTACCTCGAGATACTTTTAAACCGTTTAGAATTATACTTTGGAGCGAAGTGGGGGGGACTAAAGGAGGATTAAAGACTTGGGGTATGAGAATAATAAGATGATGAGATGATGAGGGCGAGTGTGAGATTGAGAGGTTGAGAGGTTGAGAGGTTGAGAGGTTGAGATGGAGAGATTGGGATAGAGAGAGAGAAAGGGAGAGACTACAATAGACTATGATGGACTACGAGGGACTACGAGAGACTACAATAGATTGCAATAGACTACAATAGACTACAATAGACTGACTACCTGGTCCTTACTTACCAATCTAGTATGTACCTGGGCAAGTTCCTCTTTTGAAACTTGATGGGATAAATCTGGTAGCAAAGGCTCAGAAACTATCCCTCTTTCGGACCTACCCTTAAAACTTTACTTATTCCTGAAGCCAACAATAAATGAAATATAATGAATGCGGTATGCGGTTTATCGATGAATATGGTAAATACAAAACAATGGAGAACTGCATATATGTATATGGGATGTGTGCGACTTAAATAAGTGGATTACTAATAGACTTGACTAATTGATCAATAAGGAAGGAAGGAAAAGAGAGAGGAGAAAGGAGGGAAGAATTTGATAGAAGGTGATGAAGGGGGAGACTTGAAGAGTTTGTTTGGTAGATGCTAGATACTCGTACAATGAATGCCAGATCCTCTTCAATTCGATCTTCATATCAACATCATTTGACATGAAGAAGGAACGGCGATCGGCCAATGATATCTATTTGTCATCCGGATAGCTTAGATAATCTTAAGGCAGGTACCCAGTACGTACGTCCTGTACCGACTATCCTCGATGGAAAGGAAGAGTGAGTTTACGAGAAAATGGATAATGATTTTCATGATGGTAAGTGTGATGATTGATATTGATGTTGATATTGATGTTGTTGTTGTTGTTGTTGTTGTTGTTGTTGTTGTTGTTGTTGTTGTTGTCATTGCTATTGTTGTGATATTAGTCTAAGAGCACGTATACGTAGGATCAAATAGACATTTATATGATTATTACTAGCGAGCTAGTATCATGATTATATTATATATCCATCGAACTTGAACAATTCAAGAATTTCGAATATATTACTAAGCATAGAGATCAGGTAGACTGTAGATGCTCTCCTCCGTACTCGGGTATGAGATCCAAACATTAGATACCTCCTTACTCATCAGTCACTAGGTAGGTAGATAAAATGCCCAGTACTCCGTATCCTCCGTACTGGAACACTATCAAAGTCCAGATACGTGCGAAGTACATTGATTGATACATGTACTTTCCAGGTTATTAGAATCAATTATCTGCGTACGGAGTATAGTATCCCTCCGGACTAGTATCTAATTACTGTATTGATAATGGTAACAGTTAGATATTCACACAACCTTGAAAACACATTCAGACTACATACAACAACAACAACAACAACAACAACAACAACAACAACAATAACGTCTAAACCTAATCTAATCTAGCACAATTGCAAGTATCTACTCATTCAACATTCATCAATCTATTAATCTATTAACCCATCAATCAACCCATCAACCAACCCACCCATCAACCAAACCTTCAACCCACCCACCCAGCAATACGGACAAGAACAGAACCTCCGCTGATACCGATCCGATACTTGATGTTAACACAGATGCTGATCGATCTGATTACCTGGATTAAATGTAAGGTTTATCGAGCCCCACATGATTCCGAGAGCACCGCATCGCACCGTCCTGTCCTGTCCTGTCCTGTCCTGTCCTGTCCTGTCCTGTCCTGCCCTGATCTGTCATGCATGAAAGGCCGGGCACAAGTTACTGTAGCAAAGACGGACAAGCCAAAGCAAGAAGTAAGAAAGTAAGACAGAAAGACAGAAAGAAAGCAAGCAAGCAAGAAAAAGAAAAAGACAAAGCAAAAGAAAGAACAAAGATTAAAAAAAAAAAAAAAGGAAAATCATAATCCAAAATTTCCATCAACCTTTTCTCAGAAAGTCGATATTTGCACGATCGATGACCAAAGTAACTTTCACGTTTGCCATGGCTTGAATCATACATATCGGTATCGTAAATGTTTGATTTTTAGCTCTAGTACCGTACAGTAGAAACTGACGGTAAGCTCCACGAACTAATGTGCTTTCTTTTCTTTTGTTCCCTTTTTTTCCGATCAATCCATTTGGAGGAGTTATTTACGTTGCTCTATTGTATTGCTACAAGGCACTAGGAGGTACCTCCGGCTGCATGTGTCATGCAATGTGGATGGGAATAGATGCGTTTTGTTTAGTTAGTCGGTAGTATTGTATTGTGTTGTGCGGGCTAAGTACTGCAAGAGAGTTCGGGTTGTTTCGGCAAATCAGATATCTGGATGGTTGAGGCATGTTGGAATGATGGTTAGGGAAAGGTAGGTATTTTGAGATGAGTATATATATATATATATATATATATATGGGTATGTATACGTGAGTATTATATGTGTGTGTATAATACATATATACTATATGCATTTTATATATATACATACCTACATATATACAATAAGTACCTACCTCCTTAGATAGATACTTGGTAAGTCGACTCTCTTGATCTGAATTGGGATATTAAAGACATTTTTCAAAGACATCCATGGATTCATACATTCATCCAATCATCTATTCATTCATCTATTCATTCATCTATTCATTCATCCATCAACTCACCCTTTGATTAGTCTTTACGAGTATTCTCGGTTGAATTACTAGTTCAATGAATAAGGTTATTCATTAAGCCGTTTTCTCACTCGCTTGCCCATTTCACTCGCTGCCATTGCTTAGTCAGATTAACGTGGCCAACTAATTTCATTCAAGTTACAAAGCCCATCCATGCACACATTCTACTGAGCATGCATGCTCAATGCTCACTAGTCAGATAGGGACAGTATTGTGAGATTCACTCTCTCCTTCGTTTACGCAACCATCGAATGTTACTGCACAGTCGGAGAAGAGGGTACGTACTCCGTACTTCCATGGCTATTCAAGTCCACATGGCACATGGAAAGATGTGAGACCGCAGCACCGCAATTCCAATCTTCAGCTACCTATCTACCTCCTTACCTACATATCGACAGCTACATATCAACAGCTAGCTAGGTCTCAAAATCTCCGCATTCATATACGGTTTACCTCCCCCAGATACTAACCACCAGGGGCAAATCACGGTGAAAATATAACAATCGGATGAAATATTCCTCGACGCTCTTCTGTCTCACCACCAACCCAGCCATTCCATTGACTAGCTCTCATCAGCTACCTGCTCCCATGGGTAGTTTGTCAAAGATCGCACGTTGGTTGCGAGCATAGAGAAGCTGGCGATGCATACTTCTTACCATACCTAGGTATCGATCGCTGCATAGCGGTGAGTTCATGGGCTTTGACTTCTTATCGATGTTATGGATTTGGTAGCTAGTGCAATCTGTGTAGTGTGATTTGGCGCGCAAGTCTAGATTCTCTATCCCCATACCTTGCGCACGGGAGAAGTGTTCAGAGTGCTACTTACTGGAGGACCTGCCTCTGGTAGAACCGTCTAGTTGTGGCGATACAATATAATTGAGACATTGTTAAGCTAGATTCACGAGCTAGCTCTGTCTCCGTTAACCTTCTTCATGAGCGAGAAGGAAGCAGCTTGACTTGATGGAAGATGAGAGGGTATGGTGCCTCTGCTCTCGAAGAAGTCCGTTCGACCGTCAATGTCAACATCAATACAAAGGCCCTCGACCTCTTTCCTTACCATCCCATATATCCCCATATCATTCCCCAGACTCCTCGTGCAAAGCACATTCTCATGTACAATGAATATTTACGTACATACACACATGTCCATCAAATCACCAGAGCAAAACCCATAAATCCAGGAGTACACCACTCGCCTCAAAAATTACTACCGATAGCATTAAGTTTACCCCCTCCATTGTGAACCTCAATTGCAAACATGTGACACGATATAAGCTCTCTAAGCAGGCAGTACGCCTCTCCTCGAGCTCCCAAACATCTTCTATCTATAGCTATTCCACAAAAGCCCAATAAACAAAACCGCAACTCCAAACCCCCATAGACCCCTCCCCTTACTCACAACCCCAAACAAAAACGGCCACCCATCACCCACAAGCCACAATCCCCAACCCAAGCCACATCGCACCCCCACCCCAACCTCAGGCACAAACCCTCAACAACGACCCTCCCACATAATTTTCCACCCAATCCGCACACCACCCGCCCATTTCCTCCCCAAGTCCCAACACCACACCACAGCACCACACCACAGCACCACACCACAGCACCCTCCAAAGCACAAGATGGCGAAAAAAGGTACGCATCTCCCGCATTCCCTTCCCGCCACCTGACCCCCGATCTCGACGCCACAACACGAGCTAATCGAAGGCGCGCAGCGAAATCCCGTACGATTCCCGTGCGCCTGATTTCGATGGCCTTGACGGGCTATTATAAGACGTTGATTCGGCCGCGTGCGCATCGTCCGCTTAGTATGTTGAAGTATGATCCTGTTGGTAGGTGTTGATTTTTGTTTTCGTTTTCTTTGTATTTTGGGGTTGAGCTTAGGCTTGGGGGTTGAGGAGGGATTGGGCTTGGATTGGGAATTGGGGATTGGGCTGAGAGAGGAAGAGGTGGAATTGGAGTTATGGAGGGATCATTGGTAGGGGAGGGAGAAGGACAATTGGGTGTTGGGGGGGGGGGGGGAAATGTGGAATGTGGGTGGATAGATGGAAAATATGAAGGAGGGATATAAATCGATCAAGGAGATGATTGTGCCCGGCTTCAAAAAATGATTCGCCTCGATACGAAAATAGAGAGAGTGTGTGTAAAAGTTACATCATTCGGCGCCCCAGATTATATCCAACAAGGGAGAGCCGAGAGACAGGAGCGCCGCGCAATCGAAATATACTCTACCACCTACGCATCACATATGCGATCAGCATTCCTTACCCCCACTTACCTTGCAAACGACATGATTATACATACATGCACGCTAAGCGCAAATGTTTTTTCAACTCGAAATCTCTACGCAGCTCTCTCATCCTCTCACTCTCTCACCCTCTCACCATACCACCATACCACCATACCACCAATTGAACCCCAATCCTCCTTTTAAAATGGCACGCTTCCATCTCCAAGCTATACCAACCCATCTCTCTACACCGAAAACTTACAACCTCCTGCGAACCAAACCAACCCAACTCAAATACCACCCAGCCCCAAACCCCACTATCACTCTAAAGAAACTCCCCAGCTAACCACACCCTCTCCATCTAGTACGCAAAAAGGTCCTCTTCCTTGAGCAAAAACGCGGCGGTGGCGCAAAATAGTTACCCAACCGATCAATATCCACCTACGTAAACAACCAAGCAAGCAATTTAGCGCCGCGACCATACCAAAAAGATGAAGAAAACCAAAAACAAACCCAAAAAATAAGATGAGATACGAAAAGATGAGATACCAGAAAGAGAGCGTGCGTATTGGATTGATGGGGAGCGGGAGCGGGAGAGATGTGAGAGACGGGGGTAGGGAGAAGGGAGAAGGGAGAGAAAGGGGTGGAATATCGATATTTCGTGGGTGGTTGTGAGTTGGGAAATGGGTGACAAATGGGCAGAGGTGGTGACAATCCACATTTCTGCGTTTACATGGTATCGTAAACCTTGGAACAACTTAGGTTGTCTAGACACGGGGATCAAGTGATACACAAAAGAGTGTACAAATTACAACTTGGCATTGTATGAATAGGATGCATGGAATGGCGTATTGGGAAAAAATCATGAATTCAATCACCATTTATTTCGACAAAGATGACGCAGATGATAAATGGTCACTATTAATGTAAATTCTAGATTTCTAGACTATTAAGCAAATATCAAGCTCCATTTCTGCTAATCTATCCTCCCGGCATACACACATATATAAGAGACCTTTTGAGAATCATAAAAGCTAATCTTACAGCACCATTATTTTATTTCGTATCGTCTCCCTTTCTATCTTATCCATTATCCTTTCACCACACAAGTATTACAAGCCGATGAACAACAGCAAATTTTCAGTATATGGAAACCTTCTCTTCTGTAAGTTCTTGATCTCAACTTTTCCCCCTCTCTATTCCACCCAAACATGCGAAAGTTTGCAGCCATGAGTCGAGAAAGCAGTAGTAACGACAGTCATTACTCGGCCCTTACTGAAATGATAGAAGTTCGAGGAGTGGTTTGACTGAAGCCACAATGTGATACGGTGCTATTTTTTGAAACGTGTAACTGTTTGACCTAATATCAATTTTGCGAATCTGAAATAATCGTCTTGTTTATCAGCTGCCGATGACTCAGCTTTGGTGCTTTTGCTGGCTTAATGGGCTGTGTATCCTGGGCAGCAAAAGACGGATTCGATCTCGCTCTCTTCATTGCATTCCGCTTAATTTCTGGTGTTGGCTCATACCAAGGTGCAACTTTTGATTGTTCTGGTGCTCTTGGGCCGACAAGACTTGGTTGTGCTTCAGCAATACGGTTGTAACCGCTCGAGCCAGTTCTTGATATGGATTGAAGACTATTGTTCAAACCGCGATTGTTTCTGAGTACCGGCTTCTTAAAAGTTGCAGTTGCACCCTCATCCTTTTGGCCATAGACCTGACCCTGTGAGCTATCTAGAGAAATAGGGGAGTCTTGGTGATCATTCTTCTTCATCGCTGATTTCAATGGTCTTCTCGTTCGCCGCTGGATTGATTCTTGTGCAAACGAGGGGATAGACTTGGATATTTGGTTTGGCCCACTAATGAATCCTCCTTCGGCAGCAAGAGGGACTGCATTTCGCTTGGAATTTATACTGCCAAGATTTTCATCTACACGAGGATAGTACTTTGATAAGACATTTTCCGTGTGTGCACTCTTATTATTCAATTCTTGGCGATTCTTGTTGTACAATTGCTGGAGTTCCTCTTGACTATGTGCAGTTTGCACCTCTGGCATGATATCCTCCAAGTCAGTTAGAGGGCTTGTATCAAGAGAGGCTATCGCGGAAAATGGCTTAATAGGAGTGAGGCTTCCACCAATGTTATCTTCGTGTGCCCGTGAGAAGGAAGATGTGAGTACCGCACTTGTTCTAGATTCTGGCACCTTACGCTGGTCCCCCGCCATGAATCCATCATTACGCTGGTTGTAGACATTGTTATATTTGCCAGATCTCCGCTCAGCAGGTCTGCGCAAAGGTGTTCGAGAATCATGAACGCGACTGGGATTACTGACAATCATTTGGTTGTTCTCGGCCATCGCCGTGATACCTTCGAAACGCTGTCGCAACCGGTCATTCTCCTCAACCATACCACGAAGTCTCTTCTGTGCACCTTCAAGCTCATCCTTAATCCTGAGACTTTCATCTCGATAAGCCTGTGATGAAGCGAGCTGATTTGCTTGCTCTTGGCGAATTGAGAATATCTCTTGCTGGTGCTTTTGTTTTTGCATCAAAATTTGATGAGCAGACATTGAGGTTTCTTCCAACTTTTGAAGTTGAAGCTGTTGCTGTGAGAGTTGATTTTTGTATGTAGCTATCTCCGACTCGATTTTACCAATATTCTTCGCTTGATCATCAAAAGCCTTCTTAGATGCTTTTGATTCCTCGACTGCTGCTTGCAATTGCTTTTCGATATCTGCTTGCTTACGTTTAAGGTTGTTCACGAGGATATCATGCTTGGCCTCCAAGTCGTTTCTTTGAGACAACGCGATCTGATTGATTTCCTGTCGAGCCATCTCTGTTGCCGACCGGCTCTCGATTTTGAAAAGTGTATGATTTTCTTCAAATGTCTTCATATTAGACTCGACAGTCCTTAGTTTTTTCTCTGTCTCGCGCAATTGATCATGTAAAGTAGTGATTGTTTCTTGGTGTGTTTGCACGGTTCTCTCGGCCTGAAGTTTGCTATTGTTTGCGGTGGTGAGAAGACTTTTCAACCTTGAGGTCTCCGCGTTCAAATTATCGACCTTTCTATTCATCTCTGGGTCTTCTCTCGGTTGAGCACTTAAGATCGCTAGCTGTTCATCCCTGCTCGTTAATTGGGAATGAACATCTGCGAGTTTTAGAGTGAGCTCATTGAAACGAGATAGGTTGTTCTCCAATTCTGCTTCTTTTGAGCTCAAAACTGACTTCAAAGTTGCATCATTCCCTTGTAAATGGTTGAGTTTCTCACTAAGCTTAGTCTTCTCATCCAAGTCACCCTTGAATTCATTGAGATGTTCTTTAAGTTCATCAAAGAGTTTGATAGTTGACTCCTGAAAATTAGTGTCCCTGTTACCATTGTCATCAAGCTTCATCTGGATTTTAGAGTAAAATTCATTGAGACTCTTGGTCAAAGTTTGTGGCCAAGCTGAGGTTTTGCTGACAGCATTTTTGACGGTCTTTGAAACATCATTTAACTTCCCTTGAACTCCTTCGCTAGATTGCAAAACCTTATGAAGAATCCCATCTTCCTTAGTAAGCTCTCCCAGGGTATCGACTTGAGGCTTTTGAAGAACCCCCATAACTTCTTTGTGACGTTCAACCTCACCGTTGCTAATTTGTTTCTCAAGTTTCTCGGTTTTATCGAGTTGTCGTTCAAGATCTTCCGACTTTGTTTTTAAATTAGACTCAAGATTTTTATTGACATTTTTGAGCTCATTGATCTGTTCCACCAAATTTTTGAATTTTGAGTCTCGCTGATCTTGTTGTCTCTGAGCTTTCTTGATTTCGACCAACATACTTCTCATTCTCTTTGCCTGAGCTTCCGTATCCTCGATATCTTTGCTCAAGGGTGTGGGAGCTGTTCGCAAATCTTCGACTGACTTCTTTATATCTGTTGAATCTTGCTTGAGGGACTTTTGACAGCGGACAACTTCGTTGATGTGCCGTTTGTAATCGTTGGATAAAGCATTCAATCTTTCAACTCTCCTTGACAACTCAACCTCTCTCATCTCCAGTTCAGCATTTATTTCACATATGTCTTGCAACTTTGCATTGAGATTTTCGATATGCTTCACTTGTTCCTGGATAACAGATTCTCGCCTCTGTACCTCCTGGAAAAACTTCCAAATCGCATTCGGATCTCCGTAGGATCCCCCTTGGTGGTAACCGATATGGTCTCCAGTTTGAGATATTGGACTGTTGTCACTTTGGGAATACACAGGTGTTGTTTTGGTAACCTTGGACTGGCTACTGCGGCTTGATACTGCTTCAGAGACTCCCCGAGGCTCAAGATCTTGTGGTTTCACTGGTCTATTCATAACTTTTCGAGGAGTTTGATGTGTAACCTGAGTTCGCACCGCTTGCTGTGATCGAGTTGTATTGAGTCGTGATTGAGGCCGAGACGTGTTTGCTTGCGATACAGGGCGAGAGGATTCCTGATACACCGATAGATGCTGATCAGATATAATCATTTCATGGTCTGTTTGAAACTCGGAGGTTAGCTTTGACTGATGATATTGTCTAGAGCCTTCTGCAGGGAGATTTTTTTCTGATTCTACAAGCGTCATGATGGAATCTTCAATTTCAACATTTGAGTTTTTGACACCTGAAAGTGGAATTGTGGCCGGAATTTCTGCTGATTGAACAGCAATGTCTTGGGGCTGACTGTCTTGTGTAGCATTATTGTTGTTATGTAATCTCACAGATTTCAATGATTCTTCAGTCGCATGAATCCGATTAGGCAAGCCTTCCTCAGCCAACGGAGATTGTATGTCCAGTTGTGGGCGCGGTTGAGTTTTGCTTGGCATATCTTGATACACTTGCACTTTTGGTTGATCCGAAAGAGCCTCTGGAAATGGGGCGTTCCTGATTAACTTGCCCTGAACGTTGAATTTTCTCTTTGCACTAAAGCGGTTCAGTCTATTGAAAGGTTAATTGGTAAGCTCGAGGAAGAATGAATAGTTTACTCACTGGTTCGAAGACCTCTGTCTTAGCCTACTTTGTGCGCCATAGATTGGTGCTAAGGTTCCTTGTCGAGAAGGAGGTGCCCCAACCGGCTTAGGTTGTTCATTGTGAGAAGCTTGGGAAACTGGAGATTTATCTAGTCCTTCGAGGGCTTTGGCATTTGTCATTGGTCCAGCTGCACTTGCAGGCCCCGAAAGTATTTCATAAGAATTTGAAAGCATTTCTTTCGCTTGGGGTAATGGATTCATCAAAAGTTTAGTTTGCATCTGAACGGGAATATTTGCCGCTGAATTATTCTCATTGAGTGAGTGGGTCTCTTTATCCGGAACTGGGACTTCAAGAGACGAGCTAGCATGAGCATGAGAATGAGCCTCGAGTGTTGGCTTAGTTCCTGGAGCATTCTGGATGACTGGATGCGTTTCATTCTCAGGGGCTAAAGCTCCAACAGAAGAAGCCGAACTGACATTGGAAATTTGGTGGCATCCCGAAATGTTGCTAATTGGTTTCAATTTTTTGGAACAATGCACCGAACTCGCTGAAGCTGGGCTGCTAGTACAGGGCATTGCCAATAAACTGTTTCGAACATTAGAGACATTTGTTTTTTCCGGAGTGGATTGCTTGATAGATGTGCCACCACGACCATCAAATACTGTGTGTTGTGCAGAAGTGTTACCACGGTAAGAGTTTTCTTCTTGGGGGCGGATTGGGTTGATGGAAGATGAATGGCAAGCTCCAGGCAATTGCTTAAGTGCTGTAATATTTTGAACAGGAGGAACCACGTCTTTCTCCAAGACTGACAGTTTGACTGATGGGTCAATGTGATTATTGGGTGAAAGAGACGAAGAAGTGCCATTGTCTATATTCTGAGCTCTTTGCCTAGGCTGTATGGGCTTTGTTGAAGGTTTGTCGCCGGGATCTGGCATTTGAGTGGCTGTTGATGTATCAGTACCATTTTTACCAATAATCCAACCAGTTTTTTGTGTTGAACTTACATTTTGGCAAAGATTTGGTTATGACATTTCCTGTTTGAACTGCAACTTTGACGAATAGTGGAGTGTGAACCGAAGGATCACGGCTTTTTTTTAAATGCGGCGCAATAGCATATTTGAAGCCTTTGTCTTCTGGCATTTCTGGTTTTGAAAAGAATTTGGGGGACGTATCGGTATGATGCCTGGTACTGAATGACTGATCATTCACCTGGATAAGTCTTCTTTGAGATGATACATCGGGATTTAACGATTGTGTAGTATCTTGCGTAACCTGGGTATCTATCGCAATACCTAAAACTTGAGTCTCTTCAACAATGGGTCGAGAGCCAAAACCGGCATTCTGAATACCTTTCTGGTGAGATTGATCCTGTTCTTGAATTGATTGAGTAGCCGGTTCTACATCAGCAAGTTGAGCCTTCTCAATAGGAGATTTGTTACTGTCTGACTGAAGATTCTGAGGAAGTCTTTGCTTGAGCATTGATTGGGAGTCCACAACCAGGTCATCCATGCCTATTTCCGAACCATAATCCTCTTCATCACTCTCGTATCCCTTCTCCACATTTGCATTTTCGTAGCCAAAGGTGCCACAAGAAAATTCATTGTCAAGATGCTCTTGTTCCGTATATCGTAGTTGGGCCATGGCTTGACTCTCCTCTTCGTCAGGGCCCATAGCCATTTCGAGGGATGAGTCTCTAGATATGCATCAACGTTTGCATCAACATTACTTATGCTCGGACTTTTAAGAATCACTCACCCAGAAAGAGAAAAGAGACTATGTGTATAGGAGGAGTGATGACCGCACAGCAATGATATACTAGGTAGTGTTTGGCTTGTCCACAATTGGGCCCCGAATAATTACGGAGAAGGATGATTAATATCCAGCCTACTCACGTATGTTCATTCAATAGTGAGATCCCAATTCAAGTTTTAAATGAGAGTATGTAGTTTGTTACCTCAGGCATATAACGAGCCATGGAAAAAGTAAATGAAGGTATACGAAGATGAAGAGATAGTTGACTGAAGATAGAATCGAAGATTGAAAATAGAGAAAGGTGGGGTAAAGACAAGTTTTCGGTGCATGACAGTATGAGTTTGACCGTGGATGCAGGAGAACCTTCATTCTTTCCTTTTCTGTCAACAATTCGCATCATGACCCATGGCCAGTTCAATCATGATCACCCTTGGATCTCACCAGAAAATGGGCATAGTAAGCAATCGCCATCATGAGTGTACATGAAAAGCACTAGGCAGGCACTAAATCTTAACATTCAGGAGAGCTGATCTGAAGAGCATATCTCCATTCTCGCGCTGTCCTCTGAATGAAGATATACTTCCATTCTAGATCCATACACGTGATATGCACGTGATATTGAAAATTGCTCGACTTATAGATTCCGACAATACTACTTAGGTAGGTATACAGAGTTTATCTAGTAAGTACCAGACAACTATAGGCGAGGAGTTATCCATTATCCAATATGTACCAGTATCAGTGGAGAAGAACTGTTGATACCTATATAATACTCAAGCATTGCCAATACCCGAAAATATACTTCAAACCATATACCTGTGCCGTGTTCCAGCATTCTAGTATTGGCCATCACCTGCAAGACGATCGTCAGAATCTTCATCTCTTGTGTTTGTTTTGAGATTCAAGCCTCCGATTCTCACCAAAGTCACAGATAGCGCAAGTACAACCAACATTCACCTACTTCAGCCAGCACATAACATCCTCAAACACCCCTCGAAACAGAGGTGTGTATCTTCGTTTGCAGACTGCCATCTCAATGATTTCACCAAACCTCTTAACAAGTTTACAACTCACCTCAAATCTTATATCCCATCAATAGATGTAAAACGGTGCGACACAATCCTCCGCGACGCCTCAATACCCAACCACATCCAGCAATCCGAGTGTCTGAAAAGTCTCCGCGGAATCTCTAGCAACCGAAACGTATTTCATTTTAGACATAACTTCCAAGACGACAGCTGTCTCTGGACCCAATCAGTGATATTAAGATACACTGTATCGTATGGTAATATATATATAGACATATTGCGGAGTGGAGTAATTGAATGCTGTATGCAAGCGAATATAAAAATATCGTGCCTGCATATATTACTTGCAGGATTGACATAAACTCCACACCCTTCCACACAACTCATAAGCCCAGGCAAAATATAACTGCCGTCGGCATGACTGTGTTGCAGATTAAATATTCTTCCATATATATACCACACACCAATGGTCATACCTCCCCTCAATGAGTTCCCAACTCTGAACGTCTCACCCGCTTCGTACTCGATTCTTCTCAGCCACACCTAAGGTTACCAATATATCCCATCAGAAAATAACCTCCCGCGAAATCGACCACTTCATGAATAAGTATTCGCGAAAAAACAAACTCGGCAATCTCAATTATATCCCACCCTCGCATACCATAGGCCCAAAATTCCACTAGTGCCAACATGTTGGCGCTTACATACCAGTTATAGCGAATGAAATGAAGGGGAAACCATGATTGCAGCACACCCCAAACTCTATTCATGCCAATACATACAGTACCGTACATGGCAGTTTCATACGAAAATAAATCCTCTACATGTACATCCAAAGCCACCCATTCAGAGACCACACCCAGGATGCGTCTTTAGAATCTCTTCTTGGTAGAATTAGTAGAAAAGTAGAACGTCACAAAGCGCTTGTAAACCCATAAACATCAGGTAATTTGGCTTATTTGACCCTGGATATTTCCACATCATCTCACATCCCGTCTCCTTTCTACACTTACTATTTGCCGTTTTCATTTCTGTATGCCACTATCACTATCACTATCACGGCGTCAGGCGATCATTATTAGCTTTTCATTGGGAAATTTACACTCAAGGATTATTCAATATGAAAGACTTTTTCCATCTTCGAGTTTTCTTCTTTTTCTTTTCGTGTTTCTATGGGGATTTTGTATATGCACAAGCATTTAACTCCTTCTTGACTTCTACTTCCACACCTACTTCCACATCAATCTCAAGTACAGGTTCTCCCCAATCATCAACCGAGATATCATCCTCGACCACCCAAATATCCCTCACTCCCGCCATGTCTTCAAGCTCTGTCGCATCATTTTTCTCCGCCCTCGCAACTTCCGAGCCGTCTGCCCCCGGAGACCCATCTGCAGGCGACGCCGCGAGTTCAGTTGGAAGTAATGGCGCTGATAGTGATGCGGGTGCATCAGGGACTTCGAGTGGGAGCGTGCAGTTGTCAAATGGAGCTATGATTGCTATTATTATTGCGGTGATTGGCGTGTGTCTTTTTGGAAGTATGAACTCGCTCCCCTTTCTACGCCGAACCCCCATTTTTATCCCATATAAGACCAGGAAACTAACGCCATGAACAGTAATCTCCGCAACACTCTTCTACCTCACTAAAAAGCGTTCCTGGGAAGTTCGCAAGAAACTTCGCGCTTCAGCACGCAAGGTGGCTGTTGCGTTGACACCTAGAAAAGCCACATTTGGCAAAGATGTGCATAAGAGACCCAGCAATCGAGGTTTGGAAAGGATTGATGAGGTGCCGCCCACGCCAAAAATATCGAAGACGTTTGTGAATGTGAACGATGTCGAGAAAGGCGAAAGGAAGATGATGGAATTTGAGTTGTCGGAAGCGCCGAAATCGAAATGGGAAAGAAGAATGAGGAATGATAGGCGCTGATAGCTGCTGGACCAGCTTTCGTTTTTTTTGTTTGATACCCATTTGATGAATGTTGATTTGAATTGGACGATATGGATCGTCTCGTCGTTCTGCGGATAATTGTATTTGTCTCTGGGAGGCATGTTTTGCAGGTATTGGAGTTTTGGGGTTTGAAAATTCTCATGTTATGTATTATAAAATGGGTATCATGAAGACTCATCTTCGTTCGAACAACTACAATCTTCTGAAAACATTTCCACTTGCGCTTCGCCTGGCATCATCACGTCTACTCCTGCTGTTGGAAGGCTTGGCCTCAGCCTTCTCCTTATCCTTTTTGCCAGCAGGAGCGAATGTGATAGAACGTTCACCAACAACATCACCTCTATTTTTGCTGATTCGGCCAGTACCTTGCTTGCGAGCTCCCAAAGCATTATCTTTACGTTGGTGACCTGATTTCTTGTATGATGAAGAAGAGATACGCATCTCGGGAGCTGGTTTGGGCTTCGAGATAATCTCATCATCCTCATCATCGTCGCTCGATTCATCCTCGCTGTCCACCTTACGTTGTTTAGGCTCCTCGCCACCACCAACCTTGGTACTAGGGTTAAGTGCCTGGAACTCTCTGCTACGCTCATCAACAGCAAAGTCTTCGTCCTCGAAAAGCTTCCCGAAACGTAAGTCGCCCAAGACACCAGCAGTTTCATCAACTTTATCCCTACGCTCTTGTCTCTTGAGTACTTTGTCAACCAAGTTTTGGTTAACCTTAACCTTCTTACCACCTCTAATTCTACTAGCTCGTTCTTTCTCAATCTTCTCCTTAACTCGCTTGGTTCTCTCTTCGTCCAAGAAAGTGGGATTCGTGATCAATCTGGCTTGCTCGTAGAGATTAGAGGCCACAAAATAACCGTGCATGTATGGTCGTAGAAGATTGGTTGTTCCAACGAGATGACCCAATCCGAGAGCCTTGAGTTCAGGCAACGTCAAGAACTTGTAATTGTCGTACGTCGCACTTGGAGCTTCCTCTGCCATTTCTTCAACCATATTATCCAAGAATGAGCACCATTTTGGTGCAGGACCCAGTTGTGGAATGAAAAAGGCATGCTGTTGTTTGCCTTCATTGGCTGTGAGAAGCATGCCACTATTCTTGCACCAAGCCACAGAGTTGATATCTACTGCTGGTTCAACCGATGTCCAAGCTTTTCCGTCCGCCTCATCCCACAGCTTGATAATTCGTTTATCTGCGGACAAGATTTTCTTCTCCTGCGAAGAGGTAGTCATATGCATTAAAGTCTTGATCGGGTAGCCATATCCTTGATCTTTACTCAATATTGGTACAGGTCGTCGAAGATCATACAATTTTACCAAACCTTCGGACGATCCTGTCGCAATCGAAATTCCTGATCTGTCGAAATCAAGCGCAGTTATTTGCCCCGTCTGGCCAGCGAGAATTCCTACTCTTGCCTTTGATCTTGAATCCCAAAACTCTACCGTGCCAATTGATGTCCCAAAAGCCATGAGATTATGACTCTCTTCGGCGATTGCAGCACAATTGACACTGCCAGTATGGATGCCTCCTTGCAAAGCACCGCCACCAGCAGTTGTAAGGTCGTCACCGCCGACGTCGATTTGGTATGGTTTCATATAACGTCCAATTTCTAGATTCAATCGATAAACTTCACCAAGACCATCTGCGTTTACACCAACGGCAGGTATTAATGCTTCCGTTGAGCACTTATCGTAGACAAGATCACGGCCATATCGAGGTAATCGAGTTTGATAGTGGCATCCGCCCTGTGTATGAAATTCTAGTTTACGATCGGTTTGTAAATGGAGTGATTTTGTGTAGTCGTTAGACAGCAGTACGAAGGAGTGATTGAGTGTTGTAGTATGCCTCGCGAATGAAAGAGATAAATGAGGAAGATAATGTGTATGAATTTGTGGTTTGTATGTGCCAGTACTCATAACCCATTCTCCATCTTCACTGACCCTAATACAAGAGCTGGCTTCTTCGAATTCGAAATCCTGTAAAAGTTCGACGCGATTGGCATATTCTGGATCATTTTTCAAGCTGCGCTTTCTCTTGCGAGCAAGCCAATCAGGTAGAGGGCGTGCAGTAGAAGCACCTGAAATGGTATATACCGGTATTTCATTTGGATTTGTGAGCTTCATGGTGGCAATTGGTGAAGCCAAAAGAACTTATTATTTCAATGAGAAGATGGTTAATTTGCCATGTTGTGAAAGATGTCGCATTAGAAAGGCTTCAAACTTGAAAAAGGTCCTGTGCTCTAGAAATTATTTTTCTTATCGTTCGGCTCGGTATTTCTTTTTACCGGCGGCCGACGGCGGATGATCTAAATCACTAAATTAGCCTATCCGCGTGAGCCTGGAATGCTTAGTCCGAGTTATCGGTAATTTTGACCTATATGTCCCGAACCATGCTATCATCTTAATGACTTGGGTGACTACTATAATCTATACTATACAGTCTCAATGCTTCCAAGGTCCCCTATCATTCTGCTATACCTTTTTTGGCTTGCCTTTTGATTTCTTCTCGTCATTTGCCACAAATTTTAGTCGCACTTTGCTGATCAGCCAGCCACTGCGACTGCCAACGTCTTCATTTTGAGATGGAGCCCTGCGAGTCCAGCTCAAGATCCCCGACTCAAACATCTAAAACATATCGATTTGATTCGATAGAATCATCAACAAACTCACTTAAATACATCCACGGCATTCTTTGGGGTATATAAAGGGGGGAGACCTTGTTGCGGCGGAGGGGGGGATTGGCGCATTGCATCGGCTGTTCTGGATGTCCATTTTATGAGTTACGACCTGCTACGATATGGATCTCGGCGATCAGCCTACCAATGTATTGTCTTGTGTAAGTCATGTTGCTTGGATTGACTCGAATAGCCTCGTAGCTGACTATATCAACCTAGAACAATTTTGCATCAATAGCATACGAATATTTTGAAACCCAATGGCAACCACCTTCCTCTACAATAGCAAAAAAACACCTACAGGATGTGGAAACCGCATGGAGGAAACATGGTGCACTGGTATATTATGACGCAAAGCGAGATGGGATCTGGGTTTTCCAACCAAATTCAAATTCGCCAAGTAGACCTCTCGATGAAGGAGATGATTTGCTTAGCCCAGCCAATCTTCCTACTGTGCAGGGCGTCGAATTATTGAGCAAAGATAAAGGAGTCTATGAGCCTTCCAATCTGGCCAAGAGCATGCTTTATATGGCAACTACTATGAGTACCCCGAGTAGTACATCTTCGCCTTCACCACTCGAAAATGCAATGCGAAATGCACAAAATGCCAATGCTAGGGCCACGCAAGCAAATTCTGCCTACAACATACATGATCCGGCAGCACCATCTCCCGGTATCAAGTCTTCAACCAGTCTAGGCGATACTATTGCATTTTTGAAAGAGGTCCAGGAGTACTTCATATCATCTGTTCAGGGCTCTATTGTATACAGCCTTTGCAGTGATCATGGCTTTATTCCTCTCAACTCACGGACTTTACTTTTTCCCTCAGAATCGCCATCGAATTCAATGGTATACGGCCAATCACCCACAACTTCCAAAAATAGTGTCACTCTCGTCAATTTGGATATTAGCCTTACGAATCTGGGGACGCTAATGATAAAAGCATGCTCTTACGTTGCTCCTGGTCTTCAAAGTATCAACCTAGCAAGTCCAGAAAACCTTCAGAGGGTGTTATCACAGGGCACTGAGTTATGGCTAGCACCACGAGGGAATCCTGCAAAGTTCTACTCATTCTATGATGATGAACAACTGCCTGGAGTTCAGCCTATTTCTGATTTGCAAAAATACCCGGAAGATCAGAGCTGGCGATTTCATGGTACTACGATCAAATCCTGGCAATCTCGATGTTTGGATTGGCTATCGACTAAGGGCTTTGATTCGACTTTAATCGAGGAAGGGGGCTGGGTGTTTGTGCAGGTGCTGAATGCGAACTGTATTTCTTCGAGTTCCGAGTACGCTGATATGCCCTCCTCGGACGATGGTGCTGTTGTACCCTGGCCAGCTCTACTATGCTTCAGAGTCATTAAAGCATCTTTCACGGAGCTTCAACGATCAGGTGGGGATTCTTTTGGGCTTGTTGATCCTCTAAGTTTTGCAGAAGAATGGTCTATGAATGCGGAGAAGCAGGCGAGCATCATGTTGACTAGGCAACAAGAGAGGAACATAGAGGCTGCCAAAGAACAGGCCGACAGGGAGGCCCAAAACCTTCGAGAAAGTGGCCATTCCGCTGCATTACTGGAGAAGGGTAACAACGCTGGCGCAATGTATCCTACACCTCCGGATGCCATACATCATCCCGGGGGGCCAACACCATCATTTGATGGTGCAGTCACGACGCCAGGGAACGCAGCCCACTTCTTCTCGCATGATCTGGAAGCAACGAACCCGGGCACCTCGATCATGAATACTGTCGACCCCGATCACTGGGTAACTTCGGAACAGAAACATCGCTCAAATTCTAACATGAACTTTGGCGAGAATGATAATGATAATGATAATCTCTTTGGGGATATGGGAGGCGATTTATTTGGTGACACTGATATCACCGATGCGGACTTTAACTTTTTTGACCAGCCTGATGATATACCGATGGACGCGTCGCCGGGCTCCCCAATTGTTAATAACATGTATTCAAACCAACAACATAATGTTGTTGAAAAGCAGCCTATTTCAAGCAAGATGTTGGTCCCGCAACCAACGTCACAGGATACGATCATGCAAGATGCCCCGGCAATAGAAGACAGCGTACAAAAAGAAGCCTCACATCAGCACCATACAATACCAGCGAGGCATACGGCTGATGAAGTGCCCAATGAAAATGATAGTTTGGAGTTTTCTGCCCCATCACGGTCGCCACCACGCATTATGGCTCCTTTCGACAAAGAGACGGTATTTGGCCAGCTGGTAAAACGAACCTCGAAAATATCCGGCGGGCCCAGTGTATATGATAAAGTCAAATTTGAATACTCTTTGATGGAAATTGATGAAAAGTATAGTTATAAGGGCCGATTCAGATATTCCGAGGATGAGATAAAGCCACAGCTTACAGAGCTGCGCGATCCTACCAACCCAGAATCTCTCGATAGACGAAAAAGTGACAACAAACCTCTAGAATCTGACATGTTGGCACAAATTTTAAACAATGATAGCGAGCCATATGAGTTTGAGCTAGATAACGAGGAAGAACCGGACATGGCCAATGAATCCGACAGTGTAAGTGACGCGTCTGATTCTGAAGAGGCACTACCAGTGGAACTTTCTGCAATGGTTAGGCTCGGCATGAAAAGGAAAAGATACTTTGATGAGGGCAGTCTTAGTTCCTACAACGCTTTTACTGGAGAATACGAACCATCTGCAGGGACTCCTCAATCTATAATTGACCCACAGATTCCTGTGTTCGAGTCTGATCCTGCAGATTGGTCCCTCGTTCCTTATTTTACCTCTCCCGATCCAGATATACAGCCTAATGGCCTTTCGGATTTAGATTTGATTGAGACTGCTCAAATCATTGCAGACCAAGCTGCATCGGGAAACCTTCGGATGCCTGGGCAAAACAGCCAGGATCTTGATTCTCATGCTCACGCTATTTTATCTACTAGAAGACTAATGACTGGTGTTTCGAAAGCTACGACGGCATGCTTGAAAGATGTTAAAACATGTACAGTCGGGGAGTATCTTGCCATTCCAGGAATTGCACTCTTAAATACGCCCTTGCGTTTACCTCCCCGGCCAATGCCAAACCCCAGGGTAACACAGAATTCGGATCCCTTAAAATCGAGCAATCTATTTCCTATTCAGCCCCCACAGCTTGAAGTACGCAGAGGTGATTCTAAATTAGCAGTCTTACCTCCCGCGATACACTTCTGGGATAATTTAGGATTATCACCTTTCACAGGAAACAAAGATGTCAATGCTATTTGCATACATCCGGATATCGTAGGCATCACCGAGAATGCAAACATCTTCCTCGATCAAATGCGAGGAGCTTATGAATCGTTCAGATTTGGTGGACACGACCGGATTGTGTTTCCAGGCTCACCTAGCAGTCTTATACCATACCCGTTCGATGGAAACAATCGGGGAAATATGAATACGGGCAATGCAGCTTATCTAAGCTCACTCAAAGAAATAATGGCACGATTGAGCAAAAATCTTTCAAGCATGACTACAGAAGAGAAGAACATCGTTGTGTATATCATTTACCCTGTTGATAACCCATCTCTTCTCGTACAAATTTGTGCGGCTTTCAAGCTTCTTTTCAAATTCTACCGAAAAGCATTATCCGAGAAGAAGTTGAAACCTGTCAATGAATTAGTGTTACAGCTTGTGCCGCTGGAATTCCTGGCTGCCCCCAATTCGCTAGTGGTTCCATCACCGGCGGAATATTCACGTCTCGCGATGGAAGTATATGATCGCTGTGTAGATTTTGCTTCTTCTTCTACCACAGCAGCAATCCTTCTGGAGAAACCTCTTCCGCGATCTGTTGACTTCAAATTGACTCCCATTCCATCACCAGCGCTATTACAAGAAAACTCCTGCCTTCATATTGCTTATGCTCAAAGTATTGACGAGCGGTGGATTTCTGCCGCATGGTCAGATAACAGGGGGACCAAGCAAATGACAACCTCATATTGTCTTGGGCGGAAGAATGAGCCATTCACTCTACTCTTTACTGATGTCGCGAATGAAATCTGGGAGACAACGCTTAACCTAATCTCAAGCAAAAAAGTTCACTGGCGTATAATAATTGCGAAAACAGCTGTCATGGAACAATCCGAGATTGATTTCTGGACAGGCCTTGCATCCACAGAATCCAATGCTCAGATCAGTCTCACACTCGTCACTGTATATACAGATCCATCATTGCGGATACTGCCTCCACAAGTAAAGATACCACCACCACCATCAATGGTAACAACATCACATCCCACTACGACCCCCGTCTCCACACCTCAAGCATCGCAATCATCCATATTCTCCCCAGATAACTCATCTACTCCTTCTCGCGACCTTACAAATGCCCCCACTCCGCCAGCACCATCTACCGCTAACCCCGCAGTGCCTCTCGAACCAGACCAGAATTCCCGCCTCATTGACCTTACGGATCGAACATGGGGAGCTATCCTCTCCCACCGCCTTAACAACTCAAATTCCCTGCTTGAACTGAATCCCGCCCTCATTTCGGGCTACCTCCTCAAAAGCAGCGGTACTGGCACTGACGATCCGCCCATAGTAATCGAGGTCAATGTTATCCACACAGAACTAATGGGGCACCCGCGCACTTTCCATGACTCTTTGTTAAGGGAAATTCTAGGATATTATAGGGGACTAGCTACGTTGGCGAGGGTTAGGGGCGTAGTGCATCCGGTGAATGATGGGAGGCCCTGGCATGTAGCGGCTGCAGAGAAGGCGACCAAGGCTTTGTATATGTTGGTTTAGATACTGGTGGATTGGGATATCAGGGGGCGGTGATTAAATTGAATGGAACGGCTAGCTCCACAACGTGTTTCTTTGATAGATACCCTGCGTGCCTTTTTTGTATATTTATATGGTTGTTCCTTGTTGACCGGATTGGATTGGAATGGATTGGGCTGGGTTAAGCTGGATGAAATGGGTTATGTATATGATGTTGACCAGGTCAAGAAGAAGAAAGATATTTGGCATAAATTAACTTTCATAATAGAAGTTGTCGTGAGCATTCTCCTTACTAACAGGGAGTAACAAATAAGCGAGTACTCAACGGACAAAAATTTGTGCAATAACTGATGTGCATTCATTATGGGCACATATACATATCTTAACAGGTAGTAATATTGATAATTTGTCCCAGGTATTGAGGGATTTTAATGTTCACGCAATACAACATAATTCCGGCCATGTGGGCATATTCTAACATCTTGTACGGATCTTTCATGGATATAGAGTATGTTTGTAGGAAGTTTATGTACAATAGACTTTTTCAATCTACTTCTTTGGTTCCTCTTTCTTTTCCTCGGGTTTGGGTGTAGGAAGTTTGAACGTAGTTGGTTTTCTGTCAACACCAGGTCCGACTTGCTATTTAATGTTAGTGTTATGCATCTCAAAATCTCAAAAGCAAAGCATGGAAGGGAGACAGGCAGACATACCTCCCAGGCAGCAGTTCCACCCTCAAAGTTTCTGAATGCTTGAGTCAACTCCAATGGTTCAACAACAATACGCTTCTTCTCCTCATCATATCTAATCTCCGTGTATCCCGTCAACGGGAAGTCCTTTCGTAATGGATGTCCGTCAAATCCATAATCTGTCATGATTCGACGAAGATCAGGGTGACCAACGAAGAAAACTCCGAATAAGTCGTAGACTTCGCGCTCGTACCAATTGGCTCCATCGTAGAGACTGGTAATGCTGGGAACTGGGGATGCTTCATCGGCGTAGGTCTTAACACGAATGCGGGAGTTGTGGCGTACAGATAGGAGGTTGTAGACGACTTCGAAACGTTGATCGCGAGTGGGGAAGTCAACAGCGGTTATGTCTGATACTTGAGTGAATTCTGCAGCAGAATTATCTGGGAATGATTAGCTTTTTGGGAAATGTAACAATTGGCATGGAGGGGAGCTGGGAAGGCACAATGCTGTGCGTTTAGAAATAAGTGTCTCACATTTGAGGAACGAGAATACAGGAATAACTCCAGAAGGTGAAATGTATATAACAAGCTCATCCTTCCATACAGAGAATTGCTGAACGTATTTAGGAAGGCATCCCATAAGCCACGATCCATATCGGTGCAGGTCGTCCGCTTTGGCTGCGTATTTGTCTGCGGGGTTTACAGGCGAGACACGGAGTCCTCCTGGGCCATCGGGAGCTCTTTGAGCATGGCGCATGTTTGGAGTATCGGGAGAGACAACAACTCGGGCATTTTGGGTGGAGGCAAAGCTTCGAATATTAAGCTTTTTGGGTTGACTCAAGGAGTTCTTTGTAAATCTTATGACGGAGGCCAAAGCCCGGTTATTTGAAGCCCTCATCGCCATCTTTGCGTTTGAATGGTGCGAAGTGCAATGGCAGAGATTCGAAATTCAATGATGATGATATTCAGATTGGCGATTAAGATGCTCGATGACCCTGGAATATTCTGCCTGAGGCCCACATGCACCCCAAGCTTATATAATCAGGTTTCTAGCGTCGACAAACCAAGAGAACATTACTTTTACTCTCACTTGCCATCCTCGAAGTACCTAACTCATCTAATTGATTTCTGTTCGACTTCACAACAACACCATTACATTTGCATAAAATCCCACATATCGATATCGAGAACTCCACCCCTTCTATTCAGAGTATTCATAAATCAATCATACTAGAGTACTTAACAACGCTCTGTACTCATCTGCGCGTCAAACGCCATCATAATCTGAACTAAATAATTTACAATATCCTCGAATTTCGTCCAGTCGTCCTATCGCACTTCTATATATTAGAAATGGCACCTCAAGATAGCTTCATTGACGAAGATGATGATACCTGGTATGTTCTCTCACACTCCTTATTGATTCGTATTCTATTTGGACATATGCTATCTTCTAAATGAACACTTTGCTTATTAAATTTCACTAGCCCACTCTGCGTTGAAGAATTCGATCTATCAGACAAGAACTTTCAACCATGTCCTTGTGGTTACCAGGTAATTTAATCTACATTGTCACCATCTACTGATTTAGTACTAACCCCCACTGCTTTAAGATCTGTCAATTCTGCTTCAACAATATCAAGAACAATATCAACGGTCTCTGCCCTGCCTGTCGAAGACCCTATGACGAGAAAACAATAAAGTGGAAAGTCGTTACACCTGAGGAGTATGTGTTTTGAATTCTTCAACATGTCAACCTGCTGACCGCAACTTTTATAGGGTCGCTCAATTCAAGGCCAATGTTCAAAAGAATGCTAAAAAGAAAGCCGAAATACGCCAAAAAGAAGCACAAAAGCGAGAGGTAGAAAGTCTAAATCGAAAACATCTAGCAGGTTTACGAGTCGTACAGAAAAACCTGGTGTATGTGGTCGGTCTAAGTCCAAGTATACGAGAAGATGAGCTTCTTCAAACTTTACGCGGCGAGAAGTATTTTGGTCAATACGGAAAGATCATTAAGATTGTGGTCAGTAAATCCAAACAGAACGAGTCGGCTCAGAATGCTGGTTCTCTTGGGGTTTACGTTACGTTCGCTTCAAAACAGGATGCGGAACGGTGCATAACAGCGGTCAATGGTTCTCCAAACGGTGATCGAATCCTACGAGCGCAATTAGGAACTACGAAGTATTGCTCAGCATACCTGCGGAATGAGGTGTGCACAAACAAGCAATGCATGTTCTTACACGAACCAGGCGACAATGACGACAGTTATTCTAGGCAAGACTTGTCTTCCATTAACAGCGTGAACTCTCAGCGACCATTACCGTCAAAGGCATCTTCATCACGTACTCAAGCTCAAGCAGCACCCCCAATTCAACAAGCACAACCTTTGGCTGCTGCTACACAACCCATGGCACGAGAAGCAAGTAAAGATGGTTCAGACAGTGGAGATGGCCCTGCTCTTCCATCGACTGCTAACTGGGCCAACCGCGGTGTACAGCAGCAACGTAGCAGAAGAGGAAGTCATGCCACTAGTGGTGCCGAACCTAGTCCTGCTATCTCAAACGCCATTCCTTCAGCAACAGAAGCAGTGGAAGAGACGACTCCGGAGCTTGTTGAAGATCAAGAAGAATCATCTGGAGAAGCTAGTCCTATCGAAGCTTCAGAACCTACCCCTTTGATTGAAGAAGTATCGCATCCTATGAAGGAAACCCTCGGTTTTGAATTACTCAGGTCGATCAATTCCGATGTGCTCAGTTGGGATGGTCCTAAGATTCATGAAGATGACCTCGCATCTTTCCCGATACTTTTCGATGATCATGGTGGAGAGAAACGTCGTCTAATGCGAGAGCAGCAACAGGAGGAGGAACGTTTACATATGGAGCAGGAATCTCAAGCTGATGTTCAATCAGTACCTGAACCTGTGGAGGAACAAGAACCGGAGAGTGGTAGTCTGCAATTGGGTGGCGAGCCCGAAGACAACGGGCGCGAGATTAATCAACCACCTGGATTTCAACGTCGCCAAAGTTCTCAATTGCCCATCCAACGTGGCGCTACCGGTGGCCCGTTTGGCCCAAGTCTCGGACAACAACAAAACTATCCTCAAAGTATTGGGAATTTGAGTTCCGTCAACGGGCGATCACTCACTCCATTGCAACAATCTCAACTTTCAATGTTCAAGTCTCCATCAGGCGTTCCTTCAAGCTTCATAGATCATGTTCCTTCAACTGGTGGACTCGGAAATCCGTTGCATCAGAATTCGGCGCTCTTCCAGCAGCAAGGTCACAACAGACAATCTTCACGATACAGCTTTGCTCAGGACGGTGCCGCTGGACCATCTTCTATCAAGCCTTCTGCAAATACCAAGATGATGCAACAGCAGGCTTCAATGATGCCCCCTTCGAGTCATCCTCAACAAGGATTCCAGTCTTTCAATTCTTCAATTCCAGCTCCTCCCGGATTATCAGGTCTCAAGTCTAACACTCCCCCTATTGGAGGAGGAATGTTTGGTCAAGGTCATGGATTTGGTAACTCGATGGGTGGTGGCTCGGCCTTTGGTGGGGTTAGCAAGGATAACAGCAATGAGATGCTTCGTGAAATGTTACGAGGTCGCCCTAGTGCTGGTGGTAATCAGGGTCTTGATACAAGTAAGCGTGAGTACATGTTTCCTAATTTTCTTCATCAACAGTTCCCATCTGCCTCCTCCACTCCAGCTCCTGCTTCAGGCCTTCTGGCATCGCTCTATGGTCCTCAGACTGGAGCATTCCATGACTTCGGTCAAAAGCAGAAGAAGAAGGGAAAGAAGCACAGACATGCTAACACTTCCTCCTCTGGGGGAGGTGGCTTAGTCGATCTTGCGGACCCAAGTATCTTGCAGGCGAGAATGCAGCATCAACAACAGAGCAATGCCGGAGTCGGACAGGGGCTGTTTGGTGGTCAGGCTCAAGGTGGGTACAACCCCAACATGATGTATGGTGGTGGTGCAGGATTTCCTAGGTGGTAGATGAGCATATTATTGGGGCGTAATATATGGAGTGGCTTTTGTAGATAATGATCTTTCTTTTCATTTACGAGTACGGCGTTAGCAAAAACTCTTCAAAGAGTATTGCATTGTTGCTCGGCATAGCACAGATTTGTTTTAGCGGGCATGGCATAGCTCCAAGATGGATGCTTCGGATGCATTGGCGTCATATTGAGTTTGGAAAATTAGTGAGAGGATCTCATGGGGTTGCTGCCATCGTTTCTTTTGTGTTTTATCATTTGGGCTGCCCATCAAGGTCGAACAGGCCACGTCGGGAATTCCATCATCGTCTTCGTCGCGGCCACTTCTCATGTACGTTATAGTCCCCGATCCCACGCCAACGACAGTGGCTGGAGAAATATATCATTCTTACATATTTTGTACCTTCAGTAGCCCGCTTTTTTTTTCAATTATCGAAGACGATGATGGATTTGTGATGTGACCTTGTGCATACCCTGTAGTAGCATTGTGTACTGACCAATGTTGATATTTGCTTCAAGCTCGCCTGCCCAACCATCACGCCACATGTGTTTTTTTAAAAACCTGCTAATACTTGTTTTCTATAGAAGATTCGACTTTCGATGATGAAAGCATTACGCACAACGTAGATACTTTAGTATCAGATAATACACCCTTTAATTTACCAATGAACTATGGCGATATGTCACGAGAAGTATCCCGATCGAATACCCCGGCTTTTCCACCTGGGCTTCCAAACCCTCATGGTCATCCTGCCCCTGCAGTCCGTGAAGAGCCAATTGGAAAGCCATCTAAGGTCCTTCCAGCTGTGGTCCCGTTCACACCATCGAGGCAATCTAGCATGTCATATGCTCCTCGTGTTGCTACTCCTCTTACCATGTCTCAACCTTCCACGCCTTCTCCAATCAAGTCTAAGGCTCTATCAATTGCTGTCCCTGATGCGCCAGCATCTCAAACACAAGCGAAACAAGAGGTTATAAGTCTTGCTGCAAGTTCTGGCATGTCAAAGGAAATTGCAGCCCAAGCATCTACTCCAGCCTCTATAGTTCCCACAACACCTTTGCTTTCGGCAGCAGTTACACCTGCGACGCAGAGAAATCTCTCCACTGAAGAGTTCCCGGCCCTTGGAGCACAGAAAGAAACCAAGCCTCCCGCTTCTCGAAAAGTATCGAAAGCACTTTCATCGTCTTCGAAAGCTCCATCTACTCCGAAAATCTCAAACTCCCAGAAGAGTGCCAAGGCAAGTGAGAAGAAAGTAACACCAGCTATCTTGACGATCCCAACTTCAACCAAGCCTGTCCCGAAAATGGTAGGTCCACCAGAGACGCCTGGTAAAGTTACTCCTTCAGCATCAGACTTTCCTTCGTTACCAGCATCGAAAACTTATAAATCGATCAAGGTCACGTCAACACCGAAGACGGAGGTGCCTCCGATGGGAAGCCCTGCTCCAACTTCTGCAACATCTGCAGCTCCATATACTATACATTTCGGTCGTCAATTTTCCAGTTCAGAAATTCCCGATACTCCTAGTGAGCAAGACAATGCGTCTCTTATGTCCGCATCAGCTTCCAGAGCGAGCTCACCTGCTCCGTCCAGGAGTGGACAGCCACGAGCTCCAAAACTTAACACGGCAAAAAAGAACAAGCTTAAGTTGGAGAAGAAGGAAAAGGCTCTCGAAGCGCAAATGGCGGCCGCAGCTGAATCCAAGAGAACTGATGAAGAGCAAGCCCCAGTTTTAGGAAGAAAGACCAAGCAAAAGAAGGAGAAGATGAATGCAAGCAGTGCCACTATTGCATCTACGCCCGCGCCTAGCAGACCAGCCTCACCTCCTGTCGTAACTGCTCGAGAGGAGAGTAAACCCTCGGAATCCATTGTACCAGAGAAGCCTGCTTCACGTGGTAGCGACAAACCTGCTAGTAAAAGTGATGCGAAGGCCAAGAATAAGGCAAAGGCGCAACAACCTACCCCACCTCCAGAACCACCACGAGCTCCTATTGTCGAAGATGAGGTCGCAGAGAAACTCACGGCTCCAACTTCAGCCACTCTTGTTCAACAGCTTCAATCTGAAGGATCAATTCCTAATATTGCGGATCATCCCATCTTCAAAATACCTATCGGTCTTGGCAATGAGAAGAAGAGAGAGAAAGATACTACAGCTTTATCGGATCCCACTTCGAAATTGCAAGTTACTCCAGAAGAAAGGGCCATTTTGAACTCGGGAAAGCCAGTTCACAAGATTGTTTCGGGATCAATACGTATCATGTACACACCTAATGGTGATTGTGTTCGCAATCTCAACGCCGAAGAAGAGGAACGATTCTTGGAACTTCAAGCCAGACTCGCAGCCGAGGCTGGACCTACTGCTTTTGTTTCCGCAAAGCATGCAAGCACTGGCTTTAATTTGGTTGGCGGTCGAGCTGTTCCAAACGGACCTCCTTCATACTTCCCATCCACTTTAGCCAGCAATAGTACACCCTTGGATGCAGTCAGTAAGATTCAACGTGATGAAGCTTTGAACTACATCAATCAATTCGTTATCCCATCTCTCTCCAATAACGCTCAGTTAGAAAAGGCACTGAGTGCCAATGCTCTATCTGTCGACATGCTACAAGGAAGCGTCCCATCCAGTTGGGGATCTTTGAGTGGAAACTCTCCCGACAATCTTCAAGATTTTCCTTATAGTACTGATGGTAGTATCCTCGATGCAGGAATTGAAAACATGACGGCAACTCATATTGATCGTGGACCACAGTCTCAAAATGTTCCCTTGCTGGATGAAAAGGAATCGGAGTCTGCAATGCAGATTGCGAAGAAAGAGACTCAGGAGTTGGAGAAGAGACTTCTTGCCGTGATAAAGAAGAATAGGAAGATGCTGTTGATGGGTCATTGAATGAGGAGATGCTTGACCTAATGGTTTCAATAGTATAGGTTGGCGGAAGGGTGACGAAAGGGTGAGGAAAGAATGACGAAAGAATGAAGTGTATGATTATTACGTGTGTAAGTTGTTGTATCGATATTGCATGGCTTAACGGATGGGCGTGTGGTTTCACTCCACGGTGTATGAGTACCAATAGTATAGACTTATGATGAAAGGGATGGAAACAGAGGACATTCATTCATGACACTGATTGTTTTTAGCGTTATTTGTATGATTTTAATGTTCAAAAGCGATAGCGATACCATCAGCTCCATTAGCATAGCATAGCATACCTAGAGTAGCATAGCGTGTGGTTGATATTCAAATTCAACATCGTGTTCATTATAACTTGAGTAGAGTTGAAGAATCTTCTTGATGTAACCAAGCAAAAACCTACATATGGCATTCTATTGTAACTTGAGTGGATTTGAAGAATACCTCCGAGCTGGTTTCATTCCTTCATTTCATTGGTAGCAATACAATTATATCTATGGATCTGTCTGTTTCTCAACATATTAATTCTGTAATAAATGCTATAAATTGCTTTACAAAGGTAGCCAAGTTTTCGAGTTATATACCTGGGTATTCATAGGTATCATTATATAACTATATAACTATATATATAGTCCTGTTCTTATTAGCTCAATATTCTTGAATCGGCTAAAATAGGAAATCTGCGTCAGATTTCATATACTACATGATAAAGAATAAAGAAATCCATTCCTATACTAAAGTTTAGCCAGCCAGGATCTACATTTAGCTGGAGTCGTCTAGTTGTATCCAAATGCAGATAGGATTACATGTACATTAGAATTACATTAGGGCTAGATTAGAGTCATTAAACTACCTATACAACTAACTACCTTACCTAGGTGCTATATCATGATCTATTTTGAATAACAACATCCAAATCCATACAACAATACCTTAGAACTGCAGAACTAATCAACAACCGTGTCTTACTGGACCTTCCTGTCTGCATGTCTGTCTCATTCATTTCATCATTCAATCCACACTGTGCAGATCAATGACCTCTAGCTGTTCTTGAAGCTTTGGTGGGGTAAGGCCAAGGATATGAGCGGATATTGGCGGGGTAGATAGACCAACAAATAAAAAGCTCATCTGAAGTTCTCAATTCTACAGTACATGCATGGTCTTGATGCTTGCTTGTCATTGTCGCATCGTAATTAGGAGGAATAGAATATCTATCTGACCTGATATAAGTTGCCTTAGATTCCTCTTCTTCTCAATCTTCTTGTAATTCACAATCAATCATTCAATATGGCAGAATCACTTCCCAGCTCCTTCTCTGGTATGTATCAGATAAACCATTGCAAGCTCTCATCCACTGATCCTTTCCCTTCCCTTCCCTTCCTTTCTCTTCCTTCTCTCCTCATCTCCCATCCCCAAGTCTGCCAAATCAGACCATCTCGTGAACTGACTCATCTCCCCAGACCCCGTTCATATCGCCGTCATCGGTGGCACTGGTCTCCAATCCCTCGAAGGGTTCGTGCCCATCGCAACCGTTAACCCACGTACTCCTTGGGGATACCCCTCCGCCCCCATTCACATCCTTTCTCACAACAATGTTCCCATCGCGTTTCTCTCCCGTCACGGGATCCACCACGAAATTGCTCCACATGAAATTCCTAGCCGCGCGAACATTGCCGCATTGAGAAGTATTGGGGTTAGAACTATTATTGCTTTTAGTGCTGTGGGAAGTTTGAGAGAGGAGATCAAACCAAGGGATTTTGTGGTGCCAGATCAGATTATCGATCGAACCAAGGGTTAGTTTCTGCTGGGTCTCCTACATGAGATTTGGAAATGGAAGAGGAAAGTGTAGAAGATGCTAATATTAAGGGGATATAGGTATTCGCCCATTTACATTCTTTGAGAAGGGTATTGTCGGACATGTAGGATTTGCGGATCCGTTTGATGAGAAGATTTCCAAGGTTGTGCGAGAATGCGGCCATGCACTTCAAGGCGAGGGAATAGTGATGCACGATAAGGGAACAATCATTTGCATGGGTTCGTCTTCTCTCGTCCCCTCTATTCTTACACCCTCAAACTAATCATCCCCTCTACCTAATAGAAGGACCTGCATTCTCCACCCGTGCTGAATCGCACATGTACCGTTCCTGGGGCGGCTCTGTCATTAACATGTCTGCGCTCCCCGAAGCCAAGCTCGCGCGCGAAGCAGAAATGGTCTATCAAATGATCTGTATGGCAACCGACTATGACTGCTGGCACAGTACCGAGGATGTAGATGTAGAGATGGTGATGGGCCATATGCATGCGAACGGACAGAATGCGAAGAGGCTCGTTGGAGCGGTATTGGATGCGTTGAGTAAGAAGGAACACAGCGAGACTGTGTTGGGGAAACATTGGGAGAGAAACAGCACGAACATGCTTAAATTCATGACCAAGGCGGAAGGTCGTGGTGAGGAGGGCAGGAAGAATGCCGAGTTCCTGTTCCCCGGTGTGTTCGGCTCAGCTTAGATCGTTTCATGTGCGATGATGAAATATTGATGCAAGGGAGGATAGAAGGTTCAGTGATTAGATCTTGATATCTGGATGCATCAACAGCATTCATATATATGGGAATAAACATATTGACAGCAATGGAGTTACAAATACATCATCACATTTACCAGAACTCATAAAACAATCTTTGTCCCCAACCGTCTTGTTCGTCTCTCACTAACTCCATTCAAATCCACCTCCCCCTCTTGAGTATTTACGTCTGGGTACCTACCATCTTTGGTGGAACCTTGGACCGAAATCACCCGCGCAGGTACTCATACTCGTCGTCCTCATCCTCATCTGCATATAATTAATCATATAATTAATCATATAATCCCCGCAAACTACCGACCCTCAACCCAATCCAACCCAACCCAGCTCCAAGATAATCATCAAGCATCGAGTACCAGATCTTATCTCTGCGTCGCTTTGCGACATCGCATGGCTGATAGATTTGGATTGATGGGTATACGTATGGTTCGTTTATTTATTTATTTATTTATTTATTTATTTATTTATTTATTTATTTATTTATTTATTTATTTATTTATTTATTTATTTATTTATTTATTTATTTATTTATTTATTTATTTATTTATTTATTCATTCGTTCATTCATTTATTCATTCATTCTTGCTTGCTTGCTTGTTTACTTGCTTTTATTGGGTGGAGCTCGAGGTGGGTGGAGAGGCGGTGTTGGGGGTTGGGAATGGGGGTGGAGTGTCTAGGCTTGGTTTTTGGCGAGGGAGGGAAGGAGTGGAAGAGGTTCATTTGGTGTTTTAGGGATACAGATTGATGTGTGGATATGTATGTATTGTGAAAGCCAAGGGCTTTTGAAAGTCTGTCGATGTTGAAAGGTGGATTTCTGGGTGGGAATGAAATGTAGAGGTTGAAGAGGTTGAAGAGGTTGAAGAAATGGTTGTGTGGTATTTGGCATGTTTGAATATACGTCAGTTATAACTTTTCAGTTTTGTCACGTTCAGAAGTAATAATGACAGTAGCGATTATATATTCAATTAACCAATCCAACTCCGAGGTTCTTTATACAATATCATTAACCCAAATTTACAAATAGTATCTAAACTTCTTATTTTCCCAATCGGTTAGCACAACCCGCTCAACAGTTAAATCTACATCGGCATTATCTACTACGTGTCTCGGTTCAGGATCGATGTAAACCCCTTGTTCGCGATCGCGCCGTTTGTTCTCCCAGTCCATGTATTGTCTTAGGATGAGTGAAAGTGTGATGGAGATCACTAGGCAAGCGATCATACCGTTATATGCTGTCTGTTGTACTCATTATTCTTCGGGGTTCTCGTTTAAGGATTCTGGAACTCAAACCTGGTAATGGGGTGCTTCGTGGGATTTGAAGAGTTGGGGTCCTCCGATGTTACCCGCGCAGTATCCGATGAAGAAGATGGCGTTTACGGTGGTTTTCTTGGTGAATCCGGCTGTGTCTTGAAAGAATGTTAGCAAGTTGATTTGACATGGTAGCAGTGGGAATTCATAGGATTATAAAAAGATTCGACTTACTGCTTGCCATCAAACTCAAAAGGAGAGGAAAAGCGGACGAAAACAATATCATCATCCAGCATCCAACTAGACGTCCGTATCTATTGGAAGTAGGGAGTTCTTTGACCAGCAGAATACCAATCAAAGCGAAGATATATCCTACAATAATGATGATAAGACGGGATCGACGGACTTTCGAGGCGGTGTAAGTCGCGGCAATCACAGCAGCGATCTGGAAACCTCCGTTGGGCATGCCAAATAGAATTGTGTCCAATTCGCCGAAACCAAAGGATTTGATAATGAGAGATCCGAACTTATGACTCGTTAGTTGAAGAGTAGGGTTACACGCGTTGAAGCCTCTTACATTAGAAACCACGCCATTTGTGATTGAGGCAACACCAATGATCAGGGAGATCAACCAGGTTTTTGGATCAACCAATGCCTCAATGCATTGAGATCGAGACCACTCATTGGTCTTGAAGCTGTGTTGTGTCTTTTGTGGTCGCCTATCAGCGATCTCTCGTTCGCGTTGAGTGAGAAATCGAGCAGTCAATGGAGCATCGGGTAGGGTGAAATAGAGTAGAACTCCCCAGAGAACAGTAATTAACCCGAAAATGATAAATAGCCACTGTAATCAATGCGTTAGATACGATATACGAGACTAGAATAATAGAAGACTCACTCTCCATGGCTGAAGACTTCCTTCAATTTGAGCAATCCCATAAGCAAGCAGACCTCCAAAGGTATTTGCAATGCCATTTCCCAAAAACCATATGCCATGTCTCCACGCATGCTCAGAAGGCTTGTACCAGATTCCCGTCAACAAACTGAAACCCGGGCTGACAGTACTTTCTGTAATTCCTAAGAGAACCCGAAGAGCACACAACCCGATAAAATTGTTCGCAGCTCCGTGACATCCCAAGACAATAGCCCAGATGATGATTGATATGGAGAGATATTTGGCTAGGGGAAACTTGACAAACCCCAAAGATGCCGGATAATTGGCAATGAGATAACCCAAATAAAAAGCGCTACCTAGCCACGAATACTCTTGTCCTTTGAGCCCAGTATCAGGAATCAACCCCATGATGGAAGCATAGTTAAGACTGCTTTTGTCGAGGAACTGTAAAAAGTAGGAGGCCATCAACAATGGCATTAAGCTGTTTTGACTGTTAGATCTTGGTTTGAAGCCAAACATGGGCTGCTTACCGCCAATCAATTTTCCTTAACAATGCCTTTTCTTCAGCGGCAGTAGGTTGGGTATAGACCTCGCCAACTTCCATATTTTCGACATCCTTCCCCTCGACTTGCGGAGCTTTTGAGTCGAATTTAGAAAGGTCTTCAGGATCGTTCTTACCTCCATTTCTGGTAGCCATTTTTCAAAACAAGCTATCGAATGAAGGGGATACAGAACCACTTCTGATGGTCGTTGGAGATGTTATATCTCTATGTTTGACTCGGAGCCAAGATGAAAGATACGATACCAAAGAGCCCTGGCTATCTTTGACCTTATCATCAATGATACAACTACTAAGAGGTATCATGAATCATGATGCCGACCACTGAGGAAGGCTGGGGAAGAAATTTACGATATATCATGATATCTCGGTAACTTGGACTGATGATTCGTCAGAATTGACGACGAGATAGACTATGGAGACGGATGCCGTTATCGGACCCCACATCGCTTCAGGGTCTTGTCTATCTGGGCTACCACGTGACTAGGTTTCGCCCCTGAAGTCATTTGTCCCCGCTCATTTCATTAACTCAATAACCCGGACCTATCAAATACTTCGGAGTCCAGGCTTTTAGGCACTCTAATACGATTTATTCTGACGGTTAACGCAGAAAGTTACGTTACTCGGTGTAAATACTCACTCACAACTAAGTCGGAGTTTGAATAACTTCATTCTTCCACGAGGCGTACAAACTGTATTTCAAGGTATTCATTCCCAAGAAAGTCTTCTTATTCATATATGAAATGGTTGAGATTGCACAGCCTGGATTATTTCTCTCACTTTACTCAATGATACTGTCCCCTGATTATCCCGCTTGAATAAAGAAATACGTTGCAAAGCTTTACAAAGCCGATGATCACTGATTCTATCTTGTAACCATTCTTGATGAATCATGTCATTTGTCTCAATAGCTGCAATGAAAAGAGCCCACTGGAATTCATACACAGGCTGTTGCGAGCCGGCAGGACAAACATGCATAGCGAATAGCAGTAGTTGGCTAAGAGCAGCTTTAATCTCGGGAGAGCTTTCTGACCCGAACAAGCTGGTTCCGCTCCTTATAAGATATATTTGAAGTGCGTAAAACGTGGTAGCTGAGTTTGCACAATTGAGCTTCATAGCTGGCTGTAGCGTCATATCAGAAGAGCCATAATAGAATACGGTACCGTAACGCTGTAATAAGTGAGTATAAACCATGAAGAGAAGCGCACTCACTTACTGTTTCTAAAGCTGCCAGTTCATTTTTCAAGCTCTTTAACATGGCACTGGTCTCAAGATTTAGGGGTGTTTGACTGAATTTACTGATCTTGCAGCATAAAAGCAGCATATCAGTCATCATGTCCACTGGCAAACAACTCTCAATATCGCGAATGCTTTGTGATATTGGGTACTCTACCCCCCAATTCAGTTGTAAGGCAAGACGAGATTCTGCTTGTACCGCCAAGAGCTGTTCAGGATGTACTTGAAAGTGATCAACTAGGCTAGGCTTGCACCCCAAAAAGCTACCCTGAGAATCCATCTTCAATAACCACATGATTGCACGAGCGATGAGACTTCGCTCTGCACGGTTTTTGGTCCAGTCTTGACCATTTGAAGCCGATTGCTCATGCGTATATATAGTTAATTGATGCTTTTTCAGATACTCGGTTACTGTCAGACTCAAACGGTCCAGCTTTGATAAGATAGCGCCACTTGATCGCAACATGTACATGTGTATGCTGAAAAAAGAGGCTAGAATTGCGAGATGGTCTACAAAGTTTTCGCATTGTAGAGCTCGCATGAGTTGCTCTGTGCCTTGTTCATAATTTTTATGGCCAATTTCACTGCTATGGTTGGTAGGTGGCATATCATGAAGGGAAACGGCTAGAATGAGGTGGAGCAGCATCTGTGAATTCTTCAGTCCGTGAAGTAGCAATAAAGCTGGAGTAGACCATTGCGGGTCTCTCGTAGTTTGTGAAGGAGAGAACACTGTTCGATAGTGTGTAAGGGCCAATTCTTCATCTCTGTTCAAACAAATTCCATTCTCCGGAAGAGCTTTCTGTACTGATGATATGTTTGCAATGTGAAACTCCTCCAGATCGATAGATGGAGGAGTATTGTTTGAGGAGATATATATATTCATACTCTGAGGGTCAGGAAGCAGCCACTCAACAGCTGGATCTAGTACAAGACCCCCTTCTGTCTCAGAAATTGGCGCTTGAACTTGCGGCATAGTCACAGAATTCTGTACTGAAAATGAAGGTGATGCTGCTACAGCTAATCCATGATCAAATCCCGACAGATAATGATTAATAAGTGCCTCTGGATCTTGTGTCTGCTTTCCCGATCCATGTAAGGCCGGCAAAAGCGATTGAGGAGACCTAATATCATAAAAGTTAGTCGCTACAGTCTCAACAGTGTCCAATGACGACTCAATGAGTAAATCTAAATAGTTGATCTTGACGTAAGGAAGGGGGGGGTTCACCAGTCAGATTCTCGAGACTTCAATGGGCCTGCACCACGACGTCTTTCTCTCATACTTGGCAAAATCCGCGAGCACGGCTGCTGGCAAATGAGCTTCAACCGATCACATCTTCCACAAGAAGGAAGCTGCTCGTCGCATTTGACCTTTTTTGTGCGGCAGGTCAAGCAACCTTGTGACCAAAGTATCAGCAACTGCTTACTGACTATGGCCTTGCATCGCTTACCATATTTTGAACGACCAGAAGCGCTCGATCGTTTCCGTTTAGGACTGACATTCTCGGACATGGTAGGAGATTCTGACATGATAGCTGTGCTCAGTCCTCAATAATGCCTCGATTTATGTCTACACTTGAGTCTGTAGGTCTCGGCATGATCTTTGATATCGAATCAGAGTGAATTTTCTCCTACATTACCACAAATTCCGCCTCTCAATGAATAGACTTGGGTACGTCGACGCAATGGAGATTGAAGACAAACTAGCTGCTCATCCCCACATACTCCATCAACATTATCAAGGAGCACAGACACCAAAAAATTAAGCGGGCCTACATCGGGGGGCCCCTGATTTGATTGGCTTATTTACACGATGTGCATAGAGGGATATATCGGCTTCTTAAGAGTGAACTGTCTCACAAAATTATTTATTATCTTTTTCAAAGTTGGCTGTTGATTTCTCTCTTATATTAGGGCATTGTCGTTACGTTTCAATATCTTCCTTATCTTGACAAACATCCTTGGCCGCTCAGCTGTGTTGGAATTCTGTCGGCAGGAGTTATCTAAAAGTGGGGTGAGCTGTTATATCTTCGAGAATCTATTTTGGTAGAGAAGCTTCCCAACTTCTTCGCGATATTTGCCTTGCTCCAATCTTGCCTTAAGTATTATCTACTTTCTATCAGGTGCTACCTAGTGATCGATTCTGAACCTTTTGAACCTTTCGATAGCTTAAAGTTTATTACCTTGAGCAATATGGGCAACACTATATCATACAACGTTGCAGAGCACCAACTTGATCTCGGGGACGGAAAAGGCTCCATTACAGGACTTCAGTATGATTCGAAGGCACGTCGATACGCCGGGGTACCGTATGCATTACCTCCCTTAGGAGATCTGCGCTGGCGAAAGCCTCAACCACTTCCTGCAGATCATACATATACATCACATGATGGCAAGCCATTTGATGCTACCAAGTTTGGGCCAGTTTGTCCACAGGCTGCTTATATGTCAGCAAAGAAAAACGCAACCCCCGAAGAGGCATTTGGCGAAGATTGCCTAAGACTCAATATCTGGACACCAGTTGAATCGACTAAAGGCAAGAAATGGCCCGTTATGCTATGGCTTCATGGAGGGTGGTTTCAAATAGGAGACCCATCGCATGAACCGGGAATGGATCCGACTGAACTCATCTCGACGGGGAAGTTAAGTGCTATTGTAGTAGCTATAGGATACAGATTAAACCTATTTGGTTTTCTCGCTGGCGATGCCTTGCAAGCAGAGAACGATAATATCGAAGCAGGTAACTATGGACTATGGGATCAAAGACTGGCTATCGATTGGGTGCGGGAAAATATTGCACGATTTGGTGGTGATGTAAATAACATTACCCTTGCGGGAAGAAGCGCTGGCGCTTACGCCGTACATGCACAAGCTTTGTACGAGTTTCAGAACCCAGCATTCCAAGCTACATCACCATCGTTCCACCGGGTCGTCATGTTATCCAACGCCATCCCAGCACAACCAAAGACACCTGCAGAATGTCAAGATCAATTTGACGAACTTTGTCAGTTCTTTAACATTTCCACAGATTCAAGTGGTGCCGAGAAACTCTCCACCCTTCGTAAAATCGGGTCAAAGAAACTGGTAGATGCCATTATGAAACTGAAGCATCACACATTCCGACCTGTAACCGACTCATCATTCATCCAACCAGGAATGATGGATTACCACCGCAGTGGCGCCTTCGCACAAGAATTCAAACGACGCAACTTCAAAATTCTGATCGGCGAAATGCTCAATGAAGAAACACTCTATGCTGCAACTAATGGTCCCGAGGCGAACTTCGAATCTCTCCGCCTCCAAGTTTCGAACTACTATGCGCCTGCAACAACTTCTCGTGTATTACAACACTACAAGCTTCCCGCCACAGAGGAAAAAAGTGATTGGACATCATTGTACGGACATATCATCGCCGATGGCCAAGTACGAGCACCATCTCGATTCCTGGCAAACAGCCTCTTTTCGAACGATGTGGGAGTTGAGGATATTTGGAGATATAGAATTTCGTATCGACTATCATTCATAACAGATGCCGTAGCACCCAGAACTTTCGGCGTAGCACATGCAATGGACAAGCCATTCTGGAAGTGAGTCTCCCCTATCATGAGCTATCGTGAATTCGCAAATTAACTTACTTTCTCTTTTCCGTATAGCTTCTCAATAATGCATGGTCCAACCGATCAAGAGCTTGTACTGATGAAGGATTGGATCCGGGATCTGGTTGCCTTTGTGGGTGCGGAGGGTGACTATAGGTATGGGACGAAGGAGATCGATGACTTCAAAGTCGCTACACCGGAGGGTAACATAGAGATTCAGAAAGATAAAAGGTGGCAGGAGCTTTTGAACCTTGCTGATATATTTTCTGGGTGAGGAAACTCAAATCTTATCATTCAATATTATTTACTGGTTGTTTAACTTGACTACAAGCAATTGTTCATGCAATTTCGGTACCACTAAGAAATTTCCAATAATGCACAGTGCAATCTAGACGTAAAAGTTTTCGATCTTCCAGAAATTCCAACGTCCGAAGAGAACTACATCTTCCATCTAAACCTGATACCTAAACATATAAACAATATTCTAGGGTATCTAGAGAATGCTCTCTTCACAACATACGGGCGACAGCTATTGAAACCCCCTGAATAGAATAAGCGAGAAGTGAGGGACAGGATGTTTTTCTATTTCGAATCGTTTTGATATCGTGCTTGGTGGAGGATCTACTTTGCAACTGACCATGTAAACACCAGCGAAGGACTCATCTCCCTGGAAAAGAGAAATAGACCCCTCACCTTTCATCTTGATTCTGACTTTGGTATTGTTGGTGTAAATGATGATAGCCCAAAGATGTAGGACTGTTCCAGTGACTTTTAGTCATCTAACCTACTACAACGAACTTCCACTTGCAAAGTTGAAAGACAAAACTATAATAGCATTATACAGGTGCTCGTCGCGATGTCTCTTATTCATTGGAGGGAAAAGAGGATAGCCAAGTGATCCTTCGAGAATGACTCGCAAGTACGGCCATACCGTTCATATGCTAAATTCTCCAACGTTCCAGATTCAAGTACCGGAACAAAAATCAAGGAATCAATGCTGCTTCCAAACTCCGTTTTATGCAAAGCGCGACTTCTCATAAATCATTCCTCATCACTCTTTCGACGGCTCATTCACCCATTTCCTCCCGCCCCCCTTCCCCCTCCATTTCTTCCCTTCTCATATTCTCTAACTCCCTCTGCAGTTTCATATGCAGCCTCTCCAATACCCACTCACTTTCCTTTTTATGTCCCATCAACGGACTCCCATTTCCCAACCAGCTCCACTTTGCTCCCCAATCCTCTCTCATTTCCTTCTTTACACCACCCAGCCCCTCTTCCTTTATCTTCCTCAGTTTTCTGGTCGGTTTATTGTGGTTCTCTGCCTCACTTTCATCCTCCCCTATCAACTTAAGATACCATGCCCATTCATCGAAGGTATATTTACGAGGTGGTGAACTAGTAACATGTTTTATCACTTTTCCGACTTCTTTGACGAGGATACAATGATAGTGATGTCGATTCTCGGGCAGTCTATCATTTTCATCTCCTTTCCTAGAGCTTTTTTTTGCAACATGCTCACAATCTCCTTCCACGCTCTGGGCTGCAGATACTGGGTCATTTTTGGCGGCCCTACGGCCAATGGAGTCTTTATCGTTGTGAAAACCTGCTGCTTCTTCGGCATTTGGAGGCGGCTCTGATACTCCAAACAACTTTCCAAATGCCACCTTGTTCGTTGCTTCTTTGCGGGGATATCTTACTTCTTTTTCTGAAGGTAAGATAGATTTTTGGATCCAAAGAGTGAGGTCGTGGATTCCTTTGATGATCGTGTCACCCATATTGCCAATGAGTATCGTGAGAGATGGAATAACAAGAAGAGACCAGAAGACGAAGAATGATTTGCCGGAGTTTGATTGGGGATAGAAATCACCGTATCCAATCGTTAGAAGAGATGTATACGAGAAATAGAGAGATTGGAAATAACTCCAGTTTTGCCTATACTCCGTAACTTGAAATATTGCTGCACCAACAAGCCAAAGCATCATCCATGTAGCTCCAGAAATTATCAAAGAAGTCCAACGGCGTTTAAAAGCTGCATCTTCTTGAATTCGCCTCATTAATGCAAACTCTTGCTGGCGTCTTTCCCTTTCCACCGTGCCGTCTTTATTCATGAGTGTGTTGTTCGACTCTGAATATAACTCTCCTCTTCCAATAGGCTTCAATACCTTGGGATTCTTCTTTTGGCTTTCCTTCAAAATACGCCTTCGTTCTTTTTCGACCATTCTTGAACCCAGCTTAATTTTTCCACGTTCGAGAATGAGTGATCGAATTGAACCAACAACCAAGGTTATGATGATGATACCACCCATTGCAAATGGAAATGAAAGACTTCTTCCTAAATGTGTCATTGGTGCATAATCTCCTGTACCAATCGTCAAAAGTGTGTAATCACACCAGTACAACGCATCAAGATATTGCCATGATTCGACATGAGCAAATACTGCTGCACCTGTAAGCAGATATACCAGAAAGCTAATAGTCTGGCACATCAAAGTTCTTTGGCTCATAGTCAGTGCGAAGTCCTGTGGATAGTGACCCTTATAAGCTCCGTATTCAGTAATCACCATCAGACTAGCCACCACAAAGTATAGACCTGCAGCAAATATTGCATAGTAAAATGCTTGTGTATAAGCATGATTCGGAGGTGATTCAAGCGGCGAAAGTCTGGAAACGCAGACTGTCAAAGCTATCAACATAAATGATGATAAATACCAGCCAATAATTGTAACAATTTGTGAGACCGAGGACCGAACTCTTTCCGCCATATTGAGAAGAAGGAATAGATTCGAGATAAGGGCGATAGCCAATTGCGCAGCATTTACGCCGATCAACCTGTTCATATGCATCAAAATTACGTTTTCCAGCAGATATTCAAGCGCATACCATTTCGGGTCATCAATATATATCCCGTGCTCTTCTACTCCCCCGAGCGGTATCGATACCCTCCAGCGTACAACCAATGCGCAAATACTGAATGCTGAGGCCATGGGCCCAAATGTACCGGCGACAAGAGGAAATGCGGTGCTAGCAAACCACCAACGACTGGGAAAGTTATTTGTTAGCAAAGTCTGTGGCCGGCCGTGCACGTGGTATCTGCAGAATCTTTCCATCAACGTACCTTGGCTCTAGAAAAGCATCCTCATCATCCTTGGTTTTATCTCGCTCATTATATTGCTGACTCTCTACATCATTCGCATCTTGATAAATGGATTCATCGAGCCCTGCGACGTTCATCGTGCGAGAAGTCAGAAAGGTTTAGTGACTCGGCACAAATCAAATGGCAGATGAAGTTTTTTAACACATATTGAACAGCTGAAAGGTATATCATTTCAGTATACCTATAGCTAGCTAGAATGAACAATTCTGTAAACACAATAAATACGTAATCATGTCTTTCTAAACATAATATCAGTGATAATCCCTCGTTAACCTTGCCTGAAAGAATTAGACGGCTAGGCCAATGACGCCGCTAAAAAGCATGATTTGCAAGAGCTGAATCGATATCATTCATGATTGTCAAAATGAGAACTTAAAACTAATTGCTTAAACAAAGGATAGAAACGAAAAATATATCTGAACAGCAAGCAGAAGAGTAGAATGTATGTGAACTTCGCATTCCAAGGAGAAGAATAAGACATAGAATATTTATTACGATTACGGCGAATGGATTGTGGAGAAGGAAACTAGAGGGCGGGAGCTAGAACTAGAACTGTTGTAGCTCCCTCCGCATATTTGGTCTGACACTTAATTCTTAGCTTCTTGGTATTGATGATGTAGTGGGGTTTGGCTGCATACTCACTAGAACTACTCAAGCAGAAATAGGAAAAGCTAACCGAGACTGGACATCAGAAATTGGTCTGTATGTGAGATAAGGGAATAGTTGTTGCTCTATACGCTCTTTTATGTCCTACATGTTTTTTTATGTTTTATATTGTAGAACTTCAAAACGAAAGGCAAGATCATCAACTAAATGTCCCGAATATTGTTTTGTTCTTACAGTGAATTGGCTTCATATTGAGTTGCAAAGCACTAGCTGTATCTCGATTGCAGATAATGATGCAATGCAAGTTCAGGACATCAATGATTTACTTCATTCTGATTTTTGAAATTTTGAAGGATAGACAATGATGGAACTGGCTTTTCCATGGCCAGCTGGAGACACATGTTGGGCTGGTTGTCGAGAGAGGGAGTGCCCCTTTGATGATTCTGTAAAATCCTCAAGGCGGAGCTTCATCTTGGAACTCTTCTAAGGCTTTATGCACGTCGTCTATCACCAATAGACTTACCTGTTAATCTATCACAGGACGTATTCCTTTTTCTGAACGCTATTTAATGGCTCACGAGCTCGAGATCTGAGTGATCTCGATATCCATGAAAGCTCAGCTGTACACCTCATGTATCTCTCACTGCGAGAACACCGAACCACGGCTCTTTAATCAAATTCTCTAGGCCATCTTCAATAAGGTACTGGGACGCGACTGGATTTAGTGTCGAGTACTCATGGACTAGCTGCCACCGAACCTTGCAGTGATGAGATCTTAAAGTGGCAATAATACAGCTTGAATGATAGCAACAACACTATCATTGGATGATAGAAAGTAGATCATAAGCTCAGTACAAAAAGATTGGTATAACAACCATTAACATCAAAATATCTAATTGCTTGATACACTGCAAATTTTTTCTCATAACCCAACTCCTTGGACACGAATGTTCGGTCATAGCTAGTTGATGGCATGATTCCAAAAACGAAACAAATTGTTTCTTTTATCTCCTCAGCTACAGCTGTGATACACCTTTTAATTGATTTTGAGAATAAATCCACATGGCCCTCCAGCATTTCACAAGCTTTCACAGTCTAGACAGATGCATTCACCACACTTCGAGTCCTAAAAGTGTACCATATCAATGGCGCTATTTAATATCTCTCAAGGACTAGACTCTGCTCGCTCGATTCCAGAATCTCTCGACCAGTCAGGTCTCATGAGTGAGCAATTGTAAGTCAATACTAGGATTCCCAAGACTGCAAAATTATCATTCCGTGATGCTTTGTGCGAATATGGAAACCGTACGCGTTCAGATTTCTAGAACGGTGGCTACCATAGTATCATCTGGAATATCCATGGACTAATAGAATGGATACAGGGATAACAACAATAACCCCCGAGAAAAAAGTTGATGGATAGCGATAAGATGCGTATTGAAATAGAGTATAAAACCCTCCACGAAGAGTCTTTAGCACGAACATTGTGCAGAAATTTTATATGAAGTTGATTCGACGCTATTATGGTGATCAGTATTCTTGTGGAGCTTTCCTGGTACTCTGGTCGTAATTTTTTCACCTGAACCCGGTATTTAATATCAAGTTCTTAAGATTCTAGAGAGAGAATACTTCATGATCGATGCGCTGACGCTACGCATGATTCACCTTTACATGCGATAGTATATCTGATGGGAGTCTCATAATTAGATCGCTAATAGATTTCAAGAACTCGATCGTCGTGATATTTTTGCCTGATTGATGGAAGCGTAGGATGAGAATCTCTGGGTGAATGGTGGGAAGATCAGAACTCTTAGCTCTCTTGCAGGACTAAGTTTCGAGAAAACAATTGGATCATCGATGGATCCGGAGTTGAATCGGCATTGCCTTGAGGGTTGTATGAATGCTATCGCATGGATCATTTTCAGTAGAGTATATGTGTTGGAATTAATGATGGACGTGCAGATTCAAAATGGGAGACAAGGCAAGATCTTCGATGCTCGCTACTTGTCTTGGCGAGGGGGTGCGTTATGAAGAGACATAGTAATAAAGAGATCATTGGATAGAGTTTGGTTAAGGGAGGAAGAAGAAGATCAGTAATTAGTAGAACTCAGATAGGCAATCCTACTATTCTAGAAATACTTTGTAACGAGACATTCGGAATTTAATGCGTCAAATTCTTTTCTGATGATGACATCAGTGATAAGCAATAGCAGGTACAAACATAATATGATAGGAAAGCCTATTACCTTCAAAGTAAAGTTTTTTATGGAATTCGATAGCATCGCATTGTTGGTTTAAACTGTTACTTTTAGGTAATTAGGCTGGACCTGCTTGGATCTGATCCCTAGTGTACTGTTTGATCAGTTGGGATTTTTGTGCATGGAAATTTATTATGTGAGCTGTTCTGTAGTAGAACCAATCCTTTCTACAATGTTTATCAAGTAACTGCTTTGGGAAGATTCAAATTTCGTCCGTTTCTTGAGATGGGCGTAGAGAATGAAAATCTCTGAGGGGATGCAGAAATATTTGGTTATTGTTATTATAACCTGAAGCTAGATGATATTAAATTGCAGTTATAATTAAAAGGCGATGGCGATGCAACAAAGTTGAAAGGCAAAGGGGGAAGGCAATCTGATTATGTAACAGTATCTGAGTAAGTCAATAAAGCCACCTCTTGAATATGACTGAGGTTTGAATAATAATTGCATAATTTTGGTGCAAAAGGTGAATGTTTTCATGAAGGAGAGCCATCATTTACTACAGTGATCAAATTCTACGTCAAAATTGGCGAGTTCTAAGGTATCTATAGACATAGGTTCACAACAGTAGAGCTTCAAATCTTGCTGCCCGTTACTCATGGATTTTTCAATATGCAATAGTTCTGGCGACTTGGAATTGGGATCGCTAGTAAACTGCTAGGAGCTTAATCAATGCTATTGAATCCAGTATATCTTTCTTATATAAAGGGTGGAATGAGAGCTTTGCCATCTTATATTTCGTAAGATCTGATGATGCAAAACACGAAGGGCATCGCTTAGTACTCTTACCAGTAAAGCAATTTATCCTCTTTAGTATCAGCTAGAAATATAACATAATGCGGTGGCTAGGGGCTCGGGGGGGCCATTCGGGATATTTTAAGGTGTTAATAGTCAGTGAATTCCTATTTGGACATCAATGTGTTGTTGGTGCATTCACATAGCCCAAAGGGGCTTTCTATGAATCGATGGAGCCTGAATATAGAGTGGATATTGGATTTTATTATGAATCTAACTGCAATCTACATAAAGCTTAAGGGATTGTCTATTCACTGCCTCTTCACTGTACGCATTAACATTATGGGCACTTACTACTTGGTATATATGTGAGTAGAATTGTGATGTCGTAATATAAGAAGACAGCGCGACGTTCAATCCGTGTTCTCCATTAAATCAGCCAGATCAATGCCAGAAGCCAAGCATGAGACAAGTGAAATGCTCTCCCTCAAGCTCATCAGTTTGTATACTTTGTTTTTCGCGGTTTCACTGACCTACCCGAGTGTTTTGTGGTTATTAATCTGGGGAGTCTATAAAATATTGAATGATAGCTATAGTGAAAATTAATAGCGGTAGTAACATGGCAAGGTTTAGTTGATAGCGAATTTTCTTAGCACAAACTCAACAACCTGAGGTAAGTAGAAATCAAGGCTCAGGTTCGAAATCTCGTAGCACGAGATGATTCTACAGGCAGTACAAGGTCACGGCTGATATATTCTTGTTGATATATGGACTCCAAAGTCGAACAATCCCATTCCATCACTGTTGAACTTATAAATCTAGGTAGGGAACCGAAGGACTAATTTACTATAAGGGGTTGACTCATACTAAAAAATTCTTGTATTAAACCCTACTTATATTGGAAACTTGTCTGCTTCTTCATCAAACAAACAAAACTGCTGTGATGGCCGAGTGGGTACGTAACTGACTTTCTCTTCAAACCATTCTACACCAATACTAACAGTTTCTCAACAGTCTAAGGCGATGGTTTTAAGTTCTCAGGAATTCACCATTATCGAAAGATGCGAGGGTTCGAACCCCTCTCGCAGCATTAACATTTTTGTTTCTGTCACTTCAGAACTTTACCCCACGTGCTCCCCACCTCCTGCAGAAGGATGTGGAGTGTGGTGGGGTAGTGTGGCGCTGTGGCTTCTTATTGTTGACGATGTTGATGCCCCCTGGAAGTTTGACGAAGGGGCATTATAAAAGAAATCGACAGGAGCAATATATCTGATCTTCAATGGGATTAATCGGAGTTGAAAGCCTTCGTAGGTGTTGGTTTAAATTTGTTGCCCAGAATTACATTATATATGCCAGGACATTTGTTTGCTGCTTGCTTAATTCCAGTTCAAGGTAAGTGATCATCTTTTATTCGGTAATTGTAATCTGTGAAGGAGTATACTGGAATGAGAGTTGACAACAATAAGTTATCGACAGCAACTAGAGTTTCTAAGGTAATGAGAGTGTATCAAGAATTTTACTGATAACATATTCATGTTATTGCAATTGGTATCTCGAAGGTATATCTCTGCACAAGTATTGAGACTCGTCCCAATCGTATATTTTCATCGTTATAGTGTATGTATATAGACTGTTATGCCAGTGTAACAACTCAAAAAGACTACCTAGAAGCATCAAAACAACCGAAAAGACGAATAAATCCATAGAGATGATTCAGATGAACCAAAAAAGGCGTAGTCCCTGAAGTATGACTGCCAGGGAACTTTCCTTTTTCGGAGTATGTCCACTTCCTTTCTACTGGCTTTCCGCTTGCGATTATGAGTGAGGTATATAAGCTCGGAAAAGAGGAAAAATCCGGCAATAATGCGGGCTATAGATCGATTCCAAGTCAGGGAACTCATCTACTAACCTGCCCACCATAAGCATCCACACAAAATAATTACTATGTTCATTCACTTATATTCGCTACCATATATATCAGTCATTGGTCAAGAAATTCTCTTCTGATGATATTTCCTTCCTCAATTTTCTTTCTCTCAAGAGCCATAGAGCGGAAACGCTTTTCAGGTCTTACCATTCCCAGACTTCAGTCTAATCTACGTGGCAGACCCGAGGAGAAGCCTTCACTACACTGTGACCCGAATACTGTATTTTTCGAGCTTGAAAATATGACGATAATAAAGCGAAGAGTAACAATGAAAATTGTTACTCATTCCATATATTGATCCGTATTCGTCTTCGTTTCCCTAGAGTCGTGATTGATTCACTTCTTCAAATTTCTATTCGTTCACCCTATAGCCAAAAGAACATAAAAAAACCCCGCAAAGATTCACTTGCGGATTGATCATCCCCAAATATATTTTGCATGGATCATCGATTTTGCGGTATAAAGTTTACTCCGAGGGGAAGTTGGTGTACAATATTGAGCATGTAGAATACTAGATTGCCCACGCAAGGATGCCCTACTGTGGGAGAAATGTTGTCTTGATACATTATACCTTTATATTAAGCGGGTGATGGATTTAGCTGAGGTCGTCCCAAGTGTTGAGGATTCAACTAGTACCTGAGTTGATGGTGGCGAGATAGTTGAATGGTAGTAAAAAGAACGCATCGTCTGTTCTTTCTAGATTTGGATAAATTACAGTGTAATTCGATGGAAATACACTCAAATACAGTATAGCTGTTTAGCTTATTGTGATGATATAGTCGCTGCACAATGAAAAAGCTACCTCCAAATTCCATTGTCTTTTAGGGTGTGTATAATATAATCATCAAGTATCATAATTCTAAGGCTTTAAATAATAAGAGAAAGGGGACCGACAATTTACTGACGAATTCTCGCAGTCCAACGAGAACGGCATAAAGAATCATGATTCACGCGATTGGTTCCAGGGTTGAAACCAAGAAAAGTGAATCAGATCTAATATTCACCAAATATTGGAGACAAACATAAGTAGATCGGAATCCACCAGAATACCATACTGACGACTAGGTGCGAGAATAGACACATGTATCATCAAAACAGCCGGTAATTAGCGAGAGAAATTCAAAGGGACGAATGGAAATCTAGCAGTGACAATCGATCGAATATTTTTCTACCTCAAGGATACGAAAAGTATGGACCAAATTAAATTATATATTCTTGTCTCCCAAATAACCTCTTACCATTCTTGAACTCATCCGATGCTTCCGTAGAAAGAACAATAATAAGTGATCAAAACATGACGGTGACATGCTGTCAACGTAAAACAGAAAAATAAAGACGACACTTTGATGAAGATCATGCATCAGAATAGCACAAGTAATTACCACTCTTTCCCCCTTTTCATCTCGGTAAAAAAACATCAAAGACATCCCAAAGAAAGCCCATGACAAACGAACCTTTTGATTCCCAGTTTTCTCATGGGGAAGAAAAGCTACACGATGGAATTCTTTTATGTCCCCAAAACCAGAATTTTGTATGATGAGAAAGTGAATATCGCTAGCAGCGCATGTTTATCCATGTGGGGAAGAGTGTAACTCCCTTTTGCTGTCCTAACGGCTAAATGTCGAACTTCCTTGGCATAAGGGGTACTAGGTCAATGGATTATTAGCTTCCAGGTTTGTATAGAGAATGAACGCCAATGTAGTCTTTAAACGTTAAATCTGCTTTAATTTGTTGAGGGACTGATTTTGGTTTCATCAATGTTGACTACGGAGCACGGAAAGGGGCTACGATATATTACTTTGAAAAGACAATTATAGCAAAATATAGCAATGAGAGAAGATAATTTGGATTAAAGCTATGATCAGATGGAAGGGATTACAATATAAAGTGTCCAATGAGCCCAAATTAACATTCAATCATAGTTTTGGAGAAGCTGGTGACATACAGTCTGGCTTCTATGTTATATCTCTTTGTTATGACTTACTGCACTTCATATTTACAGGCGAAATCATTCCATGTATATGACTACTTAGGTATATATCGAAGCAAACCCCCAATCCCGCTAAATAGGATTATAGTAAGCCGAAAAAGAGGAAAGGAACACCCACAAAGGTGCTGTATTCAATAAGCTTATACACGATCTACCTCTCAAGAGTCTAATGTCTTAAATCTCATCTTGCAGAAGAACCAGCGAAATAATCTTCAGCGATCACTGGTGAACCAAGAAAAGAGCGATGCGATGTATAACTTATTCCAGTAGCCAAGCCTTCCTTATTGGGAATCTATACTTAGACACATTTCATTTAGAGCATTTGATAGAATGTGTAAGATGTAAAACTTTCCTGTAATTATATTTGGAGATGATCATATCAGATGGATACGCGGACCACATTATGGTCTCACGCCCATGGTATAAACAGACCACAGTATGTAAAACATGACAATATAAATGGCAAGTTTGGACGACAGTCTATAAACCGGTAGTCATCCTAGCTATAGCTACCAGCCCTCACCGGCTCTCAAGGCTAGAGACACAACAAGGAAAAGGGGAGACGTTGAAAAATTCTTTCCAACACTTCTAAGACCGATGATACCGTGCAATACAGTCCTGGGAAATATAAATACCACCCCTACCCAAGCCCCCGCATTCAGACTAAAATCATGAGTGAATCTGTTACTAACTTCATTACAACCAAAAGCTACCGTGATATTTGTGTACATTACACAGCTCCAACTCCCATAATAATAAAATCGCATCAGAGAACGGGGTTGTATCTACCAAACCCCAAATAATCGCTGAGTATTCACAGCCACAATGATCTAAGCACCTCTGACTTTGCACCACGAATTATGAGTTAAAGAAGCGAGATTCTGAGACTTATGAAGCGAGAGGCTATCCAGCTATTTATATTGTGTTATTGATCTGCGATGATACAATGAATATCACCACCGAATTTCTATCAAAACTCCTCCAATCAACGATGACAATGACAACGAAAACGACAGCAATAATCCCAGAATAGTAAGTGGCAACAAGCTCAACACGAACCGATATTCAAAGCTTGGGAAACAAACACACCAAAAGCAATATCATACAAAAACTCTTCGAGGTCTCAATCCTTGGTTCAAAGCTCATGTTGCGCACTTCATTCCCATGTCAAGCTATTGTATCACCATCATTCCAAGAATCTACCCTCTTGAAGTGAGGATTCAACCAGAGTGAGATATATATATACGTATATACCAATTACAAGATTCCATCTTTTCCAAAGTGAATATTGATTCCAACCCATCTCCATGGCTGCCCATACCTGAAGCAAAACAGCCATAAAAAGAAAACTTCAGATTTCGAACATGGATAAAATCCATCATGGTGATTTGAACACAAGCTCTAACTGCTCACTCGAACAGATTCCACAGATACCTCGCCAACATCTCTATGAACGTGAGATACAAAGGTATGTATTCTACGACCCAGCCCCAAAAATGAACCTCAAGAAATCGAAACAAAGTATCGTGAAAGAGAATACACTGCATATTCCATGTAAGATACAACGTACCAGAAATCGACACAATAGAACTAGCGATTTTTATGATGATATAGCGATGTGATGTAAGAATATAGAAGAACATCCATCGAAACCCCAACCCTACCAAAGCCCATCAATCAATCAAACATAACACAACACAACACCAACCATGAATCAACACTCCCATCCCACCCCCTAGTTAACTACCTAATTTCCCATAAAAACAAGCACGTATTAAGAATGTTTTCTTTAGAAATACCTACTTAACCCTCATGTTCAAAAATCTTAAAACCCAATCCTAACTAACTCCCAAGGAAACAAAAAAAAAAAACATAAAAGCGTTCTTAAGCTAATACCAACCCCAAGGTTCCCAAGGTTGATATGAGTGTTAGAAAATATGTTTCATGATTTTCGATGACGTAGTGTAGTGAGATCTAGGAATGGGGGTTGAAGTGGGTTGGTAGGGGTTGGGATGGGATGAGAGTAAAGTGGGATGAAGTGAATAAATTTGGGGGTTGGGAGTACGATGGAATGGGATGAGATGAGATGAGATGGAGAATTGAATGAATGAATAGCTACCTACCTAGGTAGCTTTAGATGGAAATTCACCCCATCTCGCTTAGTACCTAGGTAGGTAGCGATACCTAGTTGGTCCTTCATCTGGATATTAAAATTGACATTACTCGTTACAAATCCTTGGTATCCAATTCCATCCAATCCATATGATAGATATATCATATCCCTGCCCCAAACACCATATCAAACCTAACCTCATCCATCAATACATAATTTTTGCTCCCATCTAATCATCATCATCATCATATCTACATTTTAAGGTATACTCTCGAGAACATCACTGTCCTTTGGTCTTTGTAAGAAATCTGGAGGACCAGCCGCAGGCATTTGCCTTTCTTCCGCCCATTGTCTTATCGCGTCGAAGTTTTTGCATTTATGCTCGGTGTTGAAATCTACGAAGGCTTGGGGTTTGGATTTATCCCACCAGACTTGGCCGAGGACGCCGGTATCGACTTGGCACATTAGTTGTTGGCGGATGATGTCTAAGCAATGGGCTAGGGAGTGTTAGCCGGGTGTGCTATGGTTGAAGGATTAAGAAATGAGATGACTGAAATTGGGTAAACTTACAAACGTGGTATTGAACGATGTTGTCGTCGTTCACAAATGCTCCTTTGCCTTGTTCGTGGTAATAATCGTAGTTGTAGTAGAGGGATTGTCTCACAAGGTTGAGGCAATGTAAATGGTGTAATCCCTCCAAGTTCACTGGAAATCCTCCTCCATATTTCTCGTTTATTTGAACATGAGCAGATGTTAATCCAGATTTCTCTGCCTCGTTTGCTGGCAATGCGAAACTTCGGTCTATGAAATATGAGATTCGGCCATGAGTCGATTGATACAAGTAGAGTACTTACAATGTACTCCTAAGCTTCCCCATGCTTCATCAACTTCAGGACCTGCTTTCAATCTGAAGGCATTTTCTTTCATGAATGATCCATTGAACATTACCGGTTGATATGAAGTATCAACATCGTTTAAAACAGGAGCTGTTTTCATATTAGAATGAGATATGAAGGAATTAGGTTCTAAGTCATACAATAATGTTGCACATATGATGGGCATAATTTGGCAGGATTCGCCACAAATCTAGCACCAATCCATGTACCAAAAGCGATTGAGAACAACGATATCACCGGTATTGATAAAATATACCAAAGGGTATTGTTTCGTCTAGATGATTGTCTATATGTTGATTCGGTATTTGGAAGTAATCCTTCACCATCTTCTGATTGAGGTACTTGGTTGTATTTGTCTGAAAATGGAGAATAAGACATACTGACAAACGAATATTGTGGGGGTACAACTAGATAGAATCTCAGGATGAAAAATGATTAAGAACAATCAATCATTTGAACGTATGTATTGATGATGATAAGATGGTATCGAATCAAAGTACAAGTGAACTGGAAGAAAAAAGGAAGAGATTGAGTGAGGTTTAGGAAAAGAGTTTTCGTGGTATTCGATCAGCGACTTCGCCATCTAAGAGTATTATTAGGTACTCACTCTACTTACTATTTGGTAAATATCTATTAAGCCCTACATAATCAGATGGTAAAAATGATCCGATTTGAATGACATGGTACCAGAACCAAAAACTATTTACTCATGACGCATGTCAAAAGTCAAAGAGCCAGACTTCTTGTGTTATGTCGTAGGCAGGTGTTGAGCTATACGAGGTTGGTAGACGTTAAACTAAGGTACAACGATGTGGGAAATGTGATATTGAAAGCTTAGAAACATTTGGTAAAGATGGTGGATAAGTTTCGATAAGTTAGATAAGCTAAAATCATCAAAACCCTGGGTATATGGATCTACAATCATTATTTAGTGGAGAAGAGGCAGCCATCTTTTTACTTTACGGTAGAGACGAGTAGGGACGAGTAGGGATTTCAAGGATTTCAGGGATTTCAGGGATCTCAGGGTGCAGATACAGTCGAGTACAACTCCGTACAGTTCAGTAACTCCATCCAGTAGACACAATGCATATCGCTTACTTTTTACAATGCAGTAGTGTAGAATCTGCAGAAGGAAATGGAAAGAAAGAAAGAAAAAAAAAAAGGATTAGACAACTAAACCAACCCTTTTGGCTTTCTTAACAGCTTTTGATTGTGTTGTCACTTTGTTGGCGTTTTTTGTTTCTGATTGTAGTTCTAATTATAGTTCTAATGTCTATTCACCGTCCAGTATCCCCAGCTATTCTCCAGCTATTGTAGTCTCGACAAATTGATGTTCAGTCGACTAACTCGATTGAATAGAGAACTCTTACCCCTACTGTGAACAAACGGTTAATATCTGGATCGGCCCATAGAAATCCAACGAACACCGGTAGAATCTATCATTACTATTACTTCAGTATAGATTCAATTTTGATTACAGATCAAGAGTAAAAACTTTTCAGGTTGTTATATCCGTATATCTTTACACCGTACTTTACTACTAGATACCTACTCCGTACCTATTCTAGACTCGCTAAAAAATTCAATTCTAGCCCATACAAATGGTTTCAACCATTCAGATGAAATATATCAAGAAAGAGACTCCACTATTTACCAATTATTTAGAGATGGTGAGTACTCCGTATATGATTGGAAGAATCAGCAAAAGTGGATGATATTCTGATCCACTCTCACATTTTGTAGTATTCTCCGATAATTCCGTCTAGACAGTCACAAACTGAATCTAGTCCAAAATATGATTAGACTGAATATTAGTACGAGTATCCATCCTGTACTACCAGTCTCCCACATGTAGTTTTACTTCTTTATACTTACTTTTTGTTCCAAGGTTTCTGAAGTATACAGTAGTAGAACTAACTTCGCACTCGGTTCAGAAACTTCACGTCAACATAAGGTTTACCTACACGGGAAGCGGAAGCTATAAATTGACACTTTCAGGTTTTTTTCTTGCTTATCATTTCCAAAGAATGAGAAGGCGGAGATAGTATTTAACCATATTTGATATTCGTGTTTCCTCACAATGAAGACTTGCAGAATGCCAAGATCATGAAGAATGGATCTTCGTGCGTTCTCGTATCAATCACATGAACGTTAGACCATCAAGATACGAGTTATCTAATACAGACCCCGTAATTTCTATGCAGCCTCCCTCTATTACACCATATTCCAACCTCACATAAGCTTTCCAATACTGGGATTTGTCGAAAATGGGTGCGGCGACATCATACTTCCGCAACACCCAACAGTCCATTAGTTAAGTGGCTATGCAGATACGAATTACGCGATACTGCGATGGGTGGGTAATCTACATGAGTTGTTGAGCTGATGTTTTCCTACGTACGGAGTACAACGTGCGGAGTGTCTTCGGTCTCGACGCTCGTCCTCCTTACTTCCATCACGTCTTTGTGTTACTATATCGCTCAATAATTCTTGATGTGAATGTTGGTGTGTTAGCCCAAGTGGGAATCCCATAGGTATCATGACGTGGGGATTATAGTTTTGCTATTGATACAATCTGTCTGAGTGAATGGTATGCCAAGAGCAAACACACTGAATGCTATTCATACGTGGGTGATAGTATCGCTTGTTTTGGTAAGATGTATCCAGATGTATCCAGATGGGTAATTTTGACAATACATGAAGACGGAATATGGAGATTTAAGGTTATATAAGATCTATCACCCCCACGATACTTTATCATCATTCTCATACATCCTCATCTCATTCTCATCTCATTCAAATCATTATCCATATCAATCTCTATCTTTACATTTCACCTACAATCAAAGATTCAAAATGCTTTTCTCACGCGACTTTATCATGCTTTTGGCATTCGCCGCTGTTGGTGTTGTAGCTGCACCAGTTGCAGAGCCTAAGCCGGAAGCTAAGGCTGAAGCTTCTCCAGCTGATTATGGTGACTGTAAGTCTACTTTCTTGATGATGGGAACATAAGTCACTGACATATGTTATTAGATGGTGACTACGGTGACTACGGAAACTATGGCACATATGAGAAATACCCAGTCCCTTCCTCTGCCACTCCTACACCCACTCCTGCTCCTACTGGATATGGAAACTATGCCAGCTGTAAGCAAATATCTCAACCATACATATGGCGTCCATAGCCCTAATGACTTTAACAGACGGTGCCTACAAGAACAAGAAAGTCAGAGGAGCCGCTCCAAAACCAGCTCCAGTAGCAAAACGTGCTGATTATGGAAACTGTAAGTCAAAACAAAGCTCCTACATTTCATAGGTTTCATATTCAGATCGATCTCTTTCCTTCCAAAAGATAGATTTATGACCATGAAATGCTGACCCAACTCCTCTTAGATGGTGACTACGGAAACTGTTCGTACATCAGGAACCACTTCAATGCAGTGCTAACATTACAATCATCTAGACGGTAACTACGAAAACTACACACCAGCTTCTTCAAGCTCCTCAAGCTCCTCTGTCACACCAACACCAACACCAACACCAACGCCAACCCCATCAAGCTCCTCCAGCTCTTCCTCTGCTACATCAACCACAACCGTTAACCCATACGGCTCATACGCAGATTGTAAGTAAATAGTCATCGTGGATTTAACCATCAATTAACCATTAATCCAGACGGATCATACAAGAACAAGAAAGCACGTGCTCCAGAAGCCAAGCCAGAAGATTATGGAAACTACGGTGACTGTAAGTCCCTCTTGCCTTTTCCTTAGACCCAGATTTGCGCTCTCATATGCCCTCAATTGTCTCAAGGCTTTGCCAGAGCAATGCTGCCTTTGCGTTCTGTTCGTTCAGACGGTGACTACGGAAACTGTTCGTGACTTTATCGCTGCACTATTGCTCAATCCCATCTCAATACCACACGAACCACCAATGATCTTCATGGAATATAACTAACAAATCTCTTCTCCATCACAGACGGTAACTACGAAAACTACCCATCCGCCACCACCATCATCACCACCACCGTAACACCAACACCAACACCAACGCCAACCCCATCGACCTCCAGCTCTTCCTCTGCTGCACCAACTACAACTGTTAACCCATACGGCTCATACGCCGACTACGGTAGCTACAAGCGTGAAGCTGTCCCCGCCGAAGCATAAGCGGTAGAAAAACTTGACGAATTTCTTATTTTGTGATTAATACGTAAGTTTTCCAAGCCTTGGCTTCGATCCAATCACATACTAATATGAGGAACAGACTCCTTTATGACTGAATGATATACGCCCCTTTAAATAATGCTTATTATAATGATATGGTACGACACATGAATACTGCTACTACAGCTCGGATTTTGGAATGATGAGAAAGAATGAAAATGGGGTTTGAGAGACGGAAGAAACAAATTATGCAGCGCTGAATGCTGAATGATGAATGCAAGATACGAGTAGTGGATATTTATAACTTGAACAATTGAACAAAGTTCACATTCTTATATTATACCTTTCAACTTATTAATGGCTTGTGATCATGAGAGTAATGACATCTATAACAACCTACTCTTCCGCCAAGCATACACCGTGCACCAAGTAATCACCCAATCCACACCCAGCGTAGCCCTATCACTACTAGCCCAACACCACGCTAAAAACCTCTTAGCGCACATCTTAAATTTTCTCTATTTCTTCTCTCCCAGCTCAAGCTTGATTTTTTCCTTCCCCCCAAACACTCACTTTTCTCTCCGCAAACTACAAAAACGAATCAAAATAAGTATAGGTCGCGATCACAATTGCCACACCCGCCGAAGCTATCCGCTTCACCAATTGAAGCATTCGATTAATCATTGAACTCAATTGAACTGCGCGGGTGGTGGCAGTAGCGCGTCTTTTCCCTTTTGGCTTCACTTTGCTCTTCTGTCTACTCGATCTACGATTGCGGTCAGCGACCGTAAATCGCATTATTAATAACAGCATGCTTACACTCAGTTGCCCATCGACCAAATAATCAACCACAACCCGTACGTTCTCTCTCCCTCATTTTCATCCCCTCCCCATCACAATGCACTCTCCTTTTCCCTCCAAAAAATAAAATGATGAACAACACATACGTTATACCCAGCTCACTCAGATGCACAAGTTGCACTTGCTGAGAACGCGTTCAGCTTCTGATTTATTTTCTTCGCTTTTGGTTTCCCATTTGATCGTCGCGGCTTGAAAGCGAGGGGTTGGATTGTGACTAATGGGACTTTTTATAGGGTTATGACTTTATAGCATAGCGTTTTTCAGGGTTGTGGATGTCGTTAGCGATGGATACTGTAATGAGGCAAGTGGAGGGGAATAGGGGTGCGGATAGGGATATGGATGGGAGTATATGATGATATATGTGGATGTGCCTGGCACTCAAGGTCTTCGCATGCACGTCCAAGATCCCGGATCACTCTGGCAAATGACCCTGAATTCATCAATAGTCCAACTTGGCAACCCATATATACAATTTCACAAATATGTTTATACCATTCTCGGTAGCCCTTAGCAGGTAGGTTCAACAAATTAGCTCAACCAACATGTTCTATGATCTATTCTATATTATACACGCTGTTCTTTTTTTCCATGATACAAATGCAATTGATGAATACCAGAATCTCCTCACATACCCACCCATACATGAATCATCCGTCATATCTTCCAACTCCACCTGATAACATGCCATACCAATGCTCAGCGCTATGCCATACCTCAATACCAAAATGCTCGGCAAAACGCCCTGGTGCTCATACACCTTGGATTTCTTACCTAGTCGTATCACTGGTTCACTCTTCACTCTTCACTCTTCACCCATCACCTCGTCCTCGAAACGGGAGATTCTCTCCCCGATATCGCAGCGTCGTTTGAAAACGTGGTTTCCTTTACACTCTGAGCATCCCCCTGCACCACCACCACACCCACAGCCCCTTCTCTCTTCCCCCCACCCCGACTCTCATTACTTTCCCCGCTCTCCCCATCCCCACCCCTCTCCCTATCCTCCTCGCTCAAACTCAAACTGTCTTCTCCCCGGCCCCCCTCCTCATCCTTTCTCTTCTCGTATTCCCTCAACAGCACCCCCTGCCTCCTATACAAGCCCACGAAATTCCACGTCCCCCACAACTGCGCCGCCATAAACACCACATGCAACATCGGCGTCGAGACCTTGAACGCGAGGGTCCAGCGCTCCCACAACGATCCAAAGAGGAACATGGTGAGGACCGTTTCGGCCATCGTCCCCATGAACGTGGTGATGGCTGCGATGCGGAAGATCTTCCGCAGGAAGGCGTGCGAGTGCGGGTACACGCGGTAGAGAATGATGGTGAGATGGGGGAGGAATTCCGAGATGATGTCAAAGGCTCCTGAGGGATTGTTAGCGCTCTGTCCAGCTTTCCGGGGCGCGACCTCTCGAGATGAGAGGCCGGGGGGGGGGGGGTACGTGCCCCATACTGTGCAGAGGATGAATTCTATCGTGGCGTCGCGCTCTTTGACTAGGTCGAGACTTATCGCAATGGCGCTCTGTCCTATTAGTATCGTTCCCACATGGTGCCCTACGCTTACGGGACTGATCTTCGGTCGGTAGAGTAACTCGAAGATGTACATTGCAATTAGCATTTGCGCTGCTACAATTAGTATATCCCCCATTGTCACTGAACTCCCCTTTGCAAAAGGTGTATGCAGTGATGAGGTCAGGAACGTCACGGAGATGAAGGGATATGCGGCGAGTAGCAGGATGAAAAGTTTGGTGAGCCCGGCGATATGGTGATTTATGAATCCGAGACGGAGGGGGGACCCTGGAGGCATGGAGGTAAAGGTACTTCTGTAGATTAGGGGGAGTAGAATCGATTCTAGGATGTAGAAGCGGATGGCGAAGTAGAGGATTAGGATTATGGAGAGGATGAGCCCGGAGAAGGGAGCGAGTTTGGAGATGGTTTCGAGGGGGACTTTGGTTATGTGCGGGGATCCATCGGAGAGATTGGTCATTTTGGGAGTGTGTTGTTGATGTGGTTGGGTGAGGTGGGTGAAGTTATTGGTTGAGGATGTAGATGTAGTTGGAGATTCAGATCTGATGTCTTTGGATGTATGTGAAGCACTTGTTAATCAAAAGATAGGAGATAGATCTGAAATACTGAGACCGGTGATCAACTCGTTGTTTTCCGGTATTAACATGGATCTAATGATATCATTGACGCAAACAAGGGGTATACAAGTGTAGTGTATATAGTAGTAAAAGTCAGAAGGAAAGAAAGAGAGAAGGAGAGAAAGAGAGAATGTAACGAAAAATGGAATGTCAAGAGCTCCACCTTGGGATTAAATAGGTGGAGACTACCTGGTCCGTAGGTATGCTTTCGAATCAGAATGAAAAGAAGCCAGGTAGACGTTTGACTGTTTGACTGTTTGAATGGTTGAGTATTTGAAATATTGCAAGATTTGTATGTGAGTAAGCAGAAGTAAAGAGTAGTATGTGACACAGAAAGAACATATTAATCGGAGTGAAAGAATCCTCTTTGAAGAAAATGAGCTACTGTTGAAATTATGTAGAAAAGAAGATATATGTATATATATATGTGTATATATATATACACATATCTATACTTACTAAATAAATAGGTAGTGTAGTATTCACTTTATTCCATTTGTTAGTTTGTTCGAATCATCCATATATCATTGTATGTAGTAGGAATCAAACATCACTTCTTATCTCAGCTGCAACCTCCCCAGCTCAAGGAAAATTCCCATTTCCCAAGTCCCTTATTGATCAATGAAACGAGGACTACGAAGCTGATGGTAACACGTCGCATTCCCAACTTGTGCTCTGGGCTACTATGCATGGATGGAGAGGTCTGTGAGAGGTGCTGATTGGGTGCAGATTGAGGCTAGAGGGATGAGAAGGTACGATGCATAGGATGAGGCTCGAGCAATTTCACTATGAGGCGAAGTCGCGGATTGCTGCATAACATAACGTTGTTCGTTACTCGGTAATGGGAGGTAGCTGAATGGAATCAATGGATGGAGGATGGAGGATGGAGGATGGAGGATGGAGGATGGAGGATGGATGATGGCTGATGATTGTTTGTTTGAGGAATTGTGATTGTGATATTAGGTTGTAGATATATGGCATTTGACTTTTGACTCTCGAGGTTGGGGTTTGGATTTGGATTTGAATTTGAATTTGAATTTGAATTTGAATTTGAATTTGAATTTAGGTTTTGGATTGAATGTTGACGAGTACGAGATGTGGGTGATGGTACGGAAAGGATATAATAAAGTTGACAAGTATATTAATTATACTCTGCATTAGAATGATCGAATACATATATATATATATATCAACCTTTACTTTATATACATTAGACTTCACTTCACATTTTCCTTCGCAACTACAATTCAATTCATCAACGTTGCTCTTCAACGAATCCTACCTCCCTTAACCTTATACACGAGATAATCAGAACATCCATGCATCTGTAGCTATTCAGTAACTAATAAGACCCCTACCAATTGATATATACCCACCTGCCTATCTAGTATATCAAGTTCGTACCCATCTAACAATTCCAAGGTTCCATACGTATACCCAGAAGTAAATCATACCCCAATTCTTGGCATTTCTCTTCAATTCCTTCAACTCCTTCCATCCCTCCAATCATGTTTTTCAACGCTCCCCTCCAGATCCTCTCATCCAATCATAATTCATCAATGCACATGTGCCAAAGATAAAACCCGGCTTGGCAATAAAGCTTGGTACTGATGTCTAAACTCAAACTTTATTTACCTGGGTACTCATGGATACAGACGGTATTTCTGTTATTTGGAACGATTTGGTAAGACGGGAACGAGGTTTCATGATTTGATTTGATTTCATTGACGTTGGGATGTGGAAGAGGTCAATGGACGGATTTTGTTATTGTTGTTATTTTTGTTACTAGTACTCTTGTTGTTTCCTAACAATGAGGATGAGGTTGTAACAAGTTTTGGAAACTGTCTAGTTAAGTATCGAGTATCTAATAGATATCTAATACCTCCTATTTGTTCGAGTAGCTTATGAATTGAAAGGTCTAGATTTACCCGTTAACGCCTACCATATCTATTATATCTATTATATCTATTATATCTATTATATCTATTATATCTATTGTATCTATTGTATCTATTGTATCTATTGTATCTATTGTATCTATTGTATCTATTGTATCTATTGTATCTATTGTATCTATTGTATCTATTGTATCTATTGTATCTATTGTATCTATTGTATCTATTGTATCTATTGTATCTACCACATCTACCACATCTACCACATCTACCACATCTACCACATCTACCACATCTACCCACAAGTCTCCATTAACAAAAATGCCTCATTTCATATATACTGACTGTACATGTATTGAGAGATCTATTTGAAATAAACGGATTCAATTTATAAACTCTCAGCTTTAATTTTATACATACATATATATACACACATGTATATACACACATATACATACATATACATATACACACACATACACACATACACACACACATATACACACACACACTTCCATATCTAACAAGTACACTATTAATTAATCAAGTACTTAGATAATTCATGGTCTATATATCATAGTTTGCCATTGCCTTTATCGTCCATCCCCATTCCATCAGCACACTAAAATCCGCCCCCAACTTCTTCAATCTTACCCGAATCCCCCTTTTGTAAAACCACCCACGCAACCAAAATAGACAGATGGGTGAAACCTAACGAGATACCCTAGCTGTGAATGGCTCGATTTGCATGCGCTTAGACAACGTGAACTAGATCTCATCATCAACTAGGTCCTGGGCATTTATAAGCTATATAGCGTCTGTACATGTTCTGAGATATATCTATCACCAGATTACTCTAGTGCGTGGGAGGACAAATCGACGTTCAGCTCTTTAGGGCTGGGCGTGTTGTGCATTTCATCATGCGTACCAGGTATATATTGGTATATCTAGGAAACCGTTGCGAAGTTTTCGAGCGTTGAGAAATGGTATTTCTTTGGACGCTTGGATCCGGGTTTGAGAAGTTCGATATTTGCAGTTGTATTTGCTATCACAATGGAATATATATACGGGAGATAGACGAACTAGAAAGACGTCAACCATGTTGTGTGGAGAAGAGAAAAGATCCGGCACGTACAGTCATCTGGTCTAGATGTCATTAATATTTCGAATTCGAATTCGAATTCGAATTCGAATTCGAGAAGATAAAAGTCCGCTAATGAGTTCAACAACACGGCGTTGGGTTTTTACTTGAAAGTTGGCTGATGTCACCATCTCTGCGAATTGGTGTCGATGTTTCATCTGTTCAACTTCAGCTTCAGCTTCAACTTCAACTTCTCCCCATATATACCTACATGTCGACTTTTATATGTAGGAGCACCAGTGGATGCACAGACTCATAAAACAGTGTGACAGTAAACCACCATTTCACACCAAAAATATCGATTTTAATAATTTAATGAAAATTTGAAAATCCTTTTAATTTATTTAAAATTTAGATATATAATAGTTAAGCACTGAAATAATATATATGATATCAAGTTTAAATTTAAAAATCAAAATTAAAGCTTTTATTATAAAGTGTACGTTTTTTCATTAATATAATTAGTAGAAAAATATAATATTAGGATTTTTCGATTTAATAATTATTTAATTTTAATGATTATTTAAAATGTTATATTTAATGTTTAGTAAATCATTATTAAAAATTTAAATGATATATAATAAAACTTTAAATTTTAATAGAATTATTAAAATCGATATTTTTGTTATGAAATTATGGTCTATTATTACACTGTTTTATGAGTCTGGGTATCCACTGATGGAGCTGCCCAATCGAAGATTTAGCGTTCCCGGTGAACTCTTCCGCATTGGTCACTTCGTATAGGCATGTGGGACCAAGAGGCTGTGTCTGACCTGCGCCAGCACAATGGCTCACGTTGCTATCAATGTTTACGTGACGACCTGTTATTTTCATTCTTTGATCATTAGTCATTTTGGTGACGAATTCGATATATGTCAAGATTGCGTTGATCATGCAAGAGGCTCGGGGACTTTGGTTAATGAGTTCTGTCGGTTAGATCGTTTGCAATAGGGGTGCACCATCTTATAATTACTGAGCGATTCCCCGTTGTAAGCCTAAGGCGGTTCTCATTTGGCCAATGCTTTATGGCCGAGTTTTGATGGAGTCTATGTCAGGATTCTGGATCGTGCTGTTGTACATTCTCTGATTATGGGAATCATGATTATATATCAGGTCTGGGGTCTTGTGGCTGTCCCTATAGCTATTCAACTTCAAATTCGGTATCTTTTCCTTCACTTCCTCATCAGTCATGTCTTCCACGGTATCAACGCCCAGCAGTAGCTCCGCAATAGCATCAGCGACAGCATCATGCATCAATGTCACTCCAGATAAGAATGGATATGTACCGGGGTGGGCTTGCACTAGTGGGTGCTCTAGATCTACGTTCTTTCGAGTAGAATCAAAGCTGATCATCAATAGATGCCAACTGTAACTTCTATCCGTCATTCACCGCCGCAGTCATATTTACGCTGTTTTTCTTCTTTGTAACAACCGCTCATATCTTTCAAGCGTTTCATTATAAGAAGCTAAGGTTGTGCTGGACGTTGATCATGGGCTGTACATGGGAGCTTGCAAGTTTTGCAATAAGATTGGCCAGCACTAGAATGCAGCAAAATGTTGCTCTGGCCACAGTTTCTCAGATTTCTGGTCCTCCTAGCTCCTATGTGGGTTAATACCTTTGTATATATGGTTCTTGGTCGAATGATCTATTTCTTCGTTCCTGACCAGAAGGTTTGGGGTATCAAGGGGATTCAGATAGCCAAGATCTTCGTGTGGCTTGATGTAATATCTTTCATAACACAACGTGAGACATCCGAATCTCTTCACTAAAAGCTCTTGCTAATCTGTTGCATAGTTGCTGGTGGTGTGTTGATATCTCCTGGCGCTGATCAAAACATCTTGAGGACTGGTATCCATATTTATATGGGTGGTATTGGATTCTAGGAATTTTGCATTCTATTGCATGTTCACAGCTATCGCCATCAAATTCATGTTCGTCATGCAGCAACGCGAAAGATCTATAGGTGTTAGCGCCAACCAAATATTAGATCAAAGACATCGTGGTTTGCGATCCCTCTTATACATCATGTTTGCATCCCTAGCACTCATCATAACGCGAATCATCTACCGCTTAGTAGAATTCTCAGCCGGTCTTGATCCAAGAAAATATCCAACCCCATATGATGAATTGTATCTCATGGTTCTTGACGCTTTGCCTATGTTGATTGCAGTTGGGTTGATGAACATTGTTCATCCTGGCAGGATACTGATCGGTGCACGTGAAGGAAGTGAATTCCCTCGAATATCGAGAGGAGAAAAGAAGGAAATGAACAGGTTACAAAAATTGGAGAAGAAAGCCACAAAGGAAAAGAAGCAATCCATGAAGACGGGGAAGAAAGAAGGTGTGTATATTGGCTTGGATGAACCAACGAGTACACCACCTGGTTATCCCGAGAATACGGCGTATCCGGGGTAGAGCCACGGGTATGAATACTCGGGAACCTAGAAATAGAATATTATGAATGGATTTTTGCACTCGCTTACCCTTCCATATCGGCTTGGAAGTATCAATATCCACAAAAGTTTGTGCTTGGGACGGCACGTGTATTCACCGACAAGACTCGACGGTTTCACTGCTTTGCTTTTTCGATAACCGACTCACCCTTATGTCTATCGATTCGATTCGATCATGGAAGTATCCTTGAAGACGGCACTCCATATACCATATGTCTCTGTTCTGCATGCGATCGGGCGATTTGCTTTTTCCTTTTCCTTTTGCTCTTTTTGCTGTTTGCTTGTTTTTCGGAAGCTTGCCGTAATGTAATGCAAGGCGCGAGTTCTGAGAAAAACAAGGACGCCCGATAAATCTTACCAAAGAAAGAATAGTCTTCCATTCTGCATTTGAATTATCTGATATCCCAAACCTCCTGGTCAAGGATTGATACACCCTGAAAAAGTTTGCTTGGGTTGGTAAAGGTCGTAAGAATTCTTCATCCCGGGGACTTGTTGACACAAAGGCTTTGTTGAACTTCAATACCCGGAGTCAATGTTTCACCATCCTATCCCGCATCGTGATGAATTTCGTTTGCTTGGCTCGTTGCGCGGTTGGTGATCGTGATGATTGAGGTGTACGATTCTTGTTCTTCATACTTGTTTGGCTTTCTTCTAGACATCATGTTTGGTACTACTTGTCTTCCCTGTTCCCACACGAGTATCTTGCTGTATATTTTCGGTCCATCGTGCTTGGCTCACTATGCATCCTACGCTGGATATGTCGTGGCATTTCCATCCCTTTGGTTCAATACGCCATGGGAATCGCGAGGTAAGCCAGGGCTTGCTTTGGATGTATGTTGTTCGCTGGACTGCGCCATCGTGTCTTTCGTGTAAGACCAGACGTTGCACAATAAATCCGCCTGAAAAACAATGAAATTTGGAAATTTGATAATAACTCAACATGTCCAGTTTGAGACGAAGTATGGGAGACGGAGCATACTTTAGTGTGCGTCACCTGAACATCGTCTCTCATATTTGGTGTGCATTTTGATGAGAATTTGTATATGTCCATCATGGGATTCCTCGTTGATCGAATGGCGGAGGCTTCTACGAATGAGCCTAGAGCGGGGAAAGTCTTCTCGATTGTTTTGTCGATGGTCTCCATGGCGGTATTGGCCATCTACATGAGTAAGTTCTTCAGCTCGGTAAACAAGCCGAAGTGCAAAGCGGTAAATAGATACTGAAGCTCTCATGCAGCTCGCCGCGTTCAAAACGTACCGGATTGGTCTCGATACCCGCTTGTCTGCTGGTGTAAGCTCTCGTGCTTGAGTTTTGGCCCGGGTGGTTTATCAATTGCAAGGACAGATGGTTTGTTTGTCTAGTGGTGGTTTTGATATATTTCGATTCCCTTGTATTTGTGCTTGAGACTGCGGTTGTTTCGGCGGGGTATGGAGTTGGTTATTCGAAGCAGATGTGTTCTAATGCTATTATCCTTTGTTTGTCTCGTTATATGACGATGAAAGTACGTTCTAGGAAGACCTATCACTCTCGAGATCAATCTAGATGACTGTTGGCTTCAACCTTGCCACCTTTGCTTACAATGTGTCTTTAGGTCGTATGTCCCTCTCATGACAGTCATGCCGATTCTCACTAAAGCCAGTAGCTCATTTACTACTTTCTCGTCGAGAGAGTCGTACGTCTATGATACCCAGCATGGGATTTGATCTGCTGACGAAAAGACCAGTACATCATCCGTCGATCGTCGAAACCACGAATCAAGGATCCTCTTTATCTTTTCAATTCCTTCGGGATGCTCAGTCAGTCTTCTGCCCCGTGTCTTGGTCCTCATGTGTTGATCGTAGCAGTCCCTTACTGCGTCGTCATCGCGTTGAATTTCATCTTGTGGGCATTTCTTCGCGTATTTGATGCAGAGCTCCCGTGTTAACCGCATGTCTTCTAGCCGATTTGCAAATTACGAAAATGGCGAGTGCCGTATTGGGATGAAGCAGGTTGCAATGATACCTCTTATTGTAAATCCCATTTCCCTTCTCCTTTTCACTCTTCCATCCCTTCCATCCCAGAAATTCATTCAACTAACCAACGACCCCCAATAGACTTTCGACATATTCGTCAACGTAAGTCTCGATCTCCAACCCAAAACACACCCCTCAAACCTAACGCCCACACATACAGGTCTACCTAACCTCACTCTTCCTCGTCCCACTCCAAAGTATACGTACCCACATCAACCCCACCACCCCAAACTAACGCCCTCAGACCTCTACTCCTACAAACACAACCCCCACTCCCAAACCCGCACCGTCGCCCTCAGAACCTTCATCGGAAGCTGCTGCACCCTCACCTCAAGCCTCGTGTACGCTTCCAGCCCCCTGTCTCCATGTATTCTCCAGGCTAGCTAGCTTGAGCAATTGCAAATCAAAACTAACCCAGAAAGTAACCTAACGCTGCTCCTGGTTCTTAAAGGCGAACCTGACTGGATCTGTCTCATGTGTTGTAATGTCAATAGTATGTCTTTCCCCTTCCCCTCTAAATTCCCCCCAAATCCTCTCAAACCAAACTAACCACCACCAACCCATCCACAGTCCTCTTCTCCGTCCTCGTCCTCCATTGGATCACATCACGAGACAACGCACCAACCCTGCCATTTCCTCCACATCATCGACGTCGCGAGCGCATGGCCATGCGCTCAAATCCAACCTCGCATATATATGCGGGTCCGGATCCGGGCACACGTGCTCGCGCGGAGTTTTCGCGGGCGAATGTTGGATCTTGTGGGTTGGGGCTCACGTTTGGTGGGTGTGGGTGGGGGGATTTGAAGGGGAGGACTAGGGGGGTGAACGTGGGGGATGGGTGTGCGTGTGGGTGTTTTTCGGGATCGGGTACTGGTGGATGCGAGTCCGAAGATTGGTTTGCCGGGGGGATGGCGATGGCGAGGGTTACGACGACGGTTACGGCGGGGGTGGGGGAGGTTGGAGGGTGGACTGGGAGCTCGAGGGGGATTCGAAAGGCGGTAATTAGGCCGGGGATGTTTTTTTTTTTCCTTCTGGGTCTGAGCGTGGATTTCGAATTCCAAGAAATTTAAATGGAGGAGGAGTGGAGGGTGAGTGGCTTTGCATAGATTGGGGAGTATCTTGGATCCTGCAATGTTGACGATATATATGAGTATCGTGTCTTGCAATTGCTTCCTCCCAAAATATTTATCCACATATCGATATCATTATATATATGATCCCCAACTTAAACCCAATTGCAAGTCTCGCAATACGGACGCATACTTGATTCTCGAGGATCTTGTTTGTGGTGGGTACGTACGTTGGGCTTGTGATATTTTGTAGTTTTGCGGTTGTGGGTTTATGTTGATTGGTTGGTTGGTTGGTTGGTTTGTATGTGTAAGTGTATGTGTATGTATTTGTGTATGTATATATGTAAGTGTATGTGTATGTGTATGTGTATGTGTATGTGTATATGTATGTATATATGTATGTGTATGTATATGTGTATTTGTATGTGTATATGTATATGTATATGTATAATAACCCTTAAATTTGTAGAGATAGATATTCTATCGATATATTCTATAACATTACAATACAATACAACACAATAACTCACACCACGAGCTCGAACCAACCACCAAGCAAGTTTCACACCGTGTTCGTATTCATGTATTCGTATGTGTATAGGTATCTACGAATACTTACCTACCTACCGTGAAACTTAAATATACATCTAGATTCTAGATTATTTGCGGCTAAGCTCGAGATGAAGGGGTTTTGGATTGTGATGGTTGTGTTGTATTGAGGTGGGTTTATGTATTTTTTTGCATACGGATATATATATATATATATCCATCCGAATGCTTTTTCCAAAATCTCAAAGTTCAAATTCAGAAACCTATAGCTAGGTGGCTGGAGAAGTCGTTTTGTTAGATTAGATTTAGATTTAGATTTAGATTTGGAGAAATGACCACAACAAGAGTTTCCCCGGTTGGATTTCTCTGATCATGATATCAGGGAAATATTAATGGGGTATCTAAGGGATGCTTTGAATTTGATCGTGCGATCGATTGGATTTTCTTACTCGTTTTGCTGTATTGGAATGATGTATCCTCTAGACTGTTTTGTCCTGTCTCGGGATAGATCATAGATCATAGATTGTGAATAAAGCTGATCCTTAGGCTGCCTGCTGGAGTGTGGTTTCGAAGTTCGATCAATGCCTGTTTTGATTGATGATGAGGAGAGAGGATGAGATGAGATGAGATGAGATGAGAGTTTGTCGATGGCGAGTTATTTGAGGAGAATAGATAGGTTTCTTTGGCTTTATATCTTTTAAGATCGGATATTATTCATAATTACCTAGATCCCTTCCTTAAGCTTTTTCTCCTTATGATTTTGTTTTTGCCATCATTACGAGCTTTATTGTCATTATGTAATCTTTCGAATATTAAGATTATATCGCGTTCTTCTTGTTTAGATGCATATGACAACCTACTTTATTTATAGCCCCCGAGGTCCCTAGGTCTGTATGGATAATAATGTGATTAGAAATCGATCTGATACGGAACCTGAATTGCCTACTCCCACACAAGGAACCTGTAATCACCAATGGAAACTGGGCTGCCTTTGATCATCCCCACACCATCGATTTCTAGCTACTAACTTATATAGACAGCAACCTAGATATCAACTCATCTCCACCAATTATCCAAAGTGATACAACAATATCACCACATACGTATCTACTACGTACCGAACTAAACACGCCATTCCTAACAAATAATCCAAACGCAAACGCAAAAGTGAATACTCCCATTCTTTTAATCTACAAACCAGAATATACGAGCGATTCATCTATGCAGCATACTCATCTTCGTAGATATAAGGCATCCTGTTGGTTTGTAGGTTGGAGAGAATTGTACTTTTACAAGCAATGCGCGGAGTTTCCACTGTGTTGAGATAAGTATTGTGGTTAATATATGTACCTATGTAGATATGTGGGGGATTTTTCAGTTTAAGGTATGGGACGGGCTGAGTTGGAGTGTTTTTGTCATTGGCTTAGTGGCGAGAAGAGTATTGTTGGCATGAGATGGGATGGGATGGGATAAAATGACGGATAATGGGTCGGCTGTTGAAAACCTGTGTTTTGCCATTGAAGACAAATTCTCGCCATAATGATTTCGGCGAAGATCGGACTTCTAGAAATAAATGTTATATTATGAGGTCGAATAGAGATGAGATGAATATTGTGAGTTACTGGGTGCTGCTATCTGCTTTGTATTTATACTCGGCAAAGTACGCCACACGCGTCCCAACTCTATACTCCTCTTACATATATCCAACTTCGTCCTACCAGTATATAAGGTATCATGGAAAATCAAAGAGGAGTCATTATAGGAGCATAAGAGCTGGATCACTATTCAAAAACCCAGAGATAAATGTGAAGTTGTAGGGATAAAGAAATCTACTCTCCCCTCGGTTAAAGATTACCCGAGACCAGAATTTGAATTTACCGAAGTGAGACCAGGGATAAGCTTGAAGCTATATTGTTAAGCAAAAGTGAATGGAAGTATGAAATGATAACTGAAGAATCATAAAGTTTAGCGATGAAATGCAATACAATGTAATCGACAGCGATGCTGGAAAATTCAAGACGATTATTAGTAGTATTGGATACGCAACCGAGAGAGTCGATTCAAAAGCTTAAGGGTCACTAGATGTTCATGTGAGAGAAATTTTATATGATCAATTTTGTGAAGGGGAGGTAGTACTTACCCTAGAGAGATTCTGAGTTGCTATTAGGTCACTTGCTAAACAGACTCTTTACCTCTCTAGCCATAACCTTCACGATCCCACACGCTGCCTATCCCACAATTCTCCCAAACCCATCACAAAGTCCAAAAAGACAACCCTCATAACTCCAACCCACTCCATCCAGTTATGAAAAGCCGGTTCCAAATCTCAAAGGTCATCGTCTCTGTACGAGTTTCTTAACCCTCCGTCTTGCATCACTCGATACATATCGAGTTCGAAGAAAAAAGCAGCCTAGGCTACTTGCCACAACTCCCTAGCTCCGCTTTGCTTATAGACTTATTCCTATTCTCATGTTGATGTTTGTGTCCGCGACGGGGAGAAAATTGATTTTCATCCAAAAATTGTCGAAATTGAAAAGAGTTTGAGATAGACGATGTTAAATGTTGAGTAGAAACCTTGATATAAATCAACAATGAGAGAGCCGAGGAAACGTGAGTGGTGACTAACCGAGAATCTTTTGATAAATGATGGATTCGAATGAAAACACTAGAAGGTGTGATAAACTCGTTTCTCATTGTGCTTCATGAAGAAGACTCTTGACTTGTTGCGAGGTACTTTTCGGAACTTTTTCATGCAATTAATTTATATTGACACAGCCACAGAATGAAGCGGTATTCTAATATCGATATGATCATTCTAGTAATCTGTTATTGGTGAAATATGTACGGATGTATCCTTTCCTCCCTCCAGTCAAACTTCTAAATATGTAAAATTATAATAATGCTCTTCACCTGTCCAAAATCACCTTTACTTTCCATACTGCACCCCCCTATCTCTGCTTATGTCCATACATAAATCTCAACCCCAAGAATGCCACAACCCTATAGGCCGCACCCAACGCAAAAAGCATCACCATATCCTTAGTAAAATGACCAACATGATATCCCAATACTTCCTTCACCGACTCAACATTGTACAAATGATTCATCGGAGTAAGATTTTGGGTAAAGTATCCCTCCGTCAACCACGTGCCTGGAGTTGCCCTCCAAAGCCATATCATGTGCCAATCTCTCACCTTCACTAGACTGGGCGACATACCGTTGAGTACACCGACGATGAGAGATGACATTACTGCTATGAGTGGCCCATCTTCGCGACGAGTGACCATGCTGACGCAGGATGCAAGTCCATATATACACCAGAAATAGAGGAGATTGGCGGCGAACATATCGGCCCAGCTAATCCTCGGGGTGGCCATCAAAGCAAAAAATACCGTGAAATGAAAATTGGCAAGAAAAATGCGCGGGATTGTAGATATAACTTTCCCCATATAGTACGCAAAGCGATTGTGTCCCGCAGCCGCTTCTCTCCAGTACACCAATTTCTCTTCTCCAAAAACCTTGACTCCTGGTGCGGATGCAGTGAGACCAATGGCGAGACCAACGAGAAGGGCCATTTGGGGAAGGGAGATATAATCGATGGAAGAAGAGAGCATTTCGTATGGTTCTATGAATATACCGCGGAAATTCTCACCCTTTTGATTGATTTCTGCCATCCCAATCAAGAGACCAGAAAGGGCGCCGACGCCGAGTTCGAAGAAAAAGGCTGATTTTGTACGATATTGTTGAAGTAGGGAGCGTAGAAAACAGAACCATATCTGTCGATACCAGTATGTGCCACGAGTTTTTATGGTTTCGGGAAGAGCCCTTGACTCAACCAGAGAGACAACAGGACCCTTCATGTCATTGTATGAGCTTTCGCCGCGGCTTTGCCAGTGGTCAATTAGAGGGTGGATACTAGCATCTCCAGTACGTTTATATAGACACCCTTCACCAGCAATTATATCACCCATGACGTCGGAAGGATTACCATGCTCGGGAAATTCGAAACCAAGACCTTCGAAGTGGGGCTTTATACCTACTTGAGGCCCTAAGTAAATCATTCGTCCCGCACCGAGAAGTACGAGACTATCGAGAGACTCGAAGATTTCTTGGCGGGGTTGATGGATAACGGTTACGATGGTCATACCGAGACGTGAGAGAGCTTTGAGGGTTTTCATGATCGAATTGGCGGCTGTTGCATCTAAGCCCGAAGTTGGTTCATCAAGAAAGAGAGCCCTATCAAAAATGTAAGTCAGGGGATGGTAACTTTAGGACGGTAGAAACTTACATAGGTGCGGCTGCTAACTCCATGCCAATACTAACTCGTTTTCTTTGACCTCCTGAAATGACCGGAGCTGCAGTACAACCAACCAAAGAATCTTTGATATGGGAAAGCTGAAGACAAGCGAGAAGAACATCGACATGGTGCTGAATCTCACCCTCCTCCCATGTACATGGCAATCTAATTCGAGCAGAATGAAGGATATTTTCCCGAACAGTGAGCTCGGGTAGAACGATATCATCTTGTGGTACGTATCCAATGACTTTCTTGTACCTATAGTTGTCAGCTCAAGTATAATATAGTTGACAAGAAAACCTACTTTGAGATATCACCAGTAATGCCATTAACTTTAGTAACTCCACCAGTATTTTTCGTCTTACCCATGAGAACATTCACAAAAGTAGCTGGTACTCGTTAGCTTGGTGGTAAAGGGAAAAGACCAATGAACATTACATTTTCCCGCTCCTGAAGCACCCATTACTCCCCACAGACTTCCAGCATCAATCAAACCTGAAACTTGTGAAAGAACAGGTTTCTTTGCCTGCGGTGGTTGGAATTTCAAGTCCTCAAATTCGAATGACAATCCAAATTTAGTGCCTCCAAAACAGTTCGACAAAGATTGTACAAATGATTGCAAATCTTTGTTCATGACTTGCTCCTCTCTTTCACTCTTACCATCAAATCCAAATTCATCGTCCATATCACCCAATTCCTCAAACCCTGTTGGTCTCCGTTGAAGGCTCATAATCTTCTCTTCCATATCAATCTCGCTTTGTCTTCGAGCTACTTGCGATCTCTCGTCATCAATTTTAGCGAATCCTCTTCCTCGAAACATTCCTGGTTTCTTGAATGTCTTCTGGTTCGTTCTCTTCTCGTCCCGGACTCTGTTACTAAATTTCCGCTTTAGACGGATACCAATCATCGCAAGCACCAAAGAAACATCCACTATTGCTAAGGCAACCAGTGGGCCAACGTTCATGTCTCTTACGCTTCCTTCTTCACATCCAGATTCAATTGCACATTTCGTTGCTTCGTACGACCCTTCTGGACAGTAAAATCCTTTAGGGCACGTCTTTTGCTCTTTTCCTCCGGGAGGACAGTAGTTTCCAGCCCGGCAAATTGAAGGCTCAAAGGTTCCCATGGTTGGTATGCATGTAGTTCCTGCTAGCCTCGCTGTTTGACAAGCAGGGTCTGGAGGACAATACTGCGGAAGAAATGTAGCATTGTTGTTTGGACCTTTGAGCGAAGATGACATTAGCTCAATTTTATACCAACTGGAATTATTCTTCTACTTACAATAGAAGCCTTTTGGACATCCGATATCCCTCCACGAAGTTGCATTTTGAATAGTTACTGGCTGACCACCAGAGAAGCATGTTGAATTTGTCATTGAGCCCGCCATTATTAAGAGATTGTACCAAGATCGGTACTTTTTCTAATGTTCTGCTTGAAAAGAAATGAACGGTATAATAAGAAAAGGATACATGCTGGCTGGGGGCAAATAAGTATTATACCCATTACTTGCTCCTCTCCTCCCCTACTAACTTCTTCTGAATATCTTAACATGAACTCGTAGCTATGATGAGGCTCTATTGGTTTCCCAGAAATCTAAGCCTTGTTTGCATATCTCCTACACATCATTCCCACAGATAGATCCAATTATATTCATCTATATCTTCCTACACAGATCCGCCGAGCGAATACATGAAGATCGCGTCGTCAGTGACAACCACAACTGACTTAGGATCTGTGTATGATAGTATCGAAGGTTCGAAAAGCCATCATTTACTTCATGGTGAACTCCTCCATCAGAGCCTTCAGAGCCTAAGGATGTATTAAAAGAAAGTATAATCCATTAAATTCGATGCCTTCCCTTCCCTTGGAGCAAACAAACATTGAAAAAACGTTGATCTTATATGATCTCCACTGAACACTTGGGGCATACGGTGGCCCTCGAAGCTAGTAGGCGGCTTTAGATTGAAGCTTAACTTTAAACGAAAAAACACGTGATAGACTAATTCCCTCTCGGATTGCACTCCTCTTCCTCCATAATCCCATCTCAAAGGATTTCGACCGTTAGCTTCGAGAGATCACCAGACCTTGATATCATCGTTGACGCTTGAGAATACTAACCGATGAGAAATTACAGGTATTCTATTCCTTTTGAATTTGCCATTATTCATGATTTGTTCAGACTGCCTGCCCTTAAGCTTATATTTCCCCATGGTGATCGATCTGTTGGTCCTTTTTGGTACATATCATCAGGCAATATCATAATGCAATCAAAGATCCCCTGGGTTGTGAAGCTTATGCAGTAAGGCAGCCAAGCTGTTCCACCCAAGCCCACCAAGGTGACTCCTTTGGCCAGGTAGAAAAGACCAACGCAGCATTCGTAAAATTGAGGTTATTTCAATCTCAAAGTCTGACAGTAAGTAAACCGACACGATGTTATGATGAAATATTATCCTGGAGTCCTACACTTGACAAAGATCATCTAATGCTTTGAAAGATCATACTCTAAATTAAAATATAACCCAACCCATAAGGTTACCTTACTTCTAAAGTTTCATGATCCCAACCTCCAGCTTCAGTCCCGCTCTAAGAAATCTGCCTCGCTACTGAGCATGCTACTCCTCTCTTCACTAGCTGTAGTTCTATGTTAGGCACAAACACACAAATTATTCCTACAAGAATGCTTTAATACTGGTATATTGCCTGTGGGAATATGATCAATAGATCTATTCTTAATCCGAGTGGGTATATACACCGCTAACAGCAATTGTTCGGCGGTGCAGGAATACTCAACTGTTTGTACATGCTCATTAGGTCGTCGATCATTCATTGGGTGATAAGGGCCTTGGTCTTGATTTTACAAAGACATTATTCCTTTCATTAGTGTTTGTGAGCTGAAATTCCGATATTGTTTCAAACTTGTTTTACTGTACAAATGTTGTTTGCCCAGATAGATTAGCACAGTATTGCGATGGAACTTCTCTGGGCAATAAAATAAGATCATCCAAGCGGTATGACTTTTCGACGATGATACTCGTGAAAATAATAATCTACACTACCCATCCTCTTCTCTCGTTCACTCCGTTTCTCCATCATCGTCATTTCACTCTTCTTTGTAATACAGCCATGGGCCATATATACAGCGAAAACCGATCCCTATCGGGGATATGGGACAAGACTTATGAGAGGACCGGTTAGGCTATACCATCGATAGATGCTCTTCCTGCAGAAAGATGATGATGATGAAGAGGAAGAAAATAAATGTACTGTGGGAAGAGATTAAATATGTGATAGACAATCGTAGACTAGGGCTAGCTTAATCCCTCTAGCATAGGGAACCATAGACCTTTGGGAGGTTTGTATAGACCGATGATTAGGCGTCCATGCGATACATAAAGAGATACCATGGAAGAGGCGAAGGGGGGAAGTAAAATCTAAGCAGAAGAAGAAAACGGAGGATTGAGTGACAGAAGTTACACAGGAAGTACTTTGTGTTGCCGAAAGCCGGCCGATATTTCTTTCACGTCCTCAGTCCCAAACCTCGACACGTCGTAGAATCTTATCACTCTTCTTCTCGATCTGCATCATGATACCATTTCCACATCTATCATGAAGCATTATCAAAACCAACCCACATTCTCATAACACTGATCTCCACTTCAATTCCGCAAATCGTGAGAACTTTCTTTCGATATTTATCTAGTAGTGTGATTTCAGTTCCAACAAAGATACCACCCATCTTTCTCTCAAAATCCACACAGCATCTAAAATCCAAGCTACAGTAGCCAACGATTCAACCACCACCACTCCAACCCTAACATGCATTCCTCAAATAGCAAGCAAAAACCCGTCATACTCGCATTATGGAAGAAGACTATGTAAGATACATATCCCACACTGAACATGTCTAATGAGTAACAACGAACCATCTCCACCTCAAACATAACAATGCAACAAACCCCCATTTAAAACAGTTAACTTTCACATACCCATCATCCCTGGACATCTCCTCATCCAACCTAAAAGTCCCAAGTCTCGACACCTTCATAATCCCATTCGTTAACCCTCTAGCCCAAAGCATCCCCTTATAAATTACTATCCCAACACCACAACACCACAACACCAGCATCAGCATCAGCATCAGCATCAGCATCAGCATCAGCATCAGCATCAGCACCCCTCCCCACAAAACCCACAAAACAAACTCCCAGCAGAAAACCCAACACATCTCAAACCAACCTCAAGCACTCCCTTCCCCCAAACCTTCCCCATCCGCAAGAATCCCCCCTCCACTTAACCATCCCCCACGCCCCAACATTCAGCCACCAGCGGCTCCGCGGAGCATCCAAAACCCTCCACACAACAAAACCCCAATCCGGAACTAGGAATAAAAAACCCCACCATTGCAGAGTTCTTCGCATTCTGCGCTGGTGTTCGAGGCCAAAAGAGCAAGTCATTCACGCACTCACCCACTAATAACTCCAAGAGCCCCAGCCCAATACCAAACCCTACACAGCTAGGTGGAACAAAAGATTGAATGATGAAACAAACCAGTACGCAGACCATACTGTACTATACCTAGATATAAATGAATGGATATCCACGTATCTTACTTCTTACAATAAATATTGAATCAAGTCACGTATTTCTCTCTCTCTCTCTGAGTAGGAGGTATACAGGGAACTCTTAAACGGCGTTAAAGACTCTGGATATAGATATTATGATCGACTGCTATGTAGTTAGTAGTCATATATTTTTTATCCGTTAAATCTATCTCTGTGAAAGCATTGGAGCTTTCGGATAATCATGATTATTCACAAGACTTGATGGGACAAGAAGAAAGTTCGGATACAGCAACCAAGATTCATTGATCTTATTGCATCTACGCTGAGATCGATTTGTCTTATGGAGCTACCTAAATAAATAAGTACCATGACCTTCAAGAAGGTTGGTCATCCCACCCGAAACTCGTCTCATCCGCCGTATCCATGCCAGTAAATAATCGATCCTCTGAATAACCAACCCTCCCCCAATCTTTCTCCCCCCTCCATAATATTACAAAAGATTGAAAAATTCCATTATTAAAAAACCCCACACGCAAATAGTAGTACCCCGGCGATCCAGATATTCCTTGCATGAAAATCACAAAAATCACAAATCCTGCCATCCCAATCCCAATCCCAACCCACCCATTGTAATGCAATGCAATGCAGTTTCGTTTGATCATCAATCATTTTTTATCCTTACTCCATTTGCATTACCTCATCCATGTACTGCGTCGAAAACTTAAAGCTTTGTACCACCCTCCCGAATATGATCGCTAAGACGTCTTCCCATTCCACTACCACCAGAACTTGGTCCACTGCCTCCATTATTATCATCATCATCAGGGCCACCGCTACCACCTCCACCTCCACTGCTACCGCCGTTACCAAAGCTGCGTCGCTGACCTTCACGTGTGCGAACATTCAAGAGCCAACGAACATACATATTGATTGTACTCATAGTATTACGAAGCTCGACGATTTGATCCTTCAATGGAATGGTTTCGTTGAGAAGCATAACGCTTTGACGAGCTTCCATCTCGGCAATGCTGGCTGTAAGAGCATTGATTCTGCTTTGTTGAGACTCGACAATTGATAAGAGGAGGGTATTTGGTGTTTCATAAGAATCGTCAGAGATAGACAATCCCGCAAGGGAAGGAGTAGATGCATCGGCTCGGTCAAAGTGACCATTGTCATTGAGGCAATTCTCAAGATGCTTGATTTTACGTTCAAGACGGTCAATCTTCTCACCCTTGACTGCATTCTCAGCCTTCATAATTGCTCCCCAGGGACCCAATCTCTTGAGCTCGCACTTGTTCTTGTGGTCATCAATATCCTTTCTCTTACATTCGTGATCACAACCGAATTCTGTCCATTGACATTGTACGACACCTTCTGGGCATTGATCAAGGTGCTCTGACTCCTTGATGCGTAATACCTCTTCGCCGCATTGACCACAGTTTACATTACGGAAAGTGCACTTGAGTTCACAGTGCTCTTCCATATCCTTCTCCTGCAAGGTCTGCTCGCAGTACTGACAGACAGAATCAAAGTGAAGACAGCCTTTTGGTTGATAGAGTCTCTTGATAAGTTGGTGGCAATCAGGATCCAAGCATTTAATTTCGACTTCCTTGCAATGGACAGAAAGATGATTGCGAAGCTTAGATCTCTGAAGGTGAATTTTGCAGCTTGGGCAAGCAATCATCAAATCGTTAACCTGTTGAACAATAATTCTGTTCGATTGACGAAGTGGATCACTGCGAGAAATTGGATAGCGATCCATGGGACATTTCTCGGTGACGGCCAAGGCTTGAGTGATACAATCTCGACAGAAAGTATGATCGCAATGAATGGTGACCGGATCAACGAATGGAACGCGACAAATGGGGCAGATGAGATGTTGATCAGGGGTGTTTACATAGTCAACACTGCGATAATCGGTGGTATCGTGATCGCGACGATCTCGTTCTTCTTCTCCAATGACTTCCATAATTCCTCTATCCATCAAAGTTGGACGACGGGATCTTTGATGGTAAGAGTTTTCGGGGGAAGAGTGGATGCTTGAAGCTGGAGTATTGTTTGGAACGTGAAGAACCGGCCGTGTAATTTCACCTGGGGGAGGGTAGTAAGCAAAGCCAATTTGAGTAGTGGCGGGATCGTATCCTTCAAAAATGAAGATATTATTCTGAGAAGTATTATTTGGTGGAGTATTTGGTCGAGAGATGGAGATATGTGAAACGGGTGTACCAGCTCCATTTGTGGGAGTATTCGGTGGAGGCATGTTGACTCAGCAATGAGGGTGGAACCAAATCAGTCGACGACTAATCGAAATGCGAGAGATGCAAGAGCTCGAGATGAAAGTGATCATGAAGCAATTGCAAGAGTTCAATTAAAACTTTATATTTCAAGAGAAGTTAAGAAGGTCGTTTTGAAAAGAAGAAGCCAAGAAAAGAAGAAGAAGGAGGAGGAGGAGGAGTAGAAGAAGAAAAGTATCATTAATAAGTGTGTGTGGTGGTAGGCACAGAGGAGGAGTGGTATCTTTTTGATTATTGGTGACAAGAAGATCAAATCATGTGAATTTGGAGTTGGAGTTGGTCGGAGATATGGAAAGCAGCAGAGAGAGATATCGAAGTGAATCCGAGGAAAAGGAAAAGGAAAAAGGAAAAAGGGAGTGTGCAAAGACAAATTATGATTAAAAAGAACTCAACACCACGTTGAAGAAGACGTGGTCGTGAGTTAGTTTTTGTTCACAGATTGCTGTTGTTGTTATTGTTGTTGTTGTTGATGGTGGTGATGGTAGTATCTTCCCTTTCGGCTGCTCACTCATCTTTCATCCCAAGGCAACCTTCTCATCAACCGTATCCGTGGACTGGTGGACCTGGTAGTTAAATTTGCATCTTTGGGTTGAAGATTACGGTAGTTCTGTCGGAACCTCACGTGGTGATAAGGTCAGCCGAGTGGCCCTCCCAACTACCTACCTAGGTATCCCTAATAATACGTTGACCACTCGGGTCGGATATACTATTATACTGTCCCATAATGACAAAACTTTGGCTGCTGATACTTGGATACTTTCGAGAACAGCATAAGGAAGACTTGGCCAGGCCAGTTATCCATTGAAGCTTGGTTCCAGGTAAAGGTTGGCTTTATCTCTATAATAACCAAATTGAGCATTGAGTAGGTATCTACTAGGTACCGATTTCAAACTGTTAATGTTTTGTTTCCAACAACGACAACAACATATTCAAATTGAATGATTGGATTAAAAACACTGTCTCTTATATTCATTCTTGATCCTTTCACTTCAATTTCTTTCCCTTGATCCCAATCTCAACTTCTACCGATATACGAGTTTCTGAGATCTTGCGTCGTCATACATAACATACATACAGACCGTTTAGCCCTCAATCATGGCGACTAACCCCAACCAATACTTCCTACTTGCGGATCATATAAAACTATCATTGCTGGAAAGACAACGTGCCATTTCCTTGAATTTGGAACCTACATCTCAAGATGGACATATTTCACGATCGTTGGAATCGTTACGGGATGGGTTAGAGAACATTACAAACGAAAGGATACGATTAGAAGAAGCCGGAGAGACTTCGTATGTTGGGTCTATCTTCCCTCAATAAAATAGCATCCATAATACATCTGACATCCTTCTTTCATACAACTCAACCTCAAACTACACCCGCGCATCACATCATCCCCATTCGCATAAACTAACACCTCTCCAGCGAATCCCTCACACTCCAAGAAACCGAACACACCCTTCGAACGCAATATGATGACCTAGCATCCCAATTCCTCGGCCATCCCACATCCAGCACTTCCTCCACTCTCTCTCACCCCAATGACCCCTCTCTCTCCAACGATTTCGCCCGAGCAACCGAACGCCCACGAGTAGGAACCTCCTCATCCTTCCTCAAGAAATCACTGCGCAACTCAACCGTCGCCCCCTCTCCCAAATCCGTCCGCTTTAGCGACTCCCCCTCGATCCAAGAAGCCGATGATCCCTCCCGCGCAGCGCTCTTCCCCTACCGCGATGACCCCACCTCCGGTCCCCCCGATCAGAGCCATCTCGACAACCAGCAAATCCACGCCTACCATGCTCAAGTCCTCGCCGATCAAGACGCCGCGCTTGATAGACTCGGGGAGAGTATCGGAAGACAGAGAGAGCTTAGTATACAGATAGGCGACGAATTAGACGAGCATGTACAGATGTTGGATGAGGTAGATAGACACGTGGATCGACATCAGAGTCGACTGGACAAAGCGCGAAAGAATCTAGGGACGGTAGCGAGAAGAGCGAAAGACAATATGCAAATGACGATTATTTTGATCCTGATCATCATACTAGTCTTGTTAATCATCATACTGAAATAGATCTGGAGCACAGACAAGGGAGGATTCGACGCCGGTGGTCTAGGAAGTCCAGAGGCTGTGGCGGCAATGATGTCACAATTAGGGCAGGAAGCGGAGTTCGGAGTACAAGGACACAAGATAGAGGACGAGAGGATGTTTTTTCTGTTCGATTACTTTACCCAATCTCCTTGGATTCCCATGTTAACAGCTACCCACCGCGCAGGTAGCTTACCAAGAATTTTCTCAGTCCGGGGCTTCGGCGTTGGCTGTAAAGTCACTCGGTTGTAAAGCAAGACTTTGTTGATATATCCTCATATTACGCATTACACATTACACATTACACAATCCCAATCTCCCCATTCGTCAAACTTCCCCATATTCATGTGAAACTGAACTTCAAACCATGTCGCACCCCGCAAATATGACCCTCCCCCTCCCCCAGACCAAACAACCTACCATTCATCATTCAATCCAATCCAACACAACATCTTCTCCCCCAAGCCCTCCTATCTCCTCCTACCTTAAACTCACCAACGCCCATCCCCAACCCATCTTTCATAATCTCCGCCTTCCTCTCCAAACCCTAAACCCATATACCAATGACCATCCACCCAACTTCTTCCTCTTCTACCCTTCCCTTCCCTTCCCTCCACCAATCAAATTCCCAACCCATCTCAACCCCCTCACAATATCCCAGGGGGAAAAAAAGCAGAAACATCCACCCATCCACCCACCCCCCTCACAATAATCATAAATCTCCGGTTCTTTCTTTAATTTGCAACACGCCATCCATCCATGCTAATACCAAGAGCAGATCTATACCCCATTCACATTCCATGACTCATTTTCTCCAGATTTGCTGTGTATGGGAGGATGTCCGGTATATATCTCATAGTAGGTCGACTGGAGTATTGAATGGTATTGTGTTGTTTGGGGTGGTGGAGAGGAGAGAGATGCAGGGGAATTGTGATGTATCAAAGGGGGCAAGTATGCAAGTGTGTAAGGAGCAGTTTTTGCATATCGCATATCATATCACTCCCATATCACGAACGACAAATCATATGCACCACGCACCAGTTATGCACAAATGATTACATATGTAACAACTGTGTAGCTCCGCCCTTACAATATGCACAGATCGCACACTAGAATCCCCCCTCCACACATATAAAAGACCAGTATACCATAACTAGTATATCATATCTAAGTCTGCATTGAAATGCGTAAATATATCATAAACGCTACCATCCATAGGTATGTATCCATATCTCCATTCCTAAAAACGCCGAGTTGTTGGTAACAAATGAGAATAAAAGACGAAAACGCCGGTTTTATGCAGATCTTCTCTCTTAATATTCATGAAGAAAGGAAAGAAAGAAAACGTGGTACGATTGATGAGCCTGGGTGTAATAATGCTGTCCGGTAGCAGTGGGGTCAAATAGAGAAAGGAAAAATGGCCTCGTTGTGGTGTTGAGATATCAGGTGTAGAAACCAAAAGCTCGAATAAGATACGCTGGTCACAAATCATCTTTGTATAGATCCGGAGCCAAGCTTGAATAAAATATCGCTTGTTGAACCAATATCCACATAACAAGATATTGTTACTACGGAACCAATCTCTTGCCAGAAAGTGATCCCTTTAGGATATATCGTTAAAAGTTCAGGTTATGAAATAAAAATTAGAGAATAACATGTCGAAAAAGTTAAACATCGTTTAATTCAAGTCCATGGTCTTCTTTGCCTGTTCGTAGACGACGTATGTAATACTGACGGCGGGTACAACCTTGAACAAGTTTGGCGCAAGTCCTTTGTACAAGCCGCGAAATCCTTCATTCTTGATAGTCCTCTGCGCGACATCCATAATGCCTGTGTAAGTGGGAGGGTGTAGAATTGTGCCTTGAGCTTGTAGGCGAGTGCGGAGGAGATTGAGTGGATAGACTATGCTTGCGCCGAAAGCCCCAGAAAATGCACCGATACATCCTGTAGCAAACGGTCCTGGTTTTGCATCCTCCTCGCTGTAGCCCAAGCGTTCCATATTTCGACGTGACACGTAGCCCTTTAAAGTTTCGAATGTAGCGAGGTCAATAGCGGAGTAGGGGAACATGCCGACAAGGCCCATTGTCAAACCTCTGTAAGCGCATCGGATTCCACCTTGTCTATACATCTGCTTTGCAGTAGCGGCGATAAGTGCATTTCCACGAAGGCCTCCAGCAACAGTTTCGCATTGCATTCTAAATACAGTGAGTTTCATGAGTAGAGATAAGGACAGGGTATTTTACCGGAATTTCAAGGTATCAATCGGATAGACAACCAATCTGTGAACATGGATTAATGATTATTTCATGTGACTTGATTAAAAATACTGACTGCGACATTATTCCAGCAAAGCCACCCGCAACAAACTTTGAATAAGGGTTTATCTTTTTGGGGTTACCATGACCTTCCAGTTGAGCCAGATGTTTTTTCGCAGCTTCAAAAGAGCCAAATTTGATAGCACTTTCAGGCATAACTTTGATGACGTTCAAGCCATTACCTGTATATTCAATCAGTTTATGTTAAAATTAAAAAGCAGGAGAAACGTACCAGCAAATAAGCTACGTATACCACCAGCTTTCCAAAGCTCTTTAATAGCAAGTACCAAGGGCCGCCCAGCCACTTTGGCAGCGGTAGCCACATTGCCTTGCTTAGCCGCTTCGAGAGGCGCACTCTTTGAAGAGACATTGGCGATAAGATAAACTTTCAAACGATCTATAGGAGCAGTTGCTGTACGAGAGAAGATTCCAGCGATAGCACCGGCCGCGAAGTAGCCTGGATCAGGTAATATCTCCGTCAGCCTTGATCTTTCTGATGGCGCCAACTTTTTAGAAACTTCGTGTGTCAGCTCTTGTCGATGACGTCCTCTCAAAACATTAGATATCATTTGAGAACGTGAATGGATTGAGTCGACATCATGGACATATGCGTCATCAACAGTGTCAATAGAATTAAGTGCTTGTATATTTGCCAAATCCATCTTTGCGATTTCGTTGTGAGGAGCTGTGAGTGAAGAAGGTGCTTCCTCAACTTGTATTTCTTCAACTTGTATTGTGGAAGTGCGGCCACGTTGTGGCGATGCGATATTAAATACGGCCCCAAAAAGAAGCTTAAGAAAATATGTTTTGGTACCTAAGCCTTCGAGTGTGTCTTCTCGAATTGAAGTATCTCCCTCGGCGTTCACAGAAACTGTAGACTGATAATAAGATAAAACTGCTTCCAGAGGTTGGGGTGAAGCTGTAGCGGGTAAGAATAACAAGAAGTTTCTAAAAGTATTGGTTAGGACTGATTGATTTCAAATAATTATAATGAATTCTTCTTTTGGGAAAATCTTGAAGTTAAATTGTGTATTGGCTAGGTACCCGTAGTTCTGCCCACCTCCCACCGTTTTCTTAAGCGGAAGCATCACCACCATGGATACAATCAGGTCATCACACAGAATCAAAGTAAGTGAATAATTGGAAGGAACCATTTGAATCCATGGGTGCGGTTGACTCAATAATGTGAGAAGAGAAGAGAAGAGAAGAGAAGAGAAGAGAGGAAAAGGCAAATAAGAATAATACTACTAACCTCCATTCATCGAAAGTTATATATCCCTTGAAGTCAAGTTAGTATAATTGATTCCATGGTAAATCTCCAGTAACTATGATAAGACGGTGTATATACGAACATCATTATTCATGTCAACCTCTTCGAAGAATAGGTCTAATTTGAATTTTGAAATATTAAGTCCAGCTTTCTTGAATGCAGCTTGCAATTCAGCTTTATCCAATCTGTTGTCATGGTCCCTATCAATGCCTTGAAAGAGGGTGAACAACTCCTTTTCTGTTTTCTCGACAAAAGTCCGGAATTCTTGAAGAAAAACAGTTAGTAAAGGGTCATGAAGCTGCAGAATAGGTGAGTGCTATTGGAGATAGATGTTTATGGCTCATACCCTCATACTGAATAACCTCATCCCCATTTTTGTCCATAGCTTTTACTACATCTCTTAGCATATCATTGGCATCCTTTAACGGATGATCAATTCTTTGCAGCCCCCTTTGGAGCTCTTGCAAATCAATCTCGCCTTTCTTCTTTGTATCCAACTTTCTCCATAACTGCTCAACCCTATCGTCGCGAGCGTTCTGGGTTTCTGATACTTTTGGTAGCTTCATGATATCTTCTTTAGTTGCGGCCGTGGGGTTATGATTTCGCAATCATATCGTAGCAATTGATCAATGAACTGATCAAAAGTTTTAGGGTATGTGGTTATCATCGATGCGAATGCGAATTTGCGAACATAGTTTTCTCTAACTTTCATAGCATTGTCAAAGTTTTTGTCTCTGTTCAAATCGAAGTATGGGGAAGTGAAGTTCAAATTTCAAGGCGCAAAGTTCCAAGATTCATTCAGAAGCTTGACCAATGAGAAATGCTTGATTGGTTGTATTCCATCACCGTAGTGGGGTGGGGCTAGATCCCCACATTGATCAGCCTTGTCACTTTCAGCCTTGTTAGCTTCAGCCTTGCTCGGAAACTTTTTATTGACAATCCGTCCTTCCACAGTTCTCAGCGAATGAATGTTACATCATTATCTACCTACCTAACCAGCTAGCTAGGTATTAAAAGAAAATATATCTGCAACTGAAAGAATAAAGAAGTCTAGCTGAAAGGATTTCAACCCTATATTCAATATTTTGGTATTTTTTCACAAAGATATATAACTCGATATATTTCTGCAGAAACAAAAACACGCGTTGGAAGAATGCCATTCTTTCCTACCTTTCAACGACCTTGAATTCGAAAGCAACGGCTAATAAACTGCTCCCCTACTAAAATTATCAGCAATGGCGGCCAATTACTGGGAGGTAATTTACACTGGAGGATATGCCTTTCCTTAGATTATAAGCTAATAATCTTTCGACAGTCAACTCAACGAAAACACTGGCAGTTCACACGAGAACAATTGGAAGATTTACGATCTAAGCTTGAAGATGAAGACCAAGCCCTTGTACAAGCATATCCTCTGCCACAATTGAGGCATCTGAGCATATATTTCAATCAACGTACGAACTTGTGTGCAATACCGTATTCTAAACGCCTAGGTGATTGACAGTGTCTATAGAAATAACTCGACTTGGAAAGCGCCTCGGTGTACGGCAACAAGCAATGGCTACAGCACAATTATACATTCGCCGGTTCTACTCAAAGGTCGAAATTCGGAAGACGAATCCATACTTGGTTTTAGCAACAGCAGTATATTTGGCATGCAAGATGGAAGAATGCCCACATCATATCAGGCTTGTGGTTAGTGAAGGTAGAGGTCTATGGCCTGGTATGTTCTTCAATACTATCAATAGTGGACATTACGATTGTCTCGACTCGCTAACTCTAATAGAATATTTCAGCAACGATACTTCGAGGCTCGGAGAATGCGAATTCTTTCTGATCTCCGAGATGAGTTCACAGATGATTGTTCATCATCCCTACAGAAGTCTCACTTCCATCCAAGGGATTTTCTCCCTAACAGCAGAAGAATCCAATCTCGCCTGGTCGATTGTAAACGACCATTATATGACGGATTTGCCTCTCTTTTATGCTCCCCATACTATTGCCATCATGGCTATTCTTCTAGCTTTAGTACTTCGTCCAAATGCGACCGGGATTCAATCTGCTAGTGGTTCATCGGCTAGCAACATCGCAAGTGCTGCGCAAGCTGCATTAGCGACCGCTGGTCAAGCGAAGAGCGGGACCCCTGAGAAGCAAGGGGGAAGGACGAAAGTACAAAGATTGGCAAGTTGGCTTGCAGAAAGTACTATTGATATCGAAGCGATCGTTGATTGCACGCAAGAAATGATATCATTTTATGAGGTTCAAGAGCAATATAACGAAAAACTTACAAGGGAACAAATCAATCGATTCATCAAGGCCCGAAACCTGGATAAATGAGCACGAATTATGAGAACTAATAATAACAGATCAAGTTGCAAAGAATTGGGATGTGTAGCTACGAAGTCCGACATAAGAGAACCGACGAAGAGATAGAGGTACGTCATGGAACCGGTTTCCGTTACAGGGATGACAAGATGAGCTTGTGCCTTTGAATCGTCCTTCTCGTCTCGATTTCATATAAGGGAAGCATGATCGCCTTGAATGAGCTACCACAATAGTTCTTTTACCATCCGACCAACCCTTCCTTTCAATGTTGATATCAATGATGAAGTGGTATCTCTAGGGATGACCAGCCTCGCCAGCAACTTGGGAAAGAGGGAATGAGAACCACCATCCTAAGAGGTATTCACAGCATTGAAGATGCGATATCTTGAAGACATTGAGGATGAAGAATCATAGTCCCAAAATCATCTGTCATAGAGGCTAAACCAACTCGTCATTGATTCCATCAACTGACTTGTTTGACCACATCACATCGCATCAAATTTACAACTCTTCCATCCATCCATATTCGGAGCCAAACCTATTGGGTACCTTGTTGGATGGATATACATATTGTGGGATTTGGTGGTAGTATATGGATCTCTTGGTTCGACACGTGTCTCTGGTTATTGAGGAAGAACATGTTCTACAAGGATGAAAACGCTTTCAGAGACATTCTCATTGTTTTTTTGTGTGACGTGTCGGGCTTGTTGGTTGGTTGGTCTAAACGTCCTGGAGACAATGGAATACAACATATTTTCTAAGGACTGAAAGTGAATATTCTATTACACTTTGTTTATTTCGGGATCGAATCGAGAAAGTATGATCGTCAAGTGAGGATCCACGTAGTTGACTCGACGACATCATAACCCAAAGCTTCACCCCACAATTCACTCTCTTCCACCTGCAGCATCCTTCAAGATTCGTTTCTCAGGTTCAATCAATCCGAACCTACCTGTTTGTAACAACGAAAATCGTTTCAACAATATCGTATATATTACCATTGCAAGCCTAATTGCAGCCTCTAGAGCTTCTGAGCCACCGTAGTTGTAGCTTCGTGTTTAGAAAAACATGCCATTAGCATCACGATTATGAAAAAAATGACACAACATCCGATATCTCGAATCGGTCTACCGCACCATATGAGGATTCACGTCCACCAATAGCTCTCATAATGATTGTTCATTCACGTGGTGTCACGAGTACAACCTAAACAATTCTAGAAAGCGGGTAATGCGCCATCAAATCAGCCCACGAGTCACATCCTTACTGTACAGAGTACCTTGAATCAATCTTCACGCCTTATCATGTACATGACCTCCCACTTCCACGACTGGCTTGTAAGAGAGAACAAGATAAGAAGGATGGTGGGGTAAACTCTTCAAACCGGGTTATTTGTCTGTCATTAATTGACATTCATGCAACACAACCTATTCATGTTAGAGACTACCGTACTTAGTATCTGATACTCTCTTCACTAAAGTTGTGCAAAAAAGCGGTGTGCATTCCGCACATCCCACACATTCCACGCATTCCACACACTTCATACATTTCATACACCACCATTTAAATACACCCCCCTCTTGCCGGGCTTAAAGCTCACACACCACACCCGCATCCACGCCACTCGCTAACCCAATTCCACTCCCCGTCGTGTCACATCGAAACGCAAGCTTCACATTGATTGGCTTTTGTTTCTATTGCTTGTCGCAATTGTGCAATTGTTTGGAACCGTAAAGTTTACTGGGATGGACTGGTATTAACGCCAAGGTTTGATTTTAGAGGGTGAATTGGTGAAATGGGGTGGTGGCTTGCTTATTGGTTTGGGACTTGATTTGCGAGTCTATTACAAGGGAGTGAGTGCTGTGAGGCTTGAGTGGATCGCTTACAGTCCAAAGTCAAAAAGAAGCAAAGTTAGAGGATGCTAGGTTTATTATTAGTGAGGGTGGAAGTGGCAGAAGGGAACCCCGTGCGAGTTGCACAATATAGTCACACAGCCTTCTATGGAACTCGATGGAGGGAAGGAAGGGCATCCTTGGGACGGGCGTGCCCGATAGATGATGATGGATGAACGGAGGGGAAATTGTTTTTGATTTTACGAAATAGAGCAGAGATGTGATTGGAAATGCACTGGGAGATATCATCATTATACGGTAGCTCCGTAAGAAAGGATTGGGAATGATTTGAATAAAGCGAATGGATCTTTGGATAATTTACTGCCTGTAGATCCGATTGGGTAAAGGTATTTGATAGGCTGTACTGTGTTTAATTGAAGGCTAGGAGTCTTCTGATTAGCGAGCGAGTGAGTACATTACTTCAGTTGGAAACAGTAACTGAGTAAATACAGCATGTTTTACAATGGTAATGGTGTGTTGATCATTCTGGTGGATTATTGTGGTGTTCTGGTTTTGCTGCGTAGTACTCGAGTACTCCGTATTGTGGAGGATTAGCTTAAAAACATCAGCAACTTCATGCAATTTGAATACATCCAATGTACCATTTCCCATTCCAGTGTGGAGTTTACCGTCAAGGCTTGGAGGGGAAATCGGATTTCGGAAATCAGGGGCCATTTCAATCAATCAATCATTTTAATCGCTTCTGTTTAGGTGAGTGCCGTTTGTGGTGGCAGTCCGCCGTAGATGGATAAAACGGAAATGAGAGTGCTCGTGCATACCGTCCATACTGAACAGAGCGTTTACGCTGTACTGTAGCTTATTTCAACTCTGTCTGTAGATCATACAAGTTTACAACCGCAGTAACCTCCGCTTCATTGAGTGGCTTCATTGCCTACCAATAAAGTTAAATAAACCCCATCTGTTCAACAGTTGCTTCTAAAACAATACCAGGACTTTGATTTACCTGGTTGCAGAGTTGTGAGGGTAACTTTAGTCGTGCATAACATCGCATATTACATTCTATAGCATAGCATAGCATTTGCTGGCACTGACTGGATTGACGCTGCTGCGCTGACGGCGGTTGTATTCCTTACTTATCTGATTTTCGGGGGCTGATGGCGGCCAATCACTCATTAGAACATGATTTATGTAGTAGTCCTGTATACAGACGAGGGCGGGAGGGATGGTTGATCCAGGGTAGGCTGTTCCAGACTTTAAATACCCTTTCCTTCATCTGGTGGTTCCATGATGATGTTTAGAACTGAGTACGGATGATGGTCGGAGTACACGACATGGGACCCAGTAGAGACCGATGTAAACAAGAGGAATACTCTTTTTCCGAACCATTCATTAGTACGGAGATATTCACGTACATTGCAATGCTGTACTGTTTCTTTTTCATTGTTGAAGATACTCATGGCTATTTTTGGATTGGATATCCATTGCGGTACGGAGTATTCAATTACCTCTTGAAGAATTCAATATTCATAAATACTTCAGTGGGCTAATATTAAATAAATATGGGAATCAATTTCATGCGATTGCAGTCTGGAAATGATGATAAAGATTGGGAATGGTTGCGTCTTTTCTGGTGGAACTACCTAATGAAACCATCAAATGAATGGTTGAATAAGAAATGGCCTAATGGGCCTAAAGAGATGAACCTGAGGGAAGTTGGAAGTTCAAAAGTTTTACTACTGTATGGCTCTGTCGACTGTACGGCAAGTAGTACAGCCCACCACCACCCACGGGCGATTAGAAGAGAAACCAGCTCAACTCTAATTGATTGCTCTACAATACTGTAAGACTTCGTTTCAATCGATCTGACTCTGATGATAACCAGAAGGGAAATCGAGAGTAATCTATCTGTCTATCTACAGCTAGGGGCCTAGTAGTTTTCTACTTTACTTCGTAAGGCGCTGTCGTGTTGTTTTTCTTGAAAAACTTGCAATGCAGGTGCCCCTAGATGTATTCATTTGAATGGCGGAAGGCATGCGTTAAGCCCTGAAAATAGTCGAATTAGTGACTTTTAGTTGGAACCTAAATGAAAATTGTCCCCGTCTAGGAATGAATTAGTTTACGGCCAGTACGGAGACCATTTAGACGTCCTATGCTCAATACTTCTACTGGCGATCTATCCCAAAAGGGGCTAACGATCATCAACAATCGCTTGGTCAACCAGTTAGAGGTCTCAGCACCAGACGGACCAAGCCCTGTTTAGCTTAGTAAAATTCGGTCCTCACTCACTAGTGTGACATTACATCTCAATTTGCCACTACTAGTATACTTCTCTTTCCCCTCCCAGCCATCAACCTAAACCTCCTTGTTCTCCCACATTACATTTACATTCCCATTTCTATCGGCAATCCTTTCTTACTCTTCCCACACAACACAACACAACACAACACAACACCGGTTCGAACAAAACCAAAACAATTTCAAATCTACAAACCATTAATACCAACCTTGATCAATCTTGAATATATCTATCCATCCAATTTGGCTTTGTTCATCCTTTCATAGATCTACAATCAATCAAGTTTCATCCCCGCCCAACAAATCCTGTCAAATTCCTTTGTTAATCATCACAAAGCCTTACCGGTCGGGTCACTTTCCACCCAGCACAACACAGAACAGCAAAAAAAAAAACACCATATCCACAAGACTCAACCACCCACTCTAATATTATCCGCCTCCAACATACATGAGCCGATGATGTCTTCATATTACCAACACTTCAGCGCTCACCAACAGCACACAACTCCATCGAATGCCCAAAATGGAACGGTACACAACCGAAGTCGTCGAAACGCCCGTCTACCACAGAATAAGCAAAATCACCAATACCAGAAGATTGTGAAACGCGAAGAGGAGCTCGCAGCAGTGTTAAGTTATCGTCGACAGTTTGAATACGCTAGATCCTTTGATTTGGAAGATGATGCAGAATTCTGTCCCAATCTCCTGACTGAAGAAGATATGGTGTCAATCAATGGTTCTGGTTCTGATCGTTCCTCGCTGGCCAGTGGATCACCTACAAGCTCGCCACAGTCGACACAGGTATCACCTGATACAAACTTCTCTCTCAACTCTCATCCCTTCGTTCAAGCTGGGTACGCATCCCAATTGAAAATCCATCAACCTTCGGCCACACGTATTGGGAGAAACGCCATTCCTATCGTGAATCCAAATGATGGAGGATTGATGTCGAGCCCACCTTCCTCGGTATCACCCGCCAGAATGCAACAGCATCAACAGCAAACCAGAGTCCCTCTTCGATTTTACTAGACCGTCACTGCTTCTGTTCTTACCCATTAGCATTTGGTTTTCTTAACTTCGCTTTGATTTGCTTACGCATTCTAGTCAATCTTTATTCTGGCGTGTTACCCCTCTCTTCCACATCGATCTTCCCGGTAACGGCACACAACGACATAACCTCAATGAATCCTTTTTTGTATATTTCTCCGAAACTTCCCCTCTTCATATATTCCTTGAGATAGTTTAATTGGCGCGCGACATCAAGATCTCGATACCTTTGTTTAAATACGGAGATGGTGTTTCCCCGCTGTAATGGGTTTGATTTTGAGCGCGCATGCATATTTTTGCGACGGTGTTCTGGGATAAGCATTTGTTTAATGGGTGGGAGCATGAAGCGGCGACTTCATATGGTCTACGAAAAAAAGATATATCTTTCGAAGTTACATAGAACGATTTCCTTTTTCTGTCATCAAATGGAGAAAGGGATACTGGTGTTTTATTTGGGGGTACATGGTCGGACACAAAGACTTCGTCTCAATTCTCTTTGGTATTAAGGGCCCATGGTGTTGGTTGGGTGTGCTGAACAAAGTCGGGTGCTGCTTCTTTGTATGTTGAGCGCATCTTGTAGCTGGTGTTGGGTTATATTGGGCTTTGGTTTGGAGCGGTTGAGCACATCATTTATGCGGATGCAATCTTTCCAGCGCGTTTTTGATGTAATTCAATCCAATGTCATTATCATAAAGTTTGGCTAGGGCGAGGCGATTTTGTGTGTACTTGGCATGGGATGATATCAAGAAACTTTGGGGTATTCTAGGTCTTTGGGTGGTCAGGTACAAACGTCATATACTCTTGCGTTTGAATTTATATTTATCTATCATATCATGTTTTCTCCATATTACCACCTGCACTCTTTCACTCTACTACTTGTTGGTGTAGTATATTACAAGGCTATATATGGCTGTGGGAATCATGTACTTCACCGGAAAGGGCGTGGTGGATAATGAATTGAATGGCGATCAACTCTACTTGTTGAGTTCTTGATTTGCTTTCCTTTAATGATGCATTATGTTAATGATGGGATTTGGATTGGATCTGGGCTAAAACAGAAGGGAGAGATAACGGTGCCATGTGAGGCTTCGTAAAGTAAATACATTAATGGAATGATGACTTGTGATTTTCAAACTTTTAACGATCTTGGGGATAGCTTCAAGTACCGGCCATTCTCCCATGCGAAAGAGGGTTGTAAGCTTATGGTGGTACAAGTGGGATGGATGGGCTAGGAGTAAGATGTGTGTGGAAGGATGATAAGCACCTTTACACTTCCAAGCCTTCACGGTTATAAATTTTGGGTACGGTGAGAAGTGAGAAGTGAGAAGCTTACCTTGATGTCTACCACTTTCAAGCCACTCCATTCACCTCCTCCTTCATTTACCTTAATTCTTACCGTAACATACGATTACGGTACGGGAAGAAGCGGATAGCATTTCAACAAGTCGAGTCAACAATTATTATAGTTGTAAATGAGTAATAGGTTGTTTAGCTCTAATCAATCACAAGACCGGTTACACCCACCAGGCGTTGAAGAAACTAAGAAACTCCGAAAACCGCACTAAAACCCCTGAATTGGTTTCCGCATCGCGCAGGCGGATATGACTCGGGAAACGTAAGTGGGAAAGGGGGTATGAGAGCCTAGTTATTCAGGCCAGCATTCTGAATGGATGAAGCTTCGGTTGAACTCCGGTCGATTGGGGGTGAGTTTGGAACCACTCGGCTGTGATATTCATGGACATACGTCATTTGTTCCACATCATACATCCTTTCTCCACTAATGCACCAAGCTTGGAATGTCCAGAGCTTGGAGGCTTGGAGCAGATAGAGGAAGCAGGTTTGAAGGTGTTCCTTAAGGTCCTTTAGGTGTGATAGACCAATTGGCAAGGGGCTATTAGGTATGAGGTAGGAGACTTGGCACTAAGAGAGCTAGAAGCTGTTTGTCAACATCATCGATTTTTTTGGTTGTTGAAGATTTGTTTGGAACATACTCTTTTACATCTACAGATTCAATTAATATTAAGAAGACTTTAAGTAGTGAGTGAATTGCTTTTAGTTCGATCCCATTGCCTTCTTCACATACATCAAGCGACAAGTAGAAGAATCAACCGAGTAACCTCTCTCTCAAACAGATCTACCCCTCACCTCCAAAACTTCACCACATAACACACAAACATCAAAAATGTCTTTCATCATCCGCCAATCCATCAGAGCTGCTCGTCCAGTCTCAATTGCAGTTCCCGCCAGAAGAACATTTGCAAACACAAGCATGAGATGTCTGAAGGAGAGCGATAGACGTGAGTCAACTATTTCTCATTTGCAATTTGCCGTGGCTTGATTTGGGGGCTTTATCGTGTTTTGGGGGAGCTCAGCGTTGTATACGTACTTCGACACATATTATAAGAGCTACATATATGCGTATTAAGGTTTCTATGGATCTCTTGGGGCTGTGTATGAATTTCTGAGTATTTTCTGCATATCTCGGGTGCTAGTTCCCACAGGTTCAACGTCCTCAGATCTCTTGACATAGCCTACATATCCAATTTTCAAGATACCATTATATAATGAGGATAAATTACTAACTGATTGGAATCAGACAACCCAGAACAAGCCGCTGCGAATGAACGGCACAAGCAAGATCAATTGGCTAAGCAAAAGGAAGGAAAGAATCACTGGAAACCAGAGTTGGCCAGTGACAGTGAAGAAGCTGTGGGTTATTTTTCTCTTCTCTTTTCGCTTCCTCTGCAAGTCTCTCGTGGTACCATTTCCTTGAAGACTGTTTTTGGGGAAATGTCCATAGAGAGAAAGTTTCTCGAGAGAAGTTTCATATACATAAAAAGATTCATGGAGTCCAGTATTTCCGCCTACGAATCCCTTCACTCCTGGTTCACAAACCTAGTTGGATTGTGAACAGTCGGCTGAATACCACATAACTGTACGCATTCCTCCAGCAAATGCATCGATAACATATGATTTTCTGTCGTTCTCGTTTGGGAAGGTCGTGGGTCGTATTCACAAAACCAAGAGTGCCAGAGAAATCCCTGCTCTGGGGCTGGGGTTTGCAACACGAAAAGGAGACAGGGTCTTCGCTTAGAGAGGTTGATATATATGGATTTGAACGCACCACATAAGCATTCTGCTGTTTAAAGTGAGAAGCATAAAGAGGAGAGCATCAGATGGACGAAGGATGAGTTTGAGAAAGCGGGAAAATTGGCGGATATTGGTATTGGATTCATGACGGAAATGAGAAGATAAAGACTGATGAGAAGCTTGGGGTACACCAGAAAATGGGAGCTTTTGCTGTTCCTATTTGCATTTTCGTTTCCTCTATCTTTGAGAATCTGATTCTCCTTTCGTTTCCTTTTTATTGTTCTAAATACTCTAATCTCTAAATCCATTCACACGAAACGCACAAGAAAAGAGATACATGCTAATAAAGTGACAAATATAGGTAGTGGCAGACCGTCATGAACACTCTGATCATTCTGAAAAGGGCATCAAGGAATTACAGAAGAAGACTGAAGGCCACGCCGAGGAGAAACACAAGTGAGATGTTCCTTTGAGAATGCATTTTACGGATGTTGTTTTATGTGAGATTATTTTTGTTTTGGGGGGACGCGAGGTATTGGAGGATATATTTTGATGAAGAGATCACTGACGTAGCTTGTATTTTAGGAGTGGAACCAGCCAGAATACCGGGCTGTAGAGTGCAACCACCCAGAGTGTTGGGCTGTAGGCTTGAAATTAGTCTGCAGGTGGAAAGGATTGATTTGGACGGAGTTGGGAATGGGAAAGGGGATGACGATGGGATGAGATGAAATGTATGATATGGGTATCAAATGAAACAGTACCATGAACGAAATCATATGCTCAGAGCTTCTGGACTTTCGTGCAAGATGTGCGTGATGCATGAGATTGATATTTTACCGAGATCTTATTTCCTGTCTCAAGGTCGTGCATATATATGGATATCATGGAATATCTTTCCCCACCAGATTTCTTTATCGAGGGCATTGCCTTTTGGGTCCATATGAGATAATGTTGGGTTTATCTTTCTTTTCTCTGTTGCTTCGATAAGGAAAAGGGTATTCCATACATGAGGAGCGCCTTTTGCATAAGGTTATTGGTACGTACTGGTAAGAAGTATACAAGTTTCTCATTTAGTGTTCTTGTGATATTATTGGATTGCATAAGGAGGATGAAAAATGGTAAGTTTGGAGACAATTTGACGGGTACATGTTTGATTCTTGTGCAGAGGTCCCAAGACACTTGGATTGATATCTCTCCTTCTCTCCTCATCCGGGTCACGCCTGTCTTTGCCAATGATACCCGGGAAGTTTCCTGATTGTTGGAGGTGAACTATATGATATGAGAAGTGGGATTAGAAGAAGTCAAGTCGATGTAGTTGCTGGTGAACGAGGCTAACATATATGATGGGAAAAGCATATGATGATTTGAGGATAGGGTGATGGAGGGGTTTATTGTGTGGAGGTATGGTGAGTTGATTGCAGAGGGTGAGGGGTAGGGCTGTGAACAGGTAATAAGTGTGAATGAGTAGTGGATGGGAGAGAAGGATATTGATGATATCGAGGTGAATGAAAGTGAGGAGTCGCGGTGAAAGAAGAAATTGATGGATTTCGGTCTGTATGGATAGGGAGTACTCAGGGGAGGCAGAAGGGTGTCTTTAAGAGCCTCCTCCTCCTCCTTTCTTGTATCTCCAGAACCCGGAACAAAGCAACATACTTACTATCTTATTTCCAAGTTTCCGTTGCCGCGCTGGAGGCTGTAAAGGTGTTGGGGTACTTGGAGCTTGTGGAACTTGTTGTTTGGGTAGGGAGTTGGGTTGAGACGCTACGGGGAGAGATGTAGAGTTGGGAATATACCATCTGAGAGTCACTTTGACGACTTCTTCTCACTGTTGATTTGATTTATCTTTTTCTCGTCATCGCTTCCCATCGCTTACTATTATTGTTGTTGTATCATACCGCCTAAACATAACCATTCCTTTATCATAATCTTACATTAGGAAGGCTCAGAACTTGTTAGCATAAGAATGACAAAGCCTCAATGCTTTTTGTGTGTAAAGGTCTTTGATTTTGTCGGCTCCATGCAGATCAACTCTATGGATGATTATGGATGTATGAGCAGCTCCCTATGGAATGGTCGCAATCTTGCTTCTATACCTATCCTCTGAGAGGACCATGCATGAGGTAGCGGAACGTGATGTAGAACAGGGTGAATGGGTGTATGCGGAAAGCCTATCATTCACTCATGCACAAGAATAATGTTTCTATTTCCAGAACAATTTGGGTTGATCGTATGATTCAAGCGAATCAACAAGCTATTGATTGGAGTATGGAAAATTGCACAAGAGGAAGCGGGGAAGGAGAATGTGATAAACAGAACTAGAGACCACAAAAGAACAGCGGAGTGGCTAGCAATCCTACCTCAAAGCATCTATTCGGTCTTCCAGTGGACAATCCACTCGAGCTAGTGTTTCTGCCAATAATTAGTCGAGAGCTAGAAACTCCTGTGTGCTTGAAGTTATATCAACAAATGGAGGAGAATTATCAGGATTACGAAGAGTTTCATGGAAATTTCCCTGGTATCTTCTAATTGTTCTGGGGCTTTGGGCCATTGTTTTTTCTGTCTGTTACTGTCATATATATACATTTTGGTCGATTTTTTTGCTATCCGCACTTGCCAGTGTGGTTCCGTGATTTATCAAACCATGACTGAAAGTTGAATCATTCAATATATCATTAGCCATGAAGCAGTTCATGATGCATTAGGTGGAAAACATATTACACGTGTTCTTTGATGGATGGGCCTACCAAGATGCTTCAGGATTAACATCTAGCTACCTCTTAAATAGAAGCCTGCACCTGGAAGCCTTTTAGAATACTGTGACTATTCACCGCAATTACAACCTCCCGAATTCTTGAATCCGTTAATAGGGCCAATGATTCACCCACTTAGTCACCCACTACTAAGTAGATCTCATGCTGATTCAATGATTGAAAGACAGAAGTGAATAAGAAGAATAGAAATCAGTAGCAAGCAACATAAAATCACATACCTCATGAGAAACTCAACGGTAAATTCTTTGGGATAATGATAAGAATACTCGACAGGCCTCCGCAGTAGCTCTCACCATGGGATAAATTATCTCTCCCGCTAGGAGCTTTACCGAGACCGTTTCCAGCGTCGAACCCACTAACAAGAGGAGTAGCTATTCTCGCCAGTTATTATCCTTACCTGTTTCTATTCATGTTTCATTTATTGTTGCTTGATGATTGAACATATATGTCAGTTTCATATGGCACGTTATTGTCCCAAAAACTTCGGTCAATATTGAATTGATTTATATATCGTCAACTCCTGAGTCGGATTTGATGGTCTAACAAATAGTATCTTTGAGTGCTAATATAAGCTCTTGGACTATTTGTAGACTGGGTATTATGGATAGAAAGATGGTTTCCATTGAACACAAGTCCACTACTTGAAGACTTCGACAGGAATTGATCATTCACCGCAACCGCGGATTTTAGGACTTCCTACGGAGGGGTTCATTTCATTACTATAGCTTACTATTCGCTGATTGTGTATCGAGGATAGAAGGGAACTAGCTCAAGTTAGGTAGAATGAGCAGGCAAAATCTGTTTCTTTGAAGAGCTGGCGCCATTCTTTCTTGTTCCCTCGACAAAAAAGTATTATGCAACATCTAACCTACATGTTATTTTTCAATTTTTACAAATTCGGAATCTAGCTTCCTCATCTAGTGCTATTCTCTAAGCCACAACTGTGAGACGAACATGAATGGGATGTGATATGATATCTAACCTCATGTTTTCGAAGGATTGTATTATTATCTTTGAACCTCGTTTATACAACTTCTGATTACGATTAAATCATACCATAATTCCATCTCTGAAATTGCCTCGAGAATTTGCCTTCCCAAGGCTAACAGAACATTGAAACACAATCTACGAGCAGACATCCAATAAACACAAATTGCTTGGGGCGAATCAAATAATAGAGTGCTTGTGGATAGATAAAAAGCGTATAACCATCTCTCAATTAGGTTGAAGGAGTTTATTTCCAATAATGCGGGGATATTCATTCAATATGCGATGAAATTTATGTGTACGAGTCCGCTTCTTGATGGGCAGAAACTCCCCAATTTTTGAGGCAGACTGCTGGAAGGAAGAGGACCGCGAGATACTCGAAAGAGCTGATTCTGTTAACGATTCCAGGTAAGAGTACTACTTCGGGATATATCCTAATCCATGCAATGGTCTGCGTTGAAACAGTTGAAATGGTTTCTTGAACTTCCTTCATACTCAGAACTATGTATTCGGGAAGTCTGTCGACGCTCCAATTTCGGAGGAGGAAATGAGATGTAATATCTCTAGATCTTCATTGAAAGCATGGATATTCGTTAAACCCCTTCTACTAACTTATAGTCGCGATTGTCACTAAGTCTTACTATCGTCTCATGATAAATATCTCCTAACTCCACACTTCTCACCCAAACAGACGATGATTTCACCACCCCCCTACTATTCATAGCTCTTACTGGAAGAGAACAGCCCTCGCTAAAGCCGGTACTCCTAAAATAATAACAAAATGGTAACCATAATTCACTTAAACATTAAGACGTCTAGTAGCTACCAAGAATTGCACAAACTACACCAGAGATATCTTACTACCATCGCTGCAAACTACAAGAATAATATCTTATATAGGAGTCTCAAGCTCGATTCGCTTATGGAAGAGGGGTTCAGAATAAGAAACCTGGTTCGTCATATGGTTAATATTCAGTGCTTTTGTACATGCATAAGGATATCCAGAGCACGAGTGAATGTATAGAAAAAGGAGATGGTGCTGAAAGGGAGTTGCTCGTTGTTTTTCATATTTATATGTCTGTCTCATCCTGAGCATATCCCACAGTCTAGGAGCTATGGGTTAGCTGCATACTCACAATTTCTTCAGGACCAATTGCCTAAATTATTTACTGTATTGCAATTCAATAGTAACATCCTCACCCTGTATATAGAAGTCACTAGAGAAATTTTGCAGTTTTTTAAGTACAAAGTCAAAATCTCAGGCAAGAGATGGTCTTAACAGCTGGGTCATTCTCAGACGATATGCCCTCGTGCTTGTAATTAACGGTAACTTTTCCTAGCGTAGATTTTCCAGTGATATTGCCACTCCATACACCTCGTTGATCCCCACCCTCATTGATCCCCATCGCCCAGTTCCAGAACTACAAAATCCCCAAATTTTGAGAGTGCCTTGAGTGTGCACTGCTAGTTGCTTCTTTCCAAGAATATCAATCTGATCAGAATCTACTGGTGCACGGTGTTAATATGTAGAAATCCATTCAAATTGTTCGACTATCCAAGTTCACACACCGTGTAATTTGGATATGAATCAACAATGCCCAATCAGCTTTCCCTGCCGTTTTCCACGCCCCTTCAATCACCCACTCTCCTCTCATCCCATATATCGGCTTCACTTCTCGGCACCAAAAGTTTGTCAAAGATTTCTTATTTCACGTCTGGTCCGAATGACTTTTTGATACCTCTATTCATAGCATCGAAATACGTCAGAACAGACAAGGGAAAGCTATTTTGCATCGATGATGAGAGTCCTGAGAGATTTATTTCCCACTCACTTGGTGGTCATGGAAGTTCCCATGAGGTTCTGTTGGAGTAAACTGAAGAAGGGATTGAGATGGGAGTGGGTGAGAGGATAAGGGGTAGAAAATGGTCTAATGATATGATATCTAAGGGTAGCAACCTAGGTACTTTGGAGACACTCATCATGGTTATATATGTTTGCCACAGTATTTAATCACATGTAATTTCATCTCACCACACATGTTCTCCACCTCTAAATAGATTTAAATGTCGCCATGTTGTTAACCTATTACTACAGTTCCCCAACTCAGGATCTCAGATTTTGAATCCAAATCGCAGAATATATATATATATATATGTACAGTCGAGACATTACCACCTCGCGCTTCACAGCACTGCTCTCCTCCTGCCGAAAGCTTCCTGTGAGCTCCAAATTATAGATCTTAATCTGGTCACCTGACAACTTAAAGAGAGAGAGAGCGGAAAAGAAGATTTGGGGGCTGGTTGGTTAAAATTGCGATCAAAGCAGCTTGGAAATATTCACTAAACACAATCCTGGGGGACAAAAATTGGATTGAGGAACTTCAAAAGGAATACTACACAAATTTTGTCATTGTTAAAAGACGTCAGCTGCAGCGAATATTCCCCTTACCCCATCTTTCGGCTAACCCTATATATAGATTACCAACCCCTGTTCTATTCTCTCAATTATCTTCAAGAGCATCTCAACATTTCAGCCCAACATGACAACCATGCCAGACAATACTACCAGATATTTTCATACAGAAATGAGAATGGGATTGCAAACCAGCTTAGCTCGGAATACACCAGGAACCGCCTACTTTAAAAATGAAGCCTCATATGAAGAAAATCATGATTCGTTCTATGCTATCAATATCAAGTATATACATAATAATACCCCTCTCTAAATCCCATTATTCTATTTTTCTCCATTTCCAAAAATACAGCTTCCTCTATATCTCCCACCTACATCTCTATCTACCAAGGAATAACTTCTCCAGTTCCCGCCTCCAAGAAGCTTCCTGACTGTTCCTTCTTCACCCCATCAAACAACCCCACTAAATCTCTAATTGAGTCTTCAAACGCGACTGGCGCCTGCCCCAGACCCACTCCTCTTGCAGCCCCGTTACCCATCTCCGTCTGTACCCACCCAGGGTTAAACGCCACGGTGGTAATTTCTGGGACCTCGTATGAGATCTTAGCAACAAGGAAGTTGGCTGCTGATTTACTAACTCCATAGGTGAAGAATGGAACTTTGTAGGTAGATAATGAGCCGATGGAACCAAGTGTGGAGGTTACAACGAAGAAACGGGGGTTGGAGGAGGCGAGGAGAAGGGGGTGGAAGGCCTGGAAAAGTAGGAGGGGGCCGATGGTGTTTACGTTGAAATGACGACGTATAGCATCGGGCTTGGCCTCAAGGACAGGGACAATAGCGTCTGTCTCGAGGAGTCCGGCATTGGCAAGGAGAATGTCGATTTTGGTGATGTTGTGTGTGGCTTTCAACTCGGCAACCGCTGCTGCAGGGTCGGTTTCGGAGTTGGCATCGATTTTGATGGTAATTATCTTGCTGTTTGTAGCGACTGGGACGGTTTCAAAGGCCTTGAGGGCGGAGGCAACATCACGGACGGCGGCGATGACAGTTATGTTTGGGCGGGCGACGAGAGCAGAGAGAACTCCCTTGCCAATGCCTCTGTTGGCACCAGTGATGAGGTATGTGGTTTCAGACATGATGAAAGTTTTGATATGATAGAATTGTTGGTTTTTGACCGAAGTTCAATTGAAAGACAGGTGATTGCTTGAGTGTAGAGTATAAGGCGAGTATATTCCAGAAAATATGAGGTGAAGAATCAAATTACGACACCATATACCTTCTCTTCTTATACAAAAATGCTAAGCATATCGAAATCACATCCCCCCACTGTATCCACTATGAAAATCCCATTTACAATACCCGATGATTATCACCACAACCATATCTTGCAAACACCGTAAACACCGTTAAAACCTTAAAAGCTTCAATGACGCCTTCCTCCCGAAACCCAAATAGAATATGGACATCATATCGGCAGTCAACTGACTCGGCTTGGTTGTTCTATTTGTCAAATGAATAATCCTTTTTTTCCTCAGCCATCCTCACTATTAGAGGATCTATCTTTGAAATCTGTCTTCTTTGTCCCTCCACCAAGCATACTTAGCAATCAGAACAAACTAATCTAAAAAAAGAGCTTCATGGTATTCTCCATCTCGGACCTCCCATACCTTTGTAGGGACTACAAACAAAGAAAGTCGGGCCTAGAGCATTGCGTTACAAGGACAACAAAGACAATACCGACCGAGTTAACGCTAACTATACCATTCCGTATCTTCGTATACTCAGTTACTTAGCTATAGCAAGAACAGGGGGTTCGGCTTTAAGCCTTCAATGCACCGTCTTAACTCAGTTAACTGAAAATTTCCATCAAGTCAATATTGCAATCGCATCACTACTTGGCAAAAGTGTAAAATAAAGTAAGCTAGGAGTGATGAACAAGCCATGTTCAGACGGCTAAATATCGCCAAAAGCTATAGCTGCGTGGAAATGTCCGGATATAGTTCGGACATAATCCCACCAGGTAATCACGTGACCTTTAACAAGATTAGCTAGCTGCCCAGTACCTCTATCATTTGAAGATATTTTGAAAATCTTCCAAATGCGGGTTCCAAAGTTTGGGAGGACAAAGAATTCCTATACTTCGAATTAAATCTGAATCTACAGATGACTAAGGTGTTCAGAACTGAAGCCCATAGACAATTTGCGAAGAAGACTGGAGTAATTTTGCAATTGGAAATCCAACAAAATAGCCATTGATGGATATGAGTCTAGGTACTTCAACGAGTTAACGCTGACGTCTGACGGAACATTTACATTGACAATGTAAATACTGAGATCATATAGTAACAGTACTCTGCAAATATCATTATAAATATATGTACCTCGGCTCACTCCGCCTCCATTGTCAAAAGATGATGTACCATTCATACACATGTTGTTTCCATCTTTCCCGCCCAAGCCGCCAATCGGTTGAGCATAAGAATGTTCCTTTCTCGTATCAAGTTTCCAAATATATAACAAACGCCTGCTCTATATGCATCTCTGCTTAATTCCTCCGTCCCACCGCACGCCCAAAGATATCGTGAACCATCACTCCGCTGTTGGAAAACCCCAATTATCGCATGGTATTAAGCAGCACCTTGACGGCGGTATACCACCATAATAGTTGCCGTGCCTTGTGTATCAGCAAAAGTTTTACCCTTTATCACTCTGCTATCATTAAACTCGTGCCATTCATCCGTCCATTCATTTTTCGCATTCACTCTACGACCTATTGTCCAGTAGTGCCCAGCATCAGCGGCTCCCCGGTGCTGTACGGCGGCAAAACAATCGTATAAGAACGGAGGTTTTTGTTTTGGAAGAACTCTTTCCGAGAACTCATCCCTCGTTGATAACCATGTGTACTCTCCCATATCAAGAACTTGTGGAAAACGAAAGTCAATATTTGCTCGGTAATTTTTCCCCTCTGCAACTAACTGAGATATTTTGATAGGAATGTAAAGGTAGTCAGGGAGATAATTAATGAGACATCTGTAGGATTTCGCTCTATTAACATTGCACGAATCGCATTTTATGTCTTCCCTGACTTCTGTCATGAAATGGTTGCGAAGCAGATCATGCAAGTTTTGTACTTTATCCTTCAGTTCTAAGCTTTCTAAGCTTACAAACATCAAATTGCCAAGGGGTTCAGAAAACACATCCCTTTTTCCACAAGTCTGGCACGTTACTTCGTACATCGTTTGACAGCCAATTAGTGTTTGGAGAGGCGAATCCAAAATTTGAAGAGTCTTTTCATATGCTTGGCGACAGTTTTGAGTTCTTGGTAATTCACTTGCTTCATCCCTTTCCCACCCCTTATAAGCGAAACCAGCGCGATCACGGTGAATGTTCAATTCATCAATCATGACTTCGAAAAGCCATTGCAAAAACTCATTTGCATCATGCTGTCTCGAGGTTCCAAAAGTTGAATCGGGTCTGTGTTCATTTATACTGTTATGACTGGCGCCAGCGCCTATTTCACCTTTGTAGCTAGCAGCTGCTGCATGGACATATTGCTAAAACGGTTTAGTAGATAAAGATTTTGGATTTTGATAAACCTACTTGAAACATCCTTGGAACGATTTCTTGATACTTTCCACACCACATATGCTGTAGCAAACTGCGCAGAGCCCGAGTCATCAGTTGCTTTGGGGGACTGTCTTCATCAGGTTTTTTTGGAATTGGAGGATTACAAGGGTATTGAAATCTAATAAAAAGATTCCTGATTGCTGGTGAGACGCTGATTGCCTGGATAATAGAATTCATGTAGCACAGAGAGCCTGTAATGTTTCTCAGACCACAAAGGCCGGGGTCAATGAGGGGAGGAACGCTGGAGTTCCCTCCTGTCATCGCATAGCTCTTGTAGGGAGTCTTTTCAGAGATACCATTAGATCTCTGTCTTGGTAAAGCTGGTGGCGGTCGAGTTGGTGGGGCTGAAATTATTGACCCATCATAGAGAGGCAATGACCTCGGCATTGATGGCAAAGCCATTGATTGCTTGGATGATGGAAGCTCTGGGTATCTTCTCATGAATTCATCGGTCGTTCTGGCATAATACGCTTCGTCCATAGTAACGTCCTCGGGAGGTGCATCTTCATGCTCAGCATAGCGTTTTATTGCCATATCCCATTTCTCTTCTTCGGCCGCTGATAGAGTCCGTGATCTAGGGACTATTCTCTTCATGGTTAAACCTTTCCGAGCTTCGCGTATCATGGAGACGCGACCCAAACCCTGATTTTTATATCTCTTAATATTCACCAGAGATTTATTGCCAGTGGTTCCGCCTTGCAACGCCCCCGATCCAACGAGGTCTACCCAAGCGTCTAGACCACCAGTGAGTAACTTCGGTTGTCGCTTCAATCGATGATCATAAGCGTGATCGTAGATGATCATACTGAAGAAATTTAAAGGATTCAAGGTTTCAGCAGATACATGTTCTATGTTTGTCAATGTCGATGTCGATGTCGATGATTGATCATAATAGACTATCAAGTCAAACGTATGCCTCTGGTTGTATAGCATTTGTTCTGACTCAGGAGACAACACAATTCTCTCTCCAAGATCTTCTGCGGACATCTCTTTCTGTATAGATATAGGTTCGATGCAAATAATCGACTGGGACATGATATGCCCCTCATCGAACTCTTCCCTGCTTCGGATATCCACGAGCAGAATGCTCAAGGTATTAGAGCCCAGTTTGAGGTAGTTATAAAGCTCATCAGCAGTAACACTTGTGGAATCAGGTATTGATAGCTTGTTAGGTGTGGCTTCAAGATCAGGATGACTATTATGATCAAATGTGTAGTTGTTGACCTTTGAGGTCGCAAAATAATCCGTAGTATCATCGGCCACCATTCTATTTCGATTTATCTTCTGGATTGAAGTTGAGGACTCTCTTCTCCCACTTAAGTTTGAAGAACCTCGGGATATTGATGGTGGTTGACTGTTACCCGAGACCACGTCTGCACTACCTGCGGGACTATAGATCGCATCCGGCACCCTTGGCATCATTGGAAGACTAGTATCCATGTCAAGAATCGGCTTTTCTGTCTTGAGAGGAATTGCTGAGCTTCTTGGCATTTCTCTTGGCCCGAGAGGTCGCAATATGCGCGCATTTTGCCTAGGCTGTGATACTACATTGGCTGGTTTTTGATCTGCTATGATTTCATCTGGAATGACGATATGTTGGGTTCGGATCCTAGGATCTTGAATAAGGGTTGTATTGTTCGAACTTCTTAAACGGGCAAATCGTGCGGCCAAGTCATTTTCAGATGAGATGGGTATACTGGATGATATACTGTTCACCGTTTGTATCGACTTGCCATGAAGCCCTTGTGGTTTCGGCTGTATAGCCGGTTTTGAACGACTTTCGATTCCTCTTGGGGTACTTATGGCACCAGACTTCCCATTAGTTGCGTTGCTATATGTGTCAGATTCTATAGGCGTGAATGCATTAATTCTGCTATTTCCTGAAGCGGTTTGTTCACTGTTTTGAGATGAATTGGTTGGGCTGATGCCGCTTCTTGCATTATCCTCTTTAATAAACCTTTTAACTTCCTCAAATTTTCCGTGTTGCGTGTTAAGTCGTTTCTGCAAGCCAGCGTATAGTCGAGGATAATCCGGCTTAGTTCTTAGATCAAGATAATGTGGGCTTTGGGGAATGTACTCCACGGCTATTGTAAAAGCTATGATATACTCTTGAAGTGCTAATTCCGGGCGTTTGAAGTCTAGCCATGTTTCCGCTTGTTTCGCAGCCGCCTCACCAGCGTCGAGTAGTTTCCTCAACGATGACTGCCTATCGACGAGTGGCTTCGCATTTACCAGATCGTCGAGATGCGGTAGTACTCGACTTTCGCCCTTCAGAGTATTGATATCATTCACTCCTTCTCTATTTGTGGTGTGGATCGGCCCAATTCCATTGATCGAAGTACCTCGGAGGTGGGGACCACCGATTGCCGCCGGACTCATGGTTAAAGATGTTCGAAATGCTGCTGAAGCATTCTGTGATGAGAAGATAGAGGCCGAGTTAAATTAAATCTTGTTTCTTTAAGAGTTAGGATTGTTGAAAGAGAGACGTAAAATGGGGATTCGGATCGGGACGTGAACTGGAAATGATCAAAGAAATGCGTATCAAAGAAGGCCTGGTGGTCAAAGGATATTTCGACTTAAGATAGAAGTCCGTAATAAAATCGGGGAATCGGGGAAAGGGGATTGTCGTTTAGTTGTCGTCTTTATTGTTGCTTTGAGCAACATACATTCTTCGAGGGATTGAATTCCATATGCATCGAATCGAGTTTTGAAGACTGTAAGTATGTGAGCATGTATGTAGTATGTAGTATGTATGTAGTATGTACCTACTAGGTATTCAAGTACAGTACTTCCAAATGTAAGGGTTGGGTAGACGTAATCTTTATCGATATGGATCCAAGTGGAACCTTTTGGACGGGCGGTGAATGAAGATTGTTACTAAGTAGATAGATAGTAGATAGATGCCTAGGTATCTAGGTACGGAGTAGTATATTTGTGTGTATTTGCCTCCCGAGTCTTTTAACGTGGCTGATCCTGGCTTGGTAGATAGAGCAGCAGATCACCAGATACGTAGGTACTTAGGTAATCAAGAGTTATAACTCTAATTTGATGTGCTACCTAGATATCATTAGGTAATATTGGTGATAGAGCCACACCCGTGTGTACAATACAATAATGTCTCCTGGGTATCCAGGTACCTAGGTAATGTTCGCCTCTCTTCACAATCAAGTACGTACTGGATGTTGCTTCGTTACTAATCAATCTTTTAAAGCCACACCCCACAATCATTCATCACCCATCATCACCAGCTCCGCAATGCGCATGCCTAGTAGTAGGTAAATAACATGAACGAACTCCCATTTGAACAATCTATCTGCTCATCTATTCTACCAAACGCAACAACACCTACCTACCTCGACGAGTACCTTCAAGCAACGCTTCTTCATTGTTACTAAATGCCTATTTTGTTTCACATGAAGAATACAGGATTTCATTTACAAAAGGAAAATTGAAACTTACGACATTACACAACTATCTACAACCTCCCTATCCCGAATCAACTTCATAACAAATCACAAACTCTTTACAATCAAACACACAATCTCTGTACTTACTTGTCTGAAGCTCAGAACCCTGAGAATACTAATAAGTTATCTCAAAGTCGTCAAAATGATGGCAGGATGGTTTGCATCCAACTCTGCGTTGGATGAGCAGATTGAAAAGGCCACCAACTCTTCCTTGTCAGTACTGAAGTTCATCGAGATGGGGTCCAATGTTGTTAACATCAATCAGAGAGGATATCGCACTCAACCTTGAAATTTCCGATGTGATCCGATCCAAAACCGTACGCGCAAATGAAGCTATGCGATCACTCAAAAGGCGCATAGGCAACAAGAACCCCAACTTTCAGCTGAGTGCACTGAATGTATGAATAGTTAAACCCCATTGAACAATTATTCTTTGCTAATTTCGGTTTTGATTGCAGCTCACCGATACCTGTGTCAAAAATGGTGGTTCGCACTTCCTTGTCGAAATTGCATCGCGAGAGTTCATGGATAATTTGGTCTCACTGCTCAAGGCATATGGTGGGGCCGCAGTTAATGACGACGTCAAGAATAAAATACTGGAGCTCATTCAAAGCTGGGCTTCGGCGACTGAGGGCCGCAATGAGCTATCTTACATTGGAGAGACCTATAGAGCTTTACAAAGAGACGGCTTCCGATTTCCACCCAAGACTGATGTTGCAAGCAGTATGTTGGATAGTAGTGCTGTGAGTAAATGAATCGTTTCATTGTAGGTTATCGCTAACCTGCTATAGCCACCAGAATGGATAGACTCAGATGTTTGTATGCGCTGCCGGACAGCATTCAGCTTCACGAATCGAAAGCACCATTGCCGAAATTGCGGTAATGTTTTCGACCAACAATGCTCAAGTAAAACCTTGCCCCTCCCGCATCTTGGAGTTTTACAGCCTGTCAGAGTAGATGACGGTTGCTACCTAAAACTTACCGACAAATCTTCGAAAGGTCCTTCATTTACCAATGAACAATTGTCGCCCAGCCATACGTCACACAAACACAAGTCATATGCATCTATGCAACCCCGAAACGCGCGAGTGGATGATGGTTTTGATGAAGATCTTAAACGAGCATTGGCAATGAGTTTGGAGGAAGTTAATGGTCACTCAGGAGCTGGTTATGTTCCACAGTCGAAACTTCAACCTGTATCAGAATCCCGGGAACCCCCAAACAGAGTAACTGTTACCAAGGATGCAGGCAAGCCCAAAGAAGAAGAAGATGATGATGATGACCTAAAAGCTGCGATTGCAGCATCACTTGCCGATATGGAAGAACAGAAACAAAAGCATACAGCCACCATCAAAGGGCAATCCTCTACCGCTGACTCGAGTAACTCCTCCACAGGTGCTGTTCTACCGAAGAACGACTATGAACTCACTCCTGTCGAGGCAGAAAACATCAATCTATTCTCTACCTTGGTAGATAGACTACAAACCCAACCACCAGGAACAATCTTACGAGAGCCTCAAATACAGGAGCTTTATGATAGTATTGGTACTCTTCGTCCAAAACTGGCACGCACCTATGGAGAAACAATGAGTAAACATGGTTCGTAATTTTCCGCTGTTTCATGTACTCTAGCTGATATTCTATAGATGCTTTACTAGATTTGCACGCTAAGCTTTCAACCGTTGTACGGTATTATGATCGTATGCTTGAGGAACGTCTGTCGAATACTTATAATCAGCATAGTATTGGGGGCTATACTCTTCCTCAGCAAGGCGCTGCATCTAGCATGTATCCTTCAATACCCTCTAATGCGCCCAATGGTAATGCGCGCGCGGAGAGTTTCTATACAGGTAATACTCAACAGGAGCCTTATGCTCGTCCCCAGTCGACATATTCTTATCCTCCAGGGCAACAACAAAATCCCATCTACAACAAAAGGGCCTCAGTTTCCGACATCAATTATCCACCTCTTGATCAGCGAAACGAGAATTTTACTCCACAACCAAATCATCAAATTCAACGCCACCACACTGGAAATTGGTCAACGAGTGATCATGCCCCTCAATACTCAGCTCAATCGACCCCTTATTCGCCACAGCAACACCAGCCGCCCGCCCAAGCCCAAGCACAACCGAGTGTCCCATCCCCATCTCAACCCCCAGGAAGTTTTGCTCCAACGGAGCCAATTAATAAGGCATCCGCTGATCCCAACGCCGCAGCTTATTATGGTACCACCATTTCTCAACAACCTCAACCAGCACTAGATCAGGCCAAATCTCAGTATCCAGTTCAATCACCACCTCAGTATCCACACGCACCGTCACCTCAACAATTCACTAGTCAGCCTTCTAACCCACAAGAATCGTCATATTCATCCCCTCAACAACCCCCCTACTGGCAATCCCAACAACAAGCCTCAACACCTCAACAATCGTGGCCAACGCCCGTGCCGAACTACAATGGATACTCTCAAGAATCATTCCCATCTGCTCCACAACATGTCCCGCAAGCTAAAATAGTTGAGGAGAGTCTTATAGATCTTTGAGCCATATCCACATGAGCGAGGCGTTTTGGTGTCAATGAAATATGTCTGTGAATTTATGGAATATATCAGTCAACGGGGCTGATGTCAGGGTTGGAGTTAACAGATATCACGGGACAGTGGATCTATGGGCACTCTATTCTCGGAGGAAACCATGTACTCGATTTGATAGTGTATTGCGAAGTATCCTTGGTTTGTGATTCCTACTATTTTCTCCACATCGAAATCAACCGTCACGCTACCAAACAAAAGAAACCATCGTAGATACTTCGTGAACAGCATTTGTTCTTCGGTCATCAGAGAACTACTGGTGAAGTCTATCTACGGCTAGATTGATGGGGATCGAACTTGCAGCACTTTCTTTATGTGTGAGACTTCTGTGATCCCCTAATGGACCTAAAACTAGCGTCATATAGCATAATCACAGGGGTCGAAAAGGTCCCCATGCCATTCTTGTTTATGTTTTCATCTTCGTTGATTGTGCCTTTTACTATTTAGCTTTTTGCTATGCCATGGAAACGATGCTTGAACTGCATAGTGGCCAATTGGCGGTTTTTGTAATTGATCGTGTAGCCCTTCTCGCTCTCTTTATTTGATAACCTAATTACTGCCTGATTCCTTGAAATACATTAACTTATGTGTATGGCCGTAAAGTGAGTAGAGTAAGTTCAGTGAGACATGATTACTTACAAATATACCGGCCGAGTAACTAAACATGAGTAAGGGAAATCGGGTACAACTCTCGAGAATATAACTCAGGTACCAACTAGTACCTAGGTAGTTATAATAGTGTTCAATACCTGCCTAGAGCAAGCCTTGATGAAAAATTGTATGTTTTGAATCGAACATAAAGTATCGAACAGGCTGAGGATGAGACTTTATGAATCATGATCATGAGAAAGTTGGTGGTCGCCTAAATCATCTACTAGATATCGGTAGTTCTTTAGAAAGCCCTCCCCTTTTGCCTAGAAGGTCCAAGCTTCTTGCCATAAAGCTTATTAAGGTGGCTGGCTGACTGACGAATCTAGTGCCTCTTCTCGATAACTACCTACCTAGGTACGTAGAAAGGTCATGATCATTTGCATCTACAGAGTAGTGCTTTTTCTGGATAGAGAGACCTTCTGCAACTCGAGCAAGACTTCTTCTTTTCTACCTAAGCAGGGGTGTGGGTAAGCAGTTTTTCGATTTTAGTCGTATGAGGGGCAAAAGGAATCATTGTATTTGTACTTTTTAGATGTACCACTGGTGTACCTAGCACCTAGCTTTGTTAGAGAATTTCAGATACTGTTAGTACATGCATGCTAAAACTGTGTCAAACAGCGACGAAGCCTGCCAAATGCAGCGGCTGAAACAGAGTTAATAATCAAATTCTATATCTTATTATTACTCACCTCTCGCCTCTCCATACCAATTCGAAAGATCGGTAGCAAAATAGAAACCCATAAAATCTATAAATATAAAAACATTACTAGTATACTGCCAAGGATTGATTAGCTAAGCTTTTAACCCAAAGTGCTCTGTACCTCAAGTCGGCAGGAACGTCTTCGGTATAATCTGCCTCCCAGGTAGTCCAGGTAGTCCAGGTAGTCCAGGCCATCCAACCCACCAACCCACCACTAGCCTACGCCTACTAGCTAGTTCATTAATGACGATATGAACCCCACGATACTTTGGAAAACTTGACTTTAACTACCTCCTAGCTATCTTCCCTTCTCACTTGCAAAATCTACCACTATTTTTTCCTCTTCAAGGCTTCTCGTTCACGCCCAATTTTTCGATCGATACATAACTTATACATCACTTGCCGTTCGAAGTTGACACTACTACAGCACGAAAACATAGTATTGTTGTCATCCTATCCAAGATGTCTCGCCACAAGAATTTCAAGAACGTTGATCTGGATGAATGGGATCCTTATGAACGCGAAGATGGTTACGATTACGATTACGATGAGGGAGGCACTGGAGCTGTTGAGGCAGACACCGAAGCTCCTGAGGATGGTACGAACATCAATCATTCCATATATTTGGCGTCCTCTATGCAAACACTAGCTAATTCATATTATAAGAACTGAGCGAGGAAGACCGAGAACAAATGCGACAAGGAACGATCAAAGTTAGAGAAATTCTACCAGCCTCGTCAAGCAATATTACGGAGAAGCAAATACAGGACGCGCTGTGGCATTACTATTACGATGTAGAAAAGACTGTTGCATACTTGCTCAACATACAAACCCCCAAAGTGCCCAAAAAAGTCGGAGGAAACAAGGGTTCTGGTGAGTCAATTCTATTTAGTCTTTGTATTTTTCTTTTTCATTGCGTAGGAATATACATGTTATTTGGACCGGAGGTGGGTTCCTTGTCCCATCCTTTATTTTCCCCTTTCCCCCATGTATCACTGGCTAATAGATGATAGAGTGCTATTTCGGGGCTCCCTCTTTCCAAACATCTACCACTTCTTTATCTGTCAAAGCATTCTTCGCCGATACCCCATGGCTCGATCTACCCCCAGAAAATATTGCAATATTCACACCTCCACCACAATATCCCGGCGGCCTCTTGGGAGGTTCTTCCGAGGGAGCTCCAAAAATGTCAAAGTTACAGGCTCTAGCGGCGGCACGGAGAAAGAAGGCACAGGGCCAGCAGAGTTCGACATTGGAGGTTGAAAAGCCTATGGCCAATCTCTCTCTGAATCGAGCCGGGGGTGAAAGTGCAAAAGAAATTCACGACACTAAGCCTGCCAGCAGTAGCGAATCTTTACCTAAAGATGGCAAACATGGGGGATTTCCAGTCAGGAAACGCAAAGATTCTAATCCGCACGAAAAAATCCTTAAACCGCAATTTGCCCCCAAGGATCATCAGACAGAGATTGAGCCTGCACCTGGATCATCTCCCGTCTATCAGGCTAGCCCATCCGCTTTCGCTAGCACCATGTTCCAAACTGCAAGCGCAACCCCGAGACCTCAGCTGGAGGACATGTTTACAATGCCGTACAATTCAGAAGTTTTGACTACGCCAGCTAACCCTTTTGCAGGACCTAGTCCAGACGACGTTGTCATAGCAGCGCAGTCAAAAGGTTCGATAATTTCTGTGACATCGAAGAAGTAAAACTAATGATTAGCAGCCGGTGGTAAAGGGGGCAAAGGTTCATCTAAAGTTAAAGCTGTCGCTCATAAAAGTCAAGAATCTAGTGGTAGTGATGCACCGAAGATTGATGAGGTGGCAAGGGTGAAGAGCAAAAACCTAGATGTCCTAGCTGAATTTGAGAAATCCAAAAGTAAAAATGCCGCGAACTTTGTAGTTATAGGTATATCAATATTCATATTTTATCATTTCATATTCTAACCTTGACAGGTCATGTTGACGCTGGAAAAAGCACTTTGATGGGCCGTCTGCTTTACGATCTCAAAGTAGTCGATCAGAGAACACTAGAACGATATCGCAAAGAGGCGGAAAAAATGGGCAAGTCATCCTTCGCTCTTGCCTGGGTTCTGGATCAATCAACAGAAGAACGAAGCCGAGGTGTAACGATTGATATTGCCATGAACAAGTTCGAGACTGAGAAGACGGCATTCACCATTCTTGATGCCCCTGGTCATCGCGATTTTATCCCTAACATGATTGCTGGTGCAAGTCAAGCAGATTTTGCAGTGTTGGTAATTGACTCTAGTACCGGATCTTTTGAATCGGGATTAAGAGGCCAGACAAAAGAGCACGCATTATTAGTCCGAAGCATGGGGGTTCAGCGAATAATTGTAGCAATCAATAAGCTCGATACTGTCGGTTGGTCACAGGAAAGATTTGAAGAAATCTCACAGCAAGTTTCTGCATTCCTTACGGCAGCTGGATTTCAAGATAAGAACATTACATTCATACCGTGCTCCGGTCTTAACGGGGACAACATTGCTAGAAAAGTGACGGAAAAAGAGGCTGCATGGTACACTGGGCCAACTCTTGTGGAAGAACTTGATAATTCTGAGCCCGTGGCCAGAGCACTGAACAAACCTCTTCGTTTGACAATTGGCGATGTATTCCGCGGCAGTGGGCAAAATCCAATAAGCGTTTCAGGACGTATCGAAGCTGGATCTCTGCAAGTTGGCGACCCACTCCTGGTACAACCTAGCGGTCAAAAGTGTTACGTCAAAGGACTCGAGCTTGACAGCGAGCCGGTAGACTGGGCAGTCGCAGGCCAAATTATCACAATCCATCTCGGTGATATCGATCCAATTCATCTTAGGATTGGTGATGTTATCTGCCCTCCAAGTCAACCTATAAGTACCATACAAACATTTACAGCTAAGGTGTTGGCATTTGATTTTTTGACGCCAATGCAAGTTGACGTTCATAGAGGTAGATTATATACGGCGGGCAAAATCATTGGAATTCTGGCGGTGCTAGATAAAGGGACTGGTGAACCAGTGGGCAAGAAGAAGCCGAGAATCGTTAAGCCGTCACAAGTGGCGAGGGTGGTCGTTGAGTTGGAGACCCCTGTGCCGCTGGAAGCGCCGGCGAGAGTTATATTGAGGAATGATGGGGAAACTATTGCGGCGGGATTGTTGGAGTAGAAGGGTGGATTTTTGAGCTCTAATAGAATGATGTGATGCGATGCCACCTAGCATCGGACGATAGATGTGCTGCTGATCTGTCGGGAATACAGCGCAGCGAGAGATCATCGTTTGAAACTATATGTGCATGTATGGGAATATACCATGAAGATACTCGGACTACATAGGAATAATGGAACGAACATGTTTGGTTTTTATTCATCGGCTCAATGTTTACTTGCCTTGAATTCAAGTGGTTGGATTGATGTCTACATTGACTTATCACTCACTCAATACTCACTACTCACTCTTGGAAAGGGATATGAGCAGGAGGGTATGGATACGGGTATGGGTGAATGTTCTAACATCTTCATGTTTGGAAATTTATTATACGTCATCCTTCTTTTTTGTATCTACCTATCTATCCACCTGTATATCTTTTCATAAATCAGTTAGACTATTGTGGGGATATCATGAATGTCCGGTGTATTCAATTTCAGTTTCAATTTCAAACAGAAGACTAGAATATTCTCAAAACAATCGGGGTCTCGGTTTTATGATGTTCTGTTATAAGGTTGTATAATGGTTTGTCGGGTGTGTACGTGTATAGATGTATATCTAGGTGAACAGTAAATAGGTAGGTATTTTTTGAAACCTTGAATGGCTTTTTGTGAGTTTATATGGCGTTTGAGGCTTGAGATTGGGGGTTTGGGGCTTGGGGTTATGGATTGTAGCATAGGATAGTAGGTAGGTATACGGAATACTTTGTTTGTATTGGATGGTGTAGGGAGCGTAGAGAGGAGAGAGAGAGAGGTAGGTGCCTTTTAGTATATTGGTCTTGGCGAGGGGAAGGGAGGCGAGGCGAGGCGATTTGGGATTTGCTTACTAGTATGTCCATGGGTTAGTGTGGGTTTTGTGGAATAAATGTTCCGGTGAAGTGCCGGGTTAGGACTTGGAACTAGGTAGATTAGAGTTTTACTAGGTGAAATTATTATTCACTTGGTGCTAGGTTGCTTTGGGAGGGTTATATGTTGTTGGTGGAATGGTATAATATCGCTTTGATTTTGGATTGATTCATGAATGCTTAGGTATCTAGGTCGATAGGTAGGTAGCTAAGGACTTGTTTAGCGAATGAGGTATGATAGCTGTACGGTATGGTATTTCCAGTGTACATGTATGAGATAATCACTACGTAGGTACACACCTATAATGACAAAATCTACCAGGCTAGTCAAACTCTATCGCAAGATTCAGATTCCGACTCAGGCTCTGAGTCGGCACGAGCTCATGCTGGTCTCGTTATGGGGTTTTCATGTTTTACTTGGGGAAACTCTTTTTGTTTTTTTGGTTATGGTACTCTGTGTTTGCTTGACATGGCCACGTGGCTGCAGGAGTTTGTTGTGTTATGTTTGAGGCTTGAGGGTTGAGTCTGGATGGAATCTGGAGTTTGGAGTTTGAGGTTTGGAATTGGAGGTTTGGATTGGTACGAGGTATAGTAAGTAGGTAGATGGGTAGATGGGTAGATGGGTAGATACTTGGGGAGTAATTGTATAGAACTAACGTGTCTTATATTCATTATATATATCAGAGATGACTGATATATATACTATAAGTCAGATATAAAGTAGATAGCAGAGATATTAATATAATAAAAGTCACTACCTAAGTTTACAAAGCCAAAGTCCTCTCCTCAAGTATATATATACATCTGATATCATATCATCTACATATTCATCCTATATCGAAAAGTATATTCACAAATAATATATATATATATATATATACACACCTAGGTATATACATATATAACCTCGATGAATGGATCATGGTCCATTCAACGATCCCTCGTATTAAACATGGACACAATCTACCATAGCTGATACACTTCAAACCCTTGTCAAGCCTTCTTTCCCCAGTCTAATCTAATTCAAAGATTCCCTTCCACCATATTCTAATTGTTGATCTGTTCAAAAGAGGTTGTAATTGTGTCCTTTTCCATAAGCTTCTTCCACTATTCTAGATAGTGAGTCGGATCAATTATATTCCGACCCTATCACCTAAACGAACCAATCATTGACTCTCAAAGGTCAAATGGGACAGATTTCCATTAGGTCAGGAAAGCTTTCATAAAGTCAACTCTTTCCCCTCCTCCCTTGAACATTTCCTTTCTACTTTCTACATTCAAGAATAGATTTCTTTTTCTAAACAACATCTTAAAATTCCCAGAACCATCTTGATAAATTTATCATCATGGCCCGTGGAAACAGATCTTCCCTCTTTGTAGGGTTGTCTGCAATTTTCTATCTTGTCCTTTTATTCTCTCCCCTCGCTTTCGTTCAAACCGCAAATGCACAGTCCGATCAGGACCCTGTACAAGAATCATATGGCACAGGTAAGCTTTTCTGCTTTTCCCTCAACAATAGATGTTTTGCTGACAACTTCTCCATTTAGTTATTGGTATTGATTTGGGAACTACATACTCCTGCGTCGGTGTGATGCAAAAGGGAAAGGTTGAGATTTTGGTAAACGATCAAGGACACAGAATTACACCATCTTACGTCGCCTTCACCGATGAAGAGAGATTAGTTGGAGACGCAGCCAAGAACCAGGCTGCCGCCAACCCAAAGAACACTGTCTTCGATATCAAGTGAGTTTTCGATTGCTTCCAAATTCACTAGTTTCACAACTGACAGGTGTCCTTTTTAGGCGTATGATCGGTCGCAAGTACAATGATAAGGACGTTCAAGGTGACTTGAAGCACTTCCCATTCGATGTTGTCCAAAAGGATGGCAAGCCTTCCGTACAAGTTGAATACCAAGGATCCAAGAAGACCTTCACTCCTGAGGAGGTTTCCGCCATGATTCTTGGAAAGATGAAGGAAGTCGCCGAATCATACCTCGGAAAGACTGTTACCCACGCAGTTGTTACTGTTCCAGCCTACTTCAATGACAACCAAAGACAGGCTACCAAGGATGCTGGTATCATCGCTGGTTTGAATGTCCTCCGTATTGTCAACGAACCTACTGCCGCAGCTATTGCCTACGGTTTGGACAAGACTGAGGGTGAACGTCAAATCATTGTCTACGATCTTGGTGGAGGAACCTTCGATGTTTCTCTTCTCTCCATTGACCGTGGTGTCTTCGAGGTTCTTTCTACTGCCGGTGACACTCACTTGGGAGGAGAAGATTTCGATCAAAGAGTTATCAACTACTTCGCCAAGAAGTACAACAAGGAGCACAACGTTGATATCACCAAGGATCTCAAGACCATGGGTAAACTCAAGCGTGAGGCTGAGAAGGCTAAGCGTACTTTGTCTTCCCAAAAGACTACCCGTATTGAAATCGAAGCCTTCCACAGTGGCAACGACTTCTCTGAGACTCTCACCAGAGCCAAGTTTGAGGAGCTCAACATGGATCTTTTTAAGAAGACCCTCAAGCCTGTTGAACAAGTTCTCAAGGACGCTAAGGTCAAGAAGGCTGAGGTTGATGACATCGTTTTGGTCGGTGGTTCTACCCGTATTCCAAAGGTTCAAGAACTCATTGAGGAGTACTTCGGTGGTAAGAAGGCTAGCAAGGGTATCAACCCTGATGAGGCTGTCGCTTTCGGTGCCGCTGTTCAAGGTGGTGTCTTGTCTGGAGAGGAAGGTACTGAAGACATTGTTCTTATGGATGTCAACCCATTGACCCTCGGTATCGAGACCACTGGAGGTGTTATGACCAAGTTGATCCCAAGAAACACTGTCATCCCAACCCGCAAATCCCAAATTTTCTCTACCGCCGCCGACAACCAACCAGTTGTCTTGATTCAAGTCTACGAGGGAGAACGTACTATGACCAAGGTATGTAGATCACGCTTTACTCAATTCATCCCTTTTACTAACTCATCTACAGGACAACAACAACCTTGGTAAATTTGAGTTGACCGGTATCCCACCAGCTCCACGTGGTGTCCCACAAATTGAGGTCTCTTTCGAGCTTGACGCCAACGGAATCTTGAAGGTTACCGCTGGTGACAAGGGTACTGGAAAGAGCGAGTCTATCACCATCACCAACGACAAGGGACGTCTTACTCAAGAAGAGATTGACCGTATGGTTCAAGAAGCTGAGAAGTACGCCGATGAGGACAAGGCTACCAAGGAGCGCATCGAGGCCCGTAACGGTCTCGAGAACTACGCTTTCAGCTTGAAGAACCAAGTCAACGATGAAGAGGGTCTTGGTGGCAAGATTGATGAAGATGACAAGGAGACCGTAAGTTATTGATTCTTTCCAACCTTTAACCTATACTAATTATTTCAATAGATTTTGGATGCTGTCAAGGAGACCACCGAATGGCTCGAGGAGAACGCCGCCACTGCCAACGCCGAAGATTTCGAGGAGCAGAAGGAGAAGCTCTCAAACATCGCATACCCAATCACCAGCAAACTGTACAGCGGAGCTGGAGGACCAGGAGCTGATGATGAGCCAGAGGGACACGATGAGTTGTAGTTAGATTAGATGGTCACATTTATGAACCGAATTGATATACTGCACTTTTGATTTTAGGTTGTTATAGGGGCGGATCAAAGCATTACATTGTAATTCGTTGGGGGCGTCAAACAAAAGAATTTAAAGTCCAATTGATAAATTATGTGTTATGCTTTTCTTGGTTTGATGTAATGTGATGGATGCCAGTAATTGTGCTTTGCTTGAATATAGATTGCATGAAGTTGACTTGATCTCGAGTGTATCACTAACTGTAACACACACGCATACATACCCATATAGGAATACATATATATATATATCCATGGATGCATGCATCGGCAAGCTAATCACGACGACATTGAAAGAAATTCATGGATATATCACCTACTCCACCAACTCAATCCGCTTGATCCACAGCCCCAATAAAAGTAAAGTTAGTGGGTACATACATCATGAGTATAATAATAAAACAAACATCAAAACGCTCAAACGCTAAATATTTCCCCAAAGCATTGAACGATAGATCTGAGGGGTTTGGGGTACAGTGTAGGTGTTTATAGGTGTGTGTTGAGGCCACAGGTGGGTTAGGATATTGGGGGGAAGGGGGTTTGAAGAGAGGATTGATGGTTGGCGGTGGTTAGTGGGTGGGAACCTTGGAATGGAGGGATTGGGGGGAATGGTGGAATGAGGAAGGAGACACGGTAGAGTGGCGTGGATGGTAGAGAGGAGGAAGAATGTATATAGTGTTGCTATAGAAATAGGTTAAGATTGTACTCGAGGACTGTATTATCTTTGTATTTTAAATGCTCTATATTATCTATATTATTCTCTCAGGGCAGGGGACCTTTCTTGTTCAGCTGGTTAAGTTGATAGGAAAGGTATTTCATTAATATCAACATCAACATTCAACGACTCTGGCAAGCCTCCTAAGATATTCCTAAAAGGAAGTTCTTCGCAATGAACCTCCCCAATGGACTTAGCCATCTCCTCGCCAAGTTCCATGTTCCTTGAGGAATCATGAACAAATCCTGTCGCTGTCTCTGTCTTTCCCTCATTGTCCGGAAACAAGGCTGTCCGAAACTTAACATTAGCCAATTCCGCCGGCTCCAAGACTCCACCATGTAAATGAGCCCCTGTCCCTTCTTTTCTCCTCTCCGCAACCTTTTCCGCAACCTTCAGTACTGCCGAAGCTTGCCAAAATCCTTCTTTTTTCTTCACCATACGAAGGAGGTCAATTGCTTGTTGATAGAGATGAGTGTATGGTGCAGACATGGCTATGAAATACAATGGTGCAATAACACCTCCATCTGCTGTGAGAAACCCATCATTGTAATCCGAGGTTGCGTGTGTGAGAACAGTGCGGGATATATCGATAATAGCTTGAAAGCGTTCATTTTCAGATGCCGGTAATAAATCCGTTTCTACTCTAGAATTTGCCCGGAGATCAACGACTAGAGATAGGGATTGGTAATGTAGCTGAAGGAGAAGACTTCGATGAATTTCACTGTTACCCCATTTTGCAGCTTCGGCTTTAACCAAACCATCAAAGGCACGTTTCCAATTTAGCATACCAATGTTGAATGAGTGAAGGAGCCTCGTCCGATGAGGAAACATGGCTTCGAAATTAGAAGCTCGTTCGCGACGGGAGGTTCTTGGGGAAACAGCTGTGAGAACATAGAAGACGCGAAGCTCATAATATTGCTGCGCAATACTGGCAGCATGCAGGCTTGGAAAGCAATCTCCACATTCTGGCTCGTGGGCATTGCTACCGGGGACCAAGACTGGTTTGCGGGAATCCCAAAATGAGGTTGCTTGAACATCAAACCGAGTGATTATTTCCAGGATGTTTTCTTGTGCCTGTTTCACTGCTGGACGAACATCTTGAAGTGCCCATACATTGTACACCTTAAGTCCATTTTCCAAATGTTCAAGTGCTCTTTCGTGATTACCTTGGGCATTTTCCAAACAAACAAAAATTATGCAACAAGCTAATGTCACTTGGGTTTTATTATCAGATTCAAGAGAACGGATGTGCCGAATTGATTTATTATATTGCTGTAACAATACTCGCAGGGTGGCAGCGGAGGGTTTAGTCAAATGTTCGTGCAATGCCGAAATAGCAATCACCGCGTGCAGGACCGCAGGATAGGCCTCACTGAGTTGCAATATCATTCGACTCCAGAAATCAGAATCTTTATTCACACCCATCAAACCAAAGATTGTTCTATGACGAAACTGATCGAAGTATCGATGTTCTTTACTACTGCGGGTAGAACCAAGTCCTGGAAGGATGGTAACGCGATTCTGTGCGCGGTCTTCTGAGAGCACAATGGCTTCATTTTGTGGATTATGATACTCGCAGATACGACCAGTAGTGCTGCATTTGTTGCATTTTGGCTTGCCTTCGTCACATTTTATATGTCGAATCCTGAAGTCTTGAGTTAGCAAATGCCTCACAAAATTTGTGCTCGCAGATTTGCAATTGCAAAGAATTGAAAACAGATCAGAGGTACACATAGTGCATTTGGTAGTCGCCATGATGCGGTTCTTGAGGCCGCTCAGTAACACGGACCAATGTTGCTCATCATGATAGTTGAAGTAAGAAGATATGCAATGGGGGTGAATGTGAGATACATACTTGCAAGTGAGGCATGCTCCTCTAGATTTCTTGAATTTGGATCTTGACCTTTTCTCTTTTTGAGGAAGAGGTTCAGGCAATATTTGATCAGTCATAACGCATCTTATTATCAAGAGAAGATGCACCAAGAATGGGCATCATTGAATATATATATCTATATATACATCCTAGAAGTATGAAAAGACAAAAGGAGGTTGTTTATATGAAGGATCAGATCATAACTGCGCAGCCACAAAGAAAAAAGCAAGGGAAGGGAGATTCTAGCGCGAGTGTCTCCCTCTCAATTACATCCAATCAAAAAGTTCAGCATCTCGTTGCATAGTAAAGTGAACGATCAATATTCAGATATGCAACATAAGCTTTCATCTTATGTTATCACGTGAATATAATGTTCTAATGAGTGCAATTGGCTGGAAAGTGTCTAATGTATTATACCTGGCTAGCTATAGGAGATGTGCATTCAAACACCACAATGTCATTTGCTTCATACAATTTACGTATTATTCTAGTACTGTTCTTGAGATGGTTCTATTTGGAAACAAAAGGCCAGTGTTCAAACAATCTCAAAACCAAAGCTTGCATAAATATAATTGTATGATAATCAGTGACCAAGAATTACAATGCCAAGTCAGCCAGTGAAGTTGGGAGATACCAAGATATCACTACTTACACTCATACTACTTACTACAGGATCGAAAAACATGAGCTTGGATTAACCTCTCTGCATCTTCCCAACACGTCGCTTAAGCTCTCCCTCCTTTTCCCAAACCACAATTCCTCCCTCCAAAACTCCAACAAAAAATCACATAAAATCATCTCTTGTCCCCAAACCATTCCTCTTTTCTCCCAAGCACCTTCTTCTCTCCAGCTTCTCCAAAAGCAAAGAAACAGTCATAATTTCACCACCAGCAGTACTACATTATTGTGGCGAGGGCGCACGTGCTGGTGGTCTATGCCACAAAAACTCCGTGTATCGCATCCGGAAAAAGCATTCTTCCGCAGGCGAAAATTTTCCCCTTTTCTTTCCCCTCCAAAAAAAGAGGGGAATATAATTATCTGCTCTGAACAGATAATATAGATGATGGACTAGCGGCGAATCGAACGCCGGACCTCTCCCATGCTAAGGGAACATTATACCACTAAACCACAAGCCCGTTTTAGATGTTTGTGATAGAGATAAAAAAGTATATATTGAAGCTGCAAAATGGAGACGATGGGCACTCCACTCATGGGGCCACTAGCAGTGGAAAAAGGCAGAAGAGAGGGGGGAAGCAGAAAAGAAGAACGGGAGGGGAGGAGAGGGTGGAACTGGGAGGGGGACGAGCGGGACGAGTGGGGATGTCATTGTGGATGCTGGTTAATGTGAGATTGGACTCGAGCTCGGGCGGTAGGAAAGTTAAGTAGAAGGCTTATTACGTAGAGGTCTTGAAAGTAAAACAATCAGAAGAAAGTATGTTATACCGTACTCTGATAAGTAGGGAGCTATGAAATCATCGATTAACGAGTACTGTATATGTACTGTATATGTATTCAATTTTAAAGCCTGGATATCGAAGAGATTATTTCTAGCATCGCCCTGTTGCTCCGTCTTTAATATAAACAAATCTCTCCATGCCAGCATAGCTTCTTTTCTATGTGAAAATTGTTCTCTCAAGTAAAAAAGATGCGCCAAATTTATTGGTAGAATTGGAATAAGGGAAGAGGACGAGGAGGTGAGCTGTTAGAAATACATCAACTACAAGAGAATTGCAGCTTTATTCTGAATATTAACCATTAATTGGTTTCATCTGAAATTTAGAACTTCACCATGGAAACTGATGAGTGAGTGGACAATTACATAAAGAAGAATGGAGTGAGTGATACTATGTCCTACTTCTGCATCGAGGTCACTCCTTGATATACTTGAGTAGTTTTCAGATTTTTGAATTGATTTTTTTTTTTCTTCATTCAATTTTCTATCTATCTACTGTGATAACTTTGTCAATTCCGCATCCATCTTTTACTCTCGTCTCATGATATTCAAGTATTTGAACCCCAAGCAATCGACACACTCGCTAATATCCCTTTACTTATCGCATTGGACTTCCTTTCCCCGGCGTCCAACCACCTCCACCCCCACCAAAGCTTGACAATCCACTCCCATTGGCACTCCCACTGCCTCCCGAGCCAAACGTTAAAGCTCCCAATTGTTTGCGAACCGGAGTACTAGGTCCCTTCAAACTCGAACCCCCGTCTTCACTACTCCCGGGCGGTGTATTAGTTCTACTGATGTCTTTTCCCTCCCTTTCCCTTTCCCTTTCCCTTTCTTTCCTGGCATTAAATCCCGGTGGCCTAAAGCTGCTAGCCTGTCCCACCCTATAAACCTCCATCAACAAATCCTCCACCGGTGCCCCTCCATTTTCCTCAGCAGCAACCCATTCTTCCCACTTCTTCCATAATCTCAGCGCCGTTCTCGCATCTTCAATACTATCATGTGTCTCAACTTGAATATCTTCTCTGAACAGATACCATGCCAAAAACGCTAATCCCAACTTTCTCTGTTTAGCTGGTATAAAGAAAAGGTCCGCCGTATCGATCACATGAGTCTTTGGGATTTGTATATTAATAACTCTGAAGTCCGTTTTCAGTCCGTGACCCACGAATTTACATCCAAGGTTTAACAGGATCCAGAGTTTTTTGTAGGCGGTTTTAAGAGATACAAGATTATGTCTCGATTGACGTGGATCGAGATCACCAGGGCTGATGCCTGAATAAGATGTCAAATAATCGACAATGGTATCCTTGCAATTGATATAGTCATCGATGAATGGAAATCCTTGATCAACACCAGAGCCTCTAACAACAGATACCCGGGCTAGAGCATGTGCAATTGGGCGAATGGTTTGTCGTTCGCCCTCGGAGTTTACTTCAATTTCGGGTTGACGAATAGAGACGAATTCGGTGTCGAGGGCTATGATGGTTCCTTCGGTCGGCTTTTCACCATCAGGAGAGAGAGGCCTGTGTGTTTTATCGATGATACGCTTACTATAGTTTATGGTTAGCAAAGTAATATTTTCTGAAAGGAAGGAAGGAAGAACTTTTCGTCGGCGTATAATAGAGAAGTGTCTAAATTTTGTTTCCATGCGTTGTCAACCCGGTTGTTTTGATCTTTAATTTGATATGTGATAACGGATGGGAGTTTCCAACTAGAGTTAAAAGACAGGGCATCTTCTTTTGGCATTGGAGCAACTAGGAAATCATTAAAGATAAACCATTGACTTTCCGCTGGTGCCGTTGGCGCAGAATGAGAAACTACCATGTGTTAGTGCATGTCAAAGTGATAAGATGATATGATTCACCATTTATCAAAGATACCAAATGTGGTTTTCCGTGTTGCCCAATATCAATATTTGCAGCAAAACCTATTAAAGAATAAACAGTAATATTGTGAGCACCACGCTGGAGATGAAGTCTCAAATCTTCGCCTTGATAACAGAATACTTGACCTTGGCTAATAATAATGCCTATCTCTTCAGGTAAACAGCCAGGCGTGTTCCAAAAATGGTTTGATTCAGGAGTAGAAGCACATGCATTGAGCATGAGAATTGGTGGTGAAGTATGGATGGTCTTTTTGGTTTGTAATGATTGGTATTTCTTACAATTCATACACCATCCTCGATTTGTTGTTTCGCGTTCAATGCTCGCTTTTAAAATTTCGCAGAATGATCTCTTCGGCATCGGAGCCTTGCTATTTCGATTATATAATTTCTAATATAATTAGTACGATTCAGATAATGAGATAAATCACTTACAAGTGGTGTTTGTGGGTATGTCAGGTCAATAGAAGAGGTTGCACCTGACCGTGTGTGCTCGCTCTTACAAAAGACACACTTTATATTCATTGTAGCGGGAGTAGAAAATACCTATATCATTAGCAAAATATTCATATTCCACATCAATTAAGGTACTAACACGCTCAAGAAGATTTGAACCAGGAGGGATGCTTTTGTATTCATTCGGGATTCTATCGAGGAAAAATCGATTCATTGTTTGGAGCATAGTTGTGAGTGAAACACCCCCATGTGAATTCTCCTCTAGCAAACCTAAGTTCTTGGCTAATAATACAAATCAACACTGTAGAAAGCATTATCGGAGGGTTTACTTACCTTCCGGATAATGGCCGAAAGTCTTCAACAGATTCGTCGCTTGACATACGGTCCCTGCTGCCTTTTCAAGCATATCAAACAAGAATCCCATCTCGCATAATAAACACACATCATTAACACAACTTGTCGCAGTGTGTTGTAATGCCAAATTTCTGATGAGGGTTGTAAATCTCATCAGTTGCAACAGTGCATTCGCGTATGAATTCGATATATGCGTTTCAAGCCCCGAATAAGGAGTCTTATTATAAAATCTACCTAATGTTAGCGGGATCATCAAAAAAGGAGGACTGAAGCTTACCCAAAATCAAAATCATCAACTCCAAATTTGCTATACTTAATCTCAACATTCATATACAGAGCAATAGTACCTGCTTGCAAAGTAGGGAGTTCTTTATTCCCTATAGTTTCAGAGATATCGTTTATACCACGTTCAGGCGTTGCATCATTTACGGCTTCTCTAGCCTTCTCGCTCAGAAATTTTGGAGCTTGTATACTCGCTGGCGCCTTATCAGTTGTTCTCGTATTCTCTACCTGGTTCCTTCTAATGTCTCTCCTCTCGTTGCGACCACATATATACCCGTCGAAAACTTTTGGGGACGAAATAAAACTTGACTCGACTTTTACAGGAGGAGCACCGACTTCGAAAATCATATGACTTGGCCAAGCAGACAAAAGATTTTCGCGATAATATGGCATACCAATTGTACTCAGGGGACTATTTGGAGTTATATTAGCAAGACTATAAACAGGTTGCTTTTCATACTCACGTCTCATCCGCCCAGTCTGTACGAATAGGCTTCTCGTCCGAATCCGCAAATTCAACAGGATTATTGTAATCGGCAGCAAATCGAATTTTACCTGGAGAGCCCCATATATGTACGCTGTTTTCCATATCTGACAACGCGATAGCTTCCCCTGAACAAGCGATCTCCAGAGACCTCAACAAGCTTAAAACATTTGCTTGCCTCACATTGCTCGAATTCGGGTTGATCAAGTCAACAATGTGAATTTGGCCCTGTTGCGAAACGATATAGCTAGTAGTCAGCATTCGCGGGTGCATTCTGACAAATGCTGCCCCTGGAGGGAAGGGAATAGGAGCTAAGGTGGTCAACGTCCTAATATCAAGAACCATGACAAAAGTGTCAAGCCTATATGATCCTTGATGTGGTAATGAATAGCCACAAGTGACTATATAGTCACTTTGCGCATCCATATCGTTGATGAGAGCTGTATGAGCTTGCCAAACCTTGACCACATTGAAGTTGATACAATCAAGTATGTGGACCGATCCAGACGGTGTAGCCGCACAAATGTAGCGACTCCTCTTCATAATCTTAAAGTGATCGCTAGAGGGTACCTAAAGGTTTAGAAAGTATTCCAAAAAATTGCGGAGTACTGTACCTGTTTCGTAATAATCCCTTTATCCACATCAATAACGAACATCTGATCCTGAAGCCCGGCAACTAGTATTTCTGACGTCCCCCTCGAAGTATAACTCATACATCGTAAATCTTTCATGTCTTCATGACTATATTCGCAAAACAATCAGCCCTATCCTTCGCAGCTTCCGGGAAATGTTGTACGTGATATGCCATATGTATAAACCCCTCCTTGATGCCATATGGACACTTCTGCCGCCTACTGAAATAACACCCTTATCATGAAAGAGAAATTGACGAATTGGGTCTTGGCCAGCCTTATAGGATGTATATCGATGTCCATCGAGACCATAAAAACTCTTGACGCGTCCCAGTTCGTCCCCCGTCCAAAACAATTCTTGAGAGGTATCGAACGCCCTCACAGGAGCTTGGAAATGATCCGAAAGCACACCCGAGGGCGGCAGCTGGATCCTACAAACCTGAAAGGTGTTAGTAACACAGATAAGAGTGTCAAAAGGGGAGGCCATCGCAGCCAATTCGTTTGCGTCGAATAACGCTGCTATTGACGACGACAAGGCTGAGAAACAGAACGAAAGCTTATGGAGAGATCAAGTATGATTTGGAAAGGATTGAATGACAATAAAGGAAAGTATAACTCACTTCCTCCCAATCACCATCCATGTTTGGATCCAATTGCTGTTACCACTCCATGGTTTTGTATATAAAATGTATGATAGAGATCCAAGATGAGATGGTAAAGGATGTTGATAATATGATGGGGTTGTTGGCATGGATTCCTTTGATTATTCTGCCATGCCACATTCATCCTGATTAGTTTAGTGATGCTTATGGGGTATTTTACCGCCAAAGAGGCAAAGAGGAGCTGATTTTAAAAGCTGAGGCTTTCAATTAATCCCCCGGGAATCGAATTGCGAATTGCCGCAAACATATGAAGCACAAAGCAGTCAGTCGTTTGCCTTGATTACTACTACTACTACTACTACTACTACTACTACTACTACTACTACTACTACTACTACTACTACTACTACTACTACTACTACTACTACTACTACTACTACTACTACTACTCCTACTCCTACTCCTACTCCTACTATACTACTACCAACTACTCCCCTCCCATGTTGGAACATTGACATTGGCCGCGTCTCAGCCTTTGGGTCTAATAACAAGTAAATCTGACAAATGTAAGTTCGTATCTGGAATTCTATAATTCATCTTGAAATAGATGAACGCTGGAAGAAGTTACCCATCAATTGATTCATTTCATTATTTTAATCATTTCGTTGCTTCTTGTGAAAGCCAAGTTGTTGACATTGCCCCTCCATCAATACACTCATTCTACTTCTACATCTATTCCCAATGAATTCCTATGACGGCGCATTTCTGGTATTAATATCAGCATGCGCTCTTTTTACATGGCGACAATATCGTATGAAGGAAGAATCTGCAGAAGATAAGAAAAATACCGATGTTGCTACCCCTCTAGTAAAAGCAGAAGCCAGCCGCTTCACCAAACTATTCCTTACTGTTTACTGTCTTGTAATGGCATCAGATTGGCTTCAAGGTAATTGGTATATTTCCGAATGGCCTGGCATTGCTAACATCAACACAGGTCCATACGTCTATAGTTTGTACAAAGACCAATTCGGACTTGACGAGAAAATCGTAGCCTTACTATTCACAACTGGCTTTCTATCCGGTGGTATATCTGGATACTTTGTAGGTTCATTCGCCGATAAATATGGACGTAAATCAGCATGTCTCGTCTTCTGCCTTACCTATTCGCTTTCTTGTTTCTCGACTCTTTTTCCTAGCGCTGCAATACTGTTTATTGGACGAATTTTTGGAGGCTTGAGTACGAGCCTGATGTTTAGCGCTTTTGAAAGTTGGATGGTTACGGAATATCACAAGAGAAATATACAAAAATCTGGGATGAGTTTGAATAGTTTGTTTGGAGTTATGTCTACTTTGAACAGTGTTATGGCCATTTTATCCGGTGTATTTAGTGAGTGGTTGGTTCAGGTTACAGATGACCGGAGAGTGCCATTTATGGCATCTGCTAGTCTGTTAGGAATTTCTGCATATATTATTTCCCTGTATTGGGTAAGCTCTTCGTGGCCCTGGGGATATTCTCACATTCACAGCTAACCATAAACCAATAGACTGAAAACTATGGCGATAGCGCAACTGTATCTCAAAAATCCCCCTCTAACCCTTCCCGAACCTCTTCCCCCCACCCAGCACCAACTCCCCTTCCCGTACCTCCAAGGAACCGATTCCTACCACCTCAGTGCTCACTCTAATCTTCACCAACCCTCGTATCTTCACCCTCGGCCTCGCCTCCTGTTTCTTCGAGGGTAGCATGTACCTCTTTGTCTTCTTTTGGACGCCCTTCCTAAAAGCCACCCAACCATCTCCATCCTCACCCCCACTACCCCTTGGCATGATATTCGCAAGTTTCATGTCTTCCGTCATGCTCGGCTCTCTAATCTTCACCCATATCTCATCTACTTTCTCATCACTCACCCAAACTCGCCTTCTAACTATCGTCTTCGCTATATCTTCCATCTCCCTACTCTTTCCTCTCCTTACTAATAATCAACATTACACTTTCTACGCTTTCTGTGTCTTTGAGGCGATGGTTGGCATGTATTTCCCAAGTGTGGGTTCTTTAAAGGGGAAATGGGTTGAAGATGGAGTTAGAGCAAGAGTGTATGGAATCTTGAGGGTTCCATTGAATATTTTTGTGGTGGTTAGTTTGGCCTTGGTGAGGGAAGGGGAGGACTATAGGAGAGGGGTATTTTTGGTTTGTGGTGGGCTATTGGTTGCAGTTAGTGGGGTTTTTCATCGGTTTGTTAGGGAGAACTAGAACTAGATGGAGTGTATGGCACGGGATATATGTTTGGCTACCTAGGTATGTTTGGGTAGGAGAGGGATTTTGGATATCAAATGCTTGCTCGGCAGAGGCTACATTTTCTTGCATATTATGGAGTTTGGTTATTATCTAGGTAGGGAAAGGGAATATGGAGTTTAATGAAATTATGTTTCGGTTGAAAAAGGGGATAATGTGATTTTCATTATGCTTCTATTGTTTGCTGCTCATAACTCAACTCTAGAAAAGATTCACAATGTCATCGGTACTGGGACAATGGAATTAGAGTCTCCGCCAAACGAATTAGTCTTCAAAGGGTTTCTCTTCTTTCCTCTCCTCGTTTTATTACAAAACACTCTTCTTACTTGCAATCATTGTTTTCTTTCAAATTCATAGTATTTACAGCATGACAAGCACCGCTAGCAGTGGCGACGTTTTGAGGAATACTCAACGTACGCACGCTTGGCGTTACATAAGTACCTCAATATATCTTTGAAATGTGCTATCCCCCCTCCAGATTCTCTCGTCACTCTCCCCTCCTTCTCGCTTAAATATCGTCTTCGATAGCTCGGAAACAGTAAGCCTTCTATAGTAGGTGGCTGCGCTTGCTGTACTCACTTGTGTTGTCGCTGCTGTAGCTCCTTTTCTTTTTCTTCGTCTTTCTCTTCTGTGGTGGAAACTGGGGGAATGATAATGCTGCTTACGCTTTGGACTTGGTTTATGATTTGTGTGGCAAGGTAGGAGGGGGGAGGGGGTGGAGTTTGAGGGAGAAGGGGTGAGAGGGGGGGGGGGGGGGGGGTGTCAGGGAAGATGTAATCAGTTCCCACAACACCTGGCAAGTTTCCGGGTCCGAATTCGGCACCAGACTTGTTAGCTTCAATCCATTGCAACTTCCCAGAAGCAGCAGTGGTAACCACAACGGATTTTGGAAATGCGACTGCTAAAAATAAAGCAGTTGAAGTTGCAACAGGGGTAATAGAGGATTTGGAACTACTGTAAGCGGCAATTGGAGTAGTTGGAGAGCTAGCAACTGCCGAGCTAGTAGCGGATGTAGGTGGGAGGGGTGAGAGGTGATATTGGAAAGGGGGGAGGATGATACCGAGGGGGGCGAGGAGGAGAAGTTGGGGAAAGGAATCTACTACGTTGAATTATTGCATTGGTCGAATATCTTGATGTAGGGAAGTAAGAGCTCCAGGTGAGATGTCTAATTCCATTTGTAAGAATTAAATATAAATGATTGGCAGCGTTTTCTGACATCTCGTTTCGGATCTACAGTAATCAATCAATAGGATCCTTCAAGTACCACCCCGCTCTAACTTATATTTCTATTCTATTCGACATTTCGCTCGTGGAAGTTGGTGGTATGATATGAGACAACAAAAACCCAACTATTGAATCTGAATCTTGAAGACTGCGTGTCCAATTGCAATACATGGTAAGGAGTACCATCCGAATGAACTGTATAGATGGAGATGTTAATAAATTCTGACTCTGAACATCAACCACCGAAAAATTCATCTCTTCCATCAATCTTAGATATCACAACTCTCCAATATGATTGATATCATGTAAGAAGACTTCAACTTGAAATCCCCCGGCAAGACAGATACTCCGTATACAGAGATTCCACAGCCACCGAGCAATGAAAAGTCAACCACTTCTCTTATATATTCCACATATCCAGCCCAGCACAAACTAATCCAAATATAACCGATGTCCCTGACAGAATCCCCCTACTTTCCCAACTTCCCCCACTCCCCCAACCAGCTAAAGCAAATAATGCAAATCAAAACACAAATCCCCAATCTCCAACCATCCTCAAATACCAAAAATGAAACATCTTCCACCTTCCATCCATCGTCCACACCATCACCAAACCCACCACAACACCACAACCCCAAAATCTCTATCATCCCTCCCCTCGAATTCGACTCCCTCCCAACATCCACATCCACCCCACAAACCAACCCAAGTATCTCCTTCCCTCCCTCCCTCCCTCCCTCCCTCCCAACCAACCAATCAACCAATCACCCAATCCATACACAACTTTCCGCACAACCAAAACGAACCCTTTATCAACACCTTTCATCCATGCCAACCTCCACCCCTCCCCAGCACTTCCCCAACTCACAAAGGCACTACATATCCCTCCTCCCAATCACAACCAAAGACCCCCCGCACCACTAGTCCAACATCCAGCATCCACAAACCAAAACCCCCTCCAAACCAACCACCACAACCACCCCAACTACACCCAAAAAACGGCTAGCAGGATCTCGATTGCAGGATTCGTATGATTTTCTTGTAGTTTACATGTTGTTATACCATTGGATATATACTATCGAATCTCAAGTCTCGAATCTCTCACTTGTATACTCATGAATTCGAAAGCTAGTATCAGAATAGGGAGAAAAGCGAGGAAGGGAAGGGAAAGGAAGGGAAGGGAAGGGTTTGGGATTTTTAGACCTTGGATTTTACATTTTACATCGTAGAGACCTTTGAAGGGATAAGGGCGAGGGTGAGAACTTCCATTCTTTAGGGGGGAAGCTGAGATTCTGAGATTCTGAGATTCTGAGATTCTGTATGATACTATCCAACACCACACCCCCAACCCCCAACCCAACCCAAACCATCAACAGCACACCCCAAACACCAAGCATATAATATTATACAATCCAACCCAAAGCCCCCCCACATATATCTCTACACAGCTATCTAACCATATACCATACAATCCGAAAGCTTGGGTTCTTTTTGGTGTGTATGTATGTATGTATGTATGTATGTATGGATTTTGAAGGAGAAGGAGAAGGAGAAGGGGAGTAGGGGAGTAGGATATTTTCTATCTGGGTTCCTTTTCTTTCGTTAATATGTATTTGGATCTAGATAGTACTGCAGAAGGGGGGGGGGGGGAGGGACAATGGATGGATGGATGTATATATTGGGAATATTCGATGTTGGTGTTTGTTTGAGGGAGGGAGAGGTGATAGGGGGTTTGGTGGGTGGTGGGAATAGAGGGTTTGATGGGTTTGGTGGGTGGGTGGGAATAGAGGGTTTGAATGAAGGGTATGTAGGTGGGTAGTTGACTGACAAAAAATCTACCAAAAGCCTATAATTATCAAATGACATCTCCAAGAGGGCCATGCTGTTTCTTTGAGGGGAAAGAGGTGTTCAACGCTAGATTCTCTTGCTACCTATAGCTACTTACTAGCTATAGGAGGACGTCATGTATGCAGAGGTTCAACCTTCATACCAGAGGGGATGCGAATGAACGACATGCAATTACAGTCATAAGCCGAAACTCCACCAAACACTCGCAATGGCATTGATGAAATTTTAATTTTCCAACAAGAACTAACATGACCATCCATCGCCGATAAATTTTCCAAGAAAATCACGCTTTCCTTCTCGGATGACTTTGCCGGCTGCAAGATCGCTGATAACCCATCCGCCCCCCCTGACCATGACGTCAAAAACGCCGGCGCCCGTTGTAAGGGCGTGGAAATGGAAATGATATACACGAGCAACCCACCCCGAAACTCACCACACCCATCGGACGCAGATGTGCCGACGTGGCCGGGCGGCAGTTCGGGTTCCCCACTCAAAACCCCGCTTCCGCATATATGCTGTGGCTGCGCGCGAGGATTCTTCGTTCCTCGTTCGCTCTCCCCCAATCATTTGGGTGGCATCGATATTGCATCAGCCTGTTTCATAGTAGAGATTATATCGCCGGCCGGTGGATGGGTTGCCCCAATTTGCCATCCCTTGGTGCAGTTCTCCAGCCTCCCTAGAAATGCGCGCCGGCACTTGCGGGCGTTGCGGTGGGGATCGCGAATGGATCGTGGCTGATGGGAATAGAGTGTGGATTGTGGAATGTGGGTGAGTGGCGGTAGGGTGAGTAGAATGTTGTGGGGATGTACCTGTACGGAGATTGAAAGTAAAGGTATTGCTACGGCGGATGTAAAGAATCAGAGAGCACCCAGCTTTGACAGCCCGTGCGTATTTTCTTGGATTAAGGGGATATCGCGAAAGGCAAATGGAAATCTTGCCATGTGCGCTCCCGCGTGCAAAAGATCTCGACTCCCAAACACCGGATGTAAGGTTTAGATGTGGGAGATGCACTTACTCAATGTGGAAGATGCGATGCAAGTAAGATCGGCTACTCCCAATCCATCCAAGGACGCTCGTGCGAATTTTCACGTGCAGCCAAGGAAAATGTGAACGGCCAAGCAAGCGCCTGTCAAAGAGATAGACGCACTTAACTTGATGGACGAGATGAATCATGATCGGGTACTTGCAATCCTTAAAATTATTCATGCCAGACTCTTGAAACAATCGTGAAGTCCAGACCACTCGGCGCGTCCGCCGCCAGCATGACTCGCTCGGTGAGCCGCTGGAATTTTAGCCGGCCACTAGGAAGTATAGATGCGGGACGGGCAAGCACAAGGCATGTCCATGGTTCTGCCATCACCAATAACGCCGACCAAAACTAGTATTTGGATTCGACGGAACCTTACCGTTTCTTCCACGAAGGCGGTAGATATACTTGATTTTGATCATACGTACTGTAACGATTTTGCGCCGTTGATGTACGGATAGGGTACGCAGTGTATCACTTTGCATACCTACGTCGGATATATGCATTTGGCGTTCGTCTGGTTCTTTTCTCCAACTTAGACCTTGGAGTTGCATTCGATGACAGTCTTGGTCTGGACTCGGCTACTTTTTCGTCGCCAAACTACCAAACACACGCCAGCCAATTACTCACATACAACAACCTCAACTAAAAGGATGCTAATTCTGTGCTCCATAGAAAAGGTCTAGAAAGTCAGCAGGAAAAAAAAAAAAAAGAAAAAAAAAAGAGAAGAAAGAAGCAAGTAAAAAAAAAAGAACTCATACATTGTAGTGAGAAAAGAATGCTGATGTGAGTGATACTTGAGTAACACTACCTGCTTTGTCATGCCCGTCGCATCATGTGGAAGGATTTCTCTCTGTACTCACATGCTTGTCAGATGCCCAACTCGAACCCCAAAGCGGGTAGATATAGGCGAAAAGAAAACTTCCTTTTCGCCCACATTGATTTTCCACCCTGCGTGCCACCTGTACAATACATGCGGTGTCCCTTTGTAAGCTGTGCCTAGCGCGCGAAAGTGATGTGATACGACCTGAAATCCAGCCATCATCATCATCATCATCATCATCATCATCATCATCATCATCATCATCATGAGTCTTGATCCTGGGAGATCCCGAGGATATGGGACGTCGAATTGAAGCCCTCGCTATAAATACCACTCTTTGCATAATTGAATGGGCACTTTCCTTCGGAGAAAGGACTCCGGGATGCCGAAAATCGGAAAGTCCGTCGTGGTCTTGTTTTTCGCCCTGTAATCTCTGTCTGGGTCAGATGGATGTTCAGCCGTGCTGACATGACTGTGGCGCATAGATTGGAAGGAAGGTTTTGTCCATGGAACATCCCTTGCTCTGGATCCTCTCCATAGAATTCTAGAAGATTACTGTGTTCAGTTAGGCCCGACACTCAATATCAAGCGCTGTCTCTGAGCTGTTTCGTAACATTCGATAGATCTTCTGGAAGGAATGAATGAACCAGTGTTGGCTGGATGGGGATGCTCTGCTATAACCTAATTAGATTGCACCACGAGGGATTTTGAGATAGTGTCTCTGATGCAGGTACGAGATGGCGAATATTGGTCATGTTTAAGAATTGGAATGTTCTTTTTTTGGATCTGACTGCATCACAAACGGAGATAAGATTTGTCCACGTGGAAATACTTCCTTTTTGTGGAGTGGACAATTGCACTGCGGTTATGAACTGGTGAGGCGCGAAAGGATGAGGGAAGCCTTTTCATTTGCCTTGGTACCTAGCTTTCGTATTGCTGCATTTGCTTGAGTGGATCTTCTGGAATGTTGCTCGGGGATACAAAGGTTGAACAGAAATAAATTGCCGTTGTTTCGGCTTTTCAATGAAAGGATATAGGCGATGTGAACCCGCGTGGCTTATGTTAACGACTTGAGGAGGTGAAATTGCAGCAGCAAGCTGAAGGCGATATGTGGAGGGCTTGAAGGATTAAAGTACTACATGACAGTACAGTCAGTATCCCGTACACTGGTCGGATCGATACTGAGTGATGTCTTTTCTGGCGTGAAATGATTGCATATGTATTATATGTTGTATGAAACTGGGGCATATCTTCCTTTCAGCTGATGCCGTCTTGAAGCGTTTGGATCTCAAAACTTTTCCTGAAGGGATTTTCTTGTCGCCAGTATCGGATAGGAGACGAGGTGAATGATGACATCTGAAGAAGATCCGTCAGTATATACCTTGCAAAAGGAGATGAAACGCAACAAGGCAAGGTATGTCTTACCTAAAAGCGATCCACCGAACCATGACTTTGATGTGAGTTAATGATGAGACACGGTAATAAGGAGAAAGAAGCCATCAAGTAGAATAGAGTGAGGTTGGATTTATAAGGACATATTGTTGATGTTTGAAGCATATAGGCGAAAATGAAGGGGGGTAAGATACAGCTAGGCTCTTTGGCACAAAATGGCATGGATGATAAAAAGCACAGGTTCGTGCCGGAGACTACTGGTGATGAATGGGGGCCGAATTACGAATGTAATCGGGAATAATGTATACAGACGTGGGACGAGCAAGACTGTAAGGGAGTTGTATAGTATGATCGTCTTGATCGGCTCCCAAGTACCTTGTTTTATAGGCCGATGACCAGGTATTTTTGCGTATAGGATAAGGGAATATCTTCATGGTCATGGTCATAGTCATAGTCATAGTCATAGTCATAGTCGTAGTCATGGTTAAAGGTCAAGGTCAAGGTCAAGGCTCAGATATCTTGCCGAGCGACCGACAGATATCTAAATTAATTAAAAGCACAGCAGCAGTATTTACTTATCATCAGTAAATAAGGTTATTTGGTTGGCTCGTTCTATGGAATCGTGATGCAAAGTGATGTTAGATTCGCTCAAATACTATACGGAGACTGTCTGTTGTAATGTTGAGATATGCAGAGTATATATCTTGTGCTATATTATACGATACAGTATATACTTAGATGGGTAATATATACCTTTAGGTATACCTCTATGTATATGTATATGTATATGCATTTATACCTTTGAATATACCTACCAGTACACACACAGACACAGACACACAGACACACAGACACACACATATATATATACATACCTAAATATGCATATTTACCTCTAATAGTAAGCATTAAACATGCGTTGAGCAAAGAAACATGACTCAATTCCAACTGAATACTACCTAGGTAGGTAGTCATGCAGAGTGGTTTCACAACATCACTGGCACCACGCTACTTTAGTGCTTTATCCCTTCTCACCTCTCACCTCTCACCTCTCACTTCTCACCTCTCACCCTCTTACCCCTCGTGCTACTCTTCCACAAATTCATTCCATTCCATAAACCCTTTCTTCCATCGTATCCCTCGACTACAGAGTACAGTACACACATCTCAAGCAATGCGAACGAATCCGAACCAATCCGAGCCCTGCATCATACACCCTCATCCTCAAGCCATCCCTTTTCTCCCTTGACCAAAGCCATGCAACACCCTTGCGAATGCCATGTGTGTTTGAGCTTCCCCCTTGTCCCCTTGATGCTTCCCTACTTGCCGGCAAAGCAACAGGTCAAAAACTGTCTAACAGTCTAAAGTTAACTCGCCTCGACTGCAACTTAATCATTCCCTGGAATCCTTCCCCCCTCCAGAAGTGACTAAAACAATTTCCTAAACTGAAAATGTAATTTTTTTTTTTCTTTCTTCTCAAACCACCTGGGTATTACATGTATTCTTGGCCCACACTTACGAACACCTACCGTGTAGAAAAGTATCATGCTTGTGCAAAAATGCCTTTTCTCTCCACCCTTTTATAGTGGAAACTCAAGGCTGAAATACCGTAGAAGTAGAAGTGGGTGCTGTCGATGTCCGAAGTAGAGTATTGCTGTAGAATATACGATGGTCTGTCTTGTTATTACTGTAGTGAGTCTGTGATTTGTTTGTTCCGTGCTGTTCGGGAGTGTATTATGATTAATCAAGCAAAGCAAGGGACGGTACTGCATCTGTTTGAAGGTTGGTGTTGATGATATGCAGCTTAATATTGTTTGAAAGGATCCATGTATTTACAAAGGGTAATGAAGAAAGGAAGAAGAAGATGGAAGAGAAGAAGAAAAGGAAGAATCATAATCATGGTATTAAGGGATTATAATATATATACATATATATATGTATGTATTTATCAATTAAATCCATTAAATCCATCCAATTCAACATATAGTACCTATACCTACCTATCTATCTAACACTCAAAGTAGATGTAATCATTAATAAGTCCACGGGTATCTACTTGAAGGAATCTCTCACTGGGTTCATTTATATCTATCGAATGTTAGACAGACAGCTAGGTAGCATTACTTAAGATTTATATATCTATTGTATTAATAATATCCATATTTATATCTATACCTACCTACCTAAGTATATTTATATAAACAGTTATATATATGCAATTATATTTATATTTATATTTATATTTATATTTACATTTATATTTACAAAATATTTATAAAATATTTATAAAATTTATAAAATATTAATATTATGAATAGATAGTATTAATATTTATATTCACATTCACATTCACATTCACATTCACATTCACATTCATATTTGCATCAACATCAACATTAAAATACTCACATTCAAATTCAAATTCAAATTCAAATTCAAATTCAAATTCAAATTCATATTTCATACTCATCCCATCCCATCCCATCCCATCCCATCCATCCATATCCATATCCACATCCAACATCCAACAACATCCAACATCCAACATCCCTTCAACCTTCACACTCAAATCAGACCTCAGACCTCAGACCTCAAACACCATCTTCAAAGAAAGGCCAGTCAGTCAATGGTGGTAATAGCAGTAGTGGTGGTTGGTGGTGGTCCGTCCACAAACAACAGACAATTCCTTTTTTTTTCTCTTCTTCTTCTTCTTCTTCTTCTCCGGAATTTATTTGTTTCCTTTGATCACTTTTCTCAGATCTCTTGGTTTACCTTACCTCTCTCTCTCTCTCCCTCTTTGTTATTCATTCATTGATTGTCTTTTAAATCTCTTTTATCTGACCAAGTTTGTTTCATCTCACACATTCCAAAGAAGAAACGTGATTCCGTCTAGAATCATTCCATCCCATCCCATCCCATCTCAACCCAACCCAACGCAGCCCATGCCATTCCATCTGATCCTATCCTATCCCACCCTATCCAATCCAATCCAATCCAATTTCATCCCATCCCATCTCATCCCATCTCATCCCATCCCATCCCCATCCCCATCCCATCTTTGTTCTTAAATCTACACCGTCTATACTTTGGGCACCGCAGTGTATTTATTGTATTGTATTGTACTGTACTGTACTGTACTGTACTTGTACTTACCTAGGTATATTTATTATTATTTGGGATTTACCTAGGATTTATCTAGTATTTACCTATTTACCTATTTACCTATTTACCTATTTACCTATTTACCTATTTACCTATTTACCTATTTACCTATTTACCTATATACTTATTATATACTTATTATTTACTTGTTACTTATTTATCTACTTATTCACTCACTCACTCACTCACTCACTCACTCACTCACTCAATCCAAATTTATAACATCCATCCTCCACTTCTTCCCTTCGAGCACATAATCATCTCTCACTTATTATTTACATCCATGGATATCATAAATAAATAAACCCCTCCCCATTACATTATAATCACAGGGAACAACACTTATATTAACTGACGATACTTACTTCACTTATTACTTATTACTTATCATTTCCTTTTTGTTCTGTTCACCTTCACCTTCTTCCCATTCTTCATTTTCCTCACATTCTTCTTCTTCTTCTTCTTCTTCTTCTTCTCCTTCTTCTTCTCCTTCTCCCTTCTCCCTTCTTCTTTATCTCCGCTTCGACAATAATACCTTACATACCCCAAGCCTATCTACTCACAATTTCCTTGGGAAAATAAACAACCGCCCATATTGATAAAAGATCGACCCGAAATTTCACCTTTTGTACTGAATATCTTTCTCTTCGCATGGTCTACAGTTGTGCGCCGAATGTCTCCATCTACAAAAGTAATCGCATTTCCATAAAATTTTTAAATTGGACGTTTGGACGTTGGGAGCTTTTGAGGATTCGGAACATAACTCTTCATCTACCAGACTTTTGCGCCCATGGGAAACAGTTCTGGAAAGCCGGTGAACTTCGCTGATGAAGGTATGCATGGATTTGGTTCATATGCGGTTCGGTGGCAAGACATTGTGCAAGCCATTCTTGAACAATTCGGGTCCTTTTTGCTTCTTTGTTACGGGTAATCGTTTCCGACAGGTATCTTTTGCTGACATGTGTTTTCTCGACCATAGTGAGCCTCAACCACTTCCGACTTCTGCGAGTCGTTGGAAAGGGTGCTTTTGGGAAAGTAAGGATAGTAGAGAGGAAAGATACTGGCTTGACGTTTGCGCTCAAGTATATTCGCAAGGATGAGGGTGGGTAGTACTCGACCAGATCTCAAACAATGGCTAATACATGGAAAATATAGTTGTTCGACAAGAAAGTGTTCGGAATATAATTCGAGAACGACGAATGCTGGAGCATCTAAATCACCCATTTATTTGTAACTTGCGCTATAGTTTTCAAGATATCGAGTACATGTAGGTTGAATGGGACGCTGGGACCTAAACCATGAACAATCACTAATGCTTCAACAAACAGGTATCTAGTTGTGGATTTAATGAATGGGGGAGATTTACGATTTCATATTTCAAGAAAGACCTTTACTGAGGAAGCTGTTCAATTCTGGATTGCCGAACTGGGAATCGCCTTAAAGTACATACACAAACAGGGTATCATACATAGGGATGTCAAACCTGACAATGTCTTGTTGGATTCAGAGGGGCATATTCATTTGGCGGATTTTGTTCGTACTCCCCAGGGCCCCTTCCCTACTTTGAACACAGCGCTAACATTATGCAGAATGTTGCATCGGATTACACTTCTCATAGATTATTAACCAGCAAATCTGGCACTCTAGCGTATCTGGCACCAGAAGTCTACAAAGGATGCGGATATGGACCTGGAGCAGATTGGTGGTCATTAGGTGTACTGTTTTACGAATGTATCTATAATAAGGTATTATTCGACGCAATTTCATTTTCCTGTCAAACCCCACTCTTGAGTAGTTTTCATTTCTAACCCATCCTCTCAGAGGCCATTCGAAGGTAGCACACAGACGAACTTGGCGGCACAAATAACCAAAGCTGCACCAAATTTCCCCATAACTGCACCGGCAGTTTCCATGCCATGCTTACATGCCATCAGCTCAGCTTTGGAGGAGGATCCTGCGAAGCGGATGGGTTCGGCCGGATTTGAAACTTTTACCGACAACCCTTTCTTCAGACCTATTGATTTTGAGGCACTCGAGAGAAAAGAGATAGAGCCCGTCTTCGTCCCGTCTAGTGAAAAGACAAACTTTGATGCTACTTATGATCTTGAGGAACTGCTGTTGGAGGAAGCGCCGTTAGAAGCTCGAGCACGCCGACAAAAACCACGGGAGGCTTTGAAGGATGATGCGACAGAAAAGGAAATCAAGGAAGAGGAACTTCACAAGATGATTGAAGCTCAATTCACTACATTCGATTACACCAAGGCAGCGTATGACAGGTTAGCACCCTCCTGCAACCCAATTCCCCTTATGCTAACTTTTCTATGCTAGATACAACGAAGGTGGTGATCCAAGTTCCCCACCTCCCGTCACACAGAACATTAGTCCATCCACCCCCGCATCACACACATCCGATGAATTTCCCAAAGCCACCCTCACGCGCACCTTATCAAAGACGCGGAAGAGAGCTGCTTCACGGTCTCAACCATCCTCGCGATCCGAGTCACCATCGAACAGTGCGAATGTTCCACCGGTTCCAAGCTCGCAATTTCCTGGCTCTCAACAACCGTCCCAAAACACTAGCCCTATCTTAGGACCCCCTCGTTCGGTACCCCATAACCACTCACCAAGTACGAACAAGACACCCTTATCACCGTACCAACAATCATACAACCGCCCTAATCGCCCTGGTGGAATACGCAAAGAATCACAAGGTGGAGGTATGCAGGTTGTATTAGGAGAAACTGGAAGTTGGTCGGAATTGGCCAAGCAAGATACAACTCTACCTGCAGATGCCAAGTTGATTGAAGCGCAAGCCAAGCCAACTGGGATGTTAGGATTCTTGTCAAGAAAGAAAGGCAGAGGGCACAGCCCAAAGCCACAGGAGAGAGGTATCCTAGGAAAGGAAGGCGCGAGAGTTATTATAAGCCAGGGGTGAAAATTTGACTCGGAATGATTCTTCGAGATATCTGAATACTCCTATCAGCTGGTTACGAATCTCCGGCACATGTTTTCCTTTGGTGCGATTGATGTACATTCATTGCATTCTTTGCATTTTCAAAAGGGCAAGCGGGAGTTTTTACTTTATTATACTTGTTTATACGTCGCTTTCTCACTACTTGAGGATGCTGGATTTTTAATTTCCTTTTTTCACCATTTCCCTTTTTTTTTTTTTTTTTTTTTTTTTTTTTTTTTCATGACAGATATCCTGGCATTATGAACTCCACGTGGCTGTCGTTATATTACTCAAGGGAGATGCAGATATCGAGAAAGTGAATATGAGAGGGATCTGCCTGGTAAGGATGGGAAAGCTCGATACTTGAAGCGCAGAACTCGAATTCGAACTCGAACAATTGTCATAGCAGCGGGGAGACACAATACACACATATGAAAGGGAATGGATACTCTGGGTTGGATTGCGATTGCATTTTGATTCGAGAGGGATTTGAAAGAAGGGGGGGGGGAAGACGATAGGAGATGATAACATCACATGAGATGAGCTGAGATACCACTGATGCGGGAGAGTTTGATGATGGATGGGGATGAATGGACATGCGAGCCAATGAATTCTGGCGGAGCATATGTGACTGGGGAAGGGGGAATGGTATGGAGATTAGATAGGATAAGCTACCATCCGATGAGTCGAGTTGAGATGAGTCAGTGCGCATTTTGTAGATATGATACCAAGATGAAATACAAGACATCTTTCCTCGTTTACGATTCTAGGGGTTTGTCTCTTTGATATGTATGTCTGAATGTCTGAATGTCTGAATGTCTGAATGTCTGAATGTCTGAATGTCTGAATGTCTGAATGTCTGAATGTCAGCACGATCACCCGGCCTCGAATGGGAATACGATCCTTCGGGTTTCAGAGTGATTTGTTTTGAAATTTTGCATGTTTGCTCATTTATACATCTACACGTTGTGATACTACTACGTAGGTATTATCAGATAGATGATTCATCGCTCATCGCTCATCGCTCATCATTCATTCGGCATTCATCTCATACGCTCTGCAGTAACATACAATGCAATTCAATACAATACCAAACCAAACATCCCAAGCATATCTATCACTCATTCATCATTCCTCATCGCTCATTCCTCAACCTTTCCCCTCATTCCTTCACTCATACTTCCTCCCCTGCTCAACGGACTCGCTTTTGAATTCGGGCTTGCGTCGCCTCGTTCTCTGTAGATTCTGTCGAGGGGACCTTTTTTCGAGGGAGGTTTAGACTGGAGGGAGAGGGGTTGATGATGATGGAGATGTTGTTGTTGTTGTTGACGACGAGATCTCGAGATGTACGGGGAAACGGGGGATGAAGGTGGGGGCGAGGAAAGCTCGCGACTTGGTCTGATGTCGGGTTCGAAACTCGGCGGGGCGGGCGAGGATCGCTGGGGCGTGGAGCTTCGGGCTCGTTCTCGGGCCCAGCGGGGGCTGGATGGTGGTGCGTTTTCGTAATGGTCTCGAGCGCGTGGGTCCCATGGTGTGCCTTCCCTGGAGTAGGTGCTGTCGGGTCTGCCGTTTTCGTCATACCCGTCGGCTTCCTGTCCGTATTGGTACTGTTCTCCGTGTCTTTTGACGGGGCTCTCGTCGTAGGGATCGAAGCCGACTTTTTGTCTCGCCATCATTCTGGTGCGTTTACGTTCCGAGGCGTCGCGGCCAGCGCCGGTGCTGGAGGATTCGTGCAGAAAGAAGGTGAGGAGTTCGTCGGGGATGGTTAGGTGCGAGGATTGCTGGAATTGTTGGAGGGCGGTTAGGCGGATGAGCATTTCGAGGAGAGAGAGGGAGGAGCGGATTTGTATGGGGGTGGGGAGAGGGCGAGTAGGATTTGATGGGTGGAAGGAGATGGGGATGGGGGATGTGGGGTGTGATGGGGGGTGATTTGGGAGAGGTAGGGGTCGCTGGAGCTGGGGATGATATTTTGAGGTTTGAGAGGTCTGTGGTTAGATCGTTGGTGGATGGTAGGTTACCGGCTGTATTTGATGGGCTGGATTTAGAGGCGGAGTCTCCGTTTCGTTCTGGCTCAAATTCGTCTTCTGATTCTGAGTCTTCCGCTTCGGTGTATACTTCTAGAGCAAGCCACTCTGGGTCGAGATTTTGTGGAAGTCGCCACGTTGTGTTTGTTTCTGGTGGTGATTCCGAAATTTCTTTTGATGGAGATTCTGGTGCCATACTTTCTCGTCGAAGCTGCGCATCGATGTCATATTCGTCACCTTCTTCATCCTCTTGCTTTGGCTCATCTTCTTCCGATACTCGTATTCCTTCTGATGGAATGTCTTCGCTTTCATCATACCACTCGTTTTGTGTTTCTTGTCCCTCCATCATTCTTCTAGGCGGTAATGCATTGATATCTCGCTTTAATAGTAAAACAGGACTGTTCGTTTCATCCTGATTACCAATATTTAATATTTTGCCTGTATCTGCATAGAATATCTTGGATATCTGATGAATTGGTAAAACTTCTCGAATGCCTGCTAACTTGACATCTCCATACGGTCCAGGCTGTGGTTCCCCGTCTTCGTAAGAGTGAACTCGATCATCATCGAAGTCTTCAATTATTTCGAGCTGATAAGAGTACTCGGTCATGTTACCTTCACCCGCAATCAAAGATGAGTCTTTCCCAGTCAAGTAATCCTTGGCCTCCTGGACATGGTGTAACTGTCCAGGTGAACCGTATGTAGATCGAAGAGGTACACGTAGAAGCTTGACTCTGGCTTTGTGTATAACTTCTTTCCAAGTTGTCTCTCTCATACCCTCTTCATCGTGAGCACGATAAGCATGACCGGCGAATAACATGTATAGCGAAAGAGTAAGTGTTGGGCCAACTTGTACAGATACATTCGGATTCATAGAATATTGAGTATCTCCAGCAGTGAGAAGATTACTTGCTTGCAGTAATCTTGATGGTGATACAGTTGCTGGAAGTGTTGTCGAAAGACTAGTCCCAGATGTAGTGATGGCTAAATTGATAAGTGGTACTGCATCTTCAATTCTCGCCAAGAGCTTCTTGATGTCTCTAACAATGGCTCGAATCTCGGCTTCATGAGCAGCACGTGTCTTTGCTCGATTCTTATTTCGACGTGAGAGTTCTTCGGCACTTGCAGCTTTTGCTAATCTCATACCAAGGGATTGAATGTCCCATCGAAGTGCTTTTGTTAGAGTCACGGCTGACTCTAAAGTTGTGTTCCCTCTCGCGGAACTAAGATACATTAGCGAAGGAAGTCGGAAGATATTGGAGGAAACGTACATGAGTTCAATCATATCAATAGCTGGAGATACGATCTGGTGAGCAATGCGTTAACATATAGACTTCTCTTGAAATCAAACAAAATATAATGGAGAATGGATGGACGTACTTTGATCTTACTATCCAGTCTGTCTTGGAGTTCATGGAGCTCTCGATAATCACCATTGTCATCCACCGTCTGGAATACAGTAAGTCTCTATTCATTTATAATTACAAAGCCGTGATCCAAAGTCCATCCCACCTTCAAAAGTCTAGATGTTTGTCTGATAGCGAAAGAAGCTGTGATGCCAATCCCCGACCTGCTTCGATGTCAATAAATGAACTTGAACATAACCTCAGAATAAAACATACCTAATGGCATAGTTCATGGCATGTTGAGTGACCTAGAGGGAGAGAACTATCAGCACGTGATATAGGATAGAACGGATAGCAACCGATTTACCTTGCCCAGAAAGAGATCCATCTTGAAGCTATTCGGGTTGGGTTCAAACACAGTATCATAAGAAATAAGAGGGATTCAAGACCACGAACATATCTTGGACACTGTAATGTTGAGATATGATATTTATCAGAAGTTGTATAGAATTTTGAGTTTCTGATGTCGAAATTGATTTTTATATCAAATTCATGATTCGAAGCAAACAAAGTCTACCCTGGGTGCTCCGTATCTGTTGTTGTACCAAACAACGCAGGTGGGATATCGTTAAGACTGATTGGCTGAGACGTCATTAATTGGGGGGATAAAATAGACTAGACTACTACTAGGCGACACTTGGGGGAAATAATAATAATAATAATAATAGTAACAATAATAATAATAGTAACAATAATAATAATAGTAACAATAATAATAATAGTAACAATAATAATAATAGTAACAATAATAATAATAATAATAATAATAATAATAATAATAATAATAATAATAATAATAATAATAATAATAATAATAATAATAATAATAATAATAATAATAATAATAATAATAATAATAATAATAATAATAATAATAATAATAATAATAATAATAATAATAATCATTTAAATATTCATTTATAAAAAGACTTACTAATAAAATAAATAAATAAATTTATATAAATATTAAAATACCTACCTTTGGGCAATTAGGCATATATTTTATGACTCATAGAAATTTATATATAAAAAAGCCCCTCGATAAATAATAAAAAGATTCATCAATTCATTATTACCACCCACTCAACTCACCCGCCCATTTTAGCCCCACTAACCTTAACACCTGCCACCTGCCACCCACCTCTCACTTCTTTCTTCTTGAATTTGATCTTTTTTTTAAAACTTTCCTTCACAACCACCCTTTTTGAATAAATCACGTTCAAATTCAGTCAGTAACCATGTCGGAACTTAACTCATGGGAAGATGATCCCGCCGCTCAAGAAGATAACAATCTTTCGCAACAAACTCAAAGATTGAATCTGAATGCAAACCCACAGGCTAGATCATTCCAACCGGGCGCAAATTCCTTCCAGCCTGGTGCACAATCATTTCAACCTGGTCAACAATATCAACCATATGCTGGAGGATATGAGCAATATGGTCAACAACAGGCTTATGGTCAATATCAAAATCAAGGATACGGAGGATATCCTCAATATGGTCAACAAGGTTACAATCAATATCAACAGGGAGGCTACAATGCTGGAGGATACCAGCAAGGTGGATATAATGCAGGATATGGTGAGTTGCTCTCTCATAAAATTGGAAATCTTATCAAAGTGCTGACCACAATCATTTGCAGCACAACAATATCCTGGATATGCTCAACAGCCACAAGCAGCAGCCCAATCATCACAGGCCCCTCGAAAAACGCCAGTTATTGCAAAAAGACCAGCCGATGGTTCTGCTGGTTCAGCGGATCTAAACAAACCTGTAGCAGTAAAGGATGGAGCACCAAAAGTTTTAAGCATTGGAGGAGATGCACCAAAAGTTTTGAGCATTGGAGGAGACGGGCCAAAGGTTTTGAGTATCGGAGGTGATGCGCCAAAGCCAAAGGCAAAGGTTTTGTCCATTGGCACTCCAACTCCGGCGAAAAAAGAAGAACCAAAGAAAGAGGCAGCACCAGCACCAGCACCGGCATCCGCAGAAGCAGGAGCCAAGGTAACTGCGGCGAAAGCCATCGAAAAAGTCGAAAAGACACCCGCAGCAAGCGGGAAGACATCGCCTACACCATCATCTGGTCGTTCATCTCCTGCTCGAACTGGCGCTGCAAAGGCGGCCGCTCGTGCTGCAGATGCTGTGGAGCAGGAACAAGCAGCCGATGTTGATGATGAAACATTGAAGGAGATTTACGGCAAGGAACATGTTAATATTATTTTCATTGGACACGTTGATGCCGGAAAGTCGACACTCGGTGGTTCTATTCTTTACGCTACTGGAATGGTTGACGAGAGAACCATGGAGAAGAACAAGAAAGAGGCCAAGGAAATGGGTCGTGAGACATGGTACTTGTCGTGGGCTCTCGATTTGACAAAGGAGGAGAGGTCCAAGGGGAAAACGGTCGAAGTTGGACGTGGTTTTTTTGAGACTGAAAAGCGGAGATACAGTATCTTGGATGCCCCTGGACACAAAACATATGTACCAAGTATGATTGGTGGTGCTTCACAAGCAGATGTCGGAATTCTAGTTATCTCTGCTCGTAAGGGAGAATACGAAACGGGATTTGAAAAGGGAGGGCAAACTCGTGAGCATGCTATGTTGGCAAAAACCCAAGGTGTCAACAAACTTGTTGTGGTAATCAACAAGATGGATGACCCAACCGTCGAATGGTCCCACGACAGATATAAGGAGTGCACAACCAAATTGTCTCAATTCTTGAAAGCAACCGGTTACAACCTTAAGACTGATGTATTCTTCATGCCTATCGCAGCACAACAGACTATGGGTATCAAGGACAGAATTCCCAAGGGCGTAGCTCCATGGTACGAGGGGCCATCTCTGCTCGAATTCCTTGATAACATGACGCAACTCGAACGTAAAATCAACGCACCTTTCATGATGCCCATTAACGGTAAATACAGAGATATGGGTACTCTTGTTGAGGGTAAAATTGAAGCTGGTGTAGTAAAGAAGGGCATGAACCTCGTCATGATGCCCAACAGAGAGAAGGTTGAAGTTATGGTAGCATATGGTGAAACCGAAGAAGAAATTAACGCCGGACAATGTGGAGATCAAATTCGTCTCCGTCTTCGTGGTATCGAAGAAGAAGATATTCTTCCTGGTTTCGTTCTTTGCTCGCCAAAACGTCTTGTTCACTGCGTCACCACATTCGAGGCTCAAATCAGAGTCTTGGACCTTAAGAATATTTTGACTGCTGGTTTCAATTGTGTTATGCATGTGCATTCTGCAATCGAAGAAGTTACTTTCGCGGTGTTATTGCATAAGTTGCAGAAGGGAACCAACAGAAAGAGTAAAGTTCCACCAACCCATGCAAAGAAAGGCGATAGCATCATTGCAAGAATGGAAGTTATTGGCGGTGCTGGAAGTGTTTGTGTGGAGAAGTTTGAGGATTACCCACAACTAGGTAGATTCACTCTTAGAGATCAGGTATGTTTTTGAAAACCTTTTCAACCCCCCCTTATCTTTTTCACCAAGAATAGTACACAAGAGAGATAAAAGCTAACATACAATGATAGGGACAAACTATCGCCATCGGTAAAATCACAAAGTTGATTACACAGGAAGAAGTTGCTGCTTAAATGCAGACCAAAAATGTGTATCGGAAGTCGTGGATCGCCACTATTTTGGGGAGGGACAGAAAGCAAAGCAAGTGGAGGGGATGGGATAAGATGGGATGGGGGAGGGGGACTTGTAAGCATGGGACCTTGCTGGCTACCTGTGTTGGTACAAAACGATGAATGATTTGGATCTATATAGGTTTGAAGAACAAATATCATATATCGGGGCCAGATAAAATCGTTTCCTGATATGAAATGAGGATATGACAGGTGGGAGATAAAATGATGGATGGATGGCATGGCTTGGCATGGCATAGGTAGAATCGAAGAATCAATAGAAAGAATTCGTATGGATTGTCATCTCTTTTCGACAGAGGAAAAAGTGAATATTTCTACGATATTTATAAATTACATTGTGGGAGAACGGACAACAGTAGATGAGAATGCAGGTGGGTGTTGGCAAATCCTGATGTTCATAGCATTCATAGCGTGGGATAGAATTGGGATGAGATGGTCAAGGGAGACGAGATTGGGGGGGAATACATTTTTATTTATTTTTTGTTGTGATAGGCGTTCATTCACTTTAATCTTGATATTCACTTGATTCCGTATTAAGCATTCACTTCACTTCAGTTCCAAACTTTTTAATATCTACACTCCTTTATTTTGACATTAGATTCATTCGAAAAGCTAAGCGAGAACCCCTTCGCGAGATAATATTTACGATGATTCTGAATTCTTATACTCTTTTATTCATCCATGCGGTCATTAGCCGACACGCATACATATATATGTACATCGAAAGATCACCCTTCATTCTTAGTAAAGCAATTTCTCACACCTCTTCTGATCTCATCTTCTTACACCTCTGTCGTACTTCTCTTTCTTTCTTGTACCGCCCTACACCCTACGATCTACCCTCATACCCTCACCCCTAAAGTAGCACACCAACAAACATAACGCTATGAAGTGCACGCAACATTATGCCACGCCATGCCACGCCACGCCATGCCCTGCCCTGCCCATCAACAAGTACAAGCAAGAGCACAAGCAGAACCGGTCAACGCCCCTTCCCCCAAGGACAGAAATTAAAACACATTGAAAAGGAAGAATAAACGCCCATGTAAGTGCCAACAACATAATCCAGACCAAGCTAAGTCAAGTAACACACTCCAGAAGAAGTAAAATTACCCGCCCCATTATTCCGCTATCTGGTCAGGCCGAATGCAACTGCGATTGGCTGGGTATTGTGGTATAAGCAAGCAGCAAGGCAAGGAGCAAATTTGGAAGGAAAGCTGTGATTGTAATGTGTCTTTGTGACAACTCCGTTTTTGTTTTTCTTATGTCCTGGAAATTGAACACCGTTGTATCCATTAGTTTGCTAAGTCGCTCTGTAGTCCGATTGTGAATTCAGATGAATTGTTAAAAAGTGTTAATCATAAAAGTGGTCGAACAAGTTGACTTAATAGGGCGTCGAGTTCTCTCCAGTTCTCAGCTTTCTCAGCGAATCTGCGATGCTTGCGTGAAAGAACGTGCTTTTCAATAGTTAGTATGATTACAGTCAAAGTATGGAAGGGAATTTACTTCATCAAAGTCCTCAAATTTATCAGCGCAATTCTCACAGTATCCGGGTTTTGGATCACGCTTCTCAAGCTTTCTTTGCTGAACGGCTTTGGCTTTGCGAGTAGCTTCAACTTTTCTTGCAGCTTCCTCTTTCTCTGCATTAACAACATCCTCCTCAATAACACCAAGTTTCTTTTGTGCCTCGCGCTTGGCAGGGCGAGTGGTTGTATCATCCCTTACGGCAGCAGTAATGTCAGTTAAACGATGGGATCCATGAAATGCGGCGCCACCGTTCGTCTTCTCCAAAACCTTCCTTTGCAGACCGTGAACCTCTTTGCTTGTTCCAGCTTTTAGTCCAGGTTGGGCTGCTGTTGAAGAGATCATTTGAGAGCGGATAGCAGAAGTGATGTTGGACGGTTGAACTCCCCCGATGCAACAGGTTCACCGCCAAATAATCGACCGACGCCAGCACGACTGACGAACGCATTTTGACTTCGAGATGAAGACTCAAGCTCCGCACGATGACTTCTATCAGTATCGAATGGATTGGCTTGCTTCGTCGAGACAGTCGCGCTTCGATTTGCTCCATCTTCAAGTTGAGATAATGCTCGTTTGCTTATGGCCTTGGGTGGATGCATCTTGGCTGCTTCTACCGCGGCAGCGGATCTTGTCCTTGGGACTACAGCCTTCTCCTTTTCCCTTTCCCTTTCCTTTTGCTTCTGAATACGGATCAATTCCTTTTCTTTTTCTACTTCACGCCGGCTGTACTCAGGCTCCTCCACAAATGGGCACTTGCCATTTGCAACACTGCGGAATTGAGGCCAATCTCCATCTTCTTTATGAGCAACTTTTGAATACTCTCGAACCATGATTGGCTTCTGCTTTTCATCAATATCATGAATGTATATATAAGGTCCTCGGAATATAGTCATTTCTTTCGTAGTAACGCTGAGGTCACGATCCGATGGTCCATTGATTCGTTCGTTTCTCAGTAATTGGGATAAATCAGCTTCCCGGACTCTGCTTCCTGTATTACCCTGGACGGAATGACTCCTTGTATTATGACCATGTGCTGTTTGGTACCCAGTATCCGTGTCAAACATTGTCGTCATCATTCGTTGTAATTTTTCCAACGCCCATATTTTCATACCCAACTCCCGTGCCTTGTATAATACATCCGAGCTACGGGCTTGCTGTCGTCTTGCATCTCCATCATGCCCTGCGAGTCTTCTAGGTACCGGAGCTTCGAATGTGAACTTCGACCTAGGATCTCGCGACTCGGTTGCCTCGGAGGATCTGTCTAGTAAAGAGGGATTTATAGTGCCATGTTGTGAATGCAGCTCGGCGGTGGCTGAAGAATTAAATGGCGCCTCTAGTGGGATCGATCGAGTAGTTACGACATGGGTGACCTCATTGGAAAAGAATTTTTCGTCGCGCTGAAAAGATGTTAATATGATTCCCGATACTCAATTGGTTAGACAGAATCAATACTTACTGCACCTAGAGCGAGAACCTGTTTGGTATATTTGAGCCGAACCTCCTCTGGGATACTCTCAAAGTAGAAAACGAATTTTGGAAAACTCTTCCTGTAGTGCTTTTGCCATTGACGTATCGATTCCAAGTTCTCCTCTGGTGCTTTATCTGCTTTAGTGATCTGCTGCTGGGAACCTCTATCTCTAACTGCCACACACTTTCGTTCAAAATTGGATTGCTGACTAGTAGACTTTCGAGTAAAAACCCTCCCTTCAACCGATGCTTGACTAACACTTTGACGCGGAGGTGTTCTCAAAGTTTGGTGGTGCGCATCTAACATCTGCTTCTTTGCAGGGGGTGGTTGTCCATATGCATCTTCGCGTTGTATATTGGCATATGATCGTTTTTTGCTTGGTGGTAGTCGAGGCTACTGCTCGGTAGGGGGAATTGGCAACATTGGAGATAGTCGAGAGAGGTTGCCTCCTGGTCGACATATTTGTTGTTAAATTTGCAGGTAGAGGTGATAATGATACTGTTGCCATATGAAAATATATCAATCCTCTGTATGACAGAGAATTCCTATGAAGGAGTGTGAGTGGGGTTTCTAGCACGCGACTTTTGACACGGTCTGTAACCTCTTCCCTGACCCGACCCTCTTATATTTTTATGAAGACATTAATGAATAGATGATATAATTCAAGAGTCTGGGGGAGTGGATGGGAAGACAAGAAGTCGCTGAGACCACACAATCAATGAATGTGGGTTGGGATGATGCTGGACTTTTGTGAGTGAGTGAGTGAGTGAGTGAGTGAGTGAGGAAGTGGATGAGTCTGGATCGGAAGGTCTCTTCTTGCTTTATGTATGGTTGGCTGGCTGATTGGTTGGTTGATTGATTGGGTTTCCCTTTTTTTTCTCTTTCCTTCGTAATGAGTTGACCTGGTTTTGGATGTTATTATGTTATTATGTTATTATTATGTTTATGGTGGACAACAAATCCTCATTTGTTGCGCTAAGAACGCGAACCGGATTATTTCCACTCAGCAACCATTAATTATTATGCAGTTGACCCTAGTATTATAAAAATACATACCCACATACATACATACATACATACATGCATAAATAAATAAATAAATAAATAAATAAATAAATAAATAAATAAATAAATAAATAAATAAATAAATAAATAAATAAATAAATAAATAAATAAATAAATAAATAAATAAATAAATAAATAAATAAATAAATAAATAAATAAATAAATAAATAAATAAATAAATAAATAAAACTAACCAATTGAAACGTTCTTAATTTGTGTTTAATAATAAGACTTATAATTATTTTTTTTATTCTATAATGTATATATATATATACATATTGTATATTATAATTTGTTGCTGTAAAGAGATAAAACGCTTTTATTAAATATTTTTAATCATCTACCTACCTGCCGAGTGTTTGAAATGACATGACATAGTGGGACTTTTATTGTTTTAATTGATCTAACAATATTTCTATCACGAAAAGGCTCTGAAGGGATTCGGCTAGAGGGACTTGATTCGATCAAATTTATATCATGAAGTGTAGACGTACACTCTTCCAGCAGTTGGAGGGAACCAAGAGAGTATCAACATTATCACCAGTATCAAAACTGGTACCTTCGAGACCTCGGTGTCAATCTCATTCACTATCTGCAGCAACAAGATGTCGTACAACATATCAATCAAGAAGAACATATGCTTCAATATCAGCCTCAGAACTTCAATTTGGTCAACCTGTTCATGAAACCCATCCGCATTTACTAAATGCTGGTGAAGGTATGAAAATGAATTCAATCGTATGATTACGATTACACTAAAACGATATCAGTTACTCCAGGTATCACCGCCCAAGAATATGCCAACCGTCGAGCAGAATTCGCATCGAAACTTCCTCCAAATAGTGTTGCTATCTTGAAAGGAGCAGAGATCAAATATCGATCTGGCGCTGTATTCCATGAGTTTCATCAGGAATCAAATTTCTTCTATCTTACCGGGTTCAATGAACCGGAGTCCATTGCAGTAATACAGACGCTGGAGAATTCTGATTTTATTTTTCACCTATTTGTTAGACCGAAGGATGCACATGCAGAACTTTGGGATGGTGCTAGATCAGGAGAACAAGCAGCTTTGGATGTTTTCAACGCGGACGAAGTAAGGTTTGTTTCCTAAAGGCCACAAGCAACAATGCTAATATTTGCATAGTCTGGAGATGTCAACCACGCACACGCACTTCTGAAACCACTCATTCAAGGAGCTAGTCAGGTATTCATGAATATCAAAGAACCCTTCCTGGAAACGATTATTGGATCACGGGAAGCTGGGGTAAAGCAAGGAGAATTTATTAAACTATTCCGAGAGCCCGGCTTCAAGAAACCACAGCCAATTGAGCCCTTGATAAACGAATTGAGGGCCATCAAAAGTAAAGCAGAAATCGAAAATATGCGAAAGGCAGGAAAAATATCCGGGAGGTCTTTTACAAATGCTATGCGACGACAGTGGACAGAAGAAAAGCATCTTGGCGCCTTTCTGGAGTATGATTTCAAGGTAGGAGGTTGTGAGAAGAATGCCTATGTCCCAGTCATTGGAGGAGGAAGAAATGCCCAGAGCATACATTACGTCTCCAACAACGATGTTCTACGAGATGGTGAGTTTGTCCTTGTGGATGCTGGTGGTCAATATGGTGGATATATTGCGGATATCACTCGAACATGGCCTATCAATGGTAAATTTTCGAATGCTCAGAAAGATCTTTACGAAGCAATTTTAAGAGTACAGCGAAGCAGTGTCTCTTTATGCAGAGAAAGCGCAAATATGACACTGGACAAAATACATACGGTTACCAGAAATGGTCTCACTGATCAATTGAAACAATTGGGTTTCAATATGTCTGGAAATGCCATCGATACTCTATTTCCTCATCATGTTGGACATTACATTGGACTTGATGTCCATGATGTTCCAGGGTATTCTCGAAGTAAACCTCTCAAGGAAGGACATTGCATTACAATTGAGCCAGGAATTTATGTACCAAATGATGAGCGTTGGCCAGCACATTTTAGGGGAATGGGTATCAGGATTGAGGACAGTGTTTGCGTGCAGGATGATTCGCCTCTAGTTTTGACTACTGAGGCAGTGAAGGAGGTTGTAGATGTCGAAGCTTTACGCGATTAAACGAAGCGGAATGGATGAAATGTATAATAATGAGGTATACCACTCCGACAAAATGTAAAATTAAAACATAAATGAACATAAATTGATCATATAATCAATAGTATGAGGTAGTTCTTATAATAGATCTGGCAAGCAATCTCAGTCAGATCTCTCCTCTCTGGAAACTCTTTTCTGTTGCATTAGAACGAATCTAGTTACCCCAATAAAATTGAGCATCCCCGGTGAGCTCCCGGTGAGCTTAAAATAAAATATACATTAAGGGTTCTGCCAAATGTGCATAACTGCCCTGCTTATCATTCGGCCGCAGCCCCGCACACAATTCCGCATCTAATTCCGCATCTGTTAATCAATCATCCATCATCCTCTCAGCCTCGTCCCAAACACTTCCATCATTGTATAACTTCCTCCACTCATCCACTCATCCACTCATCCACCCAACCTCACATCACACAGCATCAAACTGTTGCATCATAACGAAACCGAGTTCCTCTCCACAAAAACAAATACGTCCATACCCCATAGACTCATCTAATCCGCAAAATGCCAGCCCCCAACAGCCCCTCGCCCGCGCCTTCCCCCTCCACAACTCCCATCCCTTCATCCACCGCGCCGCAATCCGGAATCCCAGACCTCCCACCCTCATCTCCCACCCTCCCCCTAACAATGACCTCCTCGCTCCTCCTCACCAATCTCCCCCGCGACTCGAGCTCCGCCCTCGAACACGCATTTACCTTCCCAACGGCAAAAATTACCGTGCGCTTTCAACCGATCGGGTCGGCGCCTATGCTGCAACGACCAGTTTCGAAGATTAGTTCGAGTCAGAGGTTCGAGACGGTGGTGGCTTATTTGAGAAGGGTTTTGAAATTGGATAAGGGGGCGGGGGCCGGGGAAAGTGTGTTTTTGTACGTTAATAGTTGTTTTGCGCCGAGTTTGGATGAGGTGGTGGGGAATTTGCATAAGGTGAGTTGCGCATTTTTCATTATGCAGATTTACTGGTCGGTTGGAGGTAGATGTATTGATACTAATATTTGGGATAGTGCTTTAAGGATTCTAAGGACCAGCTCATTGTTACCTACTCCATGACACCTGCGTTTGGATGATTGAAAAACATACGATACCGGTATTCAATTGCTGTATTAAACATGTTTGGGCTGGTATTGAAAAAGGAAACCACATTACTATTGGGCATCTAAAATCTAGGCAAACATTGGGAATCTATAACCTGGACAATTACGCCGGCCATCCAACAACGTCAATAATTTCAGCCACGAGAACCTTACTCCATTTTATCAACCGCATTTCGAAACTCCTCGAGCTCCTTTTCAGAAATTGGATACGTATGTTCTGGGGCAGGATATGCTCGAGACTTCATTTCATCGCGGTATTCGGTAATCGCCTTCAAGCTTTCACCCCAAACATCACCGTACTTCTTCACGAATTTTGGGAGAAATCGACCCGGTGGAAAATTCCCCGTCATGTCGATCTGCACTAGTACCTGTCCCGAGCAGCCATTTCCAGCGCCAATGCCAATTGTAGGAATGGATAACTTCTCAGTTATCAGCGATGCGACTTCTTGAGGAACGGCTTCTACAACTGTTGCGAAAGCACCAGCTTCCTGAACGGCGAGCGCATCTTCCAAAACTTTCAATGCGCCAGCACAAGTTTTACCTTGCACACGGAAGCCACCGAGTGAATTTTGACGTTGAGGTGTGAGGCCAACATGGGCTAGGACTGGAATGCCTGCGGTTGTGATTTTCTTGATGGTGGAAGCCATTTCGACACCCCCTTCTAATTTTATACCTTGCATTCGGCCTTCTTTAATGAAGCGGAAAGCGGACTCGAGAGCTTGTTCGGGGGCTATTTCGTATGAGCCCATAGGAAGATCTCCGACCTAAAAGTTCGTTTTGTTAGTAAGAAATGTGGATGGGTGTAAAGGACACGGGGTATGTACATACAGTGAAAGCAGCTTTCGCAGCACGAGATACAGAACGACAATGCATTAACATCTCTTCCATGATGACCTCACTAGTATCCTCCATACCCAAGGCTACCATGGCCAGACTATCACCCACCAAAACTATATCCATGCCTGCAACATCGGCGACATGTCCGCTTGGGAAATCGTGAGCCGTCATCACAGCGATTGGTTCCCCTTTCGTATACATAGACCTTAGTGTATTCATCGTGACCTTCTTCCTCGTGCTTGGTGCGCCCATAGGGCTATGTGAACTTTTCCTAGTCTGGCATTGTGCTAAAAATGGTCTCGCAGTAAAAGTTGCCGGTCGTGAATATTGCTTCAATAGTGCCCTGGGGGACATCTTCATGATGGGAGATGATGAAGACATGGTTGAAATTGATGGAACAATTTTCTCTCGGATAGATTGTGATGATTAGAAAACTTTGAAGATGGACTTGGTGCCATTTTTGGAACTGCGGGTTCTCAGAATGAGTTTTATTGAGGTCGTGATCATTATTGCGCAGTGGTTTCTATACTGGAGTGTAGAGATTATTCATTATTCAGTTATTTGCGATTTATTTTGTCGCTTGGGTCTTCGATTGAGCCGAGGATGGGGCTGGATTATGTAAGGGGGGGGAGTCAGTTCTGAAGGGCTAGGTCATTTATTAGTACAAGAACTGGTAGGTCATACCTAGGTACTCTACATACTCTCTCTACATAACTCCCTTCTACCAAGATACATGCTTTTCTAAAGCAGCATTCAGATCATGCAATATGCTGTTGTGTACCTGAGGATTATCTTCCATCGCTGAACCATGAATTGAGGCGCTTCTGTGAATCATGTCTGGGTAACATTTCGCACTCCGGGTGTCCTTCTCGTCCGTTGAACCATACATATATATACAGGTGCCTAGGTAGGTATATATGGTATGCATACGATGATGATTGATGCCTTTACCCCTCACATTCATCCGAGGCCCATGTCCAGACAAAGGCAAATCAAGCTGCAAGTCATTTCCTTTCGAACTCCAGCTACCTTCAACTATCTACCTCCAGTGGCCTACCTATCTACCTACATACATACCTAGTGACCAAAGTAATAAAATATTACTATTGAACAATCTCACGCGACCAAGACAAAGCCCCAAAATTCAGTCTGGGCAGTGCATGAAAGTGGCACATCCGGCAACTACCGATAGAACCACCATTCATACCGCTTTATCTCTCAGATAAGAACTCACCCTGCGGGTGTTGTCTGCTAGCAGTTGCCACAAGGACTTTAACTATCCATTCTCTCACATAAAATCCATTCTACCTACCTATTTTCCTAAGTACTCTGCCATTACCTTACCTTTGATCCACTGCACATTCAACAAGTACTTGAACTAAATACTTACTCTACCAATAATCAAGCTCCAATAGAACAGAAAGTCAAGATGTCGAGTCCCAGACGTAGGATCGAGACTGATGTGAGTTATGTTTCATGGTCAGAGATACTTACATGAATGAGTTGAACGACTAATATCTGGTTTACGGTATAGGTCATGAAGTAAATAATACCTCTTTCAACCTTTATTCTTGAGGAATTTTTACTAATAGTATGATTTAGGATGTACGCGACACCCTTTCAAAGACTGTCCGATCGATCTTATGCTTCAGTGCTTACCAGGAGTATAGGTTGATGTCGGATTATGAGGTGACTCTTGTGCATGACAATAGTGAGTCGGTGATGTATCTGCATGGTCTGCAAACTTTCTAACCTTTTCTTCAGTGTATGTAGTCTTCCAATGAAGACCACTGGATCAACCACTTATATATATGGGCAATAGGCAAGAATTCTACGTCCGCTTCAAGGGACCGGCAGAAAGTCAGTTTAGCTTCTCTCCCCCTTCCTCTCCTTCCATATACCACACCAACTAACCACCACCAACCACAGCCCCATTCGAAGGTGGCCTCTGGAAAATTCATGTCGAACTACCAGATCAATACCCATACAAGTCGCCCAGCATCGGTTTTGTGAACCGTATTTTTCACCCCAATATCGACGAGTTGTAGGCCCTCCCCTCTCACTCCAATCAGCTGGGGTGGATCGGAACGTTTACTGAATCTCTCAACTTATAGGTCCGGATCCGTCTGTCTCGATGTCATAAACCAAACCTGGTCACCTATGTTCGATATGATAAACATCTTCGAAGTTTTCCTTCCGCAGTTGCTAAGATATCCAAATCCGACGGATCCGCTGAATGGAGAGGCGGCCGCACTGCTTATGAGGGATTCGAGGGCTTATGATGCGAAGGTTAAAGGTGTGTTTTCTCTGAGGGTTTCATAGAGGCTATGGAAGCGGATAGGAGCTGACAGGAAATAGAATATGTGACAAAGTACGCGAGCAAAGATGCCGGTGACGAAGCGGGCGCCGACGAATCAGACGACGATACGATGTCTTCTGTAGCCAGTTTTGATGATGATGATGATAATGAAGAGGCAGCGGGTACTATGGAGGAAATCTAAATTACACTTCAACATGCGATTCCACTCTAGATGCTTTCGCTTGCGGGCCGAAATGAATGATGGGTGACGGATATTTTACAAAGCACTGGCATTCTACGCATATTTCACAGGTGTTCATATGGCATGGTTATGGATAATCTTTCAATGGATATTGACTTTGAGGGTGCTTTAGGGCTTGGGAGTTTTATTGTATGCATGCTGAATGAGACTTAAACTCTAATGTCTTTTCATTTTCTCTTCCTGCTTTGTGAATTTCAAACTCTGTCTTCAGGATGCCATGAATGAGGTCATTTGATCATGGCAAAGAAGATGATGACATTAGTGAGTTGGCTAACGAACCGAAAAGAGAATAAGCGTAGTTTGAGATATAAATTCAGCGGATTCATAAAACACGAATGAATTTAGTATCTGTGAGTGCGGGTGTGCTTTGTGTGTGATTGGTATTCATGCGACCAAATGTTCTGTTCTCTATGGATGTGTGCGAGGCTGCCAGAAGATGATTAGTCTATGGGGAAAGCAGGCTGCTTCCTTCTTGCATGAAATAGGGTCTGACTCGCCTATCTTCATTATTCCCTATTCATTGCAGAGCCGATCAATAGTATATTAGCTACAGTGGATCAGCGAACCTGAAGTCTTGATTAAGAGGGAGGCAAATGTGGTGGGGATTTTGAGATATTTTGTTGTTGTTGTTGTTGTTGTTGTTGTTGTTGTTGTGTTGTTATATGGTAGGAGTAGATTTTGTATCGTGTCGGTATTTGGGTGGCGGGATGAGGTATTGGTGTGAGGTGTAAGGTGTGAAGTGTGAGGTGTTGGGCTATGACGTGTTGAGTAGATGGTATTGGGGAGGGGTGGCGGGATAGGGTAGGGGAAAGGATGGGGGAAAGAATAGGGATGAGAGGGAAGGGGAAACAAGGGTATAGATGGGAGTAGGAGATGAATGGATTGGGTATTGGGGAGGGGAATTAGGGAATCGGGTTTTGGATTGGGGGTTGGTCGGTTTGAGGATAAGAAAGTGGAGGTGAAGGTGACGGGTCGAGATTTTTGATTTTTGATTTGGTGGATGGGTTGGTTGGATTGCTCGTAGATGTTTCGAATGTCTGGTGGTTCACGGGCTGGTTTGTCATGGACTACCTAGGTATTTACTATATTACAAAAGTGTTTTTCTGGTGTTTCTTTCCTTGGTCTCTGCGCATGCCTCCGCCTTTGCTTCTGCCTTGCCTATATCTCTAATGGTATTATATCACGAGGTGAAGACCAAATCGATGCACAATAAGTCAGAGAAGACCTGATGTATACGTGAGTTTCCCATCATGAAAACGATGTGCGATTACAGCTGTGGATGTAAATGGAGATGATCAAACGAAAGAGAAAGAGATGCATGGAGGTCAGGATGAACCATGAGTATCCATTGTTTGGTTTATGGTGTATATGTACAAGCGTTTATATTCTTATATGAGACTTATAAGAGAGTGGTTCCTTGCTGTAGTGTGGATGAGATGATGAGCTGATGCACTCGAGGGTTGGAATCATGGTATAGTCTGTGAACTGTTGGATATATTATGAGAATATATGGAGGAGAGAAGGAGGTAGTACTATATAACAAGATGGAATTGATAGTTGAATAGAGAAAGACCACTGGTGAATCTAATGCTTGGTTTTTTATCCCCGAAGAAGTTGAGACGGCTCTCTTTTTCTACAATCAACATAGTCTTTCAACCTGTTAGAGTAATCGCCGTACCGCAGTCTGAATTATCTATTTGACTTGAAGCGGTTCTTTAGGGGCTGAGTTTTCACTGTTGAAAAGCTACTTACTTTGATGCTGAGGAGTGGAGAATCTCCATGTTCGTGGTTTTCTAGTCATTCTAATCGAAGCCCATAAACGCGTAGATTATAGCGAGATGAGGAGGCTTTCAAAACGTCTTCTCTTGTATTATCGTAGATTTATAAGTCACTTTGTTGGTAGGATATATGCAAATAGACAAATGGCGGTCCAGTGCCGTCGTATCCATCATACTGATCTTCCGTTGCCTCTCAAGACAATGAGGCCGCAAACCCACATCTCATAATACTCCGGCGCGGGCGCACATAATTCCCCAATCACCTATTCAGACGATAACGTCCAACGCGCATCCACAATCCACCCGCCCATAACCGAAGGACGAAAGCGCCAACGACCAAAAACGGTACACAAAAAGTTCAGTACACTCTAAGGAGCGCATTAAAGGCGAGTAAAAAACTGGCAAAAGTTCAATCGCCGGATAATTACGTTAACGTTAGAGAACTTAAAACAGGCGAAGTGTTTCTACCAATATGAAGTCTTCGGCCGGCTGCAGCGTAATTACCACTGAGCCAACATGGATGCAGCACATACCAGGATGTTAGAATGTCGCGTTGCTTTGATATATGTAGGAGGGCGATGAGGTGTCAATGAATCTTTTTGTAAGGTGGTCACCAGCTCTACCTTCTGCAAACTTCATCATGGAGGACAGTGTAAATTTAATTCACTTTCTTGCATGCAGGAGAGTAGAAGATGACGTGCCACACACTCTCATGTCAACTCTTGTAGATACTAGGGTTAAGATCAACGGCATGAGCTTGGAACCAAAGTGCAGTTGAATGTGCAGTTGGGTGTGAATTTCGATATAATAGTATGAAAAGGGAGTTTGCATTCAAACGAAGTGACATGGAATGCTAATGCAATCCTTGCCTGAACATAGTAATGCCAAGGGGCAATAGCTTTGTCGCTAGCAAGAGCCATGATCATTTCGTGCTTCTGATTTTGATCTAATAATTCGAAACTGGCAAAACCTTGATTATCAGTCCATGCAGTTGAGAAGCCCAATTATATGTAGAAAATAGGCCTTGATCTATGATATTTGGGTTGATAGCATCACTTGCAAATGTTTCCGCTAGTCTTGAAGCAAGCCATGCGAGCATGTCATGATTCATAGAAGGGTACTGCCTCGAGCCGACTAGACAATCATGTAAAGTTGCGAAGATGACAATTAAGATCGAAGGCTTGACTAATTTCTGGGCCGTAAGAACACACGATATACCCACAATCTGGGATATATAAAAACTCAAAAATATGGACTATCCACCCCACAAAGTCATCTTGGCTATCTCGTCAGGGCTCAAATTCAACATCTGTGATGACACGTCTTTCACGCGGGTCGCCAAGATGTCAGCCCTGTTCAGAAATAGAAGCATTCCCCAGCATTTGTTACTAATCTCCAAACTCTTCTAAAGCGCTCTTTTTGTCCCAGATGTTAAGTAAAAATCGACATACCGAAATAGGATGTTAAATTGAAATGCTTCCGGATTATTTTCGTCCCAACTTATGCAACTCGCCTGGCTTGTCGATGTATGCCGGGTCCGAAACAAAAATCCTCGGGACCTTGTCATCACTTGATTGTTCTCTCAATGTCTACATTTCTCATTCTTCAACATGTGACGCCGGCTTATTCCATTTTTGAAATGAACTCATTTCTATTGAGAAGGTAGAAAAGATTCCTCAACAAACTTGTTCTCAGATCGAACTATATTATCAGTCGTTGATAATAGGCTGTACAACCAGAGCACTTATTGTGATGTCTGCAGAAGTCCGAACCGCTTTTACACGGCATATGAAAACTATACAGCACTTGCTCCTCGATTTGACGATAATCTTCATGATGATGGCTTTGACCTGTTATATGGGCTCCACAACTCGGAGCATGAATTTGACTAATTCCATCATATTAAGAGGTTTGGCCATGATAGTAAGTGTACTGCCATTTTTTTTTTACAACAGATAGCGCGCTTCAATGATTTTGGCCATCAAAACAGGTATTTTAGAAGATAGCTATTTTGAGGGATTAGCCATGAGATAGACTCGAGCCTCCTTGTGATATCATAAATAGCAATCTACCCCGCCATTTTTCGTGCTGGTGACATGGTATTGTTGCTTGTGATATTTTGATGAAGGGGCAGGTTTACCTTTTGAGGAAAATGCTATCGGAAAACCACGTGAATTACCTCGGATAAGTCTTCTCCCACTAAACGGATTGAGCACATTCGTAACACAAGATCCACAAAATAGTTGTCCTAGAACAGCAACTGTTTTCGTCCTTCACTCCCCTTCAACATACCTAGTAGCTACCATGGTTAGAATGCAGATTTCTGTTTTCGTTTGACCCAAAGTTGAGAATTTCGAATGCACGCTAAATATGTCTAACTCCAAAGATTAGACATATAGGAAGTCTTCAAAGGTCTCAAATTAGTCAACGGACGAATGGCATTCTCGAAATCGATACAATTAGGTACCGATTTGCTACCCGAAGTTAAGAGAGTAGTTCTGGACCAAGGGATGTATCCGAAGTCTACTTAAGTATTGGGTTTTTGAAAGCTTATAGCACTTAATTAGAAGGCTGAGATTCTGAGAAGACGTAAAAGTTAGACTACCCGAATCAGTTTGCGGGGAACTTCGGAGCATATGAATGCCAAGGTATGGGGATTACCCCTATGATTGGGAAAATTGGCGACAGGGACGTTATGGATATTTAATATCTCACGTATTTGCATGTCGGGATGTAATTTGATTACTGTCGTATCCACACCACGATGTTCAAAGCAAGGATGGAACTACTGGGATAATGTAATAGATGAGAAATATAAAATAACTTCTTTATGGTTGGTGAACCATTTCTTGAAGATGTATTATCCGAATTGGCTTGATTATGCCACGTTGGCTACTTCTACTTGAAATATATTACCAGTATAGTTGTATTCCAATTTTTGAATCATATCAAGTCGATGAGATGGTCGTGTGAGCACTGAGCAATCAACAGTTTGATGATTCCTACGCTAGATTGTAATGGAAAGTACCTACTTACGTACCTCTCCCCCCACAAAGCTTGTTTAGAAGATGCAATGCAACTGTAGTAGTCTAATTCATAAGTGACGGTGGTTGAATTCGAGAAAACTCGTAAAACAAAAGCGTTTTACTGTGCGATCTTACATATTCGGATGAATGTAATTCATTCTTTAGTATTGTTATTGTAGATCTCTTTAAATTGACATCACGAATTCATCAAATTCCAATCACTCACCTAATGAACACCTGTATTTTGTTTACTATTACTTTCCCCTGTTTGGGTTTTCAAATCCTACCCACTGTAAATTATCGTAACTTTGACAGCCGCCAATTGATGATCAGACCGCCTCACAGATGCGGGTCAATCCTCAGTTATTCATTCCCACCAAATGTCCCTCTTACTAAACACCCTTGAAAAATTCGAGGGCTCTACCCGCAAGTGCCCGGTACTCCTTTGATGTCAGAGTCTTAAGCACCTTTGCCTCATCAATCCATACCATATGGAGGTCCTCGTCTTCCATCTTCTGCGCCGTAGAGTCTACCTGTGCTAAATACCAGGAGGTGGCCTTTAACCTCCGTCTGTGGAACGCTAAGTCACCGCGAGTAGCTCGATGGCTGGGTTTCCAATATCGCTAGCCTTTGTTTAATCCGTCGTTGTAAGAACAAGAAATGGACAAGGTAGAAATTTGCCTTCAAAGTCCATTCCTATAGCCTCAAGCTTCTCACCCACATTCTTACAACCACTTGGTTGTAGGAACTCGTTGGTTATACGCCATAATATAATGAAGACCTCTCGAGTCTGTAGGTGAGGCGTAGCAAAACCGCATAGTGAACGATCAGAAGTCTGGGTTATAGGTTTGGGTAGAGAATTGGTAAGTTGGTAGGTATAGAAGATGACAATAAGGTTGTTTATTGATGACTTTGGAAAGCAATGGACCTGTATTTTTGAGTGAGGATTTGCCGTTGATGGTTAGAACTAATAAGGACTAGAAATTCAATTTTGATATCACTCTATGGAAGGTTTGGATGATATACCTACCATACTCACTGTTCTCAAGTTATTACTGTATAATTCGTTGTGTTGTGTTGTGTTGTGTTTACCTACATATATCCAAGGCTACCCACCTATGTTGCTGTAGTTTACCATCAAGCTACTAGTATGTATAAAACTAGACCCAAAAGAGTAATTTGATCAATTATTACAGTAGTTTGTAAGAAAAGACTAAAATACCTAGTGAAGATCAATAACACCCTGCACAATCTAGTTCAATGATGAAACCTTTACATTCCGTAGTTTTCCGTTGCGTCCGAAATAATAACAATTCCTTTCCGGCATCACCCATTCCGGCCAATAATATTAGCGTAATTCGTTATACGCCGTCTTCACCACTCCACTACTTCAACAGCTTCAATCATACTCGGCATAATCAAATATACAATACCCGAATGATGTCGCCCTCAAATTTGAATAAGAAGGCTTTCGATCCCATCCAAAGAACAGCTTCTCCATATCCTGATAAAAACAGCGTTGGCCCTTCTTATCTACTTGCACAACACCAACCTACAAACAACTATCATTCTTCATCACTCTCCACTCTCAAAATGGTTTCTGCAAATCCCACCGTTAATCGAACATGTTAGTATGCTCCTATTGAATACTTTTACTGCTTCACATCTGCTGCATTCGACTTGGCATCCCATGTCAAGTTGAGACTTGACGTCCATATGCCTTCGACTTCAGCCTTGATTCCATATACATTCTTCATTCCCAATACTACCAGACAGCTTCACCATAGCCTCATATAGCTCCAGTTTGCTAACACCCGTCTTTCAGCACTTCACCCTAGCGGTGTACAACCACAGGTTGAGCACACCGAGCTTGAAGAGGAACTCCACGAGAAGGCACACATCGATTACGATCGTGTAGCTATTGTATGCATTCCACAATCACCTCCTACAAACCTGGCAGTTTCTAACATTCATTCTTGCAAAGATTCCCAACCCAAGTGTCGCTGCCCTCTATGAAGATGCTCTTGTCTACGAAACTGGTTCTGCCATCACATCTACAGGTGCCCTTACTGCATACTCTGGAGCTAAGACAGGACGTTCACCATTAGACAAGAGAATTGTTAAAGAACCATCATCTGAAAATGATATTTGGTGGGGACCGGTAAATAAACCGATGACACCTGAAGTAAGATGAATTCCTCTTCCTTTGCCGTAGTTCATTGCGTCTTTCTCTTTTTCTTTTCGCAAATCATACAATACGTTTTTGGCGGATGAATTCTGCACAGGCTTTCCAATCATTCTACGGATTTTGAAAGCAACATTCCTAATTCTCTTGGGACTTTTGAGCATATTTTCAACATCTTAAAATTCATCACTTATCAATTCCCATCTACTTCTCATCAAACAAGCCCTTACAATATTTCCCCGCATATTTTACGTCATAAGCTTTTGGATATCCTCGGTTACTTTTTTATTCATTACACACCCTCAAGCGAAATGCGGGGTGCATAAAACCGAATTTTTTCCGGTCGCGCTGCTATTAGCTACCGCCTTCTCCTTTTCCAAGTCAAATAATTTTAGTGTGTGGAGTAAAATCAGCTAACACCAAATTTAGGTATGGAGAATCAATCGTGAACGTGCCATTGATTATTTAAATACAAGAAATCGTATTTATGTTGTCGATGGTTTCGCAGGATGGGATGAGAAATACAGAATCAAGGTTCGAGTTGTATGCGCTCGTGCTTACCACGCTCTTTTCATGAGAAATATGCTCATCAGACCTGATCGAAAAGATCTTGAGCATTTCCACCCAGATTATACCATTTACAATGCAGGATCCTTCCCTGCCAATAGATATACCGAGGGCATGACTTCTGGTACTTCAGTTGCAATCAACTTTTCCGAAAAAGAGATGGTTATCTTAGGTACTGAATATGCCGGAGAGATGAAGAAGGGCGTTTTCACAGTTCTCTTCTACGAGATGCCTGTTAAGCACAACGTTCTTACCTTACACTCGTCAGCCAACGAGGGCAAAAACGGAGACGTCACTGTTTTCTTTGGTCTTTCAGGTACTGGTAAAACAACACTTTCAGCAGATCCTAATCGTGCCTTGATTGGAGATGATGAGCACTGCTGGAGTGACCGTGGTGTTTTCAACATCGAGGGTGGTGTAAGTGTTCCTGCCGCTGTGTTCCTTTGCAATATGCTAACAACCTGCAGTGCTACGCCAAGTGCATTGGTCTCTCAGCAGAAAAAGAACCTGATATCTTCGGCGCCATCCAGTTTGGATCTGTTCTTGAGAACGTTGTCTTTGACCCAACTACTCGTCTTGTTGATTACGATGACTCAACTTTGACAGAGAACACCCGCTGGTAAGTTAGAAGAACACCTAAATCTGCCACCTTAAAAAGTCGAGCTAATTATTCTAGTGCCTATCCTATCGAATACATTTCCAATGCTAAAATTCCCTGTCTCTCGACAAACCACCCAAGCAATATCATTCTTCTTACATGTGATGCTCGTGGTGTCCTCCCACCTATTTCCAAGCTCAATTCCGCACAAACCATGTTCCACTTTATCTCCGGTTACACCTCGAAGATGGCTGGTACCGAAGATGGTGTTACAGAACCTCAAGCTACCTTCTCATCGTGCTTTGCTCAACCTTTCTTGGCTCTACACCCAATGCGTTATGCTAAGATGCTGGCTGAGAAGATTGAACACCACAAGGCTAATGCTTGGTTGTTGAACACTGGATGGGTTGGAGCTGGTGCCACCACTGGCGGCAAGCGTTGCCCGTAAGTACAAATAAAGACTCATCAAACGGCAAGTACTAATACGTGATAGATTGAAATATACACGTGCTATCCTTGACGCCATCCACTCTGGAGAACTTGCAAATGTTGAGTATGAGAACTACGAGACATTCAACCTCCAAGTACCAAAATCTTGTGCCAATGTTCCATCGGAATTGTTGAACCCAAGAAATGCATGGAGTCAGGGAGATGACAGTTTCAGAGCCGAGGTCAACAAACTTGGTGGCCTCTTTGTCGAGAACTTCAAGAAGTATCAATCAGAAGCTACTGACGATGTCATTGCGGCAGGACCAGCTGTTAAGATTTAGGAGCTGTACATATTGGGATTTTGATTTTTGATTAAGCAAACATGCGGGCGTTCTTACTTAATGGGATGCATCGGATGTATCATTAAACATCGAGATTGAGGCAATGAATGAATGAATGAACCAAACTAAAGAAAATTGTATTTGATGAGCAATGAATTGCATATGAGTGGTCGATACGAATTGTTCTGGGTCCATTGAAGTCATAATGATTTCAAATATCCAAGTCCTCATTGGAAAACGATAATGAAGCATGATATCAGAATACAACATATTATTACGATTTTGGCTGAATATTCCTAATGATGCCGATGATAATGATGAATTATTATGTAGGGCAGCAATCCTTTGTCGATTTATCCTTCATTCAGTCTCTTGAATTGGCCAAGCACCAACCAATATGTATGTAGTCGATTGTTTTCAATGCCACCATCTCATTATCCGTTGATATTATTATTGATATTGATATTGATCAAATCAACTCAAAATCCTAAAACTTACTTACTCCGTACATAAGTGAATGAAGCAACAATCCTCCGTGATGATTTAGAACTATGCAGGTATAGCTTTCTATGGAGTAGTCTAACAATCGGCTCGCACCAACACATCAAACCTTACCTGACACCTGCACCTCAATCCATAAAAAGCAAACAATAATCTCTCACGAATCTCAGCCCTGCATCAATCACATCTACACTAAATCAAACGAAAATAATTACAATGCCCCCTTCAGCTGCCTTAGATAATCCCTCCCAGTCTCAATCCCACTCTCAAACCCAATCGCAAACCCAATCGCAAACACAACTAAGGCCTAATCTGACGGCCCGTCACAGATCTACGTCCTCGGTCACTAGCCACCAAACCGACAGCCCGGCCGGTACACCTCCAGCTTCAGGTACGACGGCTACACAGCATAAAGAACACAAAACGAAAGGCGAGCGAAAACACGTAGTTGGTGGCGGCAAATACGGGCGGGTGAGCAGTAATAAGGCGCTGCATAAATTGTCCCGACAAACGAATACTCAACACAGCAGCAACAATCATACAAGCAACGATAATATTAAAGAATTTCAAGCCCCTTGGGATAAGCCCCATAATTCTAGCACGAATCTCAATCGTCAAAAGAATCACTCGCAGACGGGTCTAAAACGAAATCGGAGCTTAGCAGATGTACAGCACACTACTGGATCGACAAGAAGACCTAAGAGTTCAGATGGTCCGCAGGGTACGCAGGGCAAAAAGAGACCAAACAGTGTTCATTTTGAATTGGGTATAGGCACACCGGGAAAGGTAGAGATCGAAGACGATAACGAAGAGGGTTGGGAAGAAGCTAGTTCCAGTGCAAGTCCGGCTTTGAGTCGCAGTGCGAATACGTCTGCCAAACAATCCGCTGCGAATTCGGCAGTGAGTTCTCGACACCATTCTCCTCTTACGTCGCCAAAATCCAAACAAGCTACTGCTGGCGATTCTGTACGAGATTTCGCCAACCAAAACCCGACTGGTAATCTTGATGGGAATGGCAGTGTGAAGACGAATACTACGACCAATAGAAACGGTAGTTCGAGCGCGGACGCAAAAGTTATCACGGAGAAATTACTCCAGAGGACTCCTTCTCATTTGACTTCAGAGACAAAAATGAGTATGGCGACTGCGAAACCAACGCCCAAGATGGTTCACACGCCTTCCTGTAGTGTTGACCCAGGGGCAGCGAAGAGTATGGGCGCTAGCACCGCGAGTGGGAATCAAGAGTTGATATCGAGATTCGTTGGGGGCTCTGGTACCCCCGGGGAAAACAGCCCGAAGTTTCCTCCACCGGATCATAGTAGGGAATCCAGGACAGGCGGTGTGAATGGGGGCGGACTGGAAAAGAATGGAGAAATCTCAAGAGCTAAATCGATGGGGAATTTGGCAAGGCATGACGTTGATGATGAAGAAGAATCGGCGTTGTTACCTAGGAGTCGTAAAGGTTCTACGACTGGTGTGAATGGACCTGCTAATGCGTACAATTCACGTACACAACAGAAGCTTTGGCTTCAAAGAGCATCGTCAAATATTGAACCGCAGAGAGAGGGACTTGGTGCATTATCATTGTTGAACGGAGGCCTAGGAATGGGTAACCATGGTGGAGGTAGCAGTATGGGATTTGGCACTGGAATGGGGTTGGGCATGGGTAGTGGCATGGGAGGTTATTTAATGGGTGGAGACGGAAAAGGGGACCCGAGAATCAAATTACAGCTTGAGAGGACGGGACTAGAATACTTGGTTGTCAGACGTCACCAGGATCCTATTGGACGCGGTATCAAGAGATTAGAAAAATTGGGAGCACTAGGACATGAGGGAAAGAATATTCCCGGGCATGGAAATGGATATGGACATAGTAAAAGTGCAAGTGTCAGTCGAACGGGCAGTTTGAGGGAGAGGAATGGTAATTCGAGGAAGGGTGTGAGGCAAAGTTTTGATGTAGAGGATAGAGAAAGAGGTAGTGATACCGAGAGAGAAGGAGGTGTGGGCAGTGGAGGGGATGAGGAGAACGTATCGGCACTTTTGAGGAGCTTGTGGGAGAAAAGCTTTCAGGGAAGTGGGAGTGCTGATTAGAGGTAATGGAGAAATTTACTGTGCTTGATTGCCTTTTATTTCTAGGCTTGGAGCAGGGAAATGGATGGGATGGGATGGGGGTACGGGCACATAGATAAGGGGATGGAGTTATGCCTTTTATAGGGCGTGGATGGGACGGGAAATGGAACGGGCTTTGAAATTGCTTAATGGCTGGCTGGCTGGTGGGCCTTTAGACTAAATGTTTAGTTAACGTAATGAGTTATCCGCTTAAATGCATGCACATAAAATACTTTCACATAAGGTATTGGTGTGTTGTTAACGTTTGGTAGGTGATATATGCAGGATGCTATGCATGATCTATGGTCAATTTTGTGGCTGACGGCAACTGTGATTCTGGGGTAGATAAAGATATTATGAGGAGATGGAAAGCCAGATTATTTCAGGAAGTTGGATAGTCTGGATTCAAATACATAATTTATGCGTATTGTACCCGGTTGTTATCTCGAATAGTAGGGAGACTGAATAGTGTATTTGTACAGGTGAAGATGAAGAGACCTAGATTGTTTGATTGACGCATGGAGTTGGCATCAGGCAGATACTACTAGATATTTTGCGATGCCGGATTGAAATACACTTTGGGCATTGGAGTTTCGTGTGGAGATGACATTTATGCTTTATCATCATATTTGTTTGCAGAGCTTGAATAGAAATAGGTATGCAAAATATTCCATTATTTTGGGTATAATCTCCCAAGCTCCTATGCTAGGAACCATACATGGCCAAACTTTTATTACACCTGCAGGAGCGAACCTCTATCCTCAACCCAAACTCAACCTCAAGATCTAAACAACATCAAACCTTCCTCCTCCTTCAAAGCTTCATCTTCACTGACATCATCCTCATCTCCATTCTCTCCCAAGTCCAATTTCCTGCCCAACAAAGTAGCGAAGAATCTATCTCTCGCGGTTTCTTCCCATGTGTTTCTATCCTCCGGTGCCATGAAATTCTGCAACTTCTCATGAACCGTAAATTTCATTTTCCTGCCTTTACTAGCCTTCGTATCGACGTTCTTTCTTGTCTTCGCTTCTTTGACTGCAGTCCATTGCATTGGTTTACCGGCTTCACCAGTGGCCGCCGAAGCAGAATCAACCATCCGTTGATCAACCAATTCTTTAAGAAGTAGTTGGTAGAAATCGGCATCATCATAGATATTCGGGTCGGTAGTAAGTTTCATTTGTTTTTGGACGGGAGCGCAAGAGCGAGGGACCTTGGTGCGGGAAATTAGATGCTCAGAACTAGAGAGTGTATCTTGGAGAAGAGAAGTGATAGACTGTTGGGGAGCATTGGGATTGAGTTTGCGGGAAATGGGAAGGGCAGTTGTGGCGCGGACTTTGTTAGACCACTTTTCGAGGACGGTTTGTCGATTATCGATGCTGGCAACCTCAGAGGCTTGCATTTGTTCCCAAATAATGGAAGAGGGGGTGGCAGAGTCAACCCCACGCTTTCGTTTCTGTCCTGTCTTGGAGGTACTGGATGCCTTTGAGAGATCATGTCGAAGTCCATCAATTGTATTCCATAGTTTAATGGCTGCCTCTTCTGCGGCTTGGAATGGAGTCTCGTCACTGTCTTCCTGGTTTTTGTCATTGGCTGCCGCTAAAGAGTTCGTAGCTACTAAAGCTTTTTGGAGACGGATGCGGACATTGAGAAGGGAGTCAAATGTTTTGCGTTGTTGCTTCACGGCATTACCCTTATCCGCATCGGCCTTGGCCGCCTGAGAAATTGTTGCGACAACTGTCTTTTGCTCCTCTCCCATGATCTTTCGCAATTCGGCACGTCTTGCTTGCTCGTCCTCATCATTGTCATCATCATCATCATCGGATGCCTCTTCTTCACTCTCTTCGTCACTTCCAACTTGCTCTCCACCACTCTGGTCAGGGTTTTCCGAGTCTTCTTCTTCCTCGTCAAATTTTTCTTCAACATTATCCATAACCTCCGGATGTTGAGCGTCGGTATCCAAGACGTCTTCATCAGTCTCCTCTGCATCTTCATTCTCGATGTCATCCTCGTCATCATCTTCCTCTTCGGCTAATTTCGTGCCCTCCTCCTCACCACTGTCTGACATAAAGTCGGCAGCAGTAGGCCTCTTCTTCACACCATTTACATCCAAGGGCTTTTTTGCATTAACAGGTCTCTTCGGTTTTCCACTTCCCCTAAATACGAAATCCTTAAACCTCTCTTGATCACTCTCCCCCAAAGCCTCATCACTGTCGACTTCCATATCGTCAAATTCTCCATCAAACTCCATTCCCTCAAAATTTTCTTCATCGTCACTCTCATTTACTAAGTTCGATTTATCCTCATCATCGCCATTCATCAATTGCTCGCGACTAACTCGTGATCCGGCGTACTGAGGCCCGAGAGCGACTTCTTCTGGTTTTCGAAGCTTACTCTTTCTGCAACAAGTGGTCAGTGGTTATATCGCAACGACAAGTGAGAAAATTCCCTACCCAACTTGAACATAATGTTCCGTTCCTGCCAACCCATCCTCACTCTCATCACCACTTTCCGAATCGCTTTCTTGCGCCGGTTTGTCGTCTTCTGGATCAAAATCTACCAATGGAAACTAAAGTCAATGAAACCGAACCCATGATGCCTATTGCCCCAAGAATATAATCTTACCTTTAGGAACTGAATCTTCGAGTTCCTTAATCTGTTTTGCCAAGTTCTTTGGTTTCGCCATATTGTTTGCTACCCCTTCAAACTTTGAGAATTTTTGTTTTTCCGAAGAACTTGAATCTAAAAAATTATTTTGGAGCTCCCCACGAAACCTTGTCACACTAGCGGGCAAGTGTCCGCTCAAAAGTCAATTAAGCTCTCATTGCATCAATGTTCAAGCTTCAATTCAACATTCGAATAAAATGAAACCACGATTGTTTTCTACATTACGGGGATTGCAACATGAGAATCCATTGGTATATCAAAACAATTCAAGAAAGATTAAATAGGAAGCTGATCAGTGATGCACACTAGGGACTACCACGAACCGGTAGTATTCCGCGCATGCAACGTGGATTGCCCGAACGACGAAAGATAAAAGATGTAAAGAAAGTTATTGCGGTTTCATCTGCAAAAGGAGGAGTTGGTAAATCAACGCTTTCGGGTACGAACATTAAGTGGATTCTACATGCCAGCGAAGACTGATCGAACAATAGTCAACCTTGCGCTTGCCTTTGCTCGCCGTGGTTTGCGCAGTGGAATTTTAGACACTGATATTTTTGGTCCCTCAATACCTACACTACTGAATCTTTCGGGGGAACCAAGGTTATCCCCAAGTGCGTCTCTGGTCTACATGCGATACTTGAGACATGTCTGATATTTGGGCGGCAGACAATCAGCTTATACCACTCTCCAATTATGGCGTAAAGTCTATGTCACTGGGTTATCTAGTAGGCGATGCGGCGCCAGTTGTATGGCGTGGATTGATGGTCATGAAAGCATTGCAGCAGCTTCTACATGAGGTAGAATGGGGAGGATTAGACATTTTGGTTCTCGATTTACCACCGGGAACTGGAGATACTCAGTTGACTATAACGCAGCAAATTGTACTTGATGGTAGGCGCATCCTTTTCTTCATTTTAAACTGCTGATCATTTTCAGGGGCGGTGATCGTATCGACTCCTCAGGACATAGCTCTCAAAGATGCTGTGAAGGGTATCAATATGTTTAAGAAAATTGATATTCCAATTCTGGGAATGGTACAGAATATGTCGCTATTCACATGCCCCCACTGTCAGAACAGCACGCATATTTTTGGGTCCCATTCCGGAGTTACTCACGCCTGTGAAAAGCATGGGATTGACTTTCTAGGAGATATACCATTACACGCGAACATTTGCGATGATGCCGATAGGGGAAAGCCGACTGTTGTAGCCGAACCTGAGAGCGAGAGAGCAAAGGCATTCATGTCAATCACGGAACTTGTAGGAAAGAAGATTGGATTGTTCTGATAAATCTCATTTAAGCTAGAGTAACAAAAGTAAATGGGGCACAATACGCTATATGAGTATCGTAATGCCAGAAAACGTTCAAAGGATAGGAGATTGAAGAGAAAGATCATAAAAAGTAGCAAGGCTCCAGTTGCGTTGTCAGGTACAGGATTTTCGTACCTGGATATGTTGATTTTAAGATCAGGTCAAAAAACAGAAGCCTCGAAAAGCTCGTGATGCTCAGGTATCCTATCAAAAGCGATCTTTAGCATGTTTCATTGAGCATTAAGGAACAATACTGGTAAGAAAGTATGTTCATTCGAGGAACAAGCATCCAGAATTCTAATCCTCATACGCAAAGCCCATGTTAGCCTCCATCAAATCGCCCATGATGATGCAAAAACAAATAGAAAGGGAAATCCCAGCCTGAACACTTATACTTGCAGAGAGTTGCCCCTTCCCTCTCCCCGTCCCTAATTGCCCCTAAGCAAATCCTTCGTCATCACCATTCTGGTATATATGTCGACTTCTTGTCGGGTCTTTTCGCATACTTTGTCCCGAACCGGTAAATCCGACTAAATAAGTTGTTAGATACTGAAAACGGGTGTTAGGGCATGTTCCTTACCTCTACCATTTACGCCATCAGGCGTACGAAACATGCTCTCCTTCTTTGCTGCCTTGCCAAATTTTCCTTTTGCAGCGAAGTCCTGCCATTTCTTCTTACCGTCATCCAATTCTTTCTTTGCCTTGATCTTCTTTGGGACTTTGGCTGGCCTGGTTGGACCATCACTGACCTTACTTGGCTCACGCTTAGATTGTTGCGCAAGCTCCGGGTCAATATCCGCGGCTGCTGAAATAATATTCGATGTCGATGGAGGGGTAGGAACCGAAGCTACGACTGGTGTACCATCAGCCTTACGCTTATTTGGGTTGACTATGGGTTTGATATCCTTGGCTCGTAGAGTTTCTGTAGTGTCATAATTCTTGAACTTGACAATATAAACAGGAGATGTGGAAGAACCAGTGATAGATGTGATTCGAGCGGGGTAGAATCCTTTGTCGCCTGAATGCCATTTCGCCAAAACCATATCATTGACGGAGAAGCTTGTCGGAACTTCTGGCTCTTCTGGCGGAGGGGGCGCTGCTTTCTTGAAGGCAGGGTGATTCTCTCGCGACCACTTCTCCTTTACGGGCAGTTCTGACGGTTTCTTCGATTGGGCTACAGGTGCTGGAGCTGGCTTTAGTTCTGCGATCGTGGATTCGGTGAGGGAAATGACTTCTTCGAGTTCAGCTTTTAGTGTCTGAAGCTCAACATTATCAGGATCTGCTTGAAGTCCCAGCTGAACTGTTTCTAGCTATAGAAATTTTAATACCGAAAACATGATGATAATTAGTGACCTTACCTGCAACTTATACTCCTTAATATCATTCTCTAGTCCCGCAAGTTCCGACATGGCAAGTAAATCTGGGTAACTTCACACTGTATTGAAAGGGAGTTTTGATTGATATTCTTTTTTCGACCGGATGGAATTGTAGCACTATCAAATGCGGCTTCTTAGGAGACAATAATAGACAAAACTGTCGAGATATTATAGAAAGAAGAATGTGTTCTGGCAAAGGGAAACAATTAGATGTCGAAATCTCGAGCCACCGATAACCTTAATAACCTTAATCTTAAATTTACACGTGACACGGCATCACCAAATGCCGATGCTAATTGCCAACTTGGGAATTCCTCGTCTTGATGACCACATCTTGAATTCACCCATAATTTTACAAAATCAAACTACACGTTGATCTTCCAGACTTGAAAAGATACATAGGAAAATTAGCACATTAACACTAGAGTACATGACGATTGACGTGCACATACAAATTTCCACAGCTCACGCAGACTCAACCATCACGGAGCTAGCCTCCATCCAAACACAAGATGCAGGGCTTCAATATGGGACGTTATGTTCCTCCTGAACAGGAGGGATTAATGAGTGGAAACCAGTTGCATAGAAAGCATGCATTGGGAGCTCGAGCGAATAAAATTTCCCAGGGTATCTTAACGGTACGTTTCGAGATGCCATATCCTATCTGGTGCACGCATTGTCCGAAGCCCGCTATAATAGGGCAAGGAGTACGATTCAACGCGGAGAAGAAAAAAGTCGGCTACTATCTCTCGACGCCGATATATAGTTTTCGCATGAAACATATTACTTGTGGTGGCTGGATCGAGATACGAACGGACCCAAAGAATACAGCCTATGTGATAACTGAAGGGGCGAGGAAACGAGATACCGGCGAGGATAAAGTTATGGAAGGGGATACTAAAATATTGACGGAGGAAGAAAGAGAGAAGCTAAGAAATAATGCATTCGCATCTTTAGAGGGAAAGGTAGAGGAGAGAGAAAGGCTAGTAGGTAGCAAGAAGCGGATGGGAGAGCTACAAGATCTTTCCGAACAATGGGAAGATCCATATGAAGCGAATAGAAAGTTAAGGAATACCTTTCGTGCGGGGAGGAAGACGCGAGAGAAAGAAGCTGGTGCAGCATCTGCCTTACAAGATAAAATGAGTTTTGGTCTTGACTTATTGCCAGAGCATGAGGAAGATGTACGGAGGGCTGGGTTCGTTGAATTTGGAAATAATGATTCTCTGAACAGTATCACTAAGGCAATCTCAAAGTCTCTCTTTCAAAGCGATAGCCAACCCCTTAAAGCATTGGGAGAGGGCCAAAAGCTCTCGCGGCGAAAGCAAGCCGAGGCACTCGCTGCAAAGCAACGGAACGATGCCGTGGCAGAGATAAGAGGTAATACAAGAGCTGCAATGGATCCATTCCTCACTAACAACCAACTAAACGGCTGTAAGATCACGCCAAAACCCTTGTTGGCTGGAGTTAAGAGGAAGAGATCGACCCCAACTCTTGAAGGCGCTCCATCAATACAAAAACTAGCCAGTTTAGTCGATTACGATTCCGATGATTGATTGCAATGGGGTTGTAGTAAGCCATCTAGGTGGCATTCTGGCGTTATGGTTATGGGTCAAGTTTATGATGCCCTTTTGCTACTTTTATATGCGGTGTTTATGGAGAACGAAAATGGAAAAATGAAGAGAATATTCCATGCAGGCTTGAAATGGCAAACAGCTACCACATTTCTCATTGATTCGTGAGACTGCCAATGTCTTTTTGTCAGCCTGCTCTCTGAACCCTCAGGGTCTGCCTGGTCTGGTGGAGTCCTGCATGAAGCTTACATATGAACGGTAAATTGCCTGGTTCGTCTAGACTTGCAAGATACCTTAGCATAGCCCTTTTGGCCAATTCTCTCGGAGCGGAACCACCAACCTTGGCGCACGAGCCAATGCAGGCCTTCAGGCACAACACGTCGCTTTAAGTCATCAAGTGAGTGACAATTTGCTATTATCAAAACGTCGATATACTTACACATACCATCAACATCATATGTGCAAAATGCAATTGGGGTATCATGATTTTGGAGTATGGTTCTGCATCTGGGCACTGGGGGGCTGAGCCTGCGAGTCAATCCTTTTTTCTACACGGCCATACCTCCAAATCAATTACCCTTTTGTCCTTGCCGCCTTGTCAAATATGAACCAAGACGGAAATTACCGTTTCAACAAAAGTTTTGTTGCATATCTGAATGACGATGTGTTTTTTTACCAAGTCTTATCGCTGGCAGTGAGTGAGCTTATCAGACGAGGCAGATTCGTTGCAGAACCTCATCTCATCTTCCTTCCACAACCACCACAACAGCAAGTAAAAAGCAATTCCCATTGCAATTGAGAGAACTTTTGGAGTAAAGCAGGAAGATGGCCCCTCTAATATCTCTATGCTAAATCCACATTCCTTAAAAGACGTTCTTCCCGCCTCGTCAATCTATGCAGATCAATAAGATAGCAAATTCAATAATCTAATCGCAAGGCCGCATCGCCAGCACCCTCAAGCCTCCGAACCTCCGACATCAGTTGTATTGGCTGTATTCCTATACTCCAACAAGTCCAATGAAACATCTGATGCCACAATCAAGATGAAACTCGAAAATTGTGAGCACGATGACTTCTATGTCAATTTTTGACTAGTTCTTCTTTGCTGGGCTTCAACAGTATCGATGGGCTTTCACATAGGTATCATGGTAATCAGAAGTCTATTTAAGGTGTATGTGATCAAGCTTGCTGAAATATTGCCAATACTCAATTTATATGCATTTTCGTGGTTCGCGCTAACAGTTGCATTTTCTTGCGGTAGCATTCTCTGTCATGGCCAAGAATCCTCAGCAGGCCTAGATCCCCTTTATTGTGATTTGAGTAAGCTGTTAATTATAACACCAGAGCAGTCGCAGGCGAGGGGGTTGCTCGATCCAGCTTGTGTGTGTATTTGGATCCGATACACAAGCCCCTATAATGTTGTGTCTCTTCCTCGTATGGTGTTAGATGCACGGAACCGCATATCGTGTAAAGTTAATATATTGAGTTTTTTAGACCTAACAATACTAGCTTCTGTCCCTTTGAAAAAAGAACCTGCCTTGTGTGTCAGAATCCTGTCAAATTCTATGGTACACGTGATAATCGATAAGAAACAGAAACTTTGCCGCCTGTGATTTTGGCCTTCAATATATATAACCTCAAAAGTCACCTAATTATCTCACCAAGGTATTTATTGTTCGACATGTAGTCACTGCACTCACGATAGTTGATATCTAGGCAACCACAGGCAAGGCAGATTGCGCCTCTCTGTTATAAACGGAATTCACAATACCCGTGAACCTGAATATAATGCCCCTATACTCCAGACATCTTCAACTCAATCTTTCAAGACGACGACAACTTCCTATAGACCTATCCATAAACCCTCATCGTACATTCAAAATGTCGTCAAGAAACCCCGTGCTCATCAACTCCACAATCAGCTCCAGCTCCAACTCCAATCACGGACCTAGCAATGATATTGCCTCATTCAAAAAAGTACTCTCTTCTTCCACTAGAGTTCTCGCCCTTTGCGGTGCTGGTCTTGGTGCTTCTTCTGGCCTCGACACTTTCCGTGGATCAGGTGGCATGTGGCGAAATCATCGCGCGCAATCACTTGCCACCCTGGATGCTTTTAGGAGAGATCCGGGCTTGGTCTGGTTGTTTTATTCGTATAGACGTCATAAGGCTTTGGCTGCGGAGCCAAATAAAGGACATTTCGCACTGGCGGAGTTAGCTAGGAGAATGAGGAAGGGTAGAGAAGAGGGCTTCGTATGTTTGACGCAAAATGTTGACGGTGAGTTGCAGAAGAGAGATATTCCGTCGCTATTTTTTCTCTCTTTGAGGGTAGAATCTAAAGCACCGCTCCTGGAGTAAAATGAGAACTGCTGGCGGCGTTCATCTCAAGGAGGTCTTCGTCTAACTCGGTGTGATCCGAGCTATTTTGTTCCTGAAGAAACTTACAATCTTTACTGAATCCCATCAGGTTTGGCTCAACGCGCGGGTCATCCGGAAGGTTCGCTCAAACTCCTCCATGGGTGTCTTTATGACATCAAATGCGCCAATCCCATTTGCAATTACCGCGAACGCAACAATTTCAATGATCCTTACCATCCATCACTCGCAATTACTAGTGAAGATGATGAAAAGCTTCTACCCGCAGCGAATAAAATAGTGAGACCCACCATCCCATTATCTTTTAGTCCCGCATTGCCATCTCGGGCTCGCTTTGAATTCCGAGTTGGATCTGGCTCCCACGGAACCGCGCATAACTAACCCAACCTCCAGCGAGCCGTAGCCACCTACCTTGATCCTAATAAAAGTACCACCGCCATCAACAAAGACGAGCTTCCTCATTGCCCTAACTGTATAACTTCTCTCTTACGTCCAGACATCGTCTGGTTCGGCGAAGCTCTGCCCGGGGATACCATAGACGAAATAGATCAATGGATTGATAAAGCCCCCATCGATCTCATATTAGTAGTTGGGACGACAGCACAAGTATACCCAGCAGCTGGATATGTTGATATAGCCCGGAATGCTGGGGCAAGAGTTGCGGTCATTAATATGGATAGAGAGGGGTTGGGTAGCGCGGGTGGGTTGGGGAAGGACGATTGGTTGTTTGTGGGGGATGCGGGCACGATTTTGGAAGAAATTCTAAGTCCTCAAAGTAGTGTGAGGAGGAGAAGGAGTGAAAAAGGGTATCAAGGTGTGGCATAGTGTGCAGGTATCGAACTGAGTATGTGATGGTTGCTGTCTTAGGTTGATTTCTGGTGGTCGGGAAGCATGCATGCATGGCTCTCCGAGATTGATGAAAGAGATACATTTTCTACATTGAGAACCAACATTCCAAACCTTACGAAAGTCCAAAAACTTGAATACTCTTATTGAGAAGGAGCAATGTTCACTATTGCCGTATTATGATTTTAGACTCTACGATCAACCAACATCGATATCTTCAAATGTAACAAGCCAAAAACCAATTATAAATCTTCAGCCTCAGTTCCTATTACATGTTCCATTTCAAATATCACTTATTGACCTCGTGTTACATACAATACCATGAACCGCAAACTTTAGGATGTAAGCTAAATATAAATTCCACGAAAGATTCAAATCAATAACTTTAGCTTCCTCGTCCCCATCGTTTCAAGTTCCAAACATACCACATCACGTAGGGTATAATATCAATATACGCCAGCCCAAACAAATCCATCTATACCGATGCAGCCCTCACGAAAACCCTAAGATTTCATATATGCATATATGAGTAACTCTTAGTTCACCCCACCCCCAATACCAAGCTTGCCATGCGCACACACATCCATCCAATTTTCTCCACTGTCTTCCACTTTTCTTACATCTCTTTATAAAATTTTCTTTTCGCAAATGATTATATCAAATAGTAGAACCATCCGAATTAGTGTAGGGGTTAACATAACTCGCTTTCATGTCATGAATGAACCGAGTAGCCCCGGGTTCGATTCCCGGATTCGGAATAATCTTTTACATTTTGTATATTCCATGTATCGAAACCATTATATCTTGGTTTCAATCTTTGTCCAGATCATTTCTTAACCTACTCTTTATTTTTTTTTGGTATTTTTGACGTTGAAAATTCTTTCATGAAGGCCGAAGTGGGGTGAGGCTGGAGAGTGGGGCTCAAAATCCTCGTTAGTTCGATCGCCAGCTCGGTTCTCGGTAGATTAGGTAGCCTTAGCGTCTAATGTATAGAGGGACCAAGCAATCTGGCATATCGGCATCTAGCAGGCTACATATAGAGATCCGAGGGTTTCTAGACATCTAGACACTACTCTCGAAGAAGTAAAAGTACCGGCGAAAAGAATTTCGTGGCATTCCTTTCATTAGACTCTAAATTTCAAGTTAGTTTCTTTTCTTATCTAGGAGTTTATGATTGACCGAGGGGCGTGAACAGATTTGTTCACGAAATGACACTGTAGGTAAATTATTACGTGAGGGGATAGTGAATCGTGACGGTTTGATAATTTAGTAATTGACAAAAAAAACTGGTATTTCGCATGCTAAATCTAACCAGACCTAGCTCCAAGTACTCCAAAGATAGCGAAATCTACTCTGGTATCTCTGCAATGAGCAATACCACACCCGAATTTTGCATATCGTATTTCATACCGCGTAACACAATTCCGATTTCAAACCCCCACCACTCATCTAAATCCTCTTCTTCTACCCCAAACATCCAATCTACTTTCCCAACGCTTCCCCCAGCATCCCCGTAATAGCAATGACCTTTTCCTCCTGAAACCTCCTTCCCACAATTTGAACCGAAACATGCGCACCGTCGTAAATTTCCGGATCATCTAGTCTCCCCATTAGCTCCTTTCTTTCTTCCACACCAGGCCCTTGGACAATAAAAGATAGCGAGTCATTCAACTTACAGCATTTCCAAACCTTCTCATCCTCTGCGTTCAACGGTGTATACTCATGATCGAAAAGATCAATATTCTTGTCTACTGTCGTAACGGGTAGTATCGCAGCGCTATAATCGAGAAGGTTGACGAATGTCGAGTATGCTGTTCATGAATCATCAGCCCTTAATCTTTCCCTTACCACAATGCCAAACTGTTTGAAACAACCGAAGAGAAGAGAACAAACCTATATAATCAAACGTCATGGAAAGATTTGCAGGCATAGGAGCCAACGGTGTAATGATTGCATCGACAGCTCTCCCTGTCCCAGTAAGTTCTGCAGTACTGTTCCAATATTCCATATATTCCTTTTGGTATTCTCTCTTTTCGACATTGACAGCTGCGATATCGAAACCGGTCATTTGGGGTTTGAGGTCACTGTAATGACCTTGAATTTGTGGGATCATAGGTTCGCCTGAAAGTGCTAGAGCTTCGTGAACTGTAGATTGTGAGCTTAGGTAATTGCGAGATTGCGATTTTGGACGATAACATACCATCTTTACCGCCATCGAATGACCATGCTTTGCTCTGGAGGTTTGTTAAGAGAGGTATATCTGCAAGGGCAGGTAGAGGTACTTACACCTATAGCGCATCCTCGTTGGTGAGAGGGTGGTGTCCACTAAATTGTAGTGATTAGCAATTGTTTATATATATGATTTGGACGGTTTTCTCAATTTTCATAACAATTTGAGGGTTCTTCCTACTCACTTCAATAGTTTTATGGCCAAGTCTCTTGACTGTATTAACCACGATATCAATGGCTCTAGCAACGGGAGGTTGAGGAGCAACCCCTCTATCGCATTTGAAGACCCCAAAGGCCAATTGTCCACCTCCGTTAGATTTGATAGTATCAAGAACCATCTGTTCTTGTTCATCACGCCACGGTATTTCACACACTAACGGATCGTGTAGCCAAGGCTGAACACTGAGGATGCTCTTCATGACCAATTTCAAAGATCTAGCTGTGGTAGCAATGGGCCCCACAACAGATAAAATAGTATTTTGTCCGGCCAAACTATTGGCCATACCTTCATATGGCATTCTACCTGCCGAAGGACGAATACCATAAAGGCCATTGAAAGCCGCTGGAATACGAATGCTTCCCCCAACGTCCGTACCAAATCCTACAGGGCTTCCTCTTAATCCAATCAAGGCCCCTTCACCTCCAGAACTTCCACCTGGCCCTAGTAATCTATTCTTTGGGTTCTCCGTCGTACCCATAATATTGTTGACAGTCTCACCTGCCATAAGTGTTTGAGGAACGCTTGTTTTACAAAACAAGATTGCACCAAGACTTCGCAATTCTTTGACCATTTCACTCTCAAACACTCGCTCTTTCCCCGTACCTTTCTTTCCTTCAAAGGTTCCAATCCAGCCCACATAACCCATCGAGGTTTCTACACCTTTAACGTGAAACCTGAAAGATTGATGAGAAACTCGCATTCGCAAAAAGAGAATTCCAACTTACTGGTCTTTCAAGCTGACTGGGAGCCCATGCAGTGGACCAACTGTTTTTTTATGCTGAGCGAAATAATCGTCAAGTTTTTGTGCTTCTAGAATAGCATCATCGAAGAATATTTCATGCAAACAATTGACCTTTATAAAGAATATTAGAACATATTATGAGAATTGAATATCAACTACCAACCAGTTGATGGGCTAATGATGCTCGGTGACAAAAAGCTTCACAAATTTCTCGTGATCTCCATTCGCCACTACTAGTTTTCTCTACTATCCCTACAGCATCTGTTTCGGTAATCTCAATTTCTCGAGCAGAAAGAAATTGCTGAATGTAATCCCCCGTTACGTCTTTCTGTTCATTGACCGAGGGTATCGAATCTAAGCGCCACTTTTCAGGAATCAGTCCATTGATCGAATCACGCTTGTTCTCTGCAATGGTTTGCCAATCTGGCATGGTTGCTTTTGGGCAAAGCTGCTGATTTCTTTCGAGGAGTTTCTCGCTCCAGTACATCCTAATGTTGGAGGCGGTCATGATGAGAGAATTTATAATATATTTGTCCTGGATGTACCATAATATGTCTGATTTTGGTGGTTGACTTGCCGAACGGCGCCCCATAACGGGCATTTTTGGTTGAGATCCATCGTTACTGCCCATGATAATTTCTTCAATCGTTGAAGAATCCACGAAAGAATGAAGATTGCAGGATGATGTTGCGACATGACACAGAGTAGAGCTTTTTTATATATAAAAAATATGCTAAACATGATAAGGAAATATTAGTCTGTGTGCGTGGGCTTTATCAATGCATTCATTAGGTGTCTTAGTCGGAAACTATCGTATATGAATCATGATAAGGGGCTAAGATTGAAATTGGCGAATTAAAGCCTTAAATGACCGACTTCCGTTCCCGCACTTGTCGCACATTCAGATTGATTCTCTTATCAACCATAAATTGTGAGAGCTCGTTTATATCCATTTCGAGTTGAGTGAGGTATTTTGGGCACGTGCCAGGGATTATCTTGGGAACTCCATGCCAAGCAAATCGAGATTCTTCCTGCATATAGAGTACATCGCCAGATTTTAAACGGATGGCTATGTGGTCTTTATCGGATTTTGGATTACCCAAGGCAATCATAAAGATGCAATCACAACCAAGACTGATACTGACTAGGCCACGATCCACACTCTCTGCACCATCCCGATGTAACTGTAAAGTATCTTTTGGAGAATAGAAATTGACGATGGCTGCTTGCGGTTCCATATCAGGGAAAAGGCCTTCAACAAGGTTTGCGATGTCAATTGGAAATTTTGGGGGTTCCTCTTCAGGGTAAACTTTATTTGTCCAATCATACTGCCCTCCAAGTGTAATCCAGCGCAGCTTTTTCGTCATGACTTCCCGGTAATTTAATGTCTTTGGGTGCACGGTGGGATCTTTAGGCCTGGCAACAATGAAATCTCCAGAAGCAGTCTCAGAAGGTGGAAATTCGACATCGTAATGAGCATGAAGATTTGTCATGTGTTTTGGATCCAGAAGATCACGGTGTACTATTCGCCGGATCAACTCTTCTTGGACCTTTGGGGGAATAAGAGATGGGAAGACTTTGAGACCTACATCTTGATTAGAAACTGCTTTGCAGGGCGCTATGAGGAGTTCAAGAAAAGGAAAAAAGAAAGACAGTGCAGCCCTGTAGATACCACAAGAAAAGAACTGAGGTATCACACAACGCAAGCATCTTCGTGATAGCTATGCCGATCTATCATGAGTCCTCTTAAACAAAGATCTTTATGTATGAAAGTTTAATAGCCAAGCTTTTATGTTTGAAGAATTGTGGACCTTTCAAACGAATGTAATCTCAGATGAGCTGACTCTTCAAAAGAAGAAAAAAACTGCCCCAAAAGACTGCTATGGATAGTAAAGACTGGTATTGCGATTGGTTTTCACATCAGAAGAAAGAAAAGAGTATGGTTTCCTACCCGGTATAACCTCTGAACCATATGATAAACCTTCAATTTGTGATTCAAAAAAAGGCAGCTCATCGTTTGGCGACGTTGGCTCGATAGAGGGGACCGTATTCATGAACTCCTTAAAAATCATGTTTCGAGCCTTTGCCGAGAGGCTTTCTCCAGGTATACCAGCTTTGCAAAGATCGTCAAGGCCAGCAGAAGAGTGAGAACCTTGAGCTGCATAATAAGTGGTCTGTTTATAAAGCTTGAAAGCCTCTTTCAAATGCTTTGGGGCACTCATATGAAGGTCTTTTTGCTCCATCTTCGCTGTGGTGGTGGTAGTGGTAGTGGCAGTGGTATTGCTTTGATGAGAGAGAGTCTCTTCCATCTTGGTAGTCGGCGTGGTAATAGATTGATCTGAGCGCGTATTCTCCATCTTCACAAGTTTGATATATCAGGTGTTGAATGACGGGGCCTAAACTTCTAGACGTATGATTTGACTCAAACCTTCAACAAACATGGAAGTTATTAATGGTCTGCCTCATGCTATCCGAAGATTAATGTTCCTAGAATCGATAATATGCGTGGCTCACTCAAAAAGAAAAAAAAGACACTGTAATAAATACTCGTGTACTCGTGTACTCGAGTATATGTAGAGATAGATAGAAAGCAGCTGGACCAGGATCAACCAATATATATTTTTTAACTTTTCGGTATAACTTATGGCCGATTCCGCGTTAGAACTAACAACCAACCAACCTTAACGCGCCGCTCTGCCGCCCGGGTTACGGATTGTTTAATGTTTGGATTATTTTCTTGTTTACATCTTGAGAACAAATAAATAACGACAATACCAAAGTTACCGTTTGATACGAATTCTTCTTCAATAACTTCACCAATTCCATGTACAACTCGACTACACTACTACTCAAACAACGACAACATATACGCACACACACAAATAAACACATGCAGGATTCTTTAAGATTCTACTACGACTAATAGATACAAAACAACAATCCTTGATCATAAACATCTTTTTCCTTACCTAGCTAATTGGCTGGTCCCTCTCTCATTTACCACTACACCACACCACACTACACTACCACGTTGGGAATTCTTCAAATATTGCATACCTAGCCCACCAGGTCTCTATTTCAATTTAGATGCTGTTGTTATTATAAACTCAGAACCAATTACCATCCCAAACTGCCCCTCATTCACCGCCCCACTTCCACGGACAAAAGCAGATTTATTATTTGAACTTGATCTTTACCTTCTTTAACCTTTCGACATCACACAGATTTGATAATGGAGAATTATCAGAAGTTGGAGAAGATTGGAGAGGGTAGGTTCTTTGCGCCAATCTCCCCCGCAAAAAACATAGTGAAGACTATCTTGTCTAACAAACAATACTGTGAACCAATCTAACATTATTGCACGCGCAGGTACTTATGGTGTTGTTTACAAAGCCAAAGATCTTTCCCATCCTGGACGTATCGTTGCTCTCAAGAAGATCAGACTCGAGGCAGAAGATGAAGGAGTTCCCAGTACTGCCATTCGAGAGATTTCTCTTCTTAAGGAGATGAACGATCCAAATATTGTTCGACTTCTTAATATTGTTCACGCAGATGGCCATAAAACTATACCTCGTATTTGAGTTCCTCGACCTTGATCTTAAGAAATATATGGAGGCCCTTCCAGTTTCTGATGGTGGTAGAGGTAGAGCTTTACCGGAAGGATCTGGCCCGGACTTGGGTAGGTTGGGTTTAGGTGATGCCATGGTTAAGAAATTCATGAGTCAATTGTGCGAAGGTATTCGATACTGTCACGCACATCGAGTTCTTCACCGAGATTTGAAGCCACAGAACTTGCTCATTGATCGTGAAGGTAACCTCAAGCTTGCAGATTTTGGTCTCGCTCGTGCCTTTGGTGTTCCTCTTCGTACATACACACATGAAGTTGTCACCCTGTGGTATCGTGCCCCTGAAATTCTTCTCGGAGGTCGTCAATACTCTACTGGCGTGGATATGTGGTCTGTTGGATGTATTTTCGCCGAGATGTGCACAAGAAAACCATTGTTCCCTGGTGACTCGGAAATTGACGAAATCTTCAAGATCTTCAAGTAAGAGAGTTAACCTTCCATAATTCTACCTACCCCGATTGCACTCATAATTGCCTCTTGAATAAGCTAACATATTTCAGGCTTTTAGGTACACCTAATGATCAAGAATGGCCCGGTGTCAGCGACAAGACCTGCTTCCCGGATTTCAAGCCTTCGTTCCCTAAATGGCAACGCGACATGAGCCAACCCCTTTGCACCAACCTCGATGATAACGGACTTGATCTTCTCGAATTGATGCTTGTCTATGACCCAGCTGGGCGTATTTCTGCCAAGCAGGCATGTCAACACCCATACTTCGAGGAAGGAAGCGCTGCATACTCTGGACGAGGCTTGGGGGCAACATACAAACCTTCAAATGGATATCACTGAGGACTGAAAAATACCAATAATTGCATATATTGGATGGTTACGAGTTTGCGATGAGATGAGCTGAGATGATTTATGATACGAAGAACAATGGGATGTGACGGTCACTGAACTAATGGAAGGTTGATTAGGGCGGGACGGGGTGAGGATAGATGAATGAATAGAGCTTATAGCTATACATAAAATATTCATGAGCTTCAGGATAAGAATAACATGCATGGAGGGGGCCTATTCAGAAGGGGGCAGACGGATACACACTTTTATGGCTGATTACAAGCTACATCTATTTTTCTTCTTTCTTTGATTTGTTCACCTCTACTACCCTATGTTTTCTGCGCCTTTTAGTTTTTCTTGTACTTGCGTTTTGCGAGTGTTGGTGGGCAGGCAATGGATGGGTGACGTCGTTCGGGCATGGTTACGGTCGGATGGACGACATTTGTACCGCTTGCAGTTGTACAGAAAGAACCAAAATATACCTTTTCTTTTGTCAAAGGTACTCTCTGATTTGTACAAGTGAAATGCGATGCCTCTAATAAGTTGCTGACTTTGAGTCCAAGATTTTGTCAGGAATGTATAACATACTCAATCCTCCTCTATTCACTCCATCATCTAGTTCTCAAACGCCTAATTAGGATCTCCCGGCTCATCATATCATTCAACTCACATCATCCGTTTCCCTTTGCTTTCAGTACAAACTCCCCCATACTCATGCTCCTACTCCTTCTCCGCCCCCAATAACCACGCATCATCTCCCTCACCATCACCCCTCCAATTCTCCCTCTCCAAACTTCTCCTCGCGACCTCAATATCCGTCTCGATATCCCTCACCAAACTCTCCTTATCCACGTAATCCAATTCAGGGCGTATATACCCCAAAATCTTGACGCGCATCTGCGCACCGTAGAAATCGGAAGAAAACTTGGACAGAATGTGCACCTCGGCGGATCGAACGGTGTTGCGGTAGAAGGGGTTGTAGCCAATGGACATTACCATGGGGTAGAGACGTGTATGTGGGTTTGAGGGAGCAGAGGTGGGTGCCGGAGTACTCTGCAGCGCAGGATGCGATGCCGGGAGGTCCAGGGCGGCGTACCCGAAGTAGACGCCCGAGGCTACGGAGTCGATCCAGGGGACGTCGGTCACGGGGATGTTGGCCGTGGGAATTCCGAGCTATGGGGTGTTAGGTTCGGTCTTTGGGGTTGCGGAGCTGGGGGTTGGGCTTACTTCTTTGGAGCCGCGGCCGAAGCCGGATACGACTTCGCCTTGCATGCGGAGGGGGTAGGGAGGTTCGGGGCCGGTTTCTGCGCCGACGATTTGGGGACGGGGTTCTGAGGTTGGCATTTTTGGGATTTTTGGAGGATTGGAGGGTTGGGGTGGGAGGTGGGAGGTGGGTTTGAGGTTTCTGTTTGGGGGGCGAAGATGGTTGTGTAGATTGAGATGGATATTAGAAGGGAAGAACGAGGAGATGTTATGGATGGACCTGAGTGATTATAATTTGTATATATCCAGGTATCTAGCAGTTATCTAGCTACTTTACTAATTAATGGTGGGGAGTTTGAAGATAGATAAAATAAGCAAGGCTACCTATCAAGTGATGATGACGAATCGTAAGATGATGGAGACGGAGGGGTAAGGCTATGTTTCTGCCTTGCCTTTCTATTTTCCTACCCAGGTATGTATGTGTGTATAAGGTTATTTATCAATTCCTTGGATTTACCTATAGCTAGGTACTCAAATTAAAGTCACACCTGATCAATCACAATCAAGGCCCAAATCCAGAGATTCTAAATAAAGAACCATCCATCTACCATCCCTTCCATCCATCAAAATGCATAGACCCGTCACCCAAAAGCTTAATCAAAGGCACGGCACGGCAAGGCGAGGCAAGGCAAGGCAAGGCAAGGCAAGTTTGTTTTTGACATTCCCTCCCGTCCGTTGGAGAGGAGTACAGCTAGTATAAGTAGGTAAGTAAGTACAAGTGCAAGTACAGGTACAAGAGCAAACAAGCTTCACGTTGAAAAGTCCCCTCTCCACGTGGCAGCGGATATCTACAGTACTAGTATGTATATGTTCCTTTAAGTTTCTTGTGCTGTCGATCGAAGTATCGTTGCTGTGAGGTTTGTGCGTTGTTGTGTGTTTTTGCTACAACTATCTGTATTTATATATATTTGTGCTTGTGCTTGTGCTTGTGCTTGTGCTTGTGCTTTGGTACTTGCAATTGGGCGCAAAGTTGCATGGGTTGGGATGGGCAATTGGATATTGGATATGATGTTACTGTATCTACTTCCATTGTACAAAAATAAGGCAGGTCCCTAGGTATGTCCCTAGTATGTAAAGATCCGCTTGTTGGATCTACATAATCGGGGTTTCGGTTATACTTCAAACAAAGGTCAATAGTACGTACTCTATTGCAATTGGTACTCATGAGATAAAAAGAAAAGAAGCGAAAGGTTGATCGTGAAGTTACAAGTGTGCAAGTGTGAGATTGTAAGTATAAAATGAAAATGCGTGAATTGCATGCTAGGTAGGTACATAAGTATACATATACGCAAGGTACATTGGTAAGAGGGTGGCTGGGGAAGCGAGATGAGGGGGGGAAGGTAAACGCGGCGTGGTGAAGGAGGGAGGGACATGTAGTTCTCGCTTTAACGAGGGTGATAGATGTATTGAATGATAAATATCACGATGAGGGTGAGGGTGAGGGTAAGGGTGAGTGTTGTGTGAGAAGGAATCAATTCTTTATATTGATTATTTCATTATCATCTAGCTACAACCCCTCTTCATTAACATCATTCAAATTTATATCTTCATTCTCATATCTCATATCTCATACTTCATATTCCATATTCCATATTTGCTTTTTCTTCTTTTCTTTTGGAAGTCTTAACCAATCACACTCAAAATCTTGCCATTATCCCCAACCACCACCAATAAAAACCTTCCCGCCGCATCATCAAAATATCCATCTAAATCTCCCCGCCTCTTTTTTATTTTCTCAACGCCCCCCTGTCACCAGCTCACATTTGAAAATGTAGATGGCAGGACAACCAGTGTTACAAGAACCTCCCCTCCATTTTTTTCCTATTCCCTCTTTTCTCTCCTTCTCTTCTTCCATTCCTCACTCCAATCTACTAGATCTCGAAATATACTTATTATTATCAAGTATCTACCTATTCGTTCACTATCCCGTTCCACATTCTTCGGGACTTTTATCGATATCATTATCAAATTCTCTTATCGCAAGAGCATTATTTATCTATCTACACCGATACTCTCATCTCATCGCTTCTCAGCCTTGTTTGTTGGATAACGAACCTGAGATATCGAGGTATGCGAATACTCATTTCAAAGCTCTCGAATCACACATCCTAACATCCAATTCCAGATCACCACATCTATTTCTCTCATCTCAACACAACTCAACCCCCCTTTAAAAACTCTCCTCATCTCCCCATCATCCAATCTATCAAACACATATTCAGCCTCGCTCACCGCACTTTGCCCAAACGCCAACTCACAAACACATCACACAAATCCCCATATTTTAACCTCCATATTTCTATCCCACATCCTCTCCTCTACACACAAACAAACCTCCAAACCGCCAAAATGAAGGAAAACGACGTCATCGCCATCATCATCATCATCCTCTTCCTCCTCCTCGCCCTCATCGCCTACGGCATCTACCGCCTAGTCCAGCAAGCCAAAGGCCGCGGATCCACCATATCCGGAAGCTCAGGGAGCTCCGGAAGTCTAGCCGACGACTAGAGCTCCGCATCAATGTCCACTGTGGATATCAAACCCCCGCTACATGAAGCTTCCGGATTCGAATGCCTGGACTCTGGACACGGATTCGAAGGGAATGCTTGGTAATGAGGTCTTAGGATGAGATGTCTGATCGAGGGCTGTGTTTTCTATTTTTATGTTTTGGGGTTTTATCGTCGTGGAATGATTCGATGATTCGATGATCGATCCATTGAGTAGTAGCTCATGACCATGACGACGGACATGAAGAGGAACGACTGAATGAGCCTACTGATAATGATATGATATGACGAGGTAAAAATTGGATGGGTATGGCAAGGGAAAAATCATCCGGGGGCTGGGAGGGATGTGTATATGAATTATGAGGGATTGGGGTAGACATGCCTGATGATTTGGGACGGGTGCGTCTTAGATGATCGGATGGCTGGGTGGTTAATGGGGGTATACGTGTATATTTTAGCATAGCATTGGAGTTTTGGGTTTGGGCTTTGGATTTGGATATACCATTATCAACTATCAACTATCATCAATCATCACGTTTTATCACAACATACATAGGCTGATTTACCTACCTACTTTCTGAAAACAGGGTTTGGATACACATCCTTAAACACATCACAACATGACATGATATCGCATCGTATCGTACAAACCGAAACCTGCCTGCGCGATAAAAGCAAATATGGTATCATTCTCAATCTTATTCTCTCCACATTCCCAATCAATCTTATCCCCATTCTCCCTATTCCATCGTCACCCTCTGGGTCATAATCCCATTTCATTTAATCCCCATTCTAAGTACATGCATTTCCCCATCCCATCTCCAAGGTATCGCTTTCCGAGTATCCCATCCCCAAGTATTCCTACCCCAGTCTTAACCCACCCCAGCCCACCATTTCCCTCTTTGCCCTTTTAATATAATCACCCCCTGCCCGTTCCCCATCCCATTCCCTCTCCCAATCCTTCGCCCACTAGCTTCATTAACCCCTCTTGATCTTCATACCCTTATCACATACCATGCATTGTATTCATACCCAATCCCATCCCATGCCATAAGACCCATCCATCCCAATACCCAAAATCCATATGCCAAAAACGTATGCAAATGCAAAGGCAAACCCGATATAAACATGAGTATGAATATAAGTCCCGCATCAAACCAAGAAGAAATATTCACAAGCGAGCTCCAGTACATTGAATCATACCATAAAAGAATCCTCTTCATCTTATCTCAACACCGCTCATCTCATCTCGTATTCCCGGAAAGGGAATATGTAAGCCCCTGCCGAAGTCCAAAAATGCAGATGCATACCAAGATCCCATTCATCTCCATCAAATCCCCATGATATCCAAGTTCAAGTTCCAGAAAGAAACCAAAGGAACTTGCGCCAATTTTTGCCGAGACCCCTTATGCATGCATGCAAACATAAAAAACGATGAAAAGAAGCCGCGAAAGGGGGCTGCGAGTCCAAGGTATGTAGGAGGGGGATAAAATGGTATCGGATCACTAGAGAATGGCGTGATTTTAAAAATGTCGGAGAACAACATCTGGGTAGGATTTAGATGCAAGGAAGAAACTAAAAATTGTTAGCATTCATCTTGTCATTCTTTCGTTTCGTCCGATCTCAATAGAAGAATACTCACATTCATAACAATCATCATAGGAATATCAAAGACATCCCTCTTCACTGTCCAACAGGAACTACAGTCCACCTTTCCATCCCTTTCAAAACTTTCAAACCCATTCGTCGCGTCAATCTCCTTTATCCTATTACCCATTCCCCCAATCCCAGCTCCATTGAATCCAATAATGTCTTTCCGCTTGCCCTTGTCACCTTCAGGAGATTGAGTATTATCTTTTGTCGTTTGGTATTGAAGGAGCTTGTAACGAGTCATAACACTTCCTCTACTGTCTCCAAATGCCAATCGTGCAAAATCTTCATAGAATTCAATGACGCTATCATCATCCAATAACTCCGCGAGAAAGATGGGTTGAGCTTTACCACTCGTGTTCGAATCGGCAAGATTTAGGGGGCGCATTCTAGGGGTCGTAAAACTTCCCCGACCTGAACTTCCTGAAGATGAGGGACCGCTATTTCCTGTATTGATGTTGAGGTTCGCTTCAGTACCTAGAAGAACTTCTTTCCTCCACCCAGTTAAAATGGTAAACTCTTTGTTGGCAGCTGCGATTTCACCGGTCCTCCGACAGACCACTGTTGGTGTGCAGCAATTCAGCATGAAGTCTTCGTACTCAAACAGGGTCCTTTGAAAACATTTCTCCATGAATACTAAATCTTGACGGTTAAGGGTCTTTGTACAAGAGATGAAAGATGGTCGAATGGAGGCGAGTGATTTGGCTATTCGAAGTGTCTTATTCGGTGAGAATCTCTTTTGTATGAAAGCGGTAAGGCTATGAAAACCGGCAGTGTAGGAATAAGGTTCGTGAACGGTATCGTAAATCGATGAAGGATCCCGATTCCTCTTCCCGAGAATTGATGATGGCCCAAGCTTGCCCGATGGCCCAGATTTTGTATCTTGTCGTTTTGCTGGTCTATGAGCAGACGCCGGTGTTGGGTAAGTAGTAGTGGTTGGTGAGCCCTCAAACCCCATTGTACTTGCCGCAGGACTCGCATCAGTGCTCGGACTGTGTTGACTACCACCTGTCGCTATTGCGTATGCATGAGGCAAACCATGATGCAGGTTGTTATTAGAGAAAACGTTTCCTCCATTTTGTCTTTCCATACCTACAGCAAAGTCCGACAATGTATCGTGAGGATAGATCTGATTAAAGGGTGGGTTATTACTGAATGCTGGATTGTTGTTAAAGCCAAGATCTCCAACGTTCTGTGACATTCCTGCAGACGAATCCTGGGGTGGTGTTTCTGCTGAGCCTGATGCCATATGTCCGAGCATTCCAAATTCCAGCGCTCCATAATGATTTCCAAAATTCAATCCTTCTAGGTCAAAGTTAAATAGTGCTGGGTTACTGGGATCGAAAAATGCACCACCACCAAATGCTGCATGAGAATCATTTGACACTTGCGGCAGAGAAATTCCTTGCATTACACCTGGTCGATTTCCCGCGGTATGAAAAGTTGGAGATATCGGCGATGGTTGATTGCTTCCAAAAGAGAGTCGATTCTGCAATGGCGGTGGCATTTGACCTTGTTGATTAGCTGCAAAAAGCGGGTAAGATGGCGATGTGTCAGGCTGAGAGAAAAAGTTCCCCATGCCAGAAGAGGCTTCTGTTGGCGTTGATACGGCCGTCCCTCGACTGTTGCTCACTTGCTGATTATAATTTGGTCCTAAAACAGGTCTAAGAGCTTCAGGGGGTGCATCATGAAGATACTTTGCTTTCTTCCTAACTCCATCCTGGCAAGCATCTGCTAAACCTCGTTTGATACAACGTTGACATGGACGCTCGTCCCCTATTAAATTCATTCTCAGCACATGTAGAAAATCTCATTGGAAGGATGGTAAATAGTGGTAAAAAGTGAGGAACAAGACGACAGAGTGTAAGGCTCTTGACACTAAAAAGAGCCTGGAAATGAAGCCTTGAGAAAAACAAACATACCACAAGTTAAATGAGCTCGTTGGCAAGCAAAACAAGCTCTTCTTGCCTTCTTTCTTCTAGGTCTCAACGGATCTTTAGGATCAAATTTTGGTTTTGTAGCTGTAGCTGTTGCTCCCACAGTATTCCCATTCTCATCACCGTCCGGTCTTACTTTTTGTTCCGCCATTTCCTTATTATCGTCCTCTTTGCCTATAACATCAAGCTCTTGCTCATGATCACTATAATCGTTCTCCGAAGCGCCATCCGAAACCTCAGGATCATCTATCTCAGTTTCTCCCGACATCCTGTCTTAAATACCTCACTTGGTACTTGTGCAGAAGCTAGCTCGTTTCTGCGAAACCACACTCCAATCAATAGAAGCCCCAGTCAACCTCCCTCGCCAATCCTTGAACAGGAGCCCTGTTGCAGCAGCCTCGTCGCACAACCAAGGCAACACAGGATGGTGCCGTGAACCGCCCGTCCAGCAACAATGCACAATGACCTTGTTTCCTCACTCCAACAAATTCCAGCGCACACTTCTACCACCTTCTTGCGTCGGCGAGAAATCTTGATGCCACAAAGGGTAATCCTAGCGATTCTCCGAAATAAATTCTTGCCGCAAAGTAAGTACCCGTTTATTTCAATCCCTTACCACGTTTCGCCGCGTGCCTATCCGAACACCAGCACGCGTTCGCATGCACCGCTATTTGACCGGCCCAACTCTCTTTTCCGTATTCCTCCCAGAAACGAGGTAGGTTTGCCCGATTCGGCCGCTCCGTATTTCTCGTAATTTCCTTGGATCCAAAATCTCACCCCCTCCTTTGACAATCTTGCTCGATTCTTTTAACCAATCCAAAACCTAGTCCCTCGTAAAGCAATACATCCACACATGTATAGTCACGCGGAGAACCTACTCCTTCCACCAAGCCTCCTCTCTCGTGCTGGAGGAATGCGCAAATGTAATAATCAAACGCTGTGTTACTTTATGGTGCTGCAAGTATCCGTGAGCTAGTCCCACCGCAATTGCATTGATGCCCAAATAAAAGGCCTTCCACCACTGATGCAATTGAAATAACCTTTCCCTTTTTGCGTATCACTTCAAAATCGATATATTGGAAATGGGTATTCGCCGGCCTTCTTTCGAGCGGTCAGGGTTTCGTTTCCATTCAATTGGAACCTATATATTTTCTCTGTCGCCTTTGTATATCAAATAGGGATGTAAAATGCTGTAGACGGCGAGATTCGAAGAAATGCGAATTGAAATTGCACTTAGCTTGGTGCTCTCGCGGATGAAAGGATTAGGAAGGAACGGATAAGCTGAGATGGGTGGATGGGTGGATGGATAGATAGATAGATAGATATCAATTGATTCCGAAGTTAATTTGATCAAATTGATCAAAAAATTTAACTAATTACCTTTGAAGATGGCAAATCAATAGAAGATCTTGTACTCAATTGAATAATGAGGGTATCACCAGAAGTTTTCCTTTCAAGCTTGGGCGCCGCGTGGCAGGAACGAGGTTTGTTGTTGCGTCTTGGTTGCGTTTTGTTGCGCGGGGAAAAATTTAGTGTTCATCAAGATCAACCATAAAAGAAGCTTTTCCCAAAGGAAGCGGGTGAACCGGTCGATGGGTTGATGATGAATTTAAATATTTTGTTATAAAGCCACAATTCAATTTTCAAGAAATTGCACAGCCACATTTTAAATAAATAGCATTTTATATCTGTGATATATAGTCCATATATACTCGATAAGGCTAGCTACCAGGTAATTACTCGGTGGCTATCTTATTAATCCTTCAAGCAACGACAACAACAACAGCAACAACAACAACAGCAACAACAACAGCAACAACAGCAGCAACAACAACAACAGCAACAACCACCATAACAACAATAACGACGATGACGATGATGACATTGGGACTTTCCAGCGGCAGTGGCAGTGGCCAATGGGAGTCCAACGGGTTATTCAGCTTTGATCTCATATCATCTCATATCATACCTACCTACCTAGGTACGTATACATAATGTACTATCTCTTATTTACACATCCATACAGCAAATCATCAACCTCAAAAGTGTATTGTAATACATTCATTTATGTATGGCAAACTCTTCATAAAGTCGATTTGGTTGGTCTCTGTTCAACTTGCTATTTAGCTCCTTACTTACTTGCATCGATATGATACCAAATACATACATACGGAATCCAAGTACAATCTGCAAGTTCCTCTAATCAAATCATTTTCTTCCCCTTCCCCTTTTCCCTTTTCCCTTCCCCTTTCCCCTTAGCTCGAGCAATCGCTACTCTACCGCGCTACATACATTGCACATATATATATGTAGATATGCATTCATATATTACTATATACATCATACATTAGTATACATTAGCAGCAAACAGTAATACATACCCACCAGTCTACTGTACGTAATATATCATCAACCAATCCCACCCAATCCATCCAGCCATCCCCTCCCATCCCATCCCATCCCATCCAAACAAATAAACCGCCTGCCACAAAATGTTCATCACAAAAAGTGGAAAAAAAAAAAAAAAAAAGCACGTAGATCCGCTTCCCACTCACCGACAGATTCATCTCCCCATTCCTCATCTACCAACTACCACGTATATGCGTTTCCTGACCCAAACAGTCCTAGCCCATACTCACACCATGCAATGCAATTGATGCATTTTACCCAAACTTGCCGTGTCTACCAACCAAACAAATTCCGTTCCATCCCCATGGTTCTCAAATGGTGGGATTCATCACCTCACGTAGGATAAATATCGTTCAGAAACTTCACTGCCAATGCGCGATGTGGTGATACAGTTATCTCCATCAATTGAAATCAATTCCTTATTACCTCCCAAGAGGCAAGGGGTCACATGTCCTGTCTATCACATAATATAGATGTATATCATATAGATAGACACGATAGATATGCGAAGCAAGCCCAGTGTAAAACAAAAAGTACAGGGTCAGCTATCTAAGGTACATGATATATTACCTCCCTTCATCTATCTTTAGAATCTTCACACGATGCTTGGATGGACGATTGTGGCGTTACGGCTTCATAGGCTCTTGATCAAGTGTGAACAAGATTTCGAGTTACTCAGCAGCTCGGTAATAGGGAGTTGCGACGACGGGGGTGGTTGGGGATGTAGCTTGGAAAGTTGGAAGCCCCCCAAACATGTGCTACCCGTGATACATTTGATGATGGCTTCACTCAGCGATTGGGAAATGTGCTATTTGTTTTCATCTTGGCAAATATTAAAATACGGTTTCGAATTGGGGGTATATACTATATGATCCTTCCTTCCTATGAACAAGCGGCCGTCAACGTTAGAAATCGACGTTTTTAATAAATGCAATAAGTGGTTCTCGCCATTCCAAACTCCAATAATGCAATGTTTCCCCTCCAACGCTATGTTCTGTACTCCAAATTTCAGGCCAATTAATCCAAGCCCATGTCCAGATTTATATTAAATGTCGTTGCATGTACCGCTGAGAAGTCACATCACGCGGTAGCAAAGCGACTACGGCCCCTGATCTGCTTCCCGTATTTGAAGAAGATGTATGGGAAAGGCGTCATGACAACCGTCAAAAACGCCAAAAGACTCGTTGCCCATTGATCGCCGAGCTTGTGATACATCTGAATACCAAAAAGCGGAAAGATGGCTACCAAGCTTCAGCCTCAGCATTTATTCTCCTCAAGTACATAGGTGACTGCTCAGGGGATTTCAGGTTTGGGAACTTACCTCCGAAGGAGCTTCTTATGAAACTATTCGCTGCTAAGGAGCTGGCCGCATAGAGTGGGTATGCATCGACTAGGAAGGTGAAGATGCCAGTAAAGACAAGAAGGGTTCTGCATGAATCCCAGCCGGTTAGCTACTTCGAAAATACTTTTGTGCCACATGAGTTGTGTGTTATGTGAGACATCAATCGAGTCTATCGACGACCATGGCATGAAATAGAATCAAAATCAAGCTTCATATTTCCCAAATAGGGCCATATATGTAAAACAGACGACAAGATCAACTACCTGCAGGAACGAAACACAAAGCCCACACACGCCACTTCGGCGATGGAACGTACGTGGCTCGGGGACCTAACAGGAAACCTCCTGACACACGAGTCTATCATTTGCAGAGAAGAAATTTCGAGACTTACCCCATTCCGAAAATTCCTGATCCAATGATAGGGGCAATCCAGTGGACCGATGGATATGTCGTCCATGCAAAGATAAACAAACCGACAGGAACAAGAACAGCTCCAAGAATCGCAGGAGGTAGGCGGTATTCTGGCTCGGACCCACCGATCTCTCCTGTCACTTGCTCCCTCTGCTTGACCAGCCTGACATAGTTTTTGTGCCAGAAAGGGTCAGTAGCAGCTGCGAACATCATTCCTATGAACAGTCCTATGAACGCCAAACCAGTTTGCCACAGTTGAAATCCATGATTCCCGTGGAAGACGAGAGGGAATGCACCAAAGAATAAGTACAGGATACCAAGCAGAATAGCTGAGAATATACAAAGATTAAGGCACATGGGCTCAAAGATCAACAGTTGGCCCGGCCTGAGTAATGAATAGCCGATAGTCTTCGGAATGGACTTATTGAGCCTTTCAATAGGTGCATACCATCGGTCATCACCGGTCTCTTTTCGAATTTTGCGAGCTTTAGCTTTCAAGACGACTGGATGGTAAGTTTCTGGAACGAGAAAAAAAATCAACCCTAAGTTACATGCTGACCAGATTATCATAACGTAGAATGTCCAACGCCAATATGTATACTGGTTAATGAATCCAGAGATCAATGGACCAAACGATGGACCTATGAATGGGGATGCTGTATAGATTAGCATAGGGGCTTGGAGTTGTTCTCGGTTAAACATGTCCCCCACGGTACCTCCTGCAACTGAAAGAAAAGCGCTTCCGGAAAGACCATCGAAGAATCTGGTTATTATCAAAGTCTGTATGTTTGGCGCTACTGCTGAAGGAACGAGCCAGATTAGGAAGAAGGTAAAGGAACAGATATAGATAGGACGGCGACCAAAGAATTCACTATTCGTGTGAGTAAATGAAGCAGGTATATATGATTGCAGTGCTTACGAAAGGGGTCCTAGCAGCATGGGTCCGAGACCAAGACCAAGGATAAACATGGAAAGCCCGAGGGTTACAACTTCCCTTGAGCAGTTGAATTCTTTCTCCAGCTGGGCATATGTACTGGTATACATCGATGACGCACAGGTACTAGATGCAAGTCTTAGATTAGCACCCTTGTCATTCTACGTTTTTGTAACTCAGCCCTATGTACTCTTTCGTAATACTAGAAAGATGAATTTTGATATCAATCAAAAACACAAGATGAATCCTACCAAAAGCCTCCAAGTAAAGATTGCCACTTCAAAGAACTTTGAAAAAGATGGGATGAACCTACACACAGAAAGAGCTTGCGCTGACTATAATTACTATCAGCCATTTTCTTCCATGCGCCATACTTCTTGGACACATGGGATCACTATCACCACCATCAAATCGAACCTCGAATGGATCTTTCTCATCAGCTCTTTGGGCTTCAATATCGCCACCAGTTCCATCACAGGTATTAACCGGATCATCACAACCAAATCCATTCGTTGAGCGTGTTCGCATCAGTGTATTGGTCAGACTAGCTCCAGTATTTACTTTCGCCATAGGTGTATCTGTAGGTGTAGCTTTGATCGGCTGAAATCCCAAGCCATTTTCAGTCTCAGCATTCGAATCTTCTGAAGATGAAATTGGAGATCTCTCCTCCTCCTCCTCTTTTAGATCGGGCATTGTGGGATGATTATGTGTTGTGGTTCTCGAAGGTTTGAGGTTTTATATTTAAACGGTTTTGATTCCTAGAAGTGGGATCGAAGTTGAGATTATTTCGGTAGGTGTTGTTAGATGACAGCTGCCTACTGTGCCAATCAATTCACTGCTTCGGACGAAAGCATATCAATGATAGTAGTGTATGGTCTCTTGCATGGATGGTGGATTGACTCGTGGAAGAATCATACTCGGGGACCGAGTCTACATATACAAGAATAAGAAAAAAATGGTTCATGAATGGAGGTAACATCAAAAAGCTTCGATCCCCCCCCCCTGCCAATCTGAGATGCATAACGGTTCCTAATCAGCAAATACATCATTTTTACCCTTGTCGCCATCCCTTTTAGCTTTTCCTTCGTTGATCATTTCTCTTGGTACGGTCACCAAACAATGGCATTTCGTATCAAAAAGTCGGCAATTAGAATTATTGGTAACGCGCGTAGAGTTGTTTGGTTGCTAGCATTGAAGAGAAAGTGGGGAATGGATGTTGCGGATCTCGCGGAAGACCTTCCTCTCATCCTCTGATCCTCTCATCCTCTCATGTGGTGATCCTCTCATGGGCATTTCTTTTCCCTTTTCTTATGTTCTGTACAAACCTTTGTCTACAAGATCTTGTCACTTTATAGCAAGGCTTAGAAAGATAAAATCGTACTTGTTTCATGTGATACAATTCGTTGTTGTATGTGATGTGATTATTGATTTCTAATCTTACATACCATACCACATTCATCCTTCATATATCCCATGATATATCCAGCACATATCCGAACTTCGGCCCTCCTTTCAAAGCCGGGCATCATCCGAAACTCAAAAAACAAAATATTTGCTGACAATCGATCTATTCCACATTCTTTAAGGTTACCATCATTTATCAGCCCCCTTCTTTTTCTCGGCTACATTAACACCGAAAACTTCTATCTCGTTGACGAATGCATCCCGCTTGGCATTATTCACTGTGTAGTCATGTATCACTGTGCACAGTAAGCATTATATGGCAACTATATGGCACGACGGTATTGATATCGCCTAATGTTATATATACTTAACGATGGCGTAAAATTGCGTCTGATCAATCTATGCCTTTCATACCATTCTTCTTCTTGGGCCATTATCTATTGAGTCTTCCTTTGCTAGCCCTATTTCATTTGGGCTGGGAACTGTTCCTTCTGTGCTTTAAAATACATGCAAGGTCTTACAATCAAGGCACAAATATGGAAGATACATTCTCTGGTTCAACTCGTCGGAATTTGGAAGCACTCATGAGAATACACTAAAAAGTCGAAAGAACATCAATATCTCATATTTGTTGGCAGAAGGTCCATTTGTAGTGCTGATGTTCGAGAAGCCAAGTGCAACTCACATTTATGTTTCAGCGCTCTCTTTACTAAGTCATAGATGTCTCATTTCCCTTCCATATTGATACAGTATCGAATTTACCCCAGAAATCTCAAACACCCCCACTTACCCAGACTAACCTACTCCACATTGTTTGGAAGAGGTGCATCTGGTTTGATACAGTACAGTAAGTGAGGAGGATGCTTTAATGAGTGGCACCATCCAGGTTGGAAGAGTGGAAAGGCATCTGGAGTGAGTAATGCATGACTGTGAAGTGGGGAAATCCATATGCAAACCGCCAATCCAAAGTATGTGAATAGCGTTCTATCATTCAACTCCCCAAATTTCTCCTCCATATCCGATCCATATAAACTGCACCACCTACTTTTGGTATTTCGATACCTTCTCTTCCATCAGTCTCACGCTTTCCTCTCCCAACCACAATATCAACTTCACACTTATGTGGCTCAGATTTCAAAACATTGTACGCAACCGGCAAAGGGCTCGACGGGCGTTCGCTATATTTTGTATATTCTTTGAATGATGGAAAGCTGTTGCGATCGAAGTACGGCTCATAGTGACGACTATTCACCCTATAAATAGCTTCCTCGTATTTCCATCTGGCGAGATCGTGATTGGAATATCCCCCAATGAAGGAAGTATCTACGGATTGCAGAGTGGATGTGGCGGAACCACCAGTTTCGGAAAAGAACCGGGCTTAGATGCGGGAGAAAATGATGAGCACGTCACCGATGTGGGCAAGTTTAAAACAGTGGGTTGGTCTGCAGAAGTTCGCAGAGAAGAAACGAGAACAGCGGATATTTCAGATTGATATCCAGTCTAACGTTGAATTGTAGGCATTTAATTGAAGCCTTAATTCTTCGATGTCATTGTCAACCGGCTTTGATCAGTCAAGAATCGTCCAATGCGAAGATCTAGGTATGGGAAGTACCAACAAGCAGGGTTTTTTTGGAAAGAGACAAAGGAGTGGAGGTGATATATGCACTACTGATAATACAAAATTCCCACATTTATTATTAAGGTTAATACCTTTTCTTCTAATTGCAACTTTGGAATTCAATTTCCTATACCATCATCTCAACAAATCTCAAATGTTCTCTCGCCCTCTCCCAATTCCAATGCTTCCCCATTCATAAATCCATGAACATACACCTCCCCCAAAACCACAAATCTATCTCCTTCCTCCCTCCTCCGTCTCAATAAAACCGGCCATCTACATCCATACAACACAGCAAGCACATCGTCCTCCCTTGAGAACACAAACGTAACTCCCATAACTCTCTGTCTGCCTCGTTTTTCACCCATCGTACCCGTGTAGAAATACCGATCTTCCATTGCCATCTTCAAGTAATAACAAAGCGTATACACGAGCTCCATATCCCCTTTATGCAATGCAGGAAACTGAGTGAGAAATAGCTGGCATATTTTTAGGAATGTTGGCGGCGGTAGATCGCGCGATACAGGTTCATCGATATACGCAGTCTTCAGAAGCGTCTCTCGCAGCGCTATAAACAATGCACCTTGATTAAGGCTATTTATATCTTCCGTTGTGGGATTACATATCAATTGGAGTATATTGTGAAAATCCTGAGGTCCATAATCGGTCACTGGACGTACGATTTGCGTGATAGTTCCGAGAAGTATGCCTTTACATTTCAGCACACTGCCATCGTCGGAAATATGTGCGTTGGCACTCGTATCCCCAGATGCATTCCATCGATCCAACTGGTATGCAGTTGGACCACGGAGGAGTCCAGGACGGAGTGCAGTACCCTCCTGAATACAAGACCAATTCGGTACCCATGTTGGTATAGAGGATGGCTTGTCGTGAGAGCCTTGTGGGCAATTACATCCTGATTTTTCGTGTGTACATATTATTTCAAGTCTCTGTGTAGTTTCAATGATTAACCTCGCAGCATCTCTATGTACCTGAGATAATTCCTTCGAGTAATCAATGACTAGTTCCTTAGAATGTGGTGCAGATAGTCCTGCTAATGCGTAGACTTTGTCGCGTGGATCCCGGCATTCAAACTTCCGGAACGTTTGAAGAAGTTCGAGTAATTCCATCGGCTTCGCTTCTGGATCCGAAAAGTGTAACTTGCCATCTAGAAGCGGTAGATTTGGAGGAATCCTGACGGATTCTACTATAGATTTTGTGTATGGTGGAAGAATTTCGATCTCACGATCTTCAAGATATTGCAGAGCTAGACCTATCGTAAGCAGTGGTAGGAGCTGGATAAGTTCCTTCCCAATATACACCCAAGTTTCTGAATTGCTTAAAACTTCTTGGACGATCCAGAGTCTATTCCAATATCGCGCTTTATATATTTCCTCAAGAGCTTCCCAGCATTTATCAAATCCTGGATTATGGAGTGCTGAGATAAGTCTTCTATTGTGTGGTCTTAAAAGCATCTGAGCGGTATTCCAGGGCTCTTCTTCGAAACTGTCTATAAATGCAGCGAGTTCTCTTTGGCCATCGAGTCGAGGAACGCCTGGCCAGACCAATATGCGAGAAGCCTTCCTATATATTTCATGCATTTCAGACACCTGTTGACTTCTTTCAGTCAAGTCCTCTTGGTTGATACATAATGCATCTACCCATAGGCGAGTTTCTGATGAAAAACGGGGCTCTTTTGCAGATGACCACTGGATCGGTTTGAATGCTGCCTCTGAACGAAAATACTGAAGAGCATTTAGGAGGTTCTCTCCAATTCTGACAGGCAATCCATCAATACTTATGGGAACCGACGGGGAAGCTCCTAAAGTATCATTGAATATTACTTTACCAGGAGAATATCCGCTATCATAAAACATGTCGCCCCAAGTATAGGAGAGTGCAGCAAATGAGGGGTCATCAGTCAAGGAAATATATTCAAATGAACATGCAAGAGGCTCATCAAACCGCCTTGTTATTCCATTGAGAATCCTAAGCACTCGAATTTCTTGAATCGTGTTATTAAGTGGCCGATAAATGGGAGTATCCATATGGTATAGATGCTGAGAGATACAGACAGCGAATAGCGAGGAGATTCAGCATCAAGATCAATAGAGACAAGGCGACTAGCCATTAGATTCTGGAAATTCTATTGCATTTAAGATTCAAACTAGGACAAATCAATAATAACAAGGAGAAATCGCTACGTTAAGGATTGAAAGAAGAACCCAGAATCTACCTAGGTAGTTAACGATTGGGTTAATGTGGCACGATGAGTTTTTGGCTGGTAGCTCACCAGCTTAGCCAATGAAGAAGTCGAAGAATTTAAAAAGCCACAGATTGCGCGATACCCATGTCTGTATATCAGTACTGTTGTGGCTAAACTTAATTATCCAATCTTTCTAAAAATGGTCGAAATTGGTACATGCCAGCATGAATGTATTGCTCAAGACCCCCTCTCTATATACCGGCAAGAACCCTACCTCTCATTCTCTACAACGGCACTCCATCCTCTCTATCCACTCTGGGATATGCACCCCCTCTTCCAAAAAATACATCTTTCAAATTATCCACGAACCCAATATCATACAAATTTTCAATATCCCTCAAACCCCATACCCTCTCCCATTCTCCCTCTCCAATACCCCCTACAGGATCCTGTCCATCTGCTGTGCGTAGAATTATCTGTTGACTTTCTACTGGCCAATGCGTCCATGCTGGTTCTATTCTCAAGTTTTTTTCCCGGTTTTCGGGAAGGGTGCGTTTGAAGACGAAGCCGTCGGACATTTCGACGTTCCAGTCCGACCACTTCATACTTTCATTGGTGGTAGTACCGCACCAGATTAGATAGATGTGATATGAGAAGAGACCATAGACTAACGGGGTGATTAGGAAACAGAGGAGAGTTATGGAACCAATTCTAGTATACTCTTGGAGAGCCCATCCCCAAATTGAGAAGTAATGCGACCACGTAAACCCGATTCCAGTAAGGGACCAATCCGGGTATTCTGCTATGATGAAAGTGGAAAGAATAGAATTACCAACGTATACAGCGTAAGTAGTGAGATTTCCTGTGGCGAGGAGTAGGAGTAGAAACCAATGTTGGTTGTTGTAGCCAACGCAATTATTGATAAAAACGCAGTGGTGATCACATTTTGCGATGCAATGTTTGCAAACATGGCAATGCTTGGATCGGGCTGGTTTAAGAAGATGACAAGTTCGACAAAGATTTCCAGGATGAAAGATTGTGTAATCATAAGGATAAATACTCATTTGATAGACATGGTTTGAAGGTGTGATATAGCCTGGGTCGCTAGAAGCTGCTAGATAGAGGAAGCCATATGGTAATGTAAGAGCGACAATGGCTTTTAATTTGCGGGATGTGCTCATGAATGGCCAGGCTGGAGGTAGGAACATGATTTCGGCTATGGAAAGCAGGAGAATGAAAAATATCTTAAGGCATATTAGCATAGCCAGAGATCCCCTACTCCTACGATCTGGAGGCCGACAGCATACCCAGAGCCACAAGAAATCATATGGATGGTGCCGATGCGGCCTTACGCTCGGTACATAGAAGAAGTACATCACTTAAAAGCACTCGCTGTTCGACGTTGCGATTCAAGTCACTTGAGTTCGTGTTCATGCCAAATAAAGCGGAAGGCAATCTTACCATAACGACAGGATGACGGTCATTCCATAGCGTGTGAGCCAATTTTCCTACTGAAGCACTGAGTCGGCCATTCGTTAATTTCTTATCTGCTGCTCTGAAAGCACGAGGAATATGAACCCATATTACTCTATGTAGACTGCCTATTGGTGTGTTCCTTTCGAATGGTAAGTATATGCAAGGTGCAAGGAGAATCAGTGTGTAATCACCTTAATGCTGGAAGTCTACCAAAGAAAGCAACGAAGGTGAAAAAGGAAAGAATTAGAACGGCCACGGCCACATTTCGAACTGTCCCCATGGTTTGGCGAATTCGAATTGTTCTCTATATACTCGTAAAATTGAACGACGTCAATCAGAAAAGTAAGCACAGTACAATCTAGAAAATCATGATATTAAAGTCTACGTGAGCATCCATACTTAAGGTATGAGATTGTTGGCTTTGCTATATATTAGGCACCTAACAAGTACAGAAATATTTGGTCGGCCTTTCATCTTTGCCAAGTCCGATATTGACAAGGGTCAGCTGACGTCGCGACCAGTAATTGAAGCGCGTCAAATGTTCTTTCAACAACACTTATTAATTTGCGACGGATTTGCGACAGATAATCATCAAACAATACACTTCTATGGGGGTTTTCGAAAAAGACCAGCTTATGATACTGAGTGCATGAAATATTTTTCGGGGATTTCGCTGAAGGAAGAGTTCTCATTACTACTGCAGGTGATACTAGAACACCCTCAAGCGATTTGCGGATGATCCATAATCCCCGTCGCAACGGTTGAAACTATGGCTTCAATTGTATATGATGGTGTTGGTGGTGGAGGGGCTCTTTTTAAAGACATGAAGTTCTTTATTCTCCAGAGAGTCCCCATGCGCTCAAGGTGGATAGAATTAATCAAGGTAGGAGTATACTTGAATCGAAAGGAAAAGAAACATGCTAACTTTGCGAAAGTCGAATGGTGGTGAACTAGAAAAGTTTGAAAAAAATGCGGAGATTTTGATTGCTGATGGTGCACGAAAAGACACACCCCCAGGGGCTGTTTCATGGAAGTTTATCGATGAGTCTGCGAAGGCTGGTAGATTGGTAGACATTGAAGAACATCGATGTGGTTTACCAGTAGGCACGGCTGGTGCGAATAGAGTGCGAGCCTCTGCCAGTGCGCAGCCTGGGAAATCTACGCGCACTCCTTTTACAGCTGCGGATGACCGGTTATTGACTAAATGGGTCTTGAAGGCAGAGCGAAAGGGACGATCTACAAAGGGTAATCGATTATATATGGAATTAGAAGCGCAGGTACGGATATAGCCTTGAATTCTATAACATGCAGCCGGTTTCTTAGGTTGACACGAGTTACAGTATCCTCATCATACATATCAATCTTGGCTAGACCGTTGGAAGAAACATCTTCTCCCTCGATACAATGCCGGAAACTTGCACTACGAAACCGAGGATGGCGACTCACCATCCCCTGAAATGAACCCTGTTAAAAAGGGACCGGCCAAACCTTTTACGGGAAAAAGCTCTCGTGGACGGGTACAAGCTGGCTCACCAAAAGAAAGAGACCCGTTTACTGACTCATCACCTCCCCTAAAACAATCAAGCTCCCGTGCATCTCGACCGGCACTTTCGAAATCTTCATCACCCGATGCAAGAATTCGAAAGCCCGTACGCGGACGACCTTTTACGGAAGACGATAATAGTATTCTACGAAGTTCATTTCGGCAAATTTGTGAAGTTGATTCGGATAAGGAGATTGAGAGTTGGGAGAAGTGGACTGAAATTGTAAGTTTACCCTGACTATTTTGCATACAGTTCCATTGATGTTGAAGTGCGCAGTATGGATCCCACAGTGCCCAAGAATGGCGCAACTATTTCCGTGACGAATTTTTCCCTCGAGAAATTAAAGCCAGGGAAAAGAAAAAACAAGAGAAAATTAAACGTGCACTATCGGCAGCTGATCGGCAGAGCTCCAGTCCTACGGCGGACAAACACACAAAAAAAGCCAAACCAGCGACGCCAATGAAGCATTCTACCTACAAGGCCGAAAATTCCTCAGTAGAAAAACCTGTCAAAAGTCCCATTGCAGCTTCCAAGCCAAAAATATCGGAAGCCATGTCACTGAAAATTGATTTGGAAAAGAGGCCTTATACCAGTTCTCTTCTGGAGGATGAGGAATACTTCAAGCACACTCTAAAAGACTTCTCGGAATCTCTCGGTTTCAATCCAGATGACCTGAACTTTTCCCCCGAGATTCGCGGAAAAGAAATTTCTCTCTTCAATCTTTGGCAGACCGTTATGCTGTTTGGTGGCTTCGAAAAGACAAATGCTAAAAACAGATGGCAAGAGGTAGCTGGAAAATTAGACTTTCCCATTGCCAATCGTTCCAAGGCCGCTGAAGATTTGAACAGCTGCTATGACGAAATTCTGTCTGAATTAGAAACATTGATTGTTGACGCTGAGAACGATGAAGACAATCCCGAATTTTCGGCATCTCAAGAAGAGACTTTGATAGCTTCCCACCTCGAAGACACAATTTCGCGCGGTATTCAAACATCTTCAGGCCATGACGAAACAACTGATGATAATGATAAGGTTTTGGAGCTACCGTCATTGAGCAAATCTAAGCAGCAGTCGACTATATCAAATAAGAAGCGCACAATTAGTTCAGATGAATTTTCGAGCCGCAGCGGATCTGCTATAACCCAAGATAAACCTCAAAGCAAACGCCAAAGAATGGACAAAGGCAAAGGTAAAGAAGTGGAAATTCCATCCACCCCGGAACATGTATTCAATGCAACTCAACCACCTGCCAGTCATCATATATCGCCGCTTAAGTACCATCTCGATGCAAGTGACGACGATAGTAGTAGCGATCGTCAAACTCGAGAGATAATTCGGCATACCCAGCAAAGTAAACCAGAAGGATCATCTCGGAAAGCTTTATTGAAAGCACCTATGAATGAGCCAGAAACCCAAGACTTTCATCACCCAGAGGTTGATGATGAATTCTCAATAACGTCTCTAACTCCAGCTCCGAAGAAAATGACTCCAGGTATTATCATTGATCTAAGTAAAGACTCATCGCCTGAATTAGAATCGGACTTAGAACCACAATCAACAACAAAATCAAATACAAAATCAAATACAAAAAGAAAAACAAACCCAAGCCCAAACCCAAAATTAGCATTAGAATCCAAATCCATATTAAACCCAACCGCTGAACCAGAACCAGAATCAAACGCCGAAGACTCTGTTGAGGATGAAATCGATAAGTTTAACGCCCTTGGCTATTCGGAGGAAATAATTGTCGCAGCTCTTGATGCAACGACAATGGATTATGAAATTGCAAGCGTGGTTATGGAAAAATTGAAGATGGGGCACTCTATACCAGATGATATGGCTGGTGTTTGGACGAAGAAGGACGATGATGCATTATTTTTGAAGGAGGGGTGGGCAGGGTACAAAAAAGTAAGGGCAAAACATGGCGAGGAGAGAGTTACTGCAAGAAAGGAATTCAAGGGCTGATTGAGCGGGCGGGGCACGGAAGTGTGATCCGGTGCCAAAATTATATTGCGGTCCTTGATTTGAGCCAGCGGCCAGAAATACAGGACCACCAGTGGACTCGGGATTACCAATGTGACAGGGGTGATATAAGGGGCGTTGAGCTATTTCTTTGGGATTCTCTTTTGGTTTAGGAGCATGCAACTATCAGTGCGTTTAGCGTGGAATACCTATGAGATCAAGAGCTGCAGTGTGGGCGAATGACTAGTTTTCATTTTCTCCCTTGATTTTCTTGTTCCTTAAGTAGAAAACTGCCTGTGTTTGAATTATAATTTAGGATACATAATATTCAAAAGGCATTAGGCCTCATATCTGGTAAAATCGACTGACCGTACACTGCTGCTATGGAAGAGCTTCAACATACCAGCCCAACTGCTGTATGAAAATGTATGGCCAAAAGTTGCAGCCAACTACCTATTAGTAACAACTAATAAAATTTGATGCTTCTAATACAATACCTACCAATCACACTTTGATCCAGAAATCACTTGGTCTTTCGACTATCCATTGGTTAATATTTGGAATAGTCACCTGCTTGCATTCTGGGAACCCTCTGATATTGGGGAGTTTGTGACCAAAAAGAATACATCCAGATCATTTAGGCACCTTTAGTATATAGAAGTTTATATGGTAGATGGTAGAGTCCAATCAAAATAAGAGAATGTATGGGATTGAGGTACTAGCAGAGGAACTGAGGTAGAAAGAGGTGGTTAGTTTCGGAGGTCGAGTTTTTCATAAATTCTACCGTGGGATTCATCAATGGGAAGGAGATAGGAACTAGAGTGAAGAATATGATAAGGGTTTAGATAATCCTTCGTGTCAGACTCATAGTACCTAGGTAGGTTTATAATAGAGACGTTTGGAGAACGGTTTTAGTCTCTCTGGCAGGATTTTTTTCACTTTTCACTCAACAGCAATGTGTCTTCACCTGTTTAAAGGAGATCTTTCTTGATACATATCATGCTCACAAAGTAGTTTATAGTTTTGTCTCATATTTCTCTTGTTGCAAAAAGGTTCAAGACCTACCACTGTAAACTGACCGTCTTAAAAAATAACAGGGACATGTATACAAACCTAACCAGCAGATCTATACCAAATCCAGAACCAATACACTTGCTAGCCATCCTTCGACACTAAATAATCATCTAGACCCTCCTGGCCCATGCCCCGACATGCAACCAATCCTCCAACTCTTTTCTAATAGGTGGGCAGCAGGATATACACCCTGGTCATGACTTGCAACAAACTGACTTTTGAAGGATTCAGATCAGCATGGTCGGAAGATAGTGCCACACTAGCGTGAAAACCACCCAAGTACCTCTACCCACCCTAGCAAGCGAGAATATTGAAATATCGTGATAAAGTCAATTAGGGAAGGCACCCTGGTAGCGACGTGCAACTTTTAACGATGAAGAGATGCGCATGAGGGCTATGGAGAGAAAACTTAGACACTAGAAGTTCACCCTTGTTCTGATATGCAACATTTGGTTCGGAATTGTTGCGATAGGGAGGGGCTCACCAACACACCCTGGTACCGACATGCAACAAAGGAATTTGGAAAGCCGTATTAGGTTGGTTTGGATAGTGAAGATATACTAAAAGATCTGATCCTCGTTTTATGGCAAGCAACAAAAACCGCATTGGGTTGATTGGAATAGAAAAAGCACACTAAAAGATCTGATCCCTTTGCTCTGATGTGCAACAAAAGTATTCAGAAAACCATCTTAGGTTGATTAAAATAGCAGAGGAATACTAAAGGATCTGATCCTTCTGTTCTGATAAGCAACAAAAGATTCATCTTCACTCAAATGTGTCTGATAGAAGAGAATTGGATAAGGTACCCCTGTGAAGATATGCAACATGTTGAAGGCGAATACATCGTTTATGGAACAAAGATAGCATGAACAGATCTATCCAAGGGATACTACTGAACTATTTTATGAAAATCCTTGTCAAGACTTGCAACAAAAGACAAAAGTCCATCTTAATAGGTAAGCAAGAGAAGATACCCTGGTACCGATGTGCAATATAAGAGGAGTTGAGGATGGAAAAGTGGGGAATAGCTTCAGGCTATTTGAACCAAGTACGAAACTAACGAGATATAGCTGCTAAGCATCACAAACCCTAAGTATTATGCGACAAGGGGTATAGGTGATGTACCCTGTAAATATGTGCAACATTGAGGACTTAGTAGGGAAAAGTGTCCTGTGGTTAGTCAAAAGAGTATCCGGCCAAGGAACAAAATTTCTGTAGTTCCATACTGGTTGACTTCATAAAGCGCCCCCCTCCTCCCACGAATGAAGAGATACGTTAGTAGAGGAGGGGAATGGGGTATATCTTGGTATTGATATGCCACAATTATTTCCAAATCAAATGAATAACTGAATGGATGGCCTCACTTCAGTAAGTAGATATCAGGGAAGGTAAATGCTGAAGTTAACTAGGTAGGTACACCAGAGCTTATCTAGGTATGATGTGCAACATAATGTCCTCAAATTTGAGAGTAATGGTTGGTGAGTTGGATGTAACAGCTTCACTTCTATAATTCAAGACCGTTGAATCTTCACAGTGTCAAATTGTATCAACCGGGGTCTGTGTAATGTATTTTTAAGTTAGCGTTAAGGTGAGGTGCAGTGAGCGAGATTGAATATGTGTTTGATATATCGGATTTTGTAGATACTACATAGTTACGACATATGAGGTTGAGTATGACATCATCAGTTTCCTAGAGCAGGAAGGTATCAAAGTTTTGGCACTGGAGAGTTCGAACAGATGCATGTCTATGTACTCCAAGCAATTGAGCATATTTGATATAAAGAAACAGCTATGATTGGCGATACTTAGGAATAACTTTGCAGGTCTCTTGTAAGAATCACCAACAAGTGGAGGCCTAGCTAGGATATTTACCAACGAAGGAAAGGTGAACTTTCCTTCGGCACATTGAAAAGGAAGAGACAAAGAAGAGTAACATGCAGTTATGTTTGGTATTAAACAAAAGTAGACACTGAATTTCATTGGTGTCGGTGTTTGAGACATGCAAGATATCAGCTTTGATGAAATGGATTTTTGCAAGCAAAAACAGAACGAGAAGTGAGAGCATTAGTGAATAAAAGCAGATGAGTATTCTTCCAATATCAGGTAGACAAAACCATAAACTACCCTCTGCTCAGGTCACAAACCGACTATAGCCGTCTGCACTAGCCCATTTCAATACCCGTGACAAATTACCCGGAGTCTCCCCGGATTTTGTTGCATGTCTGTCTGAAGACCGATTCTTTTGGATTCGGGCTAGGTTTGGACTAAATAAGAATATATAGAAAATTCAAAAAGAGCTGAAAATTGTTCAGAATTTTAGTCAAAATTCATTTGGTAGACTCAGTGAGAAGAATCAGTTTGTGGTAGGTCCGAGAGGCAGAAAATGTTGTTTGATGAAGTTGTAAGGGATTGAAGTCACTGTCAGTGTTGCTTCTTGAGCCCATACCGTACATTGTTTACGAAGAACTGACCAAGCATATTCAAGTTGAAGAGACGGATTGTGAGAGATGGAAAGAAGTTGGAGTAGTTTGACTGGTAGATACCCCAGACAGAACTCCAAAAATGCTTTGAGTAATTTTCTCTACTCTAGTAGAGTGTGTAGGAAATGGCTGACTAGTGACAATGCCAATTTCATCACCCAAAATCTTTTTACTTAGCTGGGGGTTCCAAGAGAGACTTCAGTTCAAGGAGTAAGGCATGCTCGAATACAGAGTTGCTCAACTAGATGATAGGAAAGAAATGGCGCCAAAGGAAGCGCCTTGAAAGGAAGAGGGGGAGAGGCAACAATGTGGATGTGAAGTGCAATAAATAAAATGGTTTGGGACCCAAGACAGGAACTACCCCTTGAGGAAGAAACAAGAAAAGACATTTTCAAATGCATATTCATTTGCATATTCATTCTAAAAGAGATTAGAGAAAAAGGGACGAGGCAAAAGCCAAAACCAACCATCTCGGCGCATGCAATTTGCAAGAACCTTCCAAGAACTATACTTCATGGAAGTCTCTGGAAAATCTGTATTTAATTGAATTTCTGTCATGAAAGAAGCAGTACGATAAAATTATATACTCACAAATGATGCGTGTCTGTTACAGAATATTCTCTTCGTACGGCTCATTACCACGCCCCCCAAGCCAGCTATCCAGAGCCTTTCTCATCTCTTTCAACAATGAGTTATCATCAGAATGCTCCGTGGAGGTATAATATGTCACAATTGAGATCGAGACAGCGTGGCATTCTGCGAATGAAATCTGAACCATATGCATGGCCCAGGCATTTGGTCCTCCTGCTCTCATATTTAGAACATATTCGTACTGTATACCAAGCTAATCTGATTTTCTCGACCCTGGATGGGAAAGACGTCTGTTAGAAGGTTCAACAGTTGATTCTATTTCAGTAATAAGAATGCGAGTTGGTCCTGTACATGTGTCACAGATGTTGATACCCTGACTAACCAGAAGTAGTTAGGCCAATGGAAAAGCTGTATATATATACTGGCGGTTTGATCTCGTATTTCTATATTTCACATTCAACAACTACTTATATAAGTTCTTTAAAGACTGAAGGGATAGATTGGTTTGATCAATCTGAACGGCAAACTTTGTTAAATATCTCGGATTGATGCATGGGCTAATTGTTCAATTCTGCATCACTTTGCAATTGATAGTCCAATAAAACCAACTCTGACCATTTTGCCTGGCTCACTCCCGAATAGTCCATGGCTACCTGTTTGCTATAGAGCGCAATATCTCAATAGCAGCGTACTTGATCTTCCTTGCGCGAACGTACTGACTGCTGAAAGGTCCTATCTCAGAAGGTTGGGAACGGTTAAGAAGTATTCACAATCGTCCTTGTCATGGATCACCTGACACAAGGAGATATGGCGCATACCCGGTAGATTGTTGGCTTGAATTCTACAGAGTTTTGTCATAATTGTTTCTATATCTGATGCAAGATGATGTCTCACTTTTATATCGCTCATGCTTTCTGACCTATGAAGAATCAATTTGATACTCCACAGTCAGCTAGTGCTGACAGAAAAATCCATCCCTCTCCCCCTTCTAGGTAGGCTTATCCATCCGGATCTGAACAATACGCGCCTGCATCAGAAATATTTCTTATTATTCCCCTGCCAATTTAAAAGCAGCTCCTTGGTGATCATCAGTTTGACCGGGAATTCTTACATACATTTTGCTCTTAAGACTATTATAACAAGAACAATCTTGCTCTCACTACGCTCTTCGACGTTCAAGATATAGCAAGTGTGATCAAAGACCCTTGTATTCCATGTGCCAGAGTGCCAATACAATCGCCCCCTCTTGCCCCGGTCACCCCAAGCCTCTGAAAGTGGAGGCAGTGGATCTGCAACAGCCGTTGTGAACAAGGTCAAGAGTGGAGGGCTGAGGGCTGATATTTTGGGATAAATTACTCGGACAACAAAATGGACGGCTCTGCCGCCATCATTTTCGAATCATGTTCCAACAGTTGCTTTCAAATTCCTAGAACTTGCAAACCTAAGCACGGATACAATTATACATCATTGTTTTAAGCAGGATGTCAACAACGACGAGCGCCTCGACAGCGACTATAACCTTAGCGCCGAGTACTCTGGTCGGCTCATTAACCACGACGTATACACCTTCAGGATCCGATTGTAGTCAGATTTTCTGGGCCCAAAATCCTATCAATCGCTGGCTGGCTTATGGTGGGATTGCTGCCGCAAGTTCGACTTGCATGCCAAGCGGGTTCAAACGTGCAACAGCATGTACGAATATGACTTTGTTTCTTTTATTCTCTATCGCGCATGTTTCCTTTGTAAAATTAGCTGTTTTCCCTGAAGTCCGATGCTCGGCCTTTTGAACATTTGCTGGATATCGACTGGGGTTTCAATTAAACAAACGGTGCATATTTATATTGGCGAATTACACTTGCTAACATACAAAATACAGATTATTATTCACCAGGTATTTGCCCTACTGGGTACAATGCCGCCTGCTCGTCATTTTCCACAGGTTTGAGTGTTACCAAAACTGTAGCCACCTGTTGTCCTGTGTATGTACCTGAATAATGGGCTCAGAAATTAATCTAAGGCTGACTACCGAACTACTACAGAGGCTATACATGCTTTGCGAATAGACCTGCAGACCAAATCTATGGTTGTACATCTTATTTCTCGAAAGATGAAACCCTATCCATTAATAGCGTACTATTCGATACCGTGACTGCCGCCAGCACAACTTCTTATCCAGTCGTGTACGCCAGCACGACAATAACTGTCACATCGGGAGTTGATAAAGTGGCGGCATATGGCATAATTATAGAGAGAGCTACAGACGATCCTACGTGGGAATCAAACACAGCATCGACATCTACATCATCTCCAACCGCATTACCAATTGCCAGTGGGCCAACCACTCTTGTATCCGCAAGTTTGTCTTCAAGCACTTCCATAGCATCCACGTCCACATCAATATCTTCACCGAGTACAGGGCTATCCACAAGCGCAAAGGCTGGTGTAGCTGTTGGAGTTGTCCTCGGAGCACTCCTCATCGGTGCGGGTGCTTTCATTCTCTTCAAACGACTTCGAAAGCGCCCTCAAAGATTGCAACCCGTTCCTATAGCGGAGAATGGCGAACAAATCCATTATTATGAGAAATATAATGACGGCCGCCAATATGATGTCACTCCGTATGTGGTGGAAGCTCCAGTACCAACGCCAAATCAACAGGGTGGTGAGTTACATGGGGATTTGATAGGGACTCCAGATATTCAGTATGAACTACAGGGCAGCTCCCCACCAGGAAAATAGAAAGTGACTATCTAGTGAAGGATACAGATAAGAATTGTGGCCTTGATTTCGTGGTGGGGAAGGCGGTGCTAGACCGGTTCAATCAGTCTTGCTGGAGTAACAGAATATCCAATTTTATCAGAAGACCGACCACCTAGGCGATAATCAGTTGAGCGTACGCGGAAAGATTAGATGATGAAAACTGGGCTATAGACAGAGAACCTTAGCGAGTAGTCAGCCCGGATCTCCAATTGTTTCAATGTGTATATACAGATACCTGGAAATTGATTTTAATGATAGATAATATAGATAACAACTCGCCAAGCCGACATGTCAAACGATGACAAGGATTGAGATGATAACTACCTACAATTTATGTAGGGACTGATATTTAGTTATTGGGAAATGATCAATGAATGAAGTATGTTGATTGACTCATGGACCGCTGCTAGGTGATACTCTAGGGAGATTCAGATAACCCTAGAAGTGTGTGGTATGATGTATCTGGCTGAATGTGTATACAGATACCACCTGGGCAGGGTAAGGGGTTATGAATATTCACTGCATCTTATGGTACTCATTCCTATCGTTTCTCCTCAAGTGTATATAAAGATCGATATTTCCAAGCCTTCAAACCTCAGGGTAAATTCAGAAAGAACTGCAGGGGACAAAGCGATGTTTGGGGGGAGAAAAGAAAGGATAGAGAGATGAGTTTTGTTTCTGTTGGCGTCTCTGGTTATAAAAAGAAGGCTAGGAGTAAAAGGACTTGAGTGCGGGAGTTTGATTTGGAAGTTGTGGGAGAAATGATAATGGAAAGTTCAAAGTAATGAATAGTAATACAAGAAAAATGGTGATGGTAGTGGTCATATAATAGTGACAATCGAAAATACCGTGTTGGGGATTCTATATATGTCACACCTTCACGTTTGTCGTGGACTATCTTATACGTCTCAGATATACACAGCTGCCTCGACACAAAGTTTTCACAAATTCTCGCCTACTTGACTTAATCTATCAACTCTTCAGCTGCTGATCGTTGGTTAAGATCGAAAGAAGGCTCTTTACATAGTTTACAATTCCAGTCTGCGAGATCAGAAGGGGGGACAAAGTCTGGCAGTAGTGCTTTTTTTATGATGCACCATCTTTCGTAGTCTTCAAAATATATGGGTAACTGAATAATAAGTTAGAGTTCTATCAAAAACTATGTATGCCAATTTCGAACAGGCTTTCATGGTATGTGCGGCAAAGGCACTTAATGCGATATCCTCGGAGGATTTGAAGCTTTTTGGGGCAGGATGGCCTCAGGATCATGCTTCTTGGTATTGCTGGTTTAGAGTTGTTATTTTTGTAATATTTGATCGAGATTATGGTGCGGATACTGTCTGTACTAGTGATACATGATCTACACGCCTTCAGAGGCTGTCAAGTGCTTCTATTGAGCAGGAGAGCGACTCTTGTGCTGTCTCGCAGATAGGAACGCTACATCGACTATGACCTCACTTGCTTCTGTATCCGTGGTAGGTACAAACTCTATGGAAAGCAATATAAAAGCTCTGGACAATTGAAAAAGTATTAATCTTAGATCTCATGGAAGAAGAGATCTAGGAGGCACACATGAGACATGGGTTGAAGTCCTCTTACTTGTAGCCATTGAGGACACTACACTTCTCCTTACAATAATTATGAGAATATAAGCAAACCACTGAGTATAGTCATTTAGGATGATATCGATCAGATATAATTCCAGCTAGTACAAATCAAAGAAGAGAGAATTAGCAGCATGAGCAGCATGAGCTCTGTGAGCTGAGCAAAGTCTTTTGCACGCTTGCCATATGAAATAGACTTGGAGTTTTGTGATCTTAAACAAAGCCAGCAATATGTGCTGCGATCTACAATATAAGATATGCATCTTATATATAGTCGTTTGCAACTTCATATTAAGATGGGTCATAGACTCGTAGCATGATTTAATTTTCACCGCCTAAGCTAATGGTGGGCAGTACCGGATGAACTATGACCCGAAATAATGGCTCATCGACAGCAACAATCTCCATGACAAACATATATCTTTCATTCCTTCAATTTCACCCAATGCGGCGGCAAATCCTTTTTCCTGCTGCGGCTAGGTTCTGGCCGAAGACTTGGTCTGGCTACAGAGGTCCAGCATATACCGTGCATAGCCCTCCTTCCACACGCGTCTTTCGACGCCATGTATTTTATTTTGCTTCAACCCCTCCAAAAAATCCAATCGTTACTACTGGGAAAGCACCACCACCTGGGAAGCCTCAGCACTTTGCAGTTATCTATCCTTTCTTGCTTCCAGTTCCAAGAACGGAGATACTGTTTTGGGTGAACAATGCGGGTCAACAAAGGCTCTTGAGAGCTCTAATCTACGTCTGTGAAGTTGCTTTTTTGGTATACGTTGGAATTGAGACATACCGGTTGAGAACGAAGCAGACATCTTCCAGTCCCTTTGATTCTCCTCGTTTCACAAAATTTACCATAGTTTCCGAGGAAAACGTATCATCGACGAGTAAGATACTGACGATAAAACCCAAAACAACTGTAAAATCAGATCCTTATGCAACATATTGGGAGAATGGTCTCTGGTCGGTGGAATTCAAGCAACCGCTGCTACAAATTGCACGATCATACACGCCATTACCGCCCGACGAGAATACTGCGAATGGGGACCTTCGTTTCTTGATTCGAAAAGAGCCAAACGGAGAAATGTCAAACTATTTATTTAGACTGCCAGCCAATTCTGAGGTTGAGCTCAGAGGACCTCATGTTGAATTTGACTTGCCACAAAATGTAGAAGAGGCTGTTTTCTTGGCAGGTGGGACGGGAATTGCTCCTGCTTTGCAAGTTGTTCATACCTTGCTGGAAGCGCGCCAGTCGAATGGCAAACGGCCTCAGATACGTGTTCTATGGGCAAATAGAAGAAGGGAAGACTGTGTTGGAGGCGAGAAATATAAGCCTGATTCAGGGTTAGATACAGTCACACCAGAGAGTGTTGGATTTATCGTAAAGCAATTGCAAAGGCTCCAGCAAAAGTATCCGGAGAATCTTCAAATAGAGTATGCTGTGGACGAGGAACGAAAATTCATTGACCAAAGAATGATATCTAAAGTGATAGAGACAAGTTCCAAGGAAAGCTCTGGACTACACCCAACAAAGAGCGATGCGAAATTCTTTTTCGTATCAGGACCTGAGGGGTTTATCAATTACTTTGCTGGACCAAAGAAATGGTGGAATGGCAAACAAGATCAAGGAGAACTGGCTGGTATCCTTGGTCATATGGATATCAATGGTTGGAAGGTATTTAAGCTTTGAAAGCAAACTGTTGGTGTTTCATGAAACATACGCTTACGACTACGAAACTCATGAGGCCGTGGTTCATGCCATGCAGTGTCTGCAGGAATCAATATAGTCCTCACCTCTAGAAATTGCGAATTTCTACGCAGATGCAATTTGAGGAGTTGATTTTGCGATTTTCATGACGAGAGGAACACTTCTGTCGTCTTTTTAAATATTCAAGGTGGCCACCTGAAAGATGTATAAAATGCGGTTTGGTGAAGGTTGGTGATGACTTGACTGGCTTGAATATGCATGTCTTGTCAAACTCTAGCCTGTGGTATTGATTCATGTAAGTAAGTGGGTGATAAATCCGAGCCATAATCTCATTCTGTCATCCATTCCTTGATAGTTGCTCTCGGCGACCGGGTGTTTATAATCTTATATGAATTCTGGCGATCAAGGACCAGTTCCCACGCGGAATCAGAAAATACATTTACAATGATGCCGAATCACATCTTCCTTCCACAACTTTAAATCCTTGCATTCACAATTCCAAGATCCCAAAAATTCAAGCAAAAGTTCCCCTACTTGAAGGTCGCTGCCCGGATTTTAATTTACGCTTGCTTTTGGCCAAGGCTATAACAGGAAAAGGGCAGTGCCTAAATCGTTATCAGGGAGCTTCTGGAGCTGAAGGGTTGTGCTTTGTGCAATAGTATATACCTACGTAGGTAGCAAAAGAGATTAACAATCGAGAGATGCGGCGCTCTTCCATGGCTGGCGTTTATTAAACGACAGAGATAATGCAAAGCGAGAGTTCTGGTTCGATTTTCACAGTTTTCTTCTGACTTTTTGCACTCTGGTACTACCTTCTTGCACCCGATACTGACTAGTCGTCTTTGGAAAATATCAGCGATGAAACAAAGCAGTATCTGATGAAGGTAAATTAAAAAGGGTGTCAAAAAATAGGAGCAGTCGGGTCGATCTTCGTCGTGTTGGAAATACAATTTAAGCTGTATAACCCTCCTCCCTTGGTCAAAATACTTCAAGATCAAGATTGTTCCTTTTGTTATGGATCACTGGGGTTCTTTCGTCTCTCGTCGAAACAATTATTATTTCTTCCTAGGCTTGCCATCAATTTGGGTATCATCGTGTGGGCATCTTAGGTATGCGCATATGAATTGACGAGGTTGTCTGAATTGCTGATGGCTCGAATCAAAATGAGAGTTTTTGATAAAGTATGCATTAGTCTATCAATACTTGAAATGTTACGCGCCAGCTCTTGTGAAAACGCGTTTGTATTAAAATATTATAAAGAGATCAACCATCATACTAAGCCTACCCCCTTCTTTCCGCCCCGACTCGTCTCCCCCCATGGTATCTACTCTCTCAGCCCACTCACTGTCACCTTGGGATCTGATACAAATATTGATTCACTCTCAAATGGATTTCTTCCCAAACATCTATTCCACCAAGATACCTGTTCTTCCAAGATATCCCCAACAACTTGCTGGCGCTCACCATATGAACTTGAGCTTATTATAAATCTGTGAAGTTAAGCCTACTTTGTACGTCTTCCACGTCTCTAGTCATGATGATGGATTCGCACGCACACCCGGATCTGAGATATTATTAGCACCTGTCTTTATGCGCGAAGGATGTGTCGAAATCAATGCGACTTTAAGAGAAAATCCTTCCGGGGTGGATTGTTGTTAGGTGTCTATAGAGTTTGATGATGGGTTGATTAGTAATGATTTTAATGATTTCCATGAGGAAACTGAATTTGATGAAGAATTTCGAGTGCAGAATTCAAGCTTTAAAAAGATGGCGTGGAATCATTGATACATTGGTTTCTTTCTCGGTCAAGTCAACAGAATTTATAATATCAGGGATTTGCTCGCCGGCTCAGCTATATACCTAGGCATATTAATATCCGAGTATCAATGGTTTCGAAACAAGGCAAGTAATGGCCCAACCCAACTCCAAGCATCGAAGCAGAAATCTCATACTAGTATAATTCAATATCCAAACCACACCTTGACAACCATTGAAATGCATACCATACCATAACATCCCATCCCATACTGTACCATACCGTACCATTAGCCAAACCCCAACTGCCCGAGCCCACTCTTCAACAATACTGAAATCGCACCCCCCAAGCCCACACGCACAGCCCTTTCAAACAGCCGGCTAAAAACGTCACAATCTTAAAAATGAGAGTACCAGCCCAAATAACCAAATCTTTCAATCACGGAACCTAAACCTTCATCGTCTTCAACATCCGGTCCCAAATACATAAACCGGCCCTCTTCAACCATCCACCTGACGCCTGTACAGTCGGCCACACAGCTTTCAGTATCCCCGTAATATAACACGCCACCATAACAACGAAAACCCAAACCAGCTTATTCGAGGGTGCATGCTTCACCTCACAAACATCCCTTTCCAGTGAATATTGCGCAGGCCGGCACCGGATACCAGGGCCAGAACTCTCGCCATATTTCCCACTCTCGAGATCTAGGACTCGTGCCCGTTCGGACTCCCTGCGTTGAATTTGGTATATCTGAAATTGAGAATCTGTTTTCAAGGCGGATCTTTGGGCGATTTCCTCGCGGTAGGGCTCAGATGGGTTGGTTCCTCTGGTGATGATGGGTTCTGTGGGGTAGTTGGGCAGTGTTTGTGGGGCTAGGCTCATCGGCTTAGATGCTGTGGATTGGGGACGTAGCGTGGATGTTGTGCGTGGGGCTTCGTGGTCTAGAGTGTGCTGGTCGAGCGCGGAAGTCGGGGGCATGGGTATTTGCGTTAGTATTGGTGTTTCTGGAGTCGCTGTGAGAAGCGTTGCTCCGATTTGCTTCACATGATTTGTGTGTTTGTATACAGTTGCCTTCAAACCCAGTTTGTTCATCAGATACATGTAGCTATGTTCTGAGAGCCTCGTCTCGCACGCATGATTGCCTTCCTTCATGGGTCGCAAGAGTTTGGGGGATATTTGGAAAACGTGGTCCAGAGAGATAAAGGATTGTTTGGGCATGCTTCCATGCTCGAGGAACAGTCCATTTTCTTCGTCTGGCGGTGATGCTGATGCTTCTTGCGAGATTTTTATACGGCTGATGGAATATCTACTACTTCCCACCTTCGATGTCAACTGTCAATAAGTGTTAGCAGAAAGTAAACTATTGGTGTTCGGTTTGAGTTGGATTTGACCTTGGCCACATAGCATTGGATTTTATTATCAGCTGTTTGAAAAATGTCCAAAATCACAACATAATGCTTATACCCCTTTGACTCCAATTCTGAATTGTTGCAACAGTCAGGTAGAATACATTTGACGCTTTCGCCTCCTTCCATCTTTTCTGGGAGCCATATAATACACCCAGCACAAAGGTCTCTCACAAATCGTCGTGAAGACCTTTTGTTGTGTCTTGAAACTCGTTTTCGGGAGGCCCCGGACTCCAATTGGCGTCTCTTAGAAGGCATCTGTGTGGTGATTCATGTCATGCAAGATTCCTTAATTTATCAACTATCACTCAATATTAATGAGAAGAAATCATAAATATATATACAGAAAAGATATACTGTCATTTTTTGAACAACTCAGACTTTCATCATACTATTGAGCCTTGTGTGATACAACGAAACATACATTATGGTATCGGGCATCAACCGCCAATAGAATTTGCTGTGCCACAATGTCGAGGTTACCTTGAAGTTATGGCGCTTACAGCTTTCTCCAAAGAACAGTCATTTGAATTATTGCAGACCAGTGAAACTTGAGATTGGTGGTGAAACCAACTCCAACCAACTGTTGGTATATGCAAACAAGGTTCCAATAATGCAGCTATAACTGAAGAAAGTGTAAGGCAGAATACTGAAATGCCCATCATCGCCCATCGAATGCTTGTTGGGTTAAAACATCACCCAATAATGTGGGTAGCTTCTTTAAGTTCCTTTGCAATACGCTTTTTGTTCCTCGATCATTAATTCCATAGCCACAAAAAGTTTGGATTGTTGAAGGTCTGCGGATTGAGGAAATCCAGAAACTAGACACATAATATCCCAATTGAAGGACAAATTTCAGGGTAACCAGAGCTCTGGATTAAAATCTATGCGAAAGGAGCCCATTCACAAAAATCAGAGGTGAAGTATAAGCAAGCTACTGAAAATGCTCCAATAAAAGCGTGAAAAAGAGGAAGCAAAAAATAAAAGATAACGACGACGACAAAGAAAAGAATGCTATTAGTAACCTTGGAATGAGCAGAACATATTCTAGGGAGCCTTCATATCTCCTCATAAGCTCGATTGGTAGATCCGAGTATGTTTCCACTTGGATATAAATCCTAATACCATTGTACCAATACTTTCAAAGAATACAATAACTGGAAATCCGAGTATAGACATGAAGGAAGCGTAAAGAGACAACAAAAACGATGATAACGACAGGAAGAAATTCACGACCCACATTCCCAGCCCTGGAGAAATAATCCTAGTTCATTAAGATTGTTCCAAAAAGCTACTAGATAGTTTCAATACAGCAACATTAACAGTTACTTCCTTCAACCCAACATTCACCACCGTAGACAGACAGATCCACCAGACAAGCTCAGCAAACTCTAGATCTCCAACCCGTGCTACAACCTCTTCTCTCCTTCTCGAAATTATCTTAGAATAAGAAAACAACGCAAACACAATTCCATCCTCCCCAAGCGGTAGCCCCCAAATGCATCAAAAACCCTCCTCGGGATCAGGAGTCCGTACCCAGACATCCAATAACCAAAAAACTCAACACAACGCTTTTCACCCCAAAATCCGAGTATGAAACCAATGAATCAGACTGCGCATCCCAACCAAAAGAGCATCAGATATCCTCTCCATTCTATTCATCGTTGGGAAGACTATTAATTACGGGTTTTTTTTTGCGATAATATGATGCTGGTTTCTGACTGTCTGGTGTGAGGGGGATATGAGATCTTCATAGGAGTATTGGAGACGATAGAAAAGAAGGCAGGGAAGTTGGATGATGAGGGTTTTTGGTTGAGGGGACCTGAGTGAGATGACTTGTCTCTATAGAGCTGCTGTTGAAGAATCCATAGGCTCTACGAGTGGATGATATGGTTGTGTTATTTGAGAGCTGAGGAAGCTGTAATGTGGGGTGTGAATGAACTTTCGACTCGCTTATTGTATATCAGTTTTGGATGCTCTCCGTAAGCCCCTGTTTTCTTGAATGGAGGAGATATTGTGACGCTGGTGCTATTCGGTGAAAGGAGTACTTGATTCCCCATCGGAGTCTGGATAGAAAAGTATTATTGCAATTAGAGTTCTTTATTTTGCCATATATCAAAATTGTCATAGGTTTTAAGCTCGTTGAGCAAGTCCCCGGAGATGCTGAAATCATTTCATCCCACAATACTTTCATGCAACCCAGCCCGTTCCAGCCTATCCAATTCCATGTATTCGTGCATCACTAACATTATATCATACTCGTGCAACCTCTCCATCTACAAAACCTTAACCTTTGTCCACTCACTAACTGATCCCCCTAAATTCAGCCCCATCTTTGCCCACCACCTCCTAACCTCCAGTTCTTCACCCTCATTACCCACGCTATCTTCAAGCGCTTCCTCAATATCGCAAGTCTTATATTCGACTCTCCCACCAGGTCGTCCACCAGATCCATGACTCAAATTTGCCCACCACTCCAAAACCTCTACATGTCCATTTTTCGTGGGGCCAACTAAGACCTGGTTATCAAATGCGAGCTTTTCACCTTTTAGTTCACGCCATGTATCTAAACATGCTACATGGCCATGGGCAGATGCGACCTTGGCCACTGATTCCGAGTGTGCGATTGGAATTCCAGAATTATCCCACCAACGGAGAACAAGTGGTTTATTGTTTTGCGCAGCAGCTAGTAGTGCTTTGCCAGGTTTGAGTTGTAGAGCTGGGAGGGCGTCAGAGCTGTTTGATGTAGCTTCTGCGTGTCGATTTCGTCTCTCGGCTTCGTTGTGAGGAAGGCTTGCTTGCTTCCACCACTCAAGAACTAGCATACGTCCCTTGGAGGATGCTTGCTCCAACGCTAGCTCTGTATATTTAAGGGGCAATCCGGACTTTCGCCACCAGTCGAGAACATGGACATAACCAGATTTCGAGGCTCCGTCGATTGCTTCTGCGGTATAGTCCTTGGAGAGGAAAGAGGGAGATGTGCGCCACCATTCCAAAATCTCGGTACGTCCATAAACGGAAGATGCCTTGGTGGGTAAAAGCTTCTGCCCAAAAGTAGCCCAAAACACGTCTTCCAAATTTTCTTCTAAATATGAGAGAACTTGCGTGAGACAAAATTTGATTATAAGTTTGACACACAATGGGGATAGCTCTCGCATATTATCGGGAGCCGTATTTAACTTCTCGATAATCTTGCCGACAGGAGATGTAAGGATAACCCATTCGAGTGATCGCATATAAGTTTGTAATTCGTCTTTCGCATCATCGGGCTTTCGTTGCCATTCGATCGGTCTCGGGAGTTTGGCATAAACATTGAGCGCCCTTGACACCTCCCAATCTCCTACGTACTCGAAAATGAGGGACCATATCTCTGGCGGAAGGAGCGCATCTGTCTTCATGTTATATCTTGCGAGACTGGCCGCACCAGAAGCGGCAATATCAACGTCATGTCCAATTGTCAAAAGTTCTGCTTGGTTTTTGATAACATCAACCAGTTCATTAAAACCATCCCAGCCTACAAAGCATTTCCCTGGTCCCTTTGCATCATAATGCCACAGTATTGGTTGCATGACTCGAACCCATTGCCACTTTCTTCGCACTTTGTTCAATTGTTTCTTCGTGATCGGATTCTCCCACATAGATGTCGTCATTCCTGGTACCAGTAATATCTTTTTGGATACGTCCCACCCGCGGAGAATTTCAAGCAACAGAGAATCAGTTATGCCGTGCAACATCTTCGCAAACGTGTCGGCATCAATAGGTGCTAGTACAAGTATATCCGCCCAGTCACACAATTCAAAGGCCTCTTGTCGAAAGTATTCGATTTGATCTCGTTCTATGCCTTTTCGTGCCTCATCTGTCTCCCTCGTCAAGAATCTCTTGTTTTGGTACGCCAATGTCTCTTGAGATAATCGATAGCATGGCCATGTCTCTTCGTCGATTATCGCTCGCGTTTCGATTTTAGGATTCTTTGTTAACCTCACAACGAGTGCAAGAGCTTGTGCGACGTCTTTACTTCCATTTGCAGCCACGAGGACTTTTAACTTTTGAGATTCGCTGATTCTCATATCTGCGATGGAAGATGATGATGATGAAGAAGAAATCTTTGGGAGATCTTTAATAAAATCTGCCCTTGGTTTATAGGCATGGTCTGCCATTTTAAATAATTTAAACACCTCGCTGGCGTTCAATGCAGAGCCAGAGAATTGGAAAGAGGCGGTGGGTTGTTGATGTGGTGATTCAGAGATAAGTAACTAGGTAAATACCTACCTAGTAAGTGTATGATCCTGACGTCAAAGTTAATCAAGTTAGTTTAATCGGTGAGTAAAATTGAGATCTAGAATATGTAAAAGATATCTCATTAAGGGAGTAGCTTGAATGATTTACGGCGACGAGTCAATGAGTTGCAGGATGGATATTCACAGAGATTGAAGTTATATTGGGTAGCTAGGTAGGATGTAATGAGGGAATGAAGGATTGACGGGTTGAAGGAACGAATGGAAATACCGTGGACCTATGAAATGCATTCTTTGTTTTCTTTGATCATCCATCCCATCCCATCCACCCACCGGTGACCCCTGCACTTGTAAGGAAGGTTACTTTGACACTTTTAACTGCACAACTCGAGATGATGCGTGGATGCGTGGATGCGTGGACTATCTAGGTAACGTAACTTGAAACCCTGTATTAAACGCCACTTTGGTCAATTGTCAGCCACTAAACTCAAATACCCAGTATTCGGAGCATCTGCCCCTGTGGGAAGGAGATTCGAGAAACGGCGTCGAAACTCCGCTTAAAGCTCCAATGATATTTTATATATGCACATGATGGATGACTCGGGAAGGAAGGTTAGTCCACACTCCAAACTTGACTCGAGATGCTACTCAAGGAAAAGTTTCAAGAATGATATCTGCAACTCAGGCTGATCATGGTAAAGCACAAGAACTCTGCTTGAGTCTCTAGCCCACCTTTCTAGATCTCTACCTACCTAAGTACCTAGGTATGCGGAGAGACCTAATATGTTATCTTGGTCATGCCATGCATCGCCATGGTGCGTCTATGATGAGTCTTTATTATTCGGAAACAGTATTCTTTTCGAACTGAATATGACACTCACTCTAATTTGGGCAGATTTGATCCAGTACTTTTACGTCTTGTTCCTGTACACCCCCCGCGTATTAGTAACGTTGGTAAAGGTGCATTTGAAGCTGCCTTTAATTTGTTCGCAACTTTGTGTTGTGATTTATCTTCTGTTAGGTTGCGTTAGTATTTACAAGGTGTTCTGGGAGATAATCGCTATATGAATTAAGACAACTTGCAGATGTCTCTACGTATACTTGATAGATGGCAAACAAGTTTTGTTAATGGCAAAAGTCAAGAATGCCAGGTAGTATGCTCCTTGTGGCTGTCTGTCTATGATCGGACGTCCTGTTCTGCCACTCTATAACCTTGAAAGTTCGACGAGACGAGAATATTGTATGACCTAAAAGAGTTCCCAACCTCCCTGTCAACTCGATCAGCATAGAAGTGGTAGTTACAAAGGCCTGATAAGTATAGGCGCTATGCGCTAGCTGAATCAGCATGAATGTCAATATGAAATCTGCCATCTCTACAATAAACTGTACACATGATTCAACGCATTGTGTGCAATTGGCCACTGCTAAAATCTCGTTCTACGTTCCATAGAACCACACCCACTTCCTGTTGAATAGTAAATACTATTATACATGACAAAGCCCATCAATCTAAATCTTTAATCGGGAGGTCACTGGGAAGATGAAGTTCGTGCAAGCAATGGAATTACTAATGCCTGTTTGATAGGATTTCATATTTGGCCGTTGAAAGCATCTAACTGGGTCTGTTTAAATACTTTGCCTAAAATCTACTTCGAGGTTTTTCATATTCTACAAGCCAGTTAAACGTAACAATATGGATTATGAAAAGATCTAATATGTTGCCAGTGTAAGAGAATCGAGCTACGACCACTCTGCGCCAGTGTTGAATGGCACTCATTCTCTAGCAAACACACTATACTATCGAGGATGTTGCCTTTTCAGGATGGCCCCTAGATCCAGAGAAAGTCGATAGACCTATTGAAGGTTTTTGCAGGATAGAACAGGCCAAGAAGGTGACAGAAATTGAGGCTGACGAGCGATATAATAGTTAGTGGTTAAGCAATTTGAGGATATGACAAACATCTGGCAACAAGAGCTACCTGTATCCGTCAAGGCATCAATGCCGGATGAATTTTTGTAAGATGGCAAAGAGAGAGCATAGATACCAGTACCCAAGGTGTTACTTTGAGATTTATGCTTGCCTTACAGTAACTTTTTGAAGAACTACATTGCCATTCCACAGCTCAATCACGATAGAATGGGCAGTAAAACTTAGAAATCACCCATTATAAGCTGCCCAAGTGGGAGTTACAGATGGGATTTGGTCTGCACAAAGTCTTGTTGTTCAGCAAACCACATTTGAGAGTGCGCCACATTTAACTTTTGAGGCTGTGAACGGACGAATGGAAGGTTGCGCAGGTATTATTACATAAGCATGTAGTAACTACTAGGTATGGTCACGATACTGACTTACGACCATCTTTAAACTCCACAACCCAAACGTTTGACAAGATTCTCACAATTGATTTCTTATCTAGAGCGCTCATTTTTAGCTTCAACTGTACGATCGCCAACTTCTAGGAAGTGGACGGCAAGGTTACAATAGTGCCGATAATTCATTACTCCATTTAAGTAGGCACCAGAGGTAATAATTTATAATTACAATACCATCGAAGCTGATACAGATTCCCATTCAGAGAACATACAAGCCAAAATATTTGCTTCCTGAATGTACGGTGGAGCCCAAATCTTGAATGAATGGTATGTAGATGGTGGTTGGTGCCGTGTTTCAAAGCAGATTTCCCGGGCCGGCGAAGAGGATGCAAGTTTGCAATCTTTGACGCACTCAACCAAGAAAATCGCGCTCTCTATTTCATATTTGCCACTCTGTTAATCAAATTGCAGATATAATGCTATGGCTCCTTTCAGATGAAAGAAAAGGTGTGATGATAATATTGTTGGTTCGTATTTCACATCGAGGGTTGGCTATTCTGAAACCCCTCTATACTTTGTGCCAAGCGATGCCTTTCATCAAACCGAACGCGCCCTTTCCATTGCAGATTAACTCCAGTCGACCCAATCAGAATGACATCTCCATGATTTAGAAGCTTGATCTTCCACTGGGTGAACGGAGTAGGTTCAGCATGATCTACAGTTTCGAAGATAGGCTCATCACGTGTCGCACCCCTCGCACCGTTGGAATAAAGATCATATGAGCATCGTCGGACCTGCGGAAGACTGGCAAAATGAAACACCTTCTCTTTGTAAATATCCGAGTAGATCCCCGAAGTCGTGATCTGCAATCTAACGACTACCACACCACCTTGCATCGCTTCAGGTCTAGGGAGAATTCCTTGTAGTGTTGGATCCATGCCGTTCAGTCGGTAATGAGACCCCTCAACGAATTGACTAGCAAACCGTCTTTCGGTAAGAAGGGTAAAACTAGCTGTGTGAGTTTCACTTAGGATTCCATTAATCATGGATGGACCCTGATTTGAAGGGAGCTACAGACTTGTATCAATTTGTATCCTTTAATGGTAAGCAGGAGGTTGGAAGCAATCTTACCGTATTCGATGGTATATCATAATTAAAAGCTGATAAACACGATCAGTTTGATGAAGGAATAGATACTGGGGTCCTTGTACTTACGCTGGTGATCACTAGCATATCTCGCGTCGGCATGCTCCAATTCAGTGATGACGGTAGAAAGATCCTGTTGGTACTCGGCCAGAGATTTCTGAGCATCAAGAACAATAGAACTGTCGGCAAGTGCCCAATATCGATATGCCCAAGCCATATTCCGAAGTGAAAGAACGACATTTGTGCGCAAGGCCATAGAACGGTCATAAAACATGGATTTGGCTTCAAGATAGACCGCCTCCTGACCATGAAAGCCAGCTTTTAAGGCTTGAAGTTCTGCAATGTTTTTGGCACAGCGAATTACTTCCATCTGCGCCTGAATATACTCGTATCCAGATTTGACTGCTTCTGCCTGTGCTTGGGCTAGTTGCTTTCCATTAATAGCATGCTTCCGCAGCGCCAATTGATAGGCGCTGGCACCACCAATATTGTTTTCCACAGCAAATGCCATCTGTTGGTCGGATTCTAAAAGCCATTTATCCCATGCAGCCATGGTGACGATAGCAGCAGCATTAGCATCTCCTTGACTTGTACCTGAGATATCCCCCGTGGATGGAATTTCAATATTCGGATTTTGTTCAAATCTTATCAATGTCTGCACCACTGTATCTACTGAGGGGTATAGAGTGCCAAGGGCCTCAATACAATCTAGAAGCTTCTGTAAGGTACCAGAGGATAATGTTCTACCCACTTGGCCAGTGATTTTTTCTGCTGCCACAACAGCACCGATTGCTTGTCTTCCAGCTGCCGCACCCTGACCTACCCCGCCAGGGCTACCGAGACAAAGTTGGCCAACTGCAACTGCAAAAGCTAGTGGCACTTTTAGCTCCCATCATCAAATCATCTTTCTGTGAAGTCGCGTGGAAAAGGATTTGACTTACTTATGACTGCTTGAAGAACCTCAAACGCAGCTTTCCACTTCTGCTCCCAAGCCCATCGGCTCACACCCATCTCAAATGAAATTCGCAATAACTCCAAAGCAAAATCATCATTCTCAAATTGCTGATGACAGCCAGTGGCTGTTCTGACCGAATGATCGTATTTATCAAGGGCGAGGCTACGCACATTAATTCGCATACTATATTCACTGATGGCTTGGGCCAACATTGCATTCCATGCTTGAATCTGAATATCTAAAGACTCAGCTTTGTCCTGGAAACGTTCAAATTGGTGTTCGAACGCAGAAGCGGCATTCAAGGCATTCTGTGTAGTCTCTTTGTAACGACTCAAGACCAATACTGGAGCATAACTCATATTTTGCCCAGCCATGGCTTGTCCAGATAGTTGCTGACCTAGAGACCTTGCCTGCGTATTGAGAAGAGCATATGCTTGTTGTCTAGTAGTAAGTTGGGCGACATAAGAGCAGAGTGAAATTGAAATTGATCCATTTCGCCAAAATTGAATGAGAGCGATGCGTAGCTGTGTGTTCAAGCTCGATTGAAGATCCTTACTGGTGGTAGAAGGGTAATTCTTCTGGTACTCAACTTGCAGGCCAGTAGGGCTGAAGACTACAACTACCCCTGAATATTGCTTTCCGGTACCTATCTGATCGAGGTTAATACGTCTGGAGTTGTCACCCGTGGCAATCGTAATCGGCTGATCAAGAACGGATGCGTAAATAGAGATTGCGCATGTAGTAGTGAATCCCCTCGGAACTGTAAGGGTGACTGGCCCAGTAGCAGTAAGAACTCTGGATGCGATCAGAATATCTCCGTTGTTATTGGGCGCAACAATGGTTGTTTGGTCAGTGAAGGCAAGAACATCGGCGTATATGTTCACCCTGCTCATAGAATGGGGGAGAACTGCAGACGACTTGAGAAATACCCCACGAAATGTCGCAATTTTCTATGAGGTATGAATTAGTTTAAGATACATCCAACAAGTCCTTGGCAAAAGGGTGCGCACCGAAGTCTCGTTTACGTCTTGAGATCCTTGAAGGGGTATACTGGCTACTGCGTTTGAGCTGGCATAAGCCAGCCAGCCAGCTGGAGAGTTCGGCTGAGGGATGATAATCTTATTCATAGTACCTTCGAGAGAATTCAAGGAACATGAGCAAAAAACAATTTCCTCTGAGTATGTTGACCCGTGATTGAATTCTTGAAAAGGCGAGGATATGTATCTTATTTGAATTTCAGACTGGCAATGCTGAAGTATTGAAAAGGCAGCTACACTTCGACCCCGCTACCAACAAAAAGAAATCAGCTGAGACAAATTGCATGGAAACTAATAACTAGTGTAATGAAGAACAAAAATGGCTGCGTGAATTTACGGATGTTGACTCACCACCCTTAAGCTTGAATGGGGAGAGGCTTAGCGAAGTTCACAAGTTTCTACATTGGTGGCTTGCTGACTTTTTCCCTGTTCCGAAAAATCAGGGAGGGAAATTCTGAAGTGTGGGAATACAGGGACAGGTCAGCCGCCTATTGATTTCCGTGACTAAAAATCTCATAATGAGGGCTCAAGAGGTGTGGCCTAGTTCGCATTTTCATTTGGTTATGGCTAAATATAATTTCTTCCCGCTTGTCTGGAGGCAATGAAACCAATATGTGGGAAGACAGCACATAATCAACCTCATCTATTGAACTGGTAAGTACACTTGAGATGCGGGTTCGTCTTCTCGGCATATGTACCTATCATGTCCCTTTTAGAAGAATTGAGAGAATCTGAATTCTCACCAAGCTGTTCTACTGCATTATATAATTCCTGTTCTCAAGGTGAATTTAACATTTGGCACGCATGATCGGGGAAAATCATCAAACTAAAAAAGAAAGCATTCGCCCGGATACATCAGAGCCAATTAAAGACTATGCGCCAATGCGCGTCTATCAGGCGAGTGGCTTAGATGGAGAGATACAGGGGATTTCTATGTGGTAACTTCCACATCGCCTGGTGTAAGCTGCAATTCTCGTCACTTCCGTGGATTGAAGTAGGAGGCGCACTTACTGACTTCATGCAAAAGTGTTTATGAGCTGATATTCATAAATTTATAATTCAAGAAGAAGTGGCATGTTGAATGCATACTTCAAATGTGTTCCAAACAATCCAAGCAATCAAGATGCCTCACAACGTCGTACTTGTACTGCTAGAGGTCGCACACCATCCCGCTCCCCGACTCGGGATTATCCAATAGCTCAATCTCCATCTTAGTTCCTCAAATTTTCATACATGCATATACTGTTACTGAAAGAATTATGATGGGCCGTGTAGCTGCCTCAATATATCAATAGCTAGAGCCTATTCTCAGGGTTCTTGAATGATGAATAACGTGGGATAATTGGATCAATCAAGCACACTCTCACTAAAGAAGCAATTGTTCCAAAACCTCCATTCAGTCTTTCAGCTTTTTAATGCATTGATGGCTAAGCTAAAGTCACCCTACATTTCTCCAACCGCAGACTTACAAAATCCTTGTCATTTTCAAATCTCCCCCGCAAAAGTCGCCAAATAATAACAAAAGCGGTGCGTGGTTTCTTCAAGTTTGTATGTAAGAGGAGACAATAGAGTTTTTATAACATGGGGATTTATGCAACCACGTAGACTGACAGCCACATTACGTGAGAGTTCAATCTCGCTCGAAGTTTGTACGACGAGGATACATTGGCACTGTCTGGCTGCCCAATGTAAAGTCTTTAAAAACTGAACAATTCCTGTCTTGCTTGTATTCATCTTCACTGTAATCTTCATTCTCATCAATCAACCGACAATCAAATTTTTTCCAAATTTGCCAAATCTCTATCAGCAGCCATGTCTTTCGATCCTTCAAGACCCATTGACGATGAGAAGGTCTGGTTCCCTAAGGGGATGTTCGTTGACAATCGCACAAACTCCAGATTTGCCTCTGACCCCGATGATGACGAAAGAGCTTTCGTTTTCAATTCCTCGGATATGAAGGCCCTGAACCGATTCTTAGGGACAGGCAGATTACTACAAACTAACCGCAATGATTATTTAAGGTCACTGGGGATTTTGACCACTGATTCATTGAGTATGGAACTCGGGAAGGAAGTAGACAGCCTTGTCGTGACCTATGCCCAGGTGGGTATCTAAATTAATAATTAAACACCACAAGAAACATCTGCCCACCCTACAAGACTGGGGTTAAATTAGCTAATAATGATGCTGAATTTCCTCTAGGTTAAAACAGATTGCGTATACTTTAGGGACCATACGTGGAGCAACATCATCGATATGGCGGCAGAGATCAGAATCTACGCTACCATGGCAGGTGGAACCACAGAGACTTCTTATACAGCTCTTATGCTGCAGTGGATTGGAGCATTCCACGACGAAAACAATAAGCCAAATCCAGATGTTGCAAAGTTGAAAGAGTTGAAAGAAGGCATCCAACATGTGGTCGATGAAGAACTCAAGATGATCAAGCAATTGCAGACAGGTGCACAGGAAGCATTGACTGGACTGGAGAAATTTCACGGGGTTTGTGAGGTACATGATTCTAAAATCAGAGTCAATGCAACTTCTCTTGACGCTCAGTTGAAGAAAGAAGGAAATGATATTGATGGCATGCAAAAGAAGATTAACGATGCTAGGAAAGAATTGAAAGAATTGCAGGCTAGAATTGATGAAATTAAGGAAATTCACCTCGTTCATTTTCATTGGAAATCTCTAACCAGATGTTTTGGTACATTTCAGGGAACCGGGTGATCAAGGACGCACCTAAATACATGTGGGTGTAAGTTGTCCAGCCACAAAATACTTTCTAGCATGGCTGACTGTAGCCAGTTGGCCCATTGGAACTGCTATTGGAACAAAGCGCATTATCCAAGCAAACAATGAAAGAAAACTCATGAGAGAGGCCATGAGAAAAGTCCAAGCTGTGATGAATGAGTATGAGGCTAAGCAGAAGACTGCCTCCCGTCTGCAGCTTAATATCATGTTTGTGAATGTAAGTGATCGAAACCAAAGGGCTTTAGCAAAAATGTACGCGTTACTAAGATTACTTTCCCTTCAGGACCAAGTCAATAATCTCACGAACGAAATCGGACCAGCAATGCGAACTCTTGAACACCTTCAAGGATCCTGGAAGAACATGGTCACTGATCTAGAGACCATCCAACGGTTGATCAATAATGATACTGATAAGATTCCCCCAATGATACTTGCGCGACCACAATTGCAAAAGATTGTGGATGAGTGGAATGATTTGAGGCATTTTGGTATGTTGAGATTGAATTGAGAAGGATTTAGAACGGGGTTGATATGATGACCACTAACTTTTCTATACAGCGAGTGATTATATCCAGAACTCTTATATTAGTGACTCGCCGGAAACACTGAGTGTCCAGCAGTATATCTATCAGTTGGACACTCAGTTTATGATTACTTCAAGTTGTTAGACTTGAGAATAGGAGCCATAACACAGTCCTCTCCTCTTCTATCGATATCGGAGATAGATATCAGTGTTATTTCGAATCGGCGTGAGGGACAAACTTACTACCTATTACAAAGATTGGATATTATGATTATCAGTGATAAGCGGATTTCGACCCCTTTTCAGCTCGTATCTCGTTCCCCAGCTTCCATTGGCTCAAGTACTCTTCCCATACTAGTTATCACACTCATTAATAAAATAAATTCCAAAGCCAATGTAGCTAGATATCACGTGCATACTTTTACTGCACTATTACTAACTGTTAGTTGATATCATATAGAAGATATCCTATGACATAAAAAAACGGCGATTTTGTGTGCAAGGCCAGAGTTGACCGGATTTATCAACGCTATCCCGGTTTAATGAACCTGGAGTAATGTTGTCATCTACATTCATCGTAAATTGTGCACATGCATGCGTCATATAACTCATGAGTTTTATAACTAACAGGTTGGAGATCTAGAGCAACTTTGTTTCTTTGAACACAACACGCAATTGGCTCATTGTATGTTGCGAATATTTAGACAAGCAGATCCCCAGGATAGTTGGTGACATATTTTTGAAAACTAGTTTCTCTATTCTATCCATATCATTCTACTGCGCGCCATTTTCTGAGTCCTTTGGGCCTCTTGCCTGTTTCTCGAATGACTGCAAGGTCTTCAATCACCCTCATAAACTACGCATTTTCAAGATATGAGTAAACCCATTGAGAATCCAGCTCCTCAACCCATCGAAGTATGAACATTAAGTAAGAATTCCCGAACGTATCATGTGCCCCAAGCCGCACCAACTCGATTCAAGTCCCAGGCCCCAAACCTCGAAAAGTAACAAGCTCTCACAACAGCGAGCAACATTCTCTGACCATCACATATGAATCATCATAACCCTCGAAGAACTAGAAGCCCCCCAGCTCATCGAAGAAGCAAGAAGTACGATTTGAAGATGTCAAGAAAAACAACCTTTCATGATCATCAATCTCAATCTGAAAGGTAAAGCCCAGATACCCCCTCAATCCCCTCCATACACCAACCAGAAACAACAAATGCCGCCAAAACAGCCATCATAGACCCCAACGCCAATCTCACGCTCTGGGGTCCCGGCATCATCATCCTATCTCTCATCGAACAATACGACACACAGAAACGGATCATGTGTGGGACGATGCTACATCGATACTTGCTAAACGAATAGGCCGTGTTCTAAATGAGTGGTTAAGGTCCTTATTTCGGGCAAATTTACATTTGAGGATTTGGTGTTTGCGCCATGAAATGATGGGATTGATAGGTTATTTTCGTACCTGCCTATTTCATATGAGGAGATTTTTCTATGTGGATACGTGGCACAACAGGATCACGCAGAGACTGGCGTGGAAGAAGTGTGTGGTTGAGCCGTCGAAGAGAATGGATATCTTGGGGCTGTTTAAGAATGGGATGCTGAAGTGGTTTACGAATATGGAGTATGAGGATAGAATCAAGGCTGAGGAGCGTTCTTAGTCTTTTGTTTGTACAGTTAGATTGTCGTGGATGGGATTGAAGAGGTGTTTTAACATCGTTTTGAATTAGAAAAGTATCTATAACAATGATCTAATGTACTATATCTATATCTGCTGTCAGGGATTCCCTAGAAATCTTTAGGAAGTACCCGCCGAAAATGTTTGAAGGACGTTGCCTCCATCTGCCCGATACACAAGGTATCTTCAGTCGCCACTGCCCTACGCATAAGATCCGTGAGAGGGGCCCCAAGGAAGTCGAGACGCTTGGAGACAGGGATAAAAAGTATCCATTTAGTGCTTCCCGGGCTCGCGACGGCATATCATCTATTCCCTCCATAACGAAGGGCTCACAAATATTGGCATGCACCCAGAAATTTGTGAATCGGCCGACCGGTTCTTGACCCCACGACGAATTCTCTTATATCCAGCTCTCAACCGTTGAGAAACACCCCTCAAAACCCACTATCCTGTACTACCAGTCCCCACATGCCAAAGTTTCCACCCCAACCTGAAGCCTTCTTCCCTTGTCCCGCCGAAGGAAAGTCCTTTAGATTCAACCTCTCAACCACACTATAACCCAAATCCAAAAACTTGCATAAACTCAACCATTTCTCGCCTCGATGATTTTCTCGCTTATCAAGAGCGAGTTCTAGTAATCTTCCTTCACTCTTAAGTGAGCTCTTGAAGGAACTTAACTGGTCATGCTGAGAAGTGTCGATCACCTGCGCCGACTCGGTGTCTGAGGTCAACTTGGATAACCTACTCCAAGCAGCTAAATGAGTAAGCCAGCTATTGGCGCATGGTCTTCTCTCCAGGTCGCTTTCGCTATTCTCCCCTCTCTGTGTTGAGGAGACAGGGACGATAAATTTTGTATTTGGATATTGGATCATGAGTTCGTTTGATGCGGCATTTGTGGGAATTTCGGTGAATGTATGAGTGCTGAGTTGTGGTAACGAACTATTTAATGTGTCTGGCGAGATATGTGTGTACCCTAAAGTTTGGAGAGCGCTTCCTAGTGCTGATATACTAGGGGCATGATCGCCGAGGATGAATATGTTGGGATGTTTGGGGGCTGCGATTTGCGTGGAGGTTGCTGTTAGGATTGGGAGGAGACCGGTGATGAAGGGTGAGAAGAACATCTTGTTCTTTTGATTCGGTCTTAACTGAAAATCAAAGTGGCCTTCTGAAGCAAATAATCAAAGGGTGTTCGCCGAGTTTCAATTGAGGTCTTGCTATTATGTATGCCTGGGAATAGTGACTTTCACGTACTTGGGGCTTCGATACTTGAAACGGATCAACCAATACAAGTGGTAATGCTGGAAAATGAATCGAAAGATGAATGAAAGTAAAACTTCAGAAATGCTAGAAAGAACAATGGTAAAATCGAGGATATCAGCTTTAAGATATTCTTTAAAATAAACTTGGCGTGTAGGAGCTCTCTTGCGCAGATAGAATATCGAGGTAATTTCATTACCCCTGATTCAGCTAAAGTCGTCCACTGAGCGAGCCCTGCACCGCGTATTGATATCGGTAGTCGGTGCTTTAATTTACTTTGTTTACGCAACGTCTCAGTGTCAGTGTTGAGAATCTTGCAATCCTCTAATCCTGAGTTCTTTCTGCATTGCTATCGTTAGGTAGCGGACTTGGTGCAAGGATTACCATATGATATTGCAACGAACGATCATGATTCGCGGATATGATAAGCTGCAGTCTCACCATCCCGTGGATACGATACGGGTACACAGACGGGGAAAGCTTGAGTTGTGGATTCTCGAATGAAATAAGGGGCTTCTTCAGATTCTTCTACCGTACTTCGTAATACTGTACATTGCAAAGTTTTCGAGAAAAGGAGATCTACAGCAAGCCAGAATCCACATCAGACGTTGATTGCCGATATTGGATCTGCAGGCGGTGCCCAGATACCCAGTTTATTTTATGGTTCCTGATTGGGATGAAACGGTAACAGTTAGAAAATAGGGCGGTGTGTGGGCTTTCTTCCCCTGAAGCGGAGCTGAATTGCTGGCATATCCAGGTGAATGTTTCTATTTTCGGGGGAGGCGCTGCTAATTTGGACCCCAATTTGGACCCCAAATTCAGGAGAATATTAAAGGTCTAGATCTCAAAACGTAGAAAATGAGCGCTCTAAAGCTGCATTGAGGATTTCAGGCGATTATCGGATGCCATTGACATAAACCCATACAATACATTAATATCATGGGAGGGATCTGGGGGATATCTTCATTTTTCCAACACACAAAGGGTGAAGCTGTATGAAGAAAGTGGTGATTGGTCCACCCTTTTAACTTTGCAACGAGAATACGAGGTTGGTTGTACTCCGTACGAATGAGGCTCACGAATCTGGTGGATGTCATCGTCTTGAATAAACTTGGAGTAGTGAACATTTGTCGATGAACAAGTGAATGATCCGTATACATCTTATCTTACATTTGAGCCGATTTAAATCGGATTCGAGTATTGATTGGTAGCTGACGGGATTTCAACGAAACCTTTTCACAAACTGCTCACAGCTTTTGTGCTTGACAAGGATGCATTGTATACTTGCCAATAATCCTCAAATCAATAACACAGGATCTACATTCACTGGTTCTTATCATTTCTTGTATAGTCCTTCACCAATCCAAATGGCGTGATTGGTTCCGTCACACGATTCTCACCGAGCTGTTTGTGAATGTTTCGATGAATACAGATCCTCGGGCCACTCGTTACCTTACTAGAACGCCTTTCAATTGCACAGAAACCACCAAAAGCGAGTTCAATGCTCGAATCGAAATGATATATTTGCTCTACCTTTGTGCTCGCGATCGAATCATATAGATCCTCTCAGATTGGTACTCTTTCTCCATCTTGGCCTCGGATGCACCAGATTCCAATACATGCTATTCGAATTGCTTCCTTGTATAGCCGGCAAAGATTTATGTATCTTTGTTTTGATTTCTTCTCGTCGCAGAAGAGAGAGGCCGTCGAATGTGAGGCATTTCGCCGGGAGGGTCTGCGAGCGTGCAAGTGTACGTACATCAAATTTCAATTGTGGAGAATTGAGAGGAAGAATTTTTCTGCACGATATCAGTATCTAAATATTCATTTTCCTTTCACAGTCAGCTATCAATCAATACTAGAAATGAAACAATCCTTGTTCATAGAATCTTAATTCGATTGCTGGTGTGCTGGATGGAGTTGAAGGTGTAGTAGTGTAAAGTTAACCAACCTGGGCCACCAAGCAGTTGAATTACATAAGCAGGTGTGGAGGCAACAATTACTGAGTTTCCAAGAACCCAACCTTCCCTTTTCTTTCCAGCTCCACCAGTTCTCATTACATTCACATTAATTGCAGACTATATTCATCGAATCAATAATTGAATCTCAAAGAATAAACATCGCTTATCCATGTCACAATATCACAATGTTTCATAAAAAGGGGTTTTGATGCAAACGATTGACTTCATTTTGTACCCATATGTATGGTTGTTTCCTGTTTCTTCTTCCTATAAAGAGCTGCAATTTCAAATACCCAATAACTAAACACATAAAAGAAAGTGATCAACGTCTAGCCGACCCTATGTACAGATTTGCTGAGATCAAATGCTCTTGGCCAACAGCCAATAGGCTACCAGGAGGGTAATTTACAAGCATTGGGAGAAGTAAGCGTTCAAGACGGTGCAAGTAGTACCGGAGACGCAAGTGGTAGATCCGCTGTATCCGGTTCCTCCGCATTGGCCATACTTAGCAACACCAGCTCCCGAGGATGAAGTGGAGGTCGGTGCTGTGCTCGATTTTGAAGAAGATGAAGAAGTTGAAGAACCTGGGGTTGTTCCAGAACTACTTCCAGTGTAGGTAGAGTTAATGGGGCCCCATTTGATATTGGAATAAGTGACTGATGCGCCTGGAGAGTTGGCTTCGACGTCCGCAGGAGTACCTGAAGAGGCACTGCACGTTCCTCGAGTAACACCGGCAGCACTTGGAGATTTGCTTGGTGGATATGGAGCATCGAGCCATAACATGTTGGCGGAATGATCATCCCAGATGGACATTACAAGTACCATGCCTTTTGCCAAGGCTTTGCTCATTGTGGCAAGGCCTCCCTTTGTTGCGAATTCATTGGGATCACCAAAAGCAGTCTTTTGTGCGGCACAGAAAGAATCGGTAATGGAGTTTCCAGTGACTCCAGTAATCTTAGATTGGGAATTTGGCACGACGACGCCGTTTTGAACATAGAATCGTCGAATTTCGCTCAAAGTGCCTGATGTTGTTCCGTCGTTGGTAATGAATTGGGTGACGACCGTAAAAACTTTGTTGGTGTCTACCTTCAAGCCTGCGCCGTAAAAGGAAGTGTCGCCCATGCGATAAGAATTGAAGTCACAACCGTCAGCGTCACAAAGTGAAGAATATCTTGCGCCAATACCGCAATCGGTCCCGCTGCAACGAGTTTGTTCGTCGACGGAACATGGATGAGGAGTGTAGGCGGCAGAAATCTTGTTCGCTTCCCAAATATCCATTTCTGAACAGCATGATCCATACTTTCCTGCGCCAGCATTCACATCATTACTAGAAGGTGTCCAGCCTTCAGAATTCGCCTGTGGCCTGGTTAGAACATGATAAAACTTCAAAAGGGGATCAAGGGAATTGAATGCTTACCACACCGTTTATGAACTTGATATCCTGTGGACATTGGGCATCGCAATAACCTGTACCGTATTTTGCACCAGCCTAATAAAAAAGCGAATTAGTATTGATCGCTATGGGAGACTGGGCATAGTTCAAATTACCTTGTTTGTTGGGAAACGGGAAAGTCCACCATCAGCATCCATTTCCGCAAAGTATAAAGCGCCATTAAGACCGCATGGAAGATTCGACACGTCCACATCAAAAGTGAATTCTTGGCCAAGAAGCTTAAGCATCTGATACTCTGTTGTCGAGCCAGCGGCCATCAAATAGGTACGAGAGCCAACATTGGTGTTTGTACCCTTGGTTACGAAATTGAGTTTAAGCGAGTTACCACTTGTTGTAATGCCGTAAGTTCCAGCATAATCTGCACCATCTAAAGCACAGTTTGCAGCGCATGTTGCTCCATCAGGACAGATAGTAGTGTTCCAGGTATTTCCTGTGTAACAATTGGTGTAGCCACTTGTTGTGTGGAGCCATCTCCAGTTTGCATCGACCACGATAGACTGGCTGGAAGTGGTACAGCCACTGGCAGTGCATTTACTGACCGTGAGAGCAGGATGAGTCTCTGTGGTAAGTGTACCAACTTGCTGCGCGCGGGCGACTGCTAAAAGGGAAGAAACAGCAAGTATTCTGGAGATCATTTTGAAAAGATTATAATGATTGCGTCTGAAGGATGGACAATCTACAACAGCGAGGTCAAATACGTTATATAGCTATCCTTTTGGCCAAGACTCTTCAAATTACGCTAATTTTTTTGTGATGCATGTAAATTTTTACATCACATCTAATGCAAGTTCTCAGGAAAATCGAAGAACATGGAAATACGGGCAGATAGCCGGTTGATTGAGAGTAGCCAAGTATGGTTGATCAGTCACTCGGCAATTTAAATCTGCTTTACATTCTCGACTCCTTATGTTCAGAGCGAGTTCTAGCAGCTGCCCAGGCCTATGCTAATCACGGATGTTTATGGCAGAACTAGAAATCATATCCGGAGCGGAGGAAAAGAAGCGGCAAGGAATAAAGTAATGGCGAAACTAGTGAGTATGGAGCAAAGTTACCTACGTGCCTTATGATTTGACCAATTTTCTATTGTAGCCACTTTATCAGTTGATATAGCTCTGCATTAGTGGAACGATACTTTGATATTAGGATTTTGTCTTCGTCTCGACTTTCTAGTTATCATAGCGACAATACTCGGATAATTTGAATTTATCCATTTCGGTAGGCTCCTTAAGAACATCGTCCGGTGATGAGCGGGTCCTTAGATCTACTAGAACTGCTATGTAGAAGATGGATCCAATGATATTCATGATTGTAGAATATTCATTGCATATGATCAGGTTAATCCGGGGGATACCAATAAGCTTAATCAAATATCCAAGGATGTACAAAGTCACAGCCGCTCAAAACGACACCTCAAGTTCTGCATCGAGCCACACTCTGGCCCTGGCATATTGTGGGGTCCCCATATAATTGCCTGTAGACTATTGGGCGTTGCAGCGGATAATTCCGGGAAAACCCCAATTCCATCTACCGCTTATGTTTGCTTATGTTTCCAACAAAGTGCGGACCTTGGTGGATTCGCCAAACAGGCTAAATAGAACATCCGAAGTCTGACAAACCAGCAGCCATGCGCCGCCATCTGTCCGGTACAGTTTTCTAACAGAGGGAAATTGTAGTTTCAAGATTATCGAATTTTGATTATCTTCATGCCCTTGTTCTCTGGCATTCAACATTGTATTGGTACGTGAATAATGCAAATCTGAACGCTAAACTTAGTGAGACGAAGTACTTTTCTCATGGGGCTTCAGCACTATAGAGAGCTAATGAAAGGCCAGAGGCTAATTGTAAAATCTATCTAATTTTTCATCTGAGCGCCTGCCAACGGTCCGGCCAGCCGCTTCCAAGGTACCTCAATGTATATATCAATCCACTAAAGTTTGGAGGCGAGACTCTTGGCCCAGCTCATTCATTAGATCAGTACAGTAGATAATTACATTGGAAAGCGGAGAACTATCACAGTTTCGCGGAAAATTTGTTTCCATGGGGCAAAGTCAACTCGATTTGAGTACCCATGCTTCTTCGTTATGGTAAAATAGGCTCATCGTCTTGCCATAGTCTAAAGACACATTGGAATCCTCTTAAGGGCCTTTGCAGTTTTATCAGCCGAGGCACAGAAACAAAGATACTTACATCGGGTCCTTATTGTTCTCGTGACCAACATTTACAATTGGAATATGTACTTTACCAGAAAAACAAAAGAAGTGGTTCCCATCTAGGCCAGAACATGAGGTTCATGCCAAGGGGATACGCTTCTAGATGAAAATCCAGAATCTATTTTCTTATGATTCTGTTTATCTTGCGGTGCTGACGAGAGAAAAGAAACAGGAATCGAGACTCTAGATCTGCCAAGTACATCACCTGCTCCTGTTATTCAGGGTTATCATTTTCCCCCAGTGATAAGATTCGGCTCGGAGTAGCCGCATTCCTATCTTTCACATTTCAAAAGTCAAGTCTGGCACCCATAGAACCCCTCTGCAACGAAAGTCAAGTATTGATTGCGGCTGAGATAAGCAGGCCATCTAGTGATCTACTTGAAGATATTTGCTTCGGCAACAACAGCCGATATGTTGAGCCGGTGAGCTTGTTCCGCAGCTGCAGATCTTACTGAAAGACACATCGAGACACATGTAAATATCATGTCAGGAACCGCGAAAAAGCCGGGGTTCAATCTTGATGTAATATGCACAAGCTAAGTAACTTGGCTTGCGATCCGCATCATGAACCCCTCAGAAGTTGCTAGATCTCTCGTGCTGTTTCGAAATTTCTTCATTCCCCCCTCTTTCATCATTTCTCTTCTCTCTTCTCTTCTCGTCTCCCCTCTCTGTGCATTCAGTTTTGTTATCTTTGGTCATCGTCATGTATTTTAAGGACTTCTCACTATGTTTTCATGCTTTCTATTTCAATGAGAAGGGGGTTTGGGTGGAATAAGATCAACTCAGATGATCACATTGCAAAACAGGATCTCACACTAGATTCATAGAAGAGGCAGAGAAACATCTGTCAATGGTAGTGTGGTGTGCGTAAATTGATCTATTACAGAATCACATATCTGGGATTTGTGTTTACTGGACGAGAATCTATGTTCTGCCCTTAAGGTCAAACTCTTGTTCGATGTCTCAATCATTCTGATTTTATTTCACTTGTTGTCGTTCTCCACTGGCGTTCTCCGTTTTCATTCTTCATTTTCGTTCTCCATAGTCGTCTTATTTCTATGCTTGTGTTAGCACAAAGAATGTCTCTATGATATCAACAATTGTCGTTTCTAAGAGACTTCATGGTTGGCTTTCGTAACAACTGGCAATACTTTGTGTTATTGTCATCGTTATACTGTTGCCGCCGCTCTGCATCATCATTTTGACAAAACTGGAAGTCGCATTAAGCCAAAACAATTTCTTCATTCCCATCGCCCATCTAACCATTTATCCTGCCTGACTTATGCTTTGGTCACACATTTGAGACTTAGGTAGTACTCTTGATCAATCACTCATACTGCCGGCACCAGGGTTGAAACTAAGATATGATATGCTTTGGAAAGGCTTGATGACATTTGTGATCCAGTTTCACACAAACTGCTCTGAGATTAAGTTCTAGTAGAAGTAGAAGTAGAAGTGGAAGTGGAAGCGGAAGCAATGATGCAAAAATATGTAGGATACATCAACATTCCTCTTTAGCTAGAACTCAGGATGGAGAATGCTTCCACCGTGAAACGTTACCTTTATTGATGGCGATCTTTCTGTATATGAAGATTATCATGCCAGTGTAAAATGCAAAATGTAGTTTTTTCATTACATAGAAAATATCATCTATATCCAGGATCGTAATATTCAAATATTCAGCTGTGAGTTAGGGTTGAGTTAGATATAGTTTTTGATTTTGCAGCCCCGCAAGAGAATTTCGGAGTCGACATGTTTTTCTTTTGGACTATTTGACGTGATACCGCTGGCCAGATTTGATATAAATTGTGCATATTAAACCTACACAATGACTGCCGCGACCATACTAATCTAATTGCTAAGAAATTTCTTCATCTACTGCAACACCTAGAACCCACTCTACCTTTACACCCCCTCTACATCCATTCCTTTTTTTCTTAGATGACAATGAAACTAATATGTACTAGGTACGACACTTAACCAGCCTCCATCAACCAACAAAACAGTACCAGCACAATAAGCACCAGCTCTGGATGCCAAAAAGAGAATACTCCCCGCCATTTCTTCTTCCATGCCGATTCTTTGCAACGGCATTTCTTCTTTGGAGAAAACTCCATCGCCAATGAGTCCGACCACTAGTTCAGATGGGAATACTGAGTTTCATTAGTATGAAACTTGCTAACTAGTCTACGAGCCATGTTTAGAAACTTACAGCCAGGAGCGATAAGATTGCATCTAATTTCATATGGTACAAGCTGTGTACCCAATTGCTTCATCAAATGCGTTGTAGCTGCTTTACTTTGTCCGTAGATAAATCCTCCAGGTATATTTCTATTAAAACCAGTAATGGAACTCGTGGCAATAACCTGGCTCTTCTGCTGTACATTTCCTTTCTTGTTACCCTTATCCAATAAATCCAGGAAAGCCAAAATACAAGACAGAACAGCTACTGAATTCAACTCAAAAGTTTTAGTCACTTCATCCATACTAGCGCTTACATACGAGGAAATAAAATCGGAGAGAGAAGATGGGGTTATTGGTTTGGTAGCTTGAGGGCCGCCCATGCCGGAATCGGCAATCAAAAGGTTGACATATCCCACTTCTGATATCGATTCGATCTTCGAGACGATAGAAGATACAACGTCTTCATCGGTCACGTCACCAACGAGTGGTATGATATTTCCTGTGTCCATTGAAGAAGCAGCGGGTTCAAGAATTTCTTTACGGCGGCCGATGATATATACTTTCTCCGCGCCATTGAGGGCGAGGGCGCGAGCCATCATCAGGCCAATACCCGGGGTTTGGCATCAGACCTGCGAGGTTTGATAAGGTTCAGATAGAGAGGGACAAGCCTATCGCTCCCGCCACCGGTGATGACAGCCACAAGTCCGTTGACATTGAAGAGGTTTGGTGCTTGGATGGATGAGGCTGCCATCTTGTTAGTTTGATATGATGCAAGGCTAAAAATCGTTAGATATATGTATCATGACTAAGAAAAATAGTCAAAGAGACCAAAAAAACAAGCTCGTTTCCGTCTCGTTCGTTAATGCCGTCCACATTCTTCAATTGGGCGCGCTCAGCAATTCCTAACCCCGCTTCCCGCACGGCACTTCCCTCTACTTCCCGACAGATTTCCCCTCCTTCCTTATCCGTTAAAGATTCTGCCATCACCTTCACCGCCTTAGATCCATAACAAGAAAGCGGTGAAGTAACCCTTGTCACAATTTTTGAGCTCCTTATCCTTCACTGGATTTTTTGCGCTTGAATTTACAAATTTCACCAAATTCATCATCAACCCACATTCTCAATATCTGGAACCCCAATCCTCTCATACCCAAACATTACAAAAGACACCATGCCGAAACGAAAGCGCGCCTCTCAAGATCACGATGATTCAGTCTCCTCTAGCGACCGCGTGCGCAACTCCCGGCAAAATGATTTCAATCTTCACCTGATCTCCGCGCGCAAACAACTTCGCACCGCCTTGAAAACTGCAAAGGGATTTGAGAGGCAAAGGCTGGGGAAACGATTAACAAATGCCACGAAAGCTACTGATGCTGCGCAAATGGCGAGGATACGGAAGGAGATTGAGGCTTTGAAAACGCTGGATTTGGATAAAGTGGTTGAACAGCGATTGGCGAGGGGCTTGGGAAAGATAAAGGTTATGGCTGATAGTGGGTTCCTGCCTGTGGGGTGGGGGCAGGCTGGAGAGGGTGTTAAGGGGTGGGAGGGGGAGAAGGTAGAAGAGGATATTAAGTTGTGGAATAATGTTGTGAGTGGGATGTGGAATTTTAAGGTTGTGAAGAGTGTTTGGGAGGGGGTAATTAGGGGGAGTTATATGAGTATGGGGATTCCGGCTCCGGTTCTCGAGAAGGGGAAGAAGGGGAAGGACAAAGCAAAAGACAAGGCGAAGGATAAGGTGAAGGCAGATGAGGCGAAGAAGAATTTGAGGAAGGAGGCGCAGAGTGAGGATGGAGAAGAAAGTGATGTTGATATGGAAAGTTCAACTCAAAAACCTTCAAAGAAGAAGAATAATGAAGAGGGATTTTGGGATGGCTTCGATTCACCAGGGGATGACGAAGACGAAGACGATTCTGACGACGACGATGACGATGACGAGGAAAAAAATGATTCAATAGATGAAGAGACACTTTCACGATACGATGCGCTATTAGGCGTTTCCTCAGATGAAGAATCATTCGACGAAGAAGAATATCTCAAGAAGAACCCCTCAACCTCAAAACCCAACACACGACTCTCACTCTCACTCTCGCCTACACCCTCCCGATCACCCTCCCCCGCCCCATCAATCTCCCTCTCCGACGACTCAGCCACCATCAAATCCACCAAAACCCGCAAACCCTCCCCATCCCCCTCACCCCAACCCCAAGCCAAAAAAACCCAAAAAATCCCCCGCCACCGACCCCACAAAAAAAACAGCACCTTCCTCCCCACCCTCATGGGAGGCTACTGGTCGGGCTCCGAATCCGCCTCCTCCCTCTCCGACACGGACATGAAGCCCACAGTGCGCAAAAACCGCATGGGTCAAAAAGCCCGCCAAGCCCTCTGGGAAAAGAAATTCGGCAAAGGCGCGAAACACATCGCGGCTGGCAAGATGTCGATTGAGCAAGAGCGGGAGGCGAAGCGCGCCGAGAAGATGGGCCGCAAGCCGCGGGATCTCGGGCGTCGTGCGAAGGGCGATTTCAGAAATGATAAGGCGAATGCGAATGCGGTGGAGGTGCGGCTGAGAGCGGGGATCAAGACGAGGGATGATGTAGGGGTCTTGCATCCGAGTTGGGAGGCGGCGAAGAAGGCGAAGGATGAAAAGGCCAAGGCGACGTTTAGTGGGAAGAAGGTTGTTTTTGATTAGAGGGGAGCTTTTTGCCATGGGAATACCCGTAGCTAGATACCTAGTTTATGTAACATATGCGGAATATAAATCAGCGCGTGTATATTTAATGTGCTCTACTACTACCGATGTTGTCTTCCATTACCTCCATCTCATTTCATCTATAATGTTCTACTAATCATTACATGCTATGCCATCCCCATCGATATGACCCCCGCTATCAACAGTCTATCTAGTATATCAGACATTATGAATACCTTCTCGCTGTAAAGAAAGACACCCAAGACTTTTATCTACTCTAATATCCATCAACACAGACAAGAACCTACAAACTGTTTTCGTTCCCCAAGGCCCCTTTCCCCTACAGCAATCGCTTGTTGCGCCTCGCTTAGCCCACGACGGGTGTCATCCGAATTCGTTTGTGTCGTGATTCTTCATCGCCTACTGCTAGCGATCTCTTGACAAACATCCCATTTCTTATTCATTTCGACATGATTCTCGCTTTAGTCGAGCTGAACACCATTAAGTGCTTCCTCCAAACTATCCGGCGCAGTATTCTCCTTGCTCGACGGCTGAATTTGCGCATTTTGTTCTGGGATGGCCGGTTCGACTTGCTGTAATTTGGCGTCTAATTTGTCCTCGGACTCCTTCACTTTTGCTAGATCCTCTGGCTCTACATGTCCTTCACTTGCGCTCCTACTCCCATCACTTTCCGTTAGGGGCGGTGTAATTTCCCCACCAACCCCGCTCTGCGCCCTGCCATCCCACTCTCGTTTCACATGCCCCAGGTTCCGCTTTAAGAGACACATCTCGACGGCAATACCTGGTCCAAAAGCACACCCCACGACCATTTCTTTAGGCCCTCTTCCTCCAGGTGCAAGGCTGTCCATATCTTTATATCGTAATCTATCCATTACACTAAAGATGGTTGCGCTCGATGAATTTCCGTGTTTCATATATGTATCGTAAGAAGCTCTCATATGTTCTGGTTGAATGTGCATTGCTTTTTCAACGCCTGTTAAAATTGTTGCGCCGCCGGGATGAAGTGCCCAATCGAAGTCTGCTGGGGAGCTGTAGGAGGCGGGAAGGGAGGGGAGATTTGAGATGAGGGCGTGGTAGCTGGGGGATACTGCATCGGCTGCGATTTTTGGGACGCGGGGGGAGAGAATTACTTTCCAGCCTGTTTGGTGGGGGTTCAGATTAGCTATTTGGCATATCAAAATGTACAAAAAATGAGAGGTGAATGAGGGAAAGGTAAAAGTAGCAATTAACATACCAAGCGGGTCAACATCGAATCCCAAATCATGTTCGGTATCAGGAATCATTTTGTGTTCCCAACCCAACAAATCATATACACTCTCCTCCTCGCCTTTCCCACCAATGCCATTGCTAAGCACACATGCACTCGCACAATCACTAAAGAGAGTGACACCAATCCTCGTCTCCTGTAACTTATGCACACTGTCCAATTCACTCCTCACCAATAGCGAACTAATTTCCAACGCCATAACCAGTATCCTGGCCTTCTTCCCTCTAAAACTATGACCTAACGCCAAATTTGCTGCAGTTCGCAAACTAGCAAGACCTCCACTACATCCAATCCCATGAAGGAGCACTTTTTCGACAGGTTGTGTTATTCCTAAAGCTTTGCAGACGAAATGGTCGTACCCCGGATTGGCACTATTAGTACAAGTTGTACTGACAACGTGAGTAATGTCGGAGGGTTGGAGGTGAGCTTCGTGGAGAGCTTTACGGCATGCGGTTACAGCGAGAGCAACTCCATCTTTGAGGAATACAGAGCAGAGTTCGCCAATTGTGGGGGCGCGATCCATGTTTGCCATGGGGTGGTCAACGGTACCAATTGCAGAGCGGGTTTCGATGCCGGTGAATTTATTGATTGTGCAGACTTTTTTCATTCTGAAAAGAGAGAGAGTGTGTTAGTAGAGAGTGAGCGGACTCATGGGTAATTTGGAGGGAGAGAGGGAAAGGGAACACTTGCGCTGGAGAATCAGGATAGTGACGTTTGGTTAAAATATCTAAGGCTGAAGGTTCCAGTAAGAATGGAGGATATTCAACTCCCAATCCAACAATTGAAAGATTGAGATTCCCAAATTCGTTCTTATTGGTAGATTGTTCGGCATTTTGCCCTTCTGTGAGGTTTGACATGACTGAGCTGAGATGTGTAGCTATGAAGTCACTTGAAATGAGGATAGAGATAGAAGAACAAAGTTGAAGAATTGGAGATTCTTATTGAGTGATTAAGTGGAATTAAAAGAAAAAGTAAAAGATATCCAGCCAGGTTAAAGGTATGGTTAAAGGCTCGAATATAATACTTGGTACTAGGTGGTTGTAGTCAAGCAGGGAAAGTTTTCCAATTGGTGAGGTACCTCGTAATCTTAAAAGCCGAGGCTGGTATCAACGATGGATGGATGGATGAGAAGTTTAAAACAGCCTTGTGTGTGTGGAAGGGTTTAGTAAGTTGAACACACTGGGTACAAGGTAGGGAAGAAAGAGACTACCTAGGTAGCTCCCTTGATGGATCTTCAATGACGACCCTTAGAAAGTGCAGAGTTAGAAATGTAAGTGTGTGTATGTGTGTGTACATGTGTAGGTACCGAGTATATTATGGATGTGCAGATAGATGTATGAGAACTGAGAAAAAAAGGAAAAACAAACTGGAGTGAAGAAAAGAGAAAAGAGAAAAGAGAAAAGAGAAAAAAGAAAAGGAAAGCAATTCTCACATGCCAATGAAAAGCATTGCATTTTCAATCATAACAATAACCATATCACCACACTACCGGCCAACCTGCCAACCTGCCAACCCACCAAGCTCAAAGCTCTCATCTGAAATTTTTATTTGATCCATCTAAAATCACGTCCGGTAGTAATAAGTGCCTCCATGATGCCGCTTCCTGTCTAGCCACTGCAGGGCTACCTATGTCGCTGAACCGTTTCGACAAGGGTTGCAGGTGATTGAGCTTTCCTTTCTCCAAGAGTCCTGGTCCAACCAAGTAACCAACAGGAACGATATGTGAGATCCATCAACACATGGATAGTGTTGATGACTAATAATACAACCTGTGTCTAATTAGTCATCACCAATGGCTCTTCAAGTCATTTCAATATGAGGCGAAGTGAATGCTAACCTTGCCGTACCTAGGTAGGTTAGCTATAGAAACCTACGTAGGTTTAAAGTCAACCTTCATGATCTGTACATGGGTGATTACAATCAGATGAAAGCGTCATAGATCAATCTAAACAAGCAGCATTGCCTGCCTTCATGTACAGTATTAGCTCCATGCATATGCACATCATTTGTCTGATCATGACCTTACGGAGTATGCTTTTACATCTTTAATTTCCTCTCTGTTGATTGCAGGTGCCTACAATTCCTGATCGTGTTCATTCGTTTTCGTCTAAGAACTGCTGATAGGTTACAGTATCCCGCGTCCATTTGCTTTGATAGCATTATGCCGGGGGTTAGGTCTTGCAATTGTAGAACGGCTCAAATTTGACAGTACGGTTACATGCAGTATGCGTAGGAGAGAAGCAATATACATAGCATGGCTTGAGCTGACTATAGAAAAAGCATCGAGCTTACCTGGTACTCTAGATCTGTACATCCTCATACTCGGTGGTCCAAATATCAGCAACACCTGTACCAGACAGAACGAAAGCATGGGAATTTATTATTGTAAGAGATCTACGCGGTACTCTACTCCATACTCCATATTCCGTAACAAACAAATAAATACCCGACCCCTTGCTTCAGTTCGCCTTCCAACTGTCTCAAACCCTGCCGGGAGTGGAGTTCCGTTTAATGTTTAATCCTGTATCAAACAAGGTTTTTTGTATTTTTCATCAATTCATCCAGACTATCCTTCAACAACCATAACAACAATGTCTCTCCTCCAACGCCTCCCGTTCCTCCTCCACACCATCGTCGAAATCCCCGCCTCTTTGAATTTCTTCATTAATCCGCCTTCTCAACTTTCTACTCCAGCACCACAAGCTCACACCATCATCCAACAGTACGCGGTTCTACTATTCGTTTCTTGTCTTATCTCAATCATATTCACCCGGCGACCTGTTGACCGGACAAGTCGAAATGTAGCTGGTGCGTTAGCGTTGTATCACATTGCCCCCACCATCAGAGCTACGGGCAGGATTTTGCGAGGGGATGGATTTAGGAAAGGGGCACAGAGTCTAGGAGGTCCTTGGGCGCATTTGGTTCTGCATTTTTTCTGCTGTGCAGCTTTGTTGAAACTTTTCTTGTCACGGCGAAGGAAGAGATGATTTCGGGGGTATACTTGGACCACCTTTATATGAATTGCAAATACAATACTACCTGCATGTTCAATGCTAGTACATATTGGTGCATGTCACTTTCTTCCAAGTTTCCGCTGAACACAGGCGCATCCTCACATTCTTCATAAAATAATTGAGCATTCAATTACATCACTGCAAGAGAAAGTTCCTTTTATCACATTTAATCCCAATCTCAATGAGCAATGTGTATTGAGATCCAAAATTTAGCCCGTTGGTTTTGTGCTGACGGTCGGGTCACCAGCGCCGCCACTATGACTGTTCACCAATCAGAATCGACATCATCTGTGGCTTAACATCTCGTATTCCTGACTCCTTCATTGGCCGCCCTACAATAACTTTCCAGACCTCCCTTCTACACAACAAACCAATCCTCAACATGGCATCTCTAAACCCCAAGGAGGCAACTAGACGACCCCATAAAAAATCCAGATACGGGTGTAAAAGCTGCAAGACAAGACGATTAAAGGTCTGGGCCCCATTTTTGAACATTCCTCCTACGTATACAATAAGGCTCTGGTATTGACATTGTCTCCAGTGTGACGAATCCAAACCTACCTGTGCAAATTGCATGAGAAATGGCATATCATGTGAATATCTCTTTCTACCCTCCAACAGACTCACCTCATCTGCATTTCTCGCGAATAAATTACCGCTTCCCCCTAAAGCGATAATCACGCGACTAAATACTCATTTCTCACGATCCATCGACGTCCCTCGTAATCCCCTCTCCTTCTCTTTTCCAACCTCCACCTCGTCTGCGCCAGATGCAAATAAACTACTCGAATTCCGTCTCTTCCAACACTTTGTAGATATCACCGACGTTTCTCAACCCTTCTCAGTATGTAACGTGTCTCTATGGAGTATCCAGCTCGCTTGTCGTCATCGTTCAGTCATGGATGCCTTACTGGGCGTTTCTGCATTCCATCTCCGCAGTTCCTTCTCATCATCCTCTTCCCCCTTTCCTAGCAGTACTCTACCGGAAAGTAAATTAGAACGGGAGGTGATTAGGGCTAGTCATCACTATATGGGACGGGCCATTGCTACGCACAGAAAGCTGGTCATGGAAGAGGGTATAACGGAGAAGACAGGTGATGCAGTGCTAGCATCTTGCCTATTCATCACATATCACACTACAGGAAGTCAGAAATTCCTCGGATATCCACACCCAGCGACAATCCCCTCCCACACCAACAGAGACAGGGAAAAATGCAGAGCCCCACTCCACTGGTTCATCCCGATGAAAACCCTCAAGGACATGATAAACTTAGCGAGTCTCTACATCCAAGACAAAGCTATGAGAATATACCTCCAACATGAAGAAGCCTGTTTCCGCGTGATACTCCAAGATGAAACATCTCCCGAGCCCGGAAACGACCATCCAACCGTCTTCAACTTTCTCTTCGATGATCTTTCTGCTGATGCCCAGGATTACAAAACCTACGCTCTCTGCACCAAGTATTTAAACATTCTTGGCGGCGGCACGATTGCAAAATATATCCTGAAATTCCCGGCCTTGGTACCGTCGAGATTTGTAGAGTTGATGAAGGAGAAAGATATGAGGGCGATGGGGATCGTGGGGTATTTCCTGATGTTGGTTCGGAGAGTAGATCGGGAGAAGAAGCTGTGGTGGATGAAGGGGGCGGTGGAAAATGACTGGGCCGGCATGAAAGATGCATTTCTGCAGGACGGCATCTGGAGAAACAGAATGGAATGGGCGAGGAGGGAAATTGAAAATGGTGAGGTTATGGATTTTGCGGTTGGTGAACAGCTTTCCAGAAGACGGAATTTAAAGTATTGAGTAGAAAGATTGGCCCATAGACTAGATACCTCTTCTGCAATGCTAACGACGGTATTTTCAATTATAATTCAGAGCTTACACAACTCCAAGCACATGGGCTTAATCGTCCATTCGTTTTCTTTTCTTTCCTTCATCTGGACCTGGTTGACCCTGATGCACGGGGTCTCAGGCTTGCCCCTTTTTCCAATTCTGAAAGGCTAACTTTGGACGTCTCTCGTGCGTGTCATTGGTTTGTCTACGAGATAGGGTGGGCTTTGATATATGTTCTCGCAAGACATCGCTTCTATCTGCTATGCTTAATTGGAATTACGGTACGTGGGTCTCTCTACATACGAGAGGCACGAAAAATAACAATCAAAAGATGCAAAATACATATTCACCCAGGTATATAACGTAACGGCTTGCTTCTTGCTAATAATCAATCGATCCACCATCGCATAAATAACCCCCAGTAGAAACAGTTCCATTCCCGTCCACCTACCTACCTACCCACTCGCCCCCTCAAATAGCACCCCATGGCCAGAATAATTCGTTCACCTCGAATACCTAGAAATTGCATATTCTTCTTCCATGTACTAAAACTCTTCATGATGCACTTGAGAATATATTATGGTCCCCATCGTGGTACACGTGGACGTGAGTTGGTTTCGCGATTAAGATCTTGATTGATTATGAGGATGATGGGTGGTTTGGACTTTGATTGTTGATGGGGAGCTTTTTTGTGTTGGTATTGTGGTTTGCTGGGTTTGGGGGTTTTGGTTTGGCTTTGGGTAGAGGTAGGGTAGGGGTAGGGGTAGGCTTTTGGTTGGGTTGGGCTGAGGGTGAGGTTGTTGGTGGAAGGGGGTGGAATGGGATGGGATGGGAAGAGGGGGTTTTTTGTAGGGAGTGTTGGATGGGAGATTGAGCGAGAGATAGAGATAGAGATATAAATAAAGCTGATTATCTCTTCCATCCATTATAAAATGTAGAGATCCTAGTCTTCAGTCTCGAGCCACGGCGGTTCTTCGCCGATGGGGAATCTTGGTTTAGATATCCTTTGTATCGATAATTTAATATTGATAACTTCTAGCTTCTAGCTCCTTTAGAGAAGTACATAAATCCCCTCATCCATATCTCACATAGTATAACAGATATCTGCAGTTATTTTACTTACTGTAACCCATGCCTGATATGTTGAACCATGATATCATATGATATGATACTCAATATACATTATGAAAGACCATTTCTCTTGGGGAACTTTTAGAAGACGGAGATCTTGGTGCTTTGTAGGTTCGTGTACTATTTGTATTGTATTAATCTACCTTCTTTATTCAGGGATATGATATTGCAAGGAGAACTTTACGAAGTTGTGCATCCTGACTGATGGATCGGCAATGCATCCCTCGCTTATGATCCTCGCTAAGATGTATGATGTATGATGTATTCAATGATTTTCCTCCGTGCTTTGCTATCTATAGTCCTATTGGACGGATTTTATATCTAGCTTTAGTTTGCTTTACTGTTGGGGGTATATATTAAGCACACTGTATACTGTAATGACAGTTGTGGAAGGAAGAGAGGAGGAATGAAATGCTATTTTCTTTTTGTGATATTTTATATACGGTACGGGGATATTGAATGTAGCTATCAGAATATCTGGGATCTGGGATGTTTGTATTGAGAGTTGAGAGTTGACGTAGATAAGTTTTGAAAAATGCGTATATCCCTTAAGCTTGGGAATTGTAAACTATAATCGTGGTTATTAAGAATGTACGTAGTGCTGATTAGATGATGGAAATTGTCAAGTTTGTTGTGGTTAAATAGTAATGCACAAAATTGGCGACAGTATTTTTGGGGGGTATTGCGGAGGAGGGTGATCCATGGGTGGAAATTGAATTCCTGTATGTTTATTAGTTATTACAAGTAGAGCAGAAGCCAATATCGGAAGATATTTAACCAGCTCATGAGGACAATATAGCTCGGATGGCTTCCCAGGATCGAAGACCGATATACAGACTACTGAGAGGATTATGAGGTTTCTTGATGTTGAATAGCATCTATTTCTTTAAATCCAGGACTTGGGAGTCTGGTCATATTTGAAAAGGTAAGTTGATAGATTATGTATGCGCAGTGAGGATATGAAATGCTCAGGCTGGTAGCTCGTTGATTGGATTCTTTGGGGATGATCTGGATTCTGTGGGTAATATGACATTTTGAGCATTTAGCTTTCCTGGGACGTCAAGAGTGCGTATCGATTGATACATCTATGATTACGGTGACGCCACCAACTAGTTGAATATTTGAGGTAGTCTAAAAAAAAGACAGCTGGGTGATTAAAGTGACGGATGTAAGTGTGCGGTGCAGACTGCGTAAATATCTTTATTACATTATTGTGTTAAAAAAATACAATCTCATCATTTAATAGTAAGTGACAAGTGGGAAAGCTATCTCCTCTATCATTGTTGAATGTCTCGTCTATTCTTGTGTTGAGTCCAAGAAAAATATTATGGGTCGATGGGCTGGTTGAAGTTATCTTGATGGTTTGCTGGGGATGTAAATAATTCTTTTGGTCTCCATGATTGCTCTCATTCATATGGTGGAATTCTATCTTAGCTTTTCGAGAGATCGCTTGTGTGGGCACTCAGGGGTATAATGCAATATAATTGTCCGCTCAGTGAAGACAGCTAATAATATTATCTAGATGTCGAGGGTCACGGTACCGCAAAGTTCTACGCATGGTATCATATATATGCCTACGGTATCTATTGATCGTCCTTCTCTAGCTGATGATTTCACTCGGTGATCCCAGAGGTTGAGAACAGTATTTAAAAGTGCAACATATAATGGGTGCAACAGGCATCAAGTTGATAGGAATTCTAAGTTCTACCAATTAGTTTTCACTCAAGAAGTGGTAAATCTCCTCTTCTATATCTTCACCTCGATTCCAGCCTGCCTCAAAAACCGCCAGATTTGGACTCGTCACTCTTTCTCAGGATCCACAACTTGAATCTGCTACGCGTCATAATTTGCGCTGCCAATAAAAGAGGGATATACCTTCATTACCATATGTCAAGAATAGAGTAGCTGTAAGCTTAGATGTCTCAACTGCGCTCATATTTTCTCCCAGAAATATGCGATCCCCCGCATCCAGACTAAGATTCGCGTGTATTATAGTGTTAAGACGAGACTCATACTCTTATTCCGTAGCTAGCTCATAGTGTCCAAACCATCTCTGGATTGAAACAGCTTGGATCTTCGCCAAACACTTTTTTGTCCTGGTGAATGATCCAACACTGAAATACCACGATTCTGTGATTGGTCACTGTTCTTTAACCAATATGATACTGAGGTTTAACCAGTTGAAATAATGAAAATTCCAGAGATTATGGACTGTTTTTGCTGGTATTACCTTGGTCAGTTAAAGTTGCAAGTACTTAAATCTATGGTGGTATAATTATAGTTGTTATTCTCTATGGAATCTATAGAATGGAGGACTTGTAATAGTCCTCGAGGAGATAAGACGCTCAATACGATTAGACGTATGATTCGTACAGCTGCTCAAAAGTCACATGATCCATGTCCCGACAGTTGTACACAAATCCATGAAAACTCAATGAACACTAGGATGTAGTTAGTGTATTCCGAAAAGAAACAAACCATTTTTGTATTATTACTAATGTTATAATAGTTATTACTATTGAAGCTATTCAGAGTTTAAAATTGTTGGTATTGTAACACGTAACAGAATGTGTCAGGATAAGCACGTGACGCGCTAGGTCTCGCGCTAACGCCTCGGCATTCTATCTAGTCATCGTTCCATAGCATTTATTCATCTATTAGATAGTGATCCTTTAGAGCAATAACAACGTATTATGATATACCCATTTATTGACTTTCATCACACCCAGGTGATACCAACAGAATGAAAAAGGGAGACAATATGAAATAGGGGGGCTAAAACGAAGTAAAAAGGGTAGATGATCTTATTCAGATGGAATGTTGATTTACTTTAATCAAATAAAATTACTTACTATATTGTAAGCTTTGTGTATAGTAAAAGAGATGATATTATTAGGGTGGGCCCGTTTGCTATATATATGGGCCCCTGATGACTAAGCTAATTACTAAGCTAAAATGCTAAGTGTATATTACATATATTGATTTAATTATTGAAATTGAATAAAGTTATAGGGTTGAAATAAAGCTGAAGGAAATTGAAATGGGATTAGAGGTCAAGAGAGCTAATTAGTATGAAGCTAATAACTAATAAGTGTCATAATTGACGACGAAAAGATGCCCGGTCCAAATGGGATAAGCACGTGCAGCCTTCGCACATGCTCCGATTATAGAGGTACAATTACATACGGTTCCCGCATATACTCGGTTATATATATGTAGTTCTATATAATGTAAATAGATAGTCATTTCTTTGGCTTCTTTAGTTGTAGATTCTAAGGATACTTTTGACTCTGTTCATTCAGCTTTTATACAGCATTTGCGTTACAATAAGTGTGAAAGCTTATAATTACCACTTTTTATTTTAAATATGGTTTAAAAGAGATATTAGAAAATACTGTAGGGCAAGGATTAATGCCGGCGATTGTTGCCCGGGTAATGAAAGTTCCATCTGATAAGGTGAGAGCACTCTCTGGGACGACGTGTTCGAGGAGTAACTCAACTGCTGCGTATGCATGATGACGGCTGGCTTTCTTGATCACGGCTTCAAGATATGGGAGCTTGATTGCATCTTTTTAGCTGACTGGGGAAAACAATTTCAATTTGCCCTATCAATCTCTTATTGGGGCTGTTTGTATACTATTTGATTCTTGAGTGTGAAATAGACAACAGATCGTAGATGGATGGCAGTGATGTTGACATTGGCGAGTACATTCAATAGTAGTGAGCCGATGATTGCATTATCATCGATGTCCATCATTTCTGGATTTGAATTTTTGATCTCAATGAAAGTATCTAGCGGATTTTCTTTTCCGTGTTGTTCTGGCGTGCGATAAACTGCTCTGCGCAATATTCCTGTCAAAATTTGAAGGTCCAATTGGCCTCGCGGATTTTTTCCAAGCCAGTGGTTGAGATGGGGCACTTGGCTTATAGCACTAAAGTAGTCTAAAGCTTGTTCCGAAGTATGAATGAACCCAGAGTGGTCAGTGCCTACGGCCAAGAGTTTTATCGACCTGTTAAAGGTTCCCTGGGCAATAAAATCACATGAGAAGAATAGCAACCAATCTTCCATCTTGCATGTCTTCCCAGCCCTATTACGAACGATTCGTCTAGGCGCTCAAGAAACTGTTTGATAGTTTCATCTATCAAGCCTCCAAGTTCTGGGACATTACCCATTCGATACAGTCTTTGAACTGAACGAAGCATCTGAGCATGCTGCTGGTTACTTTGGGTACTAAACCCAGTTTCGACCATTTCGTTTCCAACTTTGGCGTCGGCAATTGTATAGAAATCGCTCCGATCATTTGTTGGTAATCAAGGTGATTTATGCCGTTGCGCATGTAGTGCAAGCCAATTCATTAGATCGTAGTGACATACCTCGAGGAACTCCTCTTTCACACTCTATACAGTACGAACAAGTTCAGGATCATTCATGCTGATGGTAGTTGGACCGATCCTTACAGCTTGATCAGAGTTTTCGAGAAGAAATTGATGTTAGAGAAGAGGTCAGATATCATAAGTATCGAGAAGACGCCAGAACTTTATGAACTCTGCCAAAAATGGACCCGGAACATTCTCTAGTGGAAAATTGAATGAAGTAGGTAAGATGTAACAACAATCAAACTCGATAAAACTAACCGAGAAAAAATTTCACAATAAAGGCCATATTCAAGTTTGAAATAATGAATATCCTGGAAGATTTAGTTTAGGAAGATGGGAAGATGGGAATCGTCTTGCAAAGAATATTCTGACAGTTTTTGGATGGATAGAATAACTTCCTTCATCGCGGCGGAGTTTTCAAGTCAAGAAAGTCCTCCGATGCAAGCGAGGATGTGGTGCATAGTGGGGTCGGAGTATGAGATCCCCCTTAAGCCAATGATAAATGATGGGTCGACTAGGACTGGGTGATTTTACTAGAAACATCTTTGCCTAAATGGTTAGGTCTTTTAGACAAAGCAAGAATGTGATCTGTCAATACATAGGTAGGTATGGTGCGAAGCCATGACTTATAATCACGTGACGCATAGTTGAATATTTATACACTGCCATCTCGTAATTTAGAATGAGGACTTATCTTTTACCTAACAGATTTGACTACTGTTACCTTATGCATCCCTTTTCTCCATTTATTATGTTCTTTGTATATATTATACATTGAAAGCTCTATGTTTGTTTATACGTTATACCCGAATTCGAAGGCCATTCCACTGTACATGTTGTTCTACCTATAGCTAGCTACCTTTACTCCTTTACGATATTCAGGGTGATATGTGATAAGCTTTTTATACAAAGTCTGTGTGTACCCTGTAATGAGTTCTACTTTGTACGTATTTGATGAACATATGTGGGCCGCGCCAAAATTTAAAGTTTACTTCGGAAGGAGAGTACGATACAACCCTCTATCCCGCGAATCAATAGTGAACATGATGGATAGATTTTCAAGGACCGGGAATTTGCCGTGGGTATTGAGTGTGTGTTGTATAATATTTCAGATATTATCAATTTTAACATCAAATGGTCGGCAACGGGGAGACTGAAAAGATGCTTTGAAGAACTGCGTGTCATCAGTCCCTGAGAGACTAAGAGTGAACCATGTTGCTTTATGATTATTAAATTTCAGTCAACCAAGTGGTTGGCGAAGTTCCAAATTAGTTCCTGAGTGGGGAGGGGTATCGTTCTGCATGGAAAGTTTGAGTGATCTTTGGCTCGAGCTTCGGGTATATTGAACATAAATAGGGGGCGTGCATAGTTGTTTATTATCGAGGGATATCCTGCTCTAGATTGAGATATAACAAAATCCTCTTCGATATCCCAATGACGATAGGCGGTAAAGGACCAACCATTTTGGCAATTATGTGGCTGGAGACAGTCATAGCCTTTATCGCAATTGGTTTGAGGTTCTATACGCGGAAGTTTGTCACCCGAAATGAGGGCTTGGATGATTATCTTATCATTGTCAGTTGGGTGAGCTGAAACTATCCAATAACCTCTTATCTCATGCACTCACAACAAACAACTAGTTCATGCTGATACCATATACTGTGAGTTGTACAGCAGCTGCGACCGAGGGATTTGGTCAACATTCCGCGACTCTCACCGTTGAGGACTTCGCAAATGCCACCCGATCAGAGATCATTGGACAAACGTATGTCTCCATCCACCCTCTCCAGCAGAACGTGCGATAAGTCTAACATATCCCCCAGGTTCAGTCTAGTCGGAATAGCCACCAGCAAAGCGTCAGTGTCAGTATTTTTACTGAGACTTGCTATCGTCCAATGGCACAGATGGGTGCTTTATCTCACCATGTTCTCAGTATCAAGTATTGCCATCATTTGTGCTCTATTCGACTTCATCCGGTGTGACCCAATCGCTCATGTATGGAACCCTTCCATCCCAGCCAAGTGTTGGCTCTCAGATGAGCAATTTACTATTATTTCGATAGTCGTCGGAGGTGAATGGCATTTTTTCCAATTTCAATGCTAGAATATTGGCTGATATCTTGTAGGCACCTCCGCAGCAGCGGACTTTGTTCTTGCATTACTGCCATGGATTATACTCTGGAATATCAATATGAAGAGGAAGGAAAAGTTTCTCATCACATCTTCGATGAGTTTGGGTATCATGTAAGCCCCTCAGTTTCCATGGCAGAGGCAGTTAGGGCAGAGACAGGCTTACATTCACATAGTGCCATGGTCTGTGGAGTGATAAGAACAGTCTATTTCAACAGTCTATTATCAAGATCGGATTATTCTTGTAAGTTGGTTCACTAGTCCACCTGTTGATTACTCCAATTCTTAATCTTTTTTTTGCAGATGAAACTACAGGTTTGATACTATGGTCATCCACCGAACTAACGACTACGATCCTCACGGCAACGATACCCACCTACCGGCCACTCCTTAAAGTCATGAGAGTTTCATTATCTAGTACCGGTAGACAATCTGGCAGAGGATATCGTCTTGATAACCAAAACGCAGGAAAAAAAGATTTACCACCCCCCGCTCAGAAGAGACGCCCCAAGAACGATACAACTCTGATGGAAACATCTTTGAGCATTGACGGGTAAAAGGATTATTACAGTGAGAGTAGGTATACTAGGACCTAACAGTCACAGGCTAGTTCTAAGCTACTGGATTTGCCAGTGATCAGTCCACAAAAAATTCTAAGAACATAATACACATAGGACTGTGACTGGCCGAATGAACAAAGGAGTAATCTCACAATATCACAGAGACCAGGGTGCTTTTGAAATATAAAATACGAGTTGGAGTGCCCGTGTTTGCGCCGAGAACCACACCATTTTTTTGGCAACAGGTACAAAAATGCCTAAAACAGGGTATTCAACATTAGTGGCGGGCAAGATAAAGATTGGGTTGAATTTAATCCATATGACAGATTGATTCTAAATCGTAAAATAGCCGCTGTCGAATCCTATATAAGTCTTTTTAGTAGGTACAAAGCACTCTTATTGACCCACATTTGGCGTTCCGTGACGGTTGTGAATGAGGTGTGCGATGAAAAATATGTAGATATGCTAACGCACGAAGTCATGTTAGGTAGGTACCGAACTGTCGGGACACATTTGTGTGATATTTGTAATCAATTTCTGATAAGTAACTGGCTAATTTTGAAAAATAACATGATCTTGTAGCGAGTGAAAAGAGAGTCTGATAAGGGGCTGCACAATTTGTATCCATTGCAAACAGTTGATGGCAAATACCGGATGATACCCTACTAGGGTCCAGGAATGTACATAGTATGTTGACAAATTGTTTATCATCAAAACTGGCTCCAATTGTATTTGCGTAAAAAAAGAGCTTCACTTGTTACCTAGTAGCTCTGACCTTCCGGCTTTTAATGACCTTATCAAATCACTTGAGAGGCAGGAAAATCAATCCCCTTCCTAAAAACAAACGTTTTTGTAGTTTCTGCTTTCACAAGGGTGAGATGAATGCTATGTACCTACACTTGATTGAATGAACCATGTTATGCTGTCTACTTGAAAAGGATATATTCATGTGCTATAATGTAGCTACATCCCTCAATCTGAACCAATTCCTGAAAGAAGTAGGAGGAGACTGTCTACCATACCCCCAGGACAGGTAGGTGTAAAGCCACTGGATCAAAGACAATGAATAACTGTAAGATGGTCATGTGTATGAGAATGGGGGAATTTATTAATTAACAATGAATGAGATTTTTGCGATGTTATATATATATAGTTGCTATGGCGATTGCAAAGATAAACAGATTTTACCACGTGATGAAACGCACCAAAATTCTAGCCTCGGATGGGCTAGGAATGTCACATGCCAGATCAAAGTCAAAATACTATGACTCGTGACTTGGCGATAAAGTTTGATCTAGTGATAATCCACCCCGAGCCAACGCGTAAAGAGCCAATCATATTTTGCTTAGGTTGCTAATGATTAGAACCTACAACCTTTGGTTTGAACGACATCCATCGACAGTTATCTATCTTCACAACCCACAGCATGTAAAACAACAACATTTATTCACGATGCCCAGTAAACAACGGACTTTCGAACTGGTGGATACCCCCAAGACCATTCGACCAATGACCAGTAAACAAGCAAAGAAAGCATATCAAAAAGCAAATCGAACGCCACGAATATCGAAAGCCGAACAAAAGCGACGAGATGCCGAAGAACTGGCAAAGCACAGAAAAGCACACGAAAAAGAACAAGCAGCTGCGAAAGCAAAAGCGGTGAGGGATAAGAAAGCTGCCAAAGCCTTGGAGCAGAAGGAACAGAGAAAGAGGTTGGGGATGCCAGAACCTAGCAGACATGTCAGAGCAAGTCAATCGAGAATTTCTATGTTCATAAAGCAGGGCAACAAGAGGTTGCGAGAGCCAGGAAATACGGGTGAAGAGTCTGAAGATACTATGTGTGATGATTTGGATGAAAAGCCGCCTGCGAAACGGATTGCGCATGAATATACGGAGGAAGAGGGCGAAACCCTATCAAAACCGATTGCGCCTGATGAATTAATGTACCAAGCAGAACCCCCGATGAAACATCATGTAAAGAAGAACTTTAATGATGAGAGGACTTTGGTAAAACCAGTTGTATCAGACGGTTCCGATGATGAGTTTGGCGACTTTCCACCCTTGTCAGATAATGATATATCATTCTTGGACATTAGATCAATGCATTCTACTCCAGTAAATGCGACTTCAGGTTGGCCTGGATTGACAGGATTGGTAAGATCCACGTTTCGTGAGCCTGTTATATCATCCAATGGCAAGCAAGAACAAGAGCTACCACGGATGAAGAATTTAGAAAGGGAGCAAATGTCACTCGACGACCCCCTTCAATTGGAAGATATGCTTGACTCTCAAATTCGTTCAGAAGCCGCATATGCAGCTTGTAGGTCCGATGATAATCAAGCAGTGTCATTTGAAAAGGAACAGTCCTATAAAGGTGACACGAGATCTACGACTTCTACTTTGAATCACCCAATAAAGGATATCTTAGGAGAACGAGAGCTTTTGTGGCATGCGCATATTCATAGAAGACACGACTTGTCGACCCAATCAACAAATCCAGAGCCACCAGTGTCTCTATATCAAGCTTCAGCTGCGAAAGTATCCCACGATAAGCAGAATGTCAATGGGGTTCCGTTACCAGGAACGTGTTCGCGCTCAGTCTCCAAATCATCAGCTATCGCTCTAGCTCTACCGAGGAAATCAATATATAATGGATCGACTGAGTCTAGTAGAAGCTCTGTAAGTGCCTCTGATAGGGCATTATCTCTAGTGTCTGGATCGGACAAGCAAATTTCTCAAGAGGGGCGCTTTGATTCTTCTTCGTCCAGATCTCAATATTTCGAGGCGCAAAATGCCAAATGTTCAGTGCCAACATGTTTAAAAGAGCAAGGATACTCGCCCCGCAAATCGCCTGTTGAGACATCTAGATCAGCATCTGATGCACGCCCCGCACTCCAGGAAAAGTCGCCCAACATGGGTCCCCCAGCCCTTCCTCAAAAAATCAAATCTAGCATGCCATTTGCTGCTCCGCTTGGCCCACAACTAACAGTCAACAATATCAATCTACCGCCATCTTCAACTCAAGCATTCCTTGAATCTCATCTCGACGAATTCTTCCCTAGTCCAACTCAAGAAGCTAGAGAATTATATGAAGATCCTATATTACCTCAGTCTTCCACTAACTTGAAGACAAATTTTGCCAACTCAAAACTTCATAAAAAGTTGGGGGATGCGAATGATAGTGATTTGAAAGACGTTGAAGATGATTTTGGAGTCATGCTATCGACTCAAGAATTGAATTTTTTTTCACAAGATTGGGAGTCTGTCAATTCACCACCACGGCAAGAAGGGGTGGAGAAGAAGAAAGACTCCAACAAAAAGATAGGTGTAGTATCCGAGGCCATCGGAAACCTTATCTCTAGCCAAGATTCATTATTCTCAAGCCAGGAATTTGCTGGACTAGAGCCTGTATCGAAAGCCAAGTCGCCAACTACGAAAAGTTCACATTCGCCACAGATTCAAGCTTCTAAAGTTCATCTAAACCACCATTCGAGTCAAAAGTCACAAATTCGACTTACTCAGCCTCTGAATACTAGAACTCCTCAGATAAACCCAGATACGGACCTTACTCCCAAACCAAGAAGGTCTCCCTGGTTCAAAGAGAAGCCAGAGGATAAACACATCAAGAAGCGTTTCTTTACCGAGAAGCCAGAGGATTTGGAAGCTGCCGCCAGTTTGGAGAGTAAGAAAGCATGGGAAGAAATAAAGGAGGCCACTTCTTCTAACAGACACAACTTTGACGATGATTACGAGCCTGAAGGAGATGATCAGCTTCAGGCTGCGCTTGCGGAAAGTAAGGAATGGGATGAGGTATACAAGGCAGTAGTTCCAACGCCCACACCGAGAAGAAGTGGCAAAAGGGGTAGACAGTGGATGGATGTTGAGGAGAAAGAAAATCAAACCCCATCACGAATCATGAAGCAGACACAAGCGAGCGCTACCAAGAAAGAGACGAAATTCGAATACGCGAATAGCGATTCTAGTACCGATTATGGGGATGGAGACGATTCAGATTGGGATAAGGTTTTGGATGGGCTATGAAAGATATCAGTACAAACATTAACATGAAGTGAAAATTACGATTGATGAGGATGGATATGATTGCGGCTCATTATATGGGTTCGTATATGACCGGTTTCGGCTCAAACTTCGGTATTGGAATTGATATACAGACTACCTCTATGGGTTGCGTATTATAGGGCTTTGGAATATATGAGAATATTGGTTACCTGTTTAGCGATGCATTATGGAGGGCATGGAGAGGTTTCTATCTGAATTTGTATGCGATAAGACATTTAGAAAGTAATTTTTGGTCGGGGCTTCTGATTGAATTTGTTTGCGAGGTTTTACGTTGGTTTGGGGGCTGCTCTTCGCTATGGCGGTGGTTGAGCGTTAATGGTATTGGTCTTTCTGGCAGGGAGGCGGGAGTATTTTAGTATAATAGCAGTAAGGACAGCATTATGATACCCTGGAGTGTTTTAGATACATATCATAGATTCTATGTAATTACATGTTTCTACCAAGCCATACCAGCGTACAGTTCAGAGGTGACATTGAGGTTCAAGCAAATTTCAATTTTTGAAGACAGTCATTTCACACAAAACCAATATTGAATGCACTTGGTTCAAGGCAGTTTCACACCCTGAATAGCCTGTAGGCATTTGAAAACTGAGCAATTATGGAACATTCGATGGTAGCCAATTAGTCGTGCATGCGGGTAGGGGGGCGCAGGGTAGGCGAGCTATCACGCTACTCCCACTAGTCAGTCCCACAGCTGCAGTAACAAAAGTCCTGTATGTAATACCGTCTAGTCATGGATTAAAAGTTTAATTAGGTTCTTTACCGTAGCTGCTGTCACGGCATATCAACTGCAAAGAGAAAGATAACCACTCGCGATATTCAGAAAGAGCGGCAAGTTAATTGACTAACAGTACTAGCAGTAAAACAAAAGTCCCGTTCCAATCACAACCTTAAATCAAGCTCCTACTATGAATTCAATTCTGCCCTCTAGTACCAACAATTGACTAGCATAGTCCTCATCTGCGTCTCCACAATTCTCAATCAAATCTACCACCTGTATATTGCTCTATGACCAACATACTTGCCCGATAAAGTTCACAACAACGAGCTTCCACATTTGGCACTCTTCAATCCCAGTGTGAATATGATACTAGAGGGCAGATATTGATTTGCGACAAAGGGGAGAGGAACAGCCGACAAAGCGGATGGGGTGCTGCATGCATTATCGCTGGTGGGAAGGGTGAGTGGTTAGTTTTGTAATTTGCATCTTGGTGGTTGAGGAGACGGGAGAAGTATGGAGACAGCAAGATGATGCGTATTTGTAAAGAGATGAGATGAAAATACCTATAGAATGTGCAATGAGAGTTACGACAAAACAGAGCAGAACTAAGGGTATTGCCGAAAACCTCAAAGGGGAAACAGAGGGAGTAGGCGCACAATACCTCTATGTCATCGGTGTATGTTGCTTTTATGAACTAGGAGGTGATTAGTTTTGGATGAGGATGCTTTCATAATATATAAAGCTTTGACGGTAAGATAAGACACCATGGATGGTATGAGATTGGAGTCAAAAAAGTTTGGAAAGGGGTGGAGAGACGAAAACCAACCCCAGTACGAATGTACTCACATTATTTGGATTCTGTGCGTTGCAAGAAGTGACTGCCTGAGTTTTTGTTTGGATTTTGGCAGTGGTACAAGCTACGAACCCGAGACATGTAGCCGTGAGGGAGGTAGTCATTAACTTCATGTTTGAGTCTGAGATATAGCAGTGAGAAAAGTAGCGGGTACAAAGTTTGAGATCTGGTGGTGGTAGAGAGATAAGAAGTAAAGTTGTTGAGAGGGTACTGAATGACACGATTAAGTATCTGGGATAATAGCAGGAATATATACCTCTGCGACAGTATACTAGATTCAAAAAATAAAGTTCGGCAATACCGAGATCTGAGATGAAGCGAGGTGGGGGATATATTGTGGTTTTACGATGGCAGTAGCATATTTCAATCATACGTTGATAGTTGACAAGTAAAATAGCCATGTGGTAGTTAATATTTCTAGATGATATGTGATAAATCTGACGTACATCGCGAAGAGAGCAGGTAGAGTCTAAAATATCTCAAAATCACATCGCTTATCTCTAAGTGGAGGTTTATTAACTCAACGATTTGATGTGATTGCGCATGACTGCCCTTGAAACACAATATGATAACCATAATTTGAAATTGTGCTACTTAGTGAAACTACGTACGATGAGCTGAATGGACCACTAGGAACGTCAGTACTGAATACCCCGATCTTGTGTAATCTACGATCGTCATGATTCAATGAGCCGACAGATTGTTGTGTGGAAATATGTATAAAAGGTTCGGCTTCACCGGTGAATGTCATTATGCATGATACACAAGCAGAGAGGCACAAACCATGGCAATTTTGGTATAACAAACACGGACTCTGGGATATTGATGATCATTTTAGGATCAGTAAAGAGTGCCAAAGAATGGGGATGTTTTTCAGGACAAGCTCTCAGAAGATATTAAATTGACTAATATTAGTAATATATCTCAGCCAGGAGGTACTTATCATCATTATGACCCAGAACTTAAGAATTTTCCGGGCCGGTCGCTTTGTATCTATACAGTTTCGGAGACTTTCACTGGGACATAAAAAGAGATAGACCGAGAATCTGAAGTCAAATAGGCGCATGAAGGACTGCAGTAGCTGGAGATTGTATGCAGGTGTAAACTTGAAAGGGGAAAATAGTGTTGATGGCCATATAATTATCCTAAAACCCAAAATTTTCCACGAACTGCCTTAAACCTTCTTCCACCCACTTCAAATAACTGGAACAATCAAGTAAACCAACATCTCAATCTTCTGAATTTTCAAATCCTTGAAATCAGAATTAAAGATTTCAAGAGTTCAAGAAAACTATCCGGAAAGAAATGGTAAGCCAATTTTAGGTCTTCTGCAGATCGCTCCTTTTCCCAATAAGTTTGTCACAAAAGGAATAGGATTGATCACAGCTACGCTTTTGGGGACCAAGACGTCCAAAGGGATAGGGTTGGCACAATTCTCGCCTCTATTTGCTATAGATTAGTATTTGCTTTTCGAGTAAAAAATATGAAAGGGATGACTGATCGAATGGAATAATACATACAAACAATTGCGGCAAAGCACACTTTTGTAGAATACGCCGTAAGCGACAGCACTGCCATTGAGATTATAGGGGTAACAATCTCCATAGTTGTAGGAAGTTATTACGCCATTCGCATACTGAACTGCGACATACTAGAAACGAGTTAGCTGTTATGCTTCATATGGATAGGGATCAAAAAGATGTTGACACCTATCGGTGATTTATCAAAGTGTTGAAATCTAGTTCTGGAAGATATCTCGCGCCTCTGACTTCAATAGCTGTTGGCGTAGGTTGAGTGATGTTACTCGATATTGTATTACCTGGTAAAGTAGCGATGTAGAAAAATCAACAGACTTACAGTATCAGGGCCAACATTCAGGCAAAAGTTGTTGAGTTGTGAGTAACTAGAGATAGCAGGAGTTGGGAGAGGAATTGGGATAGGTAGTGTTGTAGAAAGGGGAAGTCCAACAGGTGGAGTTGTTGCCAATGAAAGTTCAACAGATAGCGATGTCGTGGAAATAGGAGGGATAGCAGGAATAGCTGCGACAAGGGCAACGCATGATGTGATAGTGACCGGATAGAATCTCATTTTGTAAAGATAAAATGTTACTTTCGAGTATTGAAATTGATGATTATGCTTTTCAACGTGTGCACAAAAGATGAGAATAATGATGTGGATGGCCTCGATGCTTGTATTTATAATTTTATATCAAACAGAAACTTCAAGATACTTGCTTGGAATTGATCTTCCCATGGGTGAGAAATGTAAATGAAAATCACTTGAAACCAGCGGAATCCCCCGTGTATGTGGAAAGGAAAAATGAAGATTATTATCAATCTGGAGAAATCCGCCCATCCACAGCTTTGAGACGCAAAAATCAAGAGACAGAAGAGGCATGGCTGAAACCTTCAGATCGTTCAAGGATGAGAAAGTGTAATCGGCGTCATGATATATATAGGCTGGTGGTGTGTAATCTTGGATACCAACGGAATGCTGAACATTTTCGAACCCGGAATGAAGCTTATAGGTCACCGAAAAATGCATGAAGTCTCCGAGTTACAAGGTCTCATATTGGATATCTCCTATCAAAAGCTTAAAATGACTTCAGTTGTATATATCACCATTCTTAATGAACTTGGGCGTGGCTTATTGTATCAATGAAGACACCAAAAATGGAGTAGTGCAATTGAGTAAATTTAATCCACAACTTCTCTCAAGTACCGAAAACAACGAAAAGTTAGCAGAAATACAAGAAAACATAAAATAAAGACAGTACCAACGAGAATTTGAGACAGTAAGGCTTATATATCTACACTGACTGTGGGATTCAAACGCTATCTAGTGTTGCCAAACACATTGTGATTGCCGAAAACCATAACCCATCTCATAAGACTCCTCAACAACTAGCTGGTTTGTCTAAGGACTATGAATGTAGGCTCTGAGAATGATGTAATAATAGCTTCAATTAAATGCTGGGGAAAAAAATATGGTTCTCCAATCTAGTTCTCTAACATTCTTCCAGTAGTTGTGGCTAATAATTAACAAGTCCTGCAGTAATTGTGGTTAAAATCAAAACTTTCATTGACCAAAAAGCATTTGATGACATTAAAAACATTCAGTAAAAGCACATGGTAGAATATCTTGATGTTTTCATTGCAAATGCAAGAGCGAATTAAGTCGAGCCAACTTTGGCTGACGTCAAACCCTTAGGCCTCAAGACGCATATAGAACAAAATTTCTACAAGAATGCTGTAGTATGGAAATATACCAAGCCCCCAAGTACTGACAAAAGGGCTTACATGCATTTTACCTTGCAGGCTCTACTGCTGGGGCGATCGCGTAAGTTGTGGCTCAATTGAGCTGCGACCATTCCATATGGCTAACACTAATAACCTCACAAGCGTCAACTTCCTATCTAAAATATTGAGTATGGATTGTCAAGGGCTGTTGCTAATTTGCTTACTATCTGGGATCAAATTTTAGGTCGACTTGTTGTTTGGCCTTGGTCGCCGCCTCGTCTACATATACCATCCAGGCTACAGCGGTTGATTCTGAACTCGCATTAAATATTTGTAAATAAATTCTGTTCTATTGACACCAGCAAACTCAGCATTGCCAGGTTTGTTTCCTAGTCTAAGAGCGAACATCCTTTTGCGGTCCAGATAGCGAACCCTAAGCGACGGAAACGGTCATATGAAATATCGCGTTAGGGGAGGGTCTCTCACATCTAACCAGCATAGCAGGAACGAGAATTTCTAATTTTGAAACTGTATGATCGAAGAAGTAAAGACTTTCGCCCCATCTATCCAACTTCTCGTTTTCAAATTTTGGTTCGATTGGTAGAACAACAGATAAGCTCTCAGACTGGTGTGGTAATTGCAGAATAGGGACCGTATTCCAGGACGGTTGAACTAGTAGTTCTGCAGATGTCTCCCTCAATTATAGTACGGCAGTCAAGATAGAATTTTGAATGGGTCAATATTATAGGCTTCTCTCAGTATCGTGTGTATCACAGTGGAAGATATGTTTTGGGGGCATCAAACCCCTACGGGAGCAGGATTCACATTAAATATAGTATATTTATATTATATTTAATGTGAATTATATAATAATTCATTGTAATAAATTCAAAAATCTATTCAATCTTTTAAAATCTATATATCAATTACATTATTTATTTATCGATCACATTAAATATTGAATATCGAAATTTTGATTTGTTTTAAAACAAAGTACTTTGAAGAAAATTTTGTATATAAGATTTATACAAAATTTTCTCTAAAGTACTTTGTTTTAAAACAAATCAAAATTTCGATATTTCAAAATAATAACTTATTTAATATTATTCGAAAAAAGTAATTATTCGAAAAAAATAAAGTTATTCAAAAATGGCGATAGTGAGATCAAACTTCGTGTAATATATAATTGTTACGAATGGACTATAAACGGATGCTAATGCTAATGGAACGGGCATGTGCGGCTTTCGCTTATGCCCCGGCTTAAAGGATATGATTATATGCAGTACCTGTATATACCCGGTTATATATACATAATTATATATATAGGTAAATAGATGGTTATTTCTTTAGTTTTTAGTTATAAATTTTAAGGATACTTTTAATTTTATTTATTTAGTTTTTATATAGTATAAATATTACATTATTTATAATTTATTTAAAAATTAATTTGGTTAAATAATAGCTATTCAAATAATATTTACTTTTTATAATATCTTTTTAAAAACGAATTATAAAAACAAAATATAAAGTTGTTGTTTATAAAGAGAAGATTGATTTCAAATATAATTTGATAAAGATATTCCTTTTCCCAATCTATACAAAAATACTTTAAATATTTTTTATATATAATATAACAGATATCCATTCTTTTTCGCTTTTATAAAGATACATTATCCTTTAATAATAACATTCTTACCAGCATCTTTATTATAATAGTATAATTTATAAAAGGAATAGAAAATGTTATAGTATATTAATTGTAAAATATAAAAAGAAAAGAGATATATTTTAATGTAAATTCCAAATCTAATTAATCCAAATCTTTAACAACTTTTTCTATATATAAATAGAAACTAATATATTAATACATTTAAATTGATAATAATATACTATATGCTTGTTTACAATAATTATAAAAAGAAAACAAAAGACTTTAATAATAAGCTTTATTAAATACTTTTCCAAATATTTCTTTTTCTAAATTTTATAAAATGCTTATATAAACATTCGGATTTATAGTTAATTCTGAAATATATTTTTTTATTAAAACGGATATTCGCTTTAATTAAAGATAATGTAAAAAATCCAAATAAAAAAAAAAGATTAAGCACAATTTATATATTAATCTTGCTTTTTTGCTTTTAAATTCCGAACTTTCCAAATTGAATAGATTTAATAGTAGTAATCGAAATAGTTATTCTATTTGTAAACGAAATAATTTCCGTTTCATTTTTATTTTATACAATTCTACCTCAAACCCAGAATTTATTTATTTAATTAAATCTACCAATTTAATTAATAAATTTAATAATAATATCAAATTTAAAGTTAATTTATAAAAAGCTATGGTTATAGATTAATTGGAACTTTATATTAATACATTTATTATTAAAGCGTAATGTTGAGTTTATATAGTAAATTAAACAAAATCCAAAACTTTTGAACACCTTTAAATTTTATATATATAAATTCTATATCTGATTGATTAATAATTAATGGATTAATTAATTAATATATATTGCAATTCTATAAAAAATAGATTATACAAAATTCCAATATAATCATTGAATAATATCTAATTTAAATATTTATAATAATTTTTTAAAATAGTATTACAAATTCCGTTTTTTTGCTATTTAAATCGAAATTATTAATAAACAAATATTAATGCAAAATCTTGATTACAAAATATTCAATTTCCTTATTAAAGCTATTACGCTTTATTAAATAAATTACTACTTTATTAATAATTTAACTGTTAAATTAATATAAATAGATAAAGTTGAAATTACCTTACAAAAAAGGAATTGTTATTATATTAATTGTAATATAACCCTTTATATCAAAAAGTTATTTAATTTAATAATATATACTGATAAAAAAACATTGCAAATAATTCTGAACTTTTATTAAAATCTAATTATTTATTGTATATAGTTTTATTTGAATATTTAGATATATTTAAATTTAGTTTTACCTTAAATCGATTTTTGAATAATCTTTATTTCAATACAAACATTTTTTATAAAGCTTTAAAAACTTTTACTTTAAAAGCATTTATTATCAATTTTGATAAAGTAAAACAAATAATTATATCGAATAATAATTAAAGGAAAACTTATAATATAATTAATAATATAAATTCAAAAGCTTATATTGAAATTATTAATATTACTCAACAAACTAAAAATTTATATTTAAACGAAGGTGTTTAAGTAAAAATTTCTTTTTAAATATTATCCAAAATATAAGATTTCTTAACTTAACCAAATTAATAAATAATTAAGCTTTTACTTTACCTTATTCTTTATTAAAAAACAGATATTTGATAAAATCAAATACATTTATAAATTTTAAAACTAACGGATTTGTTTTTATTAATATTACTTTTTTTACTTTATTATTTCTTATATTTAAACCCTATTATTATACATTTAATATTTCTATTGAAATAAAAGAGTATAATAATATATATAAATGTATTATCATTTATTATACTTTTTTTAATCTTTTAATTAATAATCGAAAACAATTATTCGTTTCTTTTTTTATTATAGAATTAGGATTTTATAGTATTATACTTGAAAGATTATAATTAACAAAAATCTATTCGAAAGTTGATTGTTATAATTAGAAATTAAATTGGTTATATAAATATTTGTATATTATATTTTTATTAAACAACTTTGTATTAACATTTTAAAACTTTAGAAAAAGAAAAATAAATAAATTTGTATAAAAAAATATAAATCGATGTAATGAATAATTAAACATTTTTTAAAATAAAAAAGATTTTTATATCAAAAAGATAGATATTACAATAATTTATATTATTGAATTTAAATCTACTAAATTAAAAGAATCTGTATTTTTTTTATTCGAACTTAAAAATCAAATTATTATATATTATATTTTACAAATCTATAAAACATTACTTTAATATACTTTTAATATTATTAATATATATCTAATTATATTTGTATAATTTCAACTTATTTATAAAAGAAATAAAGATTACGAAATGTTTATTTTCATTTATTAAGAATTAAATAAAATGATTGATATTTAATAACAAATACGTTTATTAAAAGATCGTATATTAATAATTATAAGCGATTTCAGATTAATCAGCATTTATATTATCTTAAACTATATTCTTACAAAATCCAATACAGAATCTTCAATTTCCGTTTAATATCGAGAATATTATTACGCCTTTTCGAAAATCGAATTCAATATCTTACCCCTATTCCATTTATATAATTATAAAATTATATTTGAAAATATAAAAAAAAAAGCATTTAAATATAGTTTATTATACAAAATATTCTTTAAACAATTTGAAATTATTAAAGAATATTTAATTAAAAATTTTAACAAAGAATTTATAGAATTTAGTTAAGCTTCTTTTGCCGTTTTAATATTATTTGTTCGAAAACTTAATAAAAATCTAAAATTTTGTATCGATTTCTGTTTATTAAACTTCTTTATATGTAAAAATTGATATTCTTTGTTATTAATCGATAAAACATTTATATAATTAGTTGAAACAAAAATCTATATTAAACTTGATATCCGATAGGCTTTTTACTAAATAAGAATGGATCCCGTATCGAAAAAGTATATTATCTTTTGTATTTAATATAATTCTTATAAATGCAAAGTTCTCCTTTTCGAATTAACGAATAAATTAATTATATATTAACGATATATAAAACAATATATTATTCAATTATTTAAATGTATTTTATATTATTTATTTTAATAATATTTTTATTTATTTAGAGAATAAAAAAGAATATAAGGCTTATATTAAGTTTGTATTTGTTTAGTTTGAATCCGCTAAATTATAAGCAGATTTTAAGAAATGCGAATTTAATATCAAGTAAACAAAATATTTAGGATTCATTATCTTTATTAATGGTATTAAAGTTAATTCTAAGAAAATAAAAGTAATTGAAAACTAAACCTACTTATTCATTATTAAAGAAGTACAATCGTTTTCAGGTTTTTGCAATTTTTATTATTATTTCATTAAAAGACTATAAAATTATTGCTAAATTATTAATTGAATTTACAAAATTAAATGTAATATTCTATTTCGATAATATATACTATAATATCTTTAATGTATTGAAATTAAAATTAATCTTCACTTTACTTTTATAATATTATAATTATAATCTTTTTTGCATATTAGAAATGGATATATTGAATGATATAATTGTTAATATATTATTACAAAAGTATAATGATAAATAATTATTTATAGTATATTTTTTTAAGATAATAATAATTGTTGAATTAAATTATAAAGTTTATAATAAAGAAATGCTATTAATTATTCGTTTATTAGGTTATTAAAAATCTAAATTTATAGAATTCTTGTATCAGATTTGTATTTATACCGATTATAAAGCGTTTAAGTATTTTATAATTATTAAAATTCTAAATGCTTGATAAGTTAAATAAACCAAAGTTTTAATTGATTATAATTTCTTTATTATATACTATTTTGGAAAAGATAATTCTTTTATTAATATATTTATTTGCTGTATTAATAAGCTTAATTTTTAGAATAAAATAAAAAAAACAAAATCGATTTTAATAGCTTATTAAAAATAATCAAATAGATATTGAAATTATATATAAATCTTTACAAAACGATTTGGAAAGTATTATTAATTTAGATTTATTTATTGTTATTTTACACTTTAATATTGTTGATAAAATACTTAAAACTAATAGAACTTTTGAAAACTTAAATCATTTAAAAATGAAAGCTAAAAGAATTTATAAACATTTAATAATAGAAAATAATCTATTATTATATAATAGTAAATTATTAGTATTAAATATAAATAATTTTTGTATGTACTTTATATAAAAAGTATATAATACTTTTTCAATTGTATATCCTGGAATTAGTAAAATCTATATATTATTTTCAAAGCAATATTATTAGTAAGATATATAAAATACTATAGTTTAATATATTCAAAACTGTTATATATATAAACGCAATTCTGTTTTCTGCAATTGAATTTTTGATCTCCTTTATTTGTTTTTTATTCTATAAAAAGTGTAAGCGAAAATTATTATAGATTATTGTTTTTTTAATAAAAATAAATATGATTATAATAATATATTTGTTATTATTAATTAATTAATAAAGTAAATAATAATTATTTTATATTATAAAAAAATTGATGTTTAATAATAAGCTAAGTTGTATTTTTACTATGTATATTAGTACTATAGAGCTCCGAAAACGATCGTTTTCGATTAAGGCTTTTAATTTATATCGGAATTCTAGAAAGAATTTAATTGTATATTCGGAATTGATGTTAAACTTTTTATTATATATCATTTATAAACGAATGATTAATTGGAAATCTATAATTAATATTTTTAATAATGATTATAATTATTTATTAATTATTATTAAGATAATTGGTTAAAATTTCTTTTTATAATAAATTATATCCAATTTATTTTTTTATACGATTTCTTAAAAGGGTTAACTTTATATAAAGTATTATATAGTTATTCTCTTTGGAATATGTAGAATTGAAAAATTAAGAATTTAAAGCTATTTAATAATTTGAATATATAAGATATTTATACTTTTGCTATTTATAACAAAATGATTGTTATTTATATTAAAAAAAATATTTTATATATTTAAAAAAAGATATTAAAACAAATCAATATTTATTAACGTTTGGTAGATTTCAATATTAAAGATTATATATAGTTAAACATTAAAAACTTTTCCTTTTTTTAATTTTCTAAAAAGTTTAATTTTCTGATTCAAAACCTTTTCAAAATTATAAATTGAATTGATAATTCTTTCAGATTAAAATTTTTAAATATTATAAAAATCCATTCCATTTTTCCGCTGGATAAATTTTGCAAAGTTTATAAAAATCTGTTTTTAAAACAAATCTTTAAACCGTTACTGTTAATCAATATTATTAATAATTTTGAATGGAAAATGAAAAAGATTTTAGTAGTATAGAAAGCACAAAAGAATTTACAATATAAAGTTTTATAGTTTAATAGAAATTCGGATCTCTTTTAATATCCAATATTCAATTTAAAAACCGCTCCTTATTAATTCTACAATTTTTATTTTATCAATCCAATACAGCCTAGCTTATTCACTATATTATCGAAATGAATTCGTCTATATAAGAAAGATAAAGATAATTACAATTACGCTGATTATAATATATTAATATTTATTCAAGATTATATACGCTTTTTTTTTAAAATTAATAATATTGTATTTAGTTAAATATATTAATACTATAGAAAAAAACTGTATACCTATACACAAAAAATCATTCTTTATTCTAACATAAAGAAACAAAGCGATTTTAAAAAGTATTATTTATAAAAAAACCTGATTATATAATTAATACAATCAAAACGAATGTAAACATTTAAATAAATTATTAGAAGTTTGTATATATATATATCCGCTTTACCAATTTCTTTTTTTACAAAGTTTTTAAACAAATTCTTTTTTATAATTTCATTATTAATTTTTTATATTGATATTACTTTTTCTGTTTTAATCGTTTCTAAATTATTAGTAGTTCCAACTTTTTTATGTATAATTTGTATATATCCAAACCAATTTTTTTTTTATTGTATTTTTGTAAACTTTTTCTTTGAAAACCGATATTTTAATTTAGCTTTTAATTTTAATTAAAAAAAAAGTTAATAAATATTTGGTAGGAAAAAGTTATCAAAATATCTTTATTTATTTACTGTATATTACTACTGCATTTCGGTATTATATAAACAATTGAAAAGTTTCCTTTTTTAAAAGCTTTTTGTATTTTCGTTTATTGTTAAAGTACAATATATAGAAGTTATTTCTTTAACCCAGAATCTAAAGATAATAGTTATTGTTATTATTGGTTAAATACAAATAAGTATAATTTATATAAATCTATAAAACTAGTAAATATTCCGATTTGGTATAAATATACTTTTATAATGGAAATGGAAAGATATATAAAGTACAATAAATAGCAATATATGTAGAACATATAGATTAGAGAGAACGAAAGATAAATTGCGGAATTAAACGGAACTCCTTTTTGAAAAGTTAAAGATATTTTATATTTGTAAAAATTAATAAATATTCAATAGTAATTAATGGAACTTTATTTTTGAAGTTGTATAGTGCAATTTAAAGAATAACCTTTTCCTTCTTTTTTTTCCTTTTTTTTATTGTTTTTTAGGAATATAATCGTTTTGCTTTTTGAATCCGACAATGTATTTAATGTAGCTTTTCAGGCTTTATTAGGAATTAAATTAATACTAGAACCGATATATATAATAATCATTTTAATTAAGAAGATTTAATAATCAATTAAAAGAATCAAAAGCCAAAATGAAAAAGAAAATGCAAAAATATATACTTGAACTTAATTTTTAAATAGAATCTTTTTGTTTGGTTATTATACACTTTATTATATAAAAAAGCAAAATTCTTTTATATACCCTTTTTTGTATTACATTATTATTTGAAATATAAACGGATTCCGATCAAATAAAGATTAGCATTTTATATAGAAAAGAATAAACGTAATTTAGACGTTTAGGGCAAACTTTAAAAAGATGGAGAGATAATATTACAAATGGATTATAAATGGATGCTGATACTAATGAAATGGGTATATATAGTCTCCGCTTATGCTCCGGTTTAAAAGGGATCTAGTGGTTATAAATGCTAGTATATATAGTCTCCGCTATGCTCCGGTTTAAAAGATACAGTTATATATAGTACCTGTATATACTCAATTATATATATGTAATTATATATATAAATAGATAAATGGCCATTTTTTTGGTTTTTAGTTGTAGATTTTAAGGATACTTTTAACCCTGTTTATTCAGCTCTTATACAGTATAAGCGTCATAATAATTATTTAATAACCTCTTTTTTAAATCAAAAATGCTTTATAGTTTAGTAGGTTTATATACTCTCTTTAATTCTTATTCAAATTTCCATTTAAATTTCCAATCAAATCTTTATTTAAATTTTCATTAAATCCATTTATTTATTCACATTTATCCACTTTGCTGCCGACCCTTTGCCAATCTTACGATAACCTCAAATTTTGCTTTTACTTTACTGTACTATACCTAAATAGGCTTAGTTTTAATAATATTTAATTAAAATATTTTATATAAAATGGTACTTTATATGAAATATTTTGATTAATTATATAAAATATTTTAATAAATCATGTGAAATATTTTAATATATATATATAAAATATTTTGATAAATTATATAAAATATTTTGATATATTATGTGAAATATTTTGATATATCATATGAAATATTTTGATAATTAATATAAGATTTTTTGATATATCATGTGAAATATTTCGATTATTTATCATAGAATTAAGGTGATAATTAATCAAAATATTTCATATGAATTATCTCGAATTTGCTCCCGTAGGGAACCAAAAGGGTAGTCATCAATTCTAGAATGTTCGTTCCAGGGGATGTCTTTCTCATCTGAGTCTTTGAACCAATCTCTGACAACCGCATTCTCACCCCGTAATATCTTGTTTTTTGAATTCGTCGAGCGATGTTGATGGGTGCTTACCAAATTTTAGAAGAGCGATGGGTCTGATGAGAGTACGAATATGCTTCGGCTCACTGGCATTCAAAACAGTCTCAAAAATCTCCTTCCTGAAATCATCAATGAGTCGATATACAGCACGAGACGCTCTACTTAGACTCCAAAGTGTTGCCAGATCTGATGTTAACTTGGCCATGGGCAACAAAATATCTATGGGGAGTTTTTCGAAAGGATCATTGCCATTTTCGTGAGGCTGACTCTCCGAATTTGGTGCCATGTTGAATGATGAAACCAAGATAGCTAAACAACTTTTTTGCTTAGGTTTTCGATGATTGCTTCGATGTGGTTCTTGAGGAAGAAAAGAAAAGTTGGCGAGGAAAGAAGGTGACTGGGATCCGGACAAACACATATGACAATAGCAGCGAGTTTATCCGGGCCAATGGTGCCCCTAGTAAGCACTTACACAAGCGCGACTAGAACTCACTTCGGTTCGGATAGACTAATTTCTGTGCCTCACTTCTGCATGCATCAAGAATCTGTAACAAGTAGGTGAAGATTATTTTTAGTTAGATGCAGTGTGAAGGTACCTGACTATACACAATCGCACCTATAATACGTTGTTCCAATATATCAAATTTAGCCTTGGTTTACTGCATTGATAGTCTCGCGCATATCAATAGTTCTAGCACTGATATCGGTCTTTCCTTATGATCATTCATCAGAGAGCGTTTGATCACAGTAAGCGCCCTGTCGAAAGATTGTTCTGCAAGAAAGATCCAAAGAAGCTTGATGTAAGTACTGAATCGAAAGTCTTCCACTCTACATTTAATTACTCAATGACTTCTACCCTACGCTTATCTATCTATATTGAGAATATCTATTTTTGACTGCCTACTTGTAGTTTTGTGAGAACTAAATATCATGATTTAAATTCTTACTTACAGATTTTTAATATTATTGAATAATTATATTCAAGTTTCCTGATTATCAGGGGTTTTGAATATTCTTAATTTTTTGTATATGGCGTTGCTACACACATGTTCCAAAGAGACAATGGTTGCTCTAAGTGATGATATGAGATTTGTGTCTGATATAAACCTGTCTTTATTGTAAATCACCTATTTCCATTATTGATATTGGATCATATAGTTCCTGCTGTACGGCGCTACAACCATAGTAGAAGCCACAAGTCACGCTGCTATCGCCAATGCCATACTAATCATGTGACGCGATCGTCATACTCTACCTCCCAAATATCAACATAATTATTTAGATGATCCAGTCAAAAGAAGCATTTTCAGTTGCTTGTACTTTGGCATGTGCAAGAATTAACCATATAACCGAATTTGTTGAGCGGAACTTTGTACTCTCACATTCGATAATCTCTCTAACAATGAAAGGGAGAGGTAAGTGAGCGTAGTTACATATCAATGCCTCGTCAATAATATATCTAGAGCTGTATACACCTCAATTCAGAAATCTAGTTTTTTTCACTCTTCATCAATATAACTCCATAACCAAAACAAAGGTTCTCAGTCCCTTATAATACGAAGAAGATAATCAAGAGCAAAATACAAAAATCCCCATCCACATCGACTAATTCACCAATCAACCCACCGCCTTCCGACCCTCGCCCCACATCAATACACCTTACCCGACAAAAACAAACCCTCCCAAAAACTACAAAAAGAATCAACAAAAAATTCGGAGTCTCTATATTAGTGATAATCCTCGAGATTCCAAATTCAAACCAGGCGAACTGATTCTTTAAGAAAGAAGGTCGGTTAAAGCGTGTTAAGCAGAAAATACCGTGTGAGGGTATGTGAACACCCAGTGCACTACCACTGAGCCAGCTCCTTATTGTTGTTCCTTAGATGTTGTAGGGGACGCTTTGGGAAATTATATAGGGGGGAGGGGAGGTGAGAGGTGCGTCATATATATTGTTCAGAGGGGGCTATGTTGCGCAAGTGTGTAGTGGGTGAAGGGTGGATGTTTGGGATATGAAGAATTGATCATTGCTTTAACTTCGAGTTAGACTTACTATTATAAATATATGTAGAAGAGGAAAGGAACCTCGAAGATGATAAATTGAAAGAGTATTAGTTTTCTTTCATTGGGCTTATCTATATCCTATCCTTTCCAATCCTATTGTCCCCAGTCTCTATTCTCTTAAGTTATTCCTACTACAAATACAATCTCAAATACATAACAAACGTACATGTCGTTGCAGCCCCCTCCAAGTATCATCCAAAGTAACTAAGTCAAACCACCCACTCAAATTCGTTATCTATTTCACGACAAACATTTCCTTCCTTTGCTTTTCTCCCATCTTCTTTTCTACTTGTAGTGTTGTCCTGTTCTCTCTTTACTCCAAGCTCTTGCTCTAGTATCACACCTCTCCTATATTTTGCATTTAGAAAACTGCACTATGCGCACAATATACACATTACATCCATCAACAAAGTCACGACAGATAGCTCATTCTTATTGTAAATCTCCAATCAACAAATCTCTAATGACAATTCAGGATCATCTAATCGCGACTCATAATTTCTATTCTACCTATCAATAAGCAATTGAAGAACTTACAAAAGCTACAACGAAAACTAATAAACTCGCAGGAAGCGATTAGGATATCGAAAGAAAATGAAATTCCTAAACCACCTTTTAAACCCGCCCAAATTCTCAAATACTAAAGATAAAAATTCACACCTCACATGTCGCACCTCACGCCCTACATCCCAACCATAACAAAAACCACACTACCCAAAACCCCTAATATCCAACACAAAGCCCCAACTCCCTCACTCCCCCACAGCACCGAAACCCTCACCCCCACATTAGCCGATTTCTTCGAACCGCCCCCACCACCCACTCCCACTACCACTCCCGCTCAATCCCACAGTCGGACTAACCAACGCCCTCCTCCCCCCATCAAAACTCAAACAAACCGTCGGAAGCGCCCACCGCGCCTCGGCCACCATCGCCGTCGTCCCCACCTCCTCCTGGAAATTAATCTCCGGAATACTGAGTTGGGCTTGCGCATGGAGACCAAGGGCTATATCTGCTTTTGGGACTATATTTATGAGGGAGGGAAAGAGATGGAGATTTTCGAGGTTTGGAGGGGAGGTAAGGGGAGAAGAAGAGGAGGAGGAGGAGGAGGAGGAATTACTCGGATTACAATATTGATCCACGGACGATAACTGCGAGATGGCGACCGAGAGGGTAGGGAGATCGAGAAAGGCGCCTGTGGATATGCTGCCGGTGCCGGATAGGATGTTTACGCCGAGGAGGAGTTCGGAATGGAGGGAGAGGGAGAGGTTTAGTGTGATGGAGGGGTCTGTGGAGGTGAGGGGGAGCGCGGTAACGGATATGTTGTTAAAGCCGTGGGCGGTGGAGTCGGTGAGGTTTCCGATGTTGAGACGGATGGAGGAGTTGTTGGGGATGCGAACGTCGAAGCCGTAGGTGAAGTCTAGGGTTTTGGAGACGCTGATGGAGCCACGGATGGTGGGGATCCACATTACGCCTATGGAGGCGATTTCGGGGATCCGAAGAGGGCATATGTTAGTTTGCTCGTGTTAGATTCGGATAGATAGGGTGCTGTGAGGAGTGTAGATACATACCTGGAAGCCTGGAAGTGTTAGTGTAACAAGACTCTGATTGAAAGACTCGGTGAAGGTTCCGGCGATAGAAGTATCGATCTCGATATGAGCACCTAGTCCGTTTACCACCGCGTCAAAAAAGCCGTTTTCTAAAAAGTTCACGGCTTTTTGAGTTGTGAGAGAGGAACTGCTAATGGTGAAGACACCTTGAGTTATCTCGACGGTGCCTTCTATTGAACAATTGACACATTTGATTGAAAGCGTATCCTTTAACCCAGCGAGACTAACAATATTTAGTAATCAACTATGACAAAACGATTCTATTTCCAACCTACACGGCCGAGAAAGTCCCAAGACTAAACCCCGCAGGTACGGAATATCCAATATCATGAACCGATGTATTTATGATTGGTGTTTCCGAAGGAGCTGGTGGAAAAGCAACAGTTTCCAACGGGGAAACTGAGACGGTGGACGTTCTTCGCTTGCGCAGATCGCCATGTATGCGGAGGGAACTACTATCATATTGACCCATACCAAACCTGACTTCCATCTTGTCATAAGCATCACTCCATTTCAGCCGACGAACAGATAGAATTGCGGTATTGGCGTTGAGGATATATTCAACGCTAGAGACTCTGTTTGAATCATCAGCAAGCTTCATAGCTTCATGGTTATAATGACATACATGTATGGAGATCGTGCACCCTGGATATTACATCCAGCATGAGACGAGATAACCAAAAACTCTGAGAACTCTTTCCATTCTCTTTGAGCCGCGGCTAGGAGTTTTGAGGAAGGGAAATCGATGGTGATTGTGGATTCTGAACATGCGATATTCTTAAGGTTAACCTCAATGTCTTCCAACGTAACTGTCGGCAACCTATACTTCATCGACGTAGTTGCAAACCTCGAATGTGATCCCCGAATAATAGAATCGTCTATATTCCATCAGTTTCCAGCCGTTTCGTGTCAGCGATACAAAAATCATCTCCTCCGCCGTTTAGTATGCCATCTTCCATAAACATTGAAACAATCTAACAACTGAACCGTAAATCAAAATCAAAAGGAGATAACTTACGATCAGCATAATGATGAGAACACTCGAAACTTGGCTTAAAATTGACTAGGCCTCGTTTCTGCTCCACAGAGCGCACAGTAACAGCGCCCAACGTAGTGATTTTCTCTCTCGAACTCAAATCTCGAGGGTAAATACTAGAATCACTGCCATAAAAAGCCATGACAACTTCAACACACACAATCAGAAAGAATAAAATCCCCGAGACAAACAACATATCTTCAAAATTGACAGCCTTTTGATCGACGAAAATCCAAAGCCCGAGAGAAGCACTTGTCCAAATAACAGATTCCTTCAAAACACAATGTAAAAGCAGAATATAGCTTTCTATCTCAATCAAAGCGGATCTTCTTTATATTTTACACACTAAAAGACTGGATATCCTCACTCCCACCCCTTTCCTGTACAAGCCCAAGCGCTTAAGCTTGACCTTGAAAGTTTCATGTATCCAATATCTTAAAAAATAACATTCGTGCCTCATCCTTCACGAACAAGGCTGTAAGACTTGTGATGCACCTCGCCTACAATCGTGTCACGTAGGATCAAACGGGTAGCAAACATCAACGACTGCGCCCTCCCCGCATAGCATGTCAGCATCCCAATTAGGAAATATAAGAGAGAGGAATTTTGAAGGAAAATCTAAGATTGGATAAGGTAAAACCCAGCCTTTTACCCGAAAGCCGTGAAGAAATAATCTCACATGTAGATGTCGATTCCGAGATGGATTAATGAGGGTTGAGAGCTTGAATATGACTTACTCCAAAGACCATGATAAATCACTAGATATCCATGGATACCTTCATTCGACCCTACTCGTATACCCGATCTAACAGTTCCAACCCTTGTAACGTTCGTTACCCTCGTTTAACCCATCCCGTACATTTTCCACGCACATCCGGCCCCCATCATCTCACCTAATTATGACTTTAAAGAAAACCTCACCCCCTGCAGCCAAACATGTAAAAAACATCACAACATCACAACACCACAACAACAAAAAACCAAAAACCTTCAACTACCCACTACCATCGATCACCACCGCCAGCCTTCAAAGCCATACACCATAGCATACCCACCGTCCCCAAAGAAATAATCCATCAAAACCCAACTTACACAACACAGCACAAAACCCAACATCAACCCCCCGCATCCACATCAAAATGTGTAATTGCTGAATAATCATACGATGAATACAAAATCTACATCACTTTTTCGCTTCAACGAATCATGATCAAATTGTAGGATAAAAAAAAGTTATTCTCACCCCAGTCATCTTACTTGCATCTAGATACGGGGTAGTTTTGTCTTCTTCACTGTCCCACAATCTTTTTTAAGGAGAACAAAATAAGAATTCTTATATCTGTCTACCACTAATATATCTAACTATCCTTCATTCTTCATTTCGTGCATTGGGGGTATGTTCATCACGTCATAACTTATAAAAAAACCATTTATTTCCTTCCATTCAAATCCCTTCACATTCATTCATCTATCCATGTGGATTACCCATTCGAACCCAGCATAAAGTATCGTATCCATATTGATACAAATGCAATTGTCAATCAGATACCCAGCCCAGCAAAAGATTCCTAAGAAAAACCCATCAATGGCTTATCACAAATTTTGCAATGCCTCATAACCGTTCAACAACTCCGGGTGGCTTCCACCAATGAACTTGACAACACCCTTGACTTTCTCTCTGGTCTCAACTTCTAATTGATCAACTGGCTCGCCGAGAACCGCAGCGAATACTGGAATCAACTTTGGAGTAAGCTGCAAGATAGTCTGGTTGCTTTGACTGTAAAGTCCAGCAATCATTTCAAAGATGGGTTCGTTCTCCTCAAAATCTTCCTTGAGGGGTAACAATCCAGCCATGACTGGTAAGATATCCTCGAGAGGAACAGCATCTTGATGAGCCATAATCATGCGAGAGACACATCCACAGGCGTTATCAATAGAGCGGGCGTGGTTTGTTTGGAGGAGTGGCTCAAGCTTGCTGAGGATGTTGTTGTATGATGAGAGGTAAGTACCACTATCTTGGGAGTGGAAAATCAAGAGACCGACACCGTATGCAGCGTTGGACTTGCATTCAGCATCAGGATCTGAAAGGCGCTTGAGTAAGACAGGCAACAAAGATGGGGTGAATGGTGTGACGGCTGAACCCATGTGGGCGGTGATTTCGGCAAGAACACCAATAGCGGCGGATCGCTCAAAAGGAGTGTTGGAAGAGGCGAACTTCTTGAGAGGCTTCTCGAACTCCTTGAAGATTTCACCGAATTGAGCTCCAAGGGCTAGAGCAAGGTTTGAGGTGAGGTCAAGAGCGGTATCAATGACGAGCCAGTCATACTCAGAAGACTCGGCATCATCATCATCAGGAGACTCGAGCTCATCGCCAAGATCCTGTTGACAAGGGTGAAGACGGTTGACGATAGAGAAGATGACGTTCTTGATGGCTTCAGCGAAGTTTGGCTGAGCCAAGATGGCTGGTCCGCAGAGCTTCAAGGTAGAGGAAACGTTGCGGTTGATATCAGTAACGACACCACTATTGAAAACTGTTAGAAATATTTTGCAAAATGACTTCAATTAAGTGTATTCAAAGGTGGGTGATCAGGAGTAGATACGCGTTCGCAGCATATGCAACTTGTGCATCTGAGTGAGCTGGGTATAACGTCATGTTGTTCATCATGTCAAGTAGAATAAAAGAAAAGAAAGAAAATGGCTTACCGATCATATTCATCTTCCCAGAGGGTCATTGTTGCGGTTGTAACAATTTCTCCCATCTTGATCAACTCAGAAGTTGGTTGGACTGCCAAAGGTAAACCGGGGGTCCACTTTGATCCAGTTTTATCCTCCATCATGCTGTAAAGGCAAGCATATGCTCTCCACATTGTGCTGATGGCGGTCTTTCTTACACCTTCATAGTTATGCTCAACCAATGGGGTGACAGCCTCGATGGTTCTTGCAAAGTAAGGCATGTAGTGTTGACGAGTATGTGTGAGAATATCACCAATAACTTCGACTGCGACCTCCTTCTCCATGGCAACAGCGGTGACGGCAGTAAGATCATCCCATTCTTCATCATCATCCTCATCGTACATGTCGTCAATATCCTCGACATCTGTGGCGCCAGCGACCTTGACCTTCTTGCCAGCAACAATGACTTCCTGGCCAAGCAAATCTTGGGCGTGCTCACCGAGCTCAACTTCGAGGTTGTCTTCCTTTTGAGCCAAACAGGCAGCCAAAGCAGTAACAACTCCCTCAAGGAAAGGTGTGAACTCCTCCTCATAAACCTTTGCCAAGACACTCCAGAGAATGTAACTGGTTTCCTTCAAGCGAGGGTGATCGAGATGTAAAGCCTCCTCACTTGCGTGCATCAATGGCTTGACATAAGGTTCAAATACTTGAGGACCAACAGCGGTGGCCATACTTCCAATGGAATCACAGACAGTAGCACGGAGATCAAGCTCATCGTTGCTTGACTTTAACTCGACAAACTGTGCCAATTTCTCAATGGTATCCTTGAAGAATGGAAGGAACTCCTGCTCAGCAGAGGTTGCAAGAGAACCAATAGCACTTGCAGCGGCAGACTTGACACTGATATCGGGGTGGTCGAGCAATTGAGTGAGACGTGGGACAAGAGTTGGGAGGTAGTTCTTGACGATTTCTTGATCCATACCTTCGGTCAATGAGTCCAACGCACCGCATGATGCCTTCATGGTATCAAGAGTCTGTTTGTCACTATTTCCGGCAGCTGCATGTTGCATGGCAGCGTCGAGGTTCTTGAGAAGAGCAGGAATGAGATGCTCGTGAGCCTTTTGAAGATCTTCGGCAAGATCATCTGCCAATCTTGCAAGACCGTTAAGAGCAGCGTGTCTAACACCATTCTCTGGGTCCTCAAGAAGCTTGAAAACAATGGGCAAGAAATTATCCATTTGAGTACCAACGAAATCTGGGGCACCTTCGACACACATTCCGAGTGAGAGGATACCTGCTTGGCGGTATCTTGGGTCTTGGTGGCTTGAAAATTGTGGGAGAACGTTGAGGAGAGGAACGATGACTTGACGGGGTGGCAAGCTCTCTGCGAGCAAGCTGAGAAGGCCCAATGCAGAGCGGGCTGGAGAAGTCTCATCATCCTCATCGTCATCATCCTCGAGCTCTGTGGCGATTTGCATGCTCGTCATGGTGATTTTTTCACCCAAATCCTTGGTACCTTGAATCTTCATCTTTCTATACCTGGTGCATTGCATAAGGAAGGACAGAGCTTGGGTTCTTGCATCATTCTCGTTGTTGGTGTCTGCGGCGATCTCAAGCATGAAGTTTGCAAGATCCTTGAAGTGCGGTGCGATCAAAGCTGATTCACAACCCAACAAAGTTTGGAAAACCTCGAAAGCCTGAACGGTGCGGTCCTCCTCCTTGGTATCAATGAAATTCTTCAAGACACTGACCATTTGGGGGAAAATCTCAAGGAAGAGTTTCAAACTTTCTGGGTCTTCATCTGGCTCGAGCATTGTCGCAACAGCACCAAGACAGATCAAAGTGTTGATTCGTACATCGGTACTCTCTTGGTCGTGGATAGTCTTGCTGAGGATTTGGAAGAGAACGGCAGTCTGCTCAGCAAAGTAGGTCGATGCGGTCTCAAGTAAAGTAAAGAGAATAAAAACTCCAACCTCACGGTGGGAGACTTGTGGAGAACCTGCAGCTTGTGCAAGAGTATCAGGGAGACTTGCCCATTGGCCATCCTCAATATCTTCACCGGCGATAGCAGCGATGACACGAGCTCCAGAGTGTCTAACCAATTTAACTTCTTCATTTAAAGTCTTTTGTAGAAGTTGCTCTCTAATTTGTTGTTTTTGAGCATCTGAAATATGTTTCCAGTGCTTCTTGACCAAGCGCTGAGCCTCGACGGCGGCTTGTTGTCTGATTGCTTGATCTCCATGGGAAATGAAGATTTCGATAAGCCAAAGAAGGGATTCAGGATTTGGATAGTAGTTCTTTCGTAATTCTGTGGTAGCGGCCTTGACACGTTCGGTATCAGCTGTAATGATGAATTAGTAAAATGGAAATGGAGGGGTTGTCTGCGATCTCAAGAAAACGTACGAATTTGAACGCCTTGCAAGAGCGAAAGGAATTGTTGTTGATCCATTTTCAACCAAGACTTTCACATATACCGAATGTAAATGTAAATGCCTTCAATGGAGAAAAGTAAATGAACGACAAGAGAAAAAAGAGGTTGAAGTCAATCAAAAAAAATTTGATTGTTTTTAACCTCGACAACAGATGGATGATGGATGGATGGATAAACCAAGAAATCAAAAAAATTATCGGAAGTAAATAAAAAAAATCTTGGAGGGGAAATAATTTTCTCGACATGGGTTGAAGAATCCCTGCTCGGATTGATGTGGGGAGAAACTTGGAAAGCAGGGGAATCTACTGTAGGGAGGCATGGGCTCCACGTGATGCAGCTTAGTCATTAGTTTCATATGAAGATCTACTAGTACCTGGGTAGTATTTAGTATCTACTACCTTTAGTATCTCCTACCTTTAGTATCTACTACCTTTGTCTACTACCTTTAGTATCTACTACCTACCTGGTATAGATAGGTAGACACAGATCACTTCCGACACAAAGACCTTTGCTTCCCTCTTTCACAGTACTGTATGGATGGCGGACAAGTTTATGCCTGAGGCAGGACAGGGATTTGCTGTCAGTTTTCTCGAGTACCCAACCTTGGAAATCGAACCATACCATGGCCAGTTGCAGTGCACTTCGCATGAAAGAAATGAGATGAGAAGATGAGACATCAATGGCAAATTTTTCAAAGAATGGGATGAATATCTACCTCCATAAGTAAGTACCTAGGTACCTAGGGAGTCTTACATACCGTTACTACATGCTACTAGAACTATAAGTAGGTACCAGTTCCAGGAGCTAGTTCTAATTCGATCAACTGTATCGAGATCTTAAATTAGGTAAGGTCAAATTTGGAAAATTCTTCTTCTTCTATATAATTGTACCCGAGTATTCATATTCATATCGTGGGATTCTATGCGACGCGAACCCATCTACGGACTATCTACTAGGTAGGTTCTACGTACTCGAGTGATTACTTAATCCAGTCCTCTGCGGAAAACCTAGTACAAATCACAAGGTTGAGGTCCAGTGACCATGCTAAGCTACCCTCGATTAGCCTGATGAACGAATCGATGGGCGTTATGCTCGATTTGATGAGTGCAAAACTTCTCATAATACCGAGTATCTTCTTTCAGAATAACTTACACAAACTGGGGCTGTACCATGATCAATTTACGCAATTCTTTCACCTAGACATGCGCACTGGATGAAATAACGTGAGACGTGGTGTGAATGCTAGATACCGGTAGTCATTTTCATAGCACATAGCCATGAATCCTGAGAATGGCCCGTTAACCACATAATGAAGGTCTACTACAGATACCTTGGCATTTAGATTACCGTTATTGCCGAAATTGTCGTGATCTCAAATTGGTGCGCGGGTGAAGTCTTCCTCGTTGAGCGACCAGTCCGCATCTGATAGGGGGAAAATTGATTCAGGTGGGAATGGGGTAAGGCATTTAGGGGGAACTTGTGTGGTAGCAGTCATGTTTCAGCCCCTTTTCATAAATTTGAGTATGTAGCATCTTTGCCAAGATGAGAAGAGACGAATCTTGATGCAATACACATATGTACATACCATATCAACCCTGGGTACTACCACCAATGCCACACCAATCCAAGGGTAAACAAGTAGCCATAGGATTGGTTGACGTAGACTTGGGAACCGTGGTAATTCATCATACAATATACCGTTGTTTCTCACTCTAGGTGACTCAGTGGTCAGACACTGGATATTAGAGTTATGTTCAGTCTGATCGGCATGGCAAAAGCAACAAAGCATAATGCTGCACTGAAAGACAGTCATAGACCAATAGAACCTCATATGTTACTGTAAATTAAGATCGAGATATGCGTTTCACTTGTTGGTAATGTGTTGCCGAAAGTGTCTTGATGAGCGATAATTCCCTGCGTCAGGATGATATGTTTGTGGAAACTTGTGGAGCCTGAAGTATTTAACTTGAAACTTTTCATGTGCACATTTGAGCTTAAATCTAAGGTATTCTGCTAAGCTGAAAAGCTTCAATGTCTCGTGAAAACACCCATCATAATACGCTGCTGTTATGGTTGGGATCTCACTTGATATACTAGGAGCACGCCTTTCGTCTGTGGAAACGGAAAATTCTGTGTGTCTCCGCTCTCTACCACAAGATAGTCACAGAATATTTCAAAACTTGGCTAGTTCCGAAAGTCATTCTGGTACAGCAAACTCCTTAAGATCCACATCCAAGTCTTGCTCTTCATTTAGTGTCGAACCTTCATTCGCAGACTCTTGAGAAAATTGTAACTCTTCTGTGTCCACAAACTCAATTTTCAGAGAATCCGTATAATCAGAAACTTGAGTCGAGCCTTAAGATATTACCAGCCACATCCATTCTGATGGTATCTTCCTGCTTCTCAAAACATTCCACACTCGCTTCACTCACGTCGTTGCTTCCTAGACCAGATCCACTATCACTATTGTTGTGTGGGCTGATACTTTTCAATACTACATCTGCCATACTTTCTTTACTGTACTGAAAAATATCAAGGTAAAAGTAGATCAAACATCTCAGGACGAGACCGCTGTTTATGAGCCTCGGGGTATATACCTCAAAATGCGATAATTACACTCTCACATATAATTGCTGTAGTACATGTGGATAACAAACAGAAACACCCGTTAATTCGACAGCAAAATTTCGCATACCATGCCTATGTGCTAAGCTGGCCCATAAATCATCACTAGATGAGAAGGATTGGAATGAGGAATGGCATAGGTCAAAATTCGTGATGAGTTTTGGTAGCACTCGATAGCTTTTGTCACGATGGAGCTTGAGATAGTAACGTGGGATACTGACTATTTATAAAACTCCAAGTCTTCGAACTTTTAGGTGTCATGTTCATTATAAATTGAATTTTTGTGTTAAAATGTGGTGAAAATGCTGACCTGACGATACACGAGTGATTGCTGCCGAGTTCTTACAAACACAGGTATGTTATAGCCTGCTTGAAGATACAGAGTTTGTTCCGAAAATCTCCAGGTCCAGGTTTGTGATACTGAATCAAGGATGTGGATCTTGTTTTCTTGATCATGCCCCAGTTGAACATCATTCAATCTCGGTCTACACTAATTAGATTACTATGGGTTTGATAAACCCCTCAGTGGTGTTACATGACATTGATATTCGAATGTCAGCTGAAGAGGTAAAGGTAGACAGTAAGCTGCAGATATTCATTCACCCATTAAAACATCGCCGTCAACTCATAAGCAATAGTACCAAGTCCATTGAAACAATCTTTTCTGCCACAATTCTAGATATTCTTCACTCCTAAGCTGCACCCATCAACTATCACCTCAACCGCACTTAATATATTATCAATATACCAAACATCTCTCCGCAGCTCTCAGCACCCTCGCTTTTATCAAAAGATTATGACCATGCCAATATTTCCATGAATTAAATCAGCACTTGATGGAGTAACAATTCCGCGAGGAACAAGAGGCACCCTTCTGCTTCCACCACTGATGCGGGGTATTAATAATTCAAACGAGTCTTTCAAATCCTTGATGAAAAGCCGTCTCTCCAACTTATCTGACGTCCCCTCAAACATCTGCGCAGCCTTTGTTTCTGCAGCTGCATTGAGTTGTGTATGAATGAGAGCAAAGCTCTTTCCGTTGATCGTGTGACCTTGCTTACATCACACACAACTGAATGCAGCTCAAAGCTTTAGAGAGGTGTCAATTAGGACAGTATCATGAACACACGATCTTCCCAACAACCACCATATGCTCTCGTGTAATAATGAGGATCCTCGAGGCTGTATCATGTAACCCGTGGTTAACGCTGGTATGAATCAGGGCACATATTTCTCTTCTATATCTATCTTCGGTTTCGAGGCTCTCCTCGTCACCGTCCAACGCTTTAGAGAGGTGTCAATTAGAACAGTGTCATAAACACAGTGCTTGCCACGATAGCCGTGGTTCGTGGCAGGATCTTCTGAATGACAGTCATTATAGAATGATCTTCCTATCCCTCGTCGGATGCAATGCTGCGGGGTGCGCCGTTCTTATGAGCCGTCGATTCGAGCGGCGACGAGCCCGGTCAGCATTCGTGCGCCTTGGGGTGCAGAAATCAATTGCGCCTAGTGCCAAGACCCCAGTGGTGCTAGAATGCAGATTGGCATGGCTTCGTGGATTGGTCGAGGTCTTACGAGAGTATCCACTATATATTCACCATTGTTAGCCCAGAGCTCAAGTGACACTGAAGAATAAAGGTAGAACTTACTTGAGAGGCGATCGGCTTTTGTCAGAGAATCTGCTGCTATGTTCGAGTTGTACAAGTGTTTCAATTCAGAAGTTGGGATCTTCTTGGCGTTTGTCGATTTTTGTACACCGCGAACACAGCAGCTAGATGTTCAATTGTAAAGGTAGTTCCGCGGTAAGTACTCTTCAACTGATGATAAGAGAATAAATTTTAGCATAGTTTTCTTGATAAATGTGATGGAAGTTGCGAAGTTCAGACTTGACTTCCGAATGCCTTCTTAAGGTGATCGCAGGAGGGCTTTGAAAATATACCTCCCATATATTATGCTCACCGCTTGGAGAGCGATATCAGTCTGGGATATTACCACTTGGCAGCTATCAACACCTCTGCGTTTAAGTTTTGATTGAAGAGTGAACAAATTGCATTCTTACCTCGATGTGCGCGTCGACAAATGCTCATAACTGCATACCTACCCAAAGGACAGTGGTTAAAGGATACTCTGGAGGGTCGGTAGTTGTCTTTTTCTTCCTCCTTGGCCCAAACAGCCTACTTAGTTTCGCTCTCAGAGGGTCCCTTTCCCACACATGTTGTTCAATCCCTTGGGTAGGAGGACGAATTTAGTCCAGCGTTCCCAAGTGATATCCTGAGCTGTTTCTGTGAAATGAAGTGGTGCTATTAGGATGCACCAATCCTGAAGTTTAAGATTAGAAATGTAATACAACATAGATCGAATAGCTACAGGAAGAAATTCAACGTAACTTGAAAATTCAGTGGGGGTGAGGACTTACTCTAGAACTATCTCGAAAAAAAGCCTTGGGGCATCGGCTTCGAGGTCACTGTTTGGCATTGTCTTTCTATGAAGTGAGAAAGATGAAGAAGAAATTGTATTAAAAAGCTGCTTTTGATTTGGGCTAGAAGAGGGGAGGATCAAAATCGAAAGTCTGAAGGAAGGTGATCAGGCTGAGGCTCAAATTAGGGCACTCGAATCTCGCTTAATTGCCTTGCAGGGGTTAGTCTGTAAAATCAGGTTCTTGAGGACTTTTGGCCGGAAAAACAAGGTAGTCTAACATATAATTGGCTTGCTTATCCGGGGGTGCAATACTCCTTTTAATTTCCCCTCTATTTTGCACAAGGCAAATTAAAATTGTTATACCTGAGACTTTTCCTTGCTTGTTATTCATTTACCTAATACCTCTACATAAAATCAAAGAAACAAGAACAAAAAACAAAAACACAAAGAGGTAAGTTTATTGATGTATAGCTCGTATGTTATGAGTAGATGACTAACTATTCTTAAATTGTCTAGAAGCTCCATTCTTTTAGCCATCGATCTTCGAATTCCCACTACACTTGAATAAGAAGCCGTAGTATTAGCTGGATAGAAAAGTAGTCTTTAAGTAAGTATCCTCTTGTGTTCATTGCTGTTTCAGCACCTTTGACAACCAGAGAATTCCATCAAGTTATTTTGATAAGGTAATTTTTATCTCTACATGGAACTCAAATCTAATAATCCACACAGATCGACCAGCTAAATTCGAAAACAACCTGTTCCCACCAAAGCTCTCAGCAAGCATACAATCCAGACTGTTCTCCCACGAAAAATAACATCACGAGCAATGACTCCCATTCTTCTTCGAGGTTACAATTGATCGGGTCTCGGCAGCCTTTCCGTATAGCGGTGCGTTGGATGGGTTGTGGGAGCCTCATCTTAACAGACGTCCAATTGCTCCCTGCAGAGCTATGGATTTACCAGCAACATACTTGTGGATAGTGACTCCCAGTTTCAAGACGGGAGTGCCAAATGAAGACGGTTCATTTGGCACTTCTTCTCAGTCCGTATGGATGGTTATCCATAAGCTGATTCTGGTAAGCGTAATTTCGTGGCGAGAAAGATGGCTTATATAGCCACAGGCAAGAGGATCAACAGGATCGTGGCGGTACTCCGCCAACTATGTCGGCAGGCTAGCCACCCAAATTCAAAGGATTAACAACTCTGTTGCAAGTAACCCTTTCATTCCAACCTTTCATCTTCCCAGGATATAACATTAACTAATACATTCAACAGTCCGGTTGGAAACAATGCAGGTCCATGAAGAGTGACAAATGGATGGGGGCCGACTGAGGCCACTGTCTACGACATCACGTCTCTCGGTAGCCCGTTCACAAGCTACTGAGAGACGCGTTGTCAATCGAATAGACAGGCCTCTGCTCGGACCGCAGCTGAGTCCCCTGAAGAAGACCGCTGCGCCCAAGAAGTCCGACCGCTGTAGTTCAAATTCCTGCATCATCGACCCCAGGTTCCTGGTAAACCGGTGTTTGGTAACGAAACTCGGTGCGAAGACTTCGTGTATCAATTCTTGAAGGATTTGTATTTATCCTTGGTAGGATGCCGGATCAAAGGCTTCCCGTTGACTACTGCGTGTAGCGAGTGATTCTTTAGGACGGAAGAATGATAGAGATATATATTTGAGGCTCTGTCTACTTGGTAAGAACAAGCTTCCAACTTTGATCTCTTTGGTGATATACTAAGGATACATCAGTACCAAATCTAAAGCAAGATATGGGCATGGTCCTGTTCCCGTTCCATTCCCGAACTATTGTAAACCTCGAAGAAGATATCTCTACGACCATAATTCCAAGAAACGGGAAGTCAATGGTAAGTCGGCAATGAAATGATAGGCAGAAGATGGTGTCTAACGAGATTAACATAGATGCTCATGTCTCCTAACGGCTATCACAATGTTGGTATACTTACAAGCAGACTTCGGTTTACTTCATTATTAGAAGCTTAGATTGAAGACGATGTTAGCAAGAGGCAAAAATCTCTCATCAACCTTCAGATAGAATCGCTCTAGAAATGAAAGCTTTGGCTGTTGGTGCGTCGTATATCATTGAACTCCCACCACCCAGTATTCAATAGACATATCAAATATTGAACTCACATACTTGAATGTAATGGAACACATCAAAATTTGAATTGCACAAGCAAAAATTGTGGAACTAGTGATAAACTCGACGTGACACGTATTGCAGAAAGAGAATACCTGGAGGAAAGAAGCAAATCCAAATCAACGTCATCCGGCCCAAGACACTTCTTGTTATCCCCTTCTAAATTGAAAAGCCGCAGGGAATATAACTATCCAGCCCAAGATTTTGCAGACATCACTTTGGGATGATCGAAAGATATCATCGATATGATTGGATATCCTCAACTTTGTAATGGTGCAAAATTTGAGTGTGAAGAGTCTCTGGAGGTTCTGGACTAATATAACACTATGCTATCGTGAAATTAAATTTCCATATCAAATTATAGGTTACTATCTTGGTTTGAATTTAGATGAAAAGTGAAGCAAAGTGGTTGATGTTTGTTTGTTGAGAAGGATGTGACTTTTTTGTGATGGCTAAAATAAGTGGGTCCACTGATATCGAATTGGTCAGCTGCAGATTGCTATGAAACTAGCTGTAGTCATTACTGGTCCTTGGATCTATATCATAAAGAATGAGTAAAGATTGAAGTTGATGATTTGGGATTACTTAGGGCTATTTAACTTTTCGTTTCCTATCATTCTATCTCTCAGCTATTTCTATTCAAATGTTTTCAATATACCCACCCTTCAATAATCTGATTCATCTAAATCACTGATGACTCGCCGAAAATTATGAAACTAGAAGATATAAGAAGATTGGAAAGCTAAGTGCAAGGGATGGGTGCCAAACATATATGTAAGTAAAGTCAATTAAGAAAATAGGTACGTGTGGATTGAAATTGCCTACACAATAACGCATTAATTAGAATCTGATAATGCGCAATCAGGAGAATCATCCATTTAACCGAATATGTAATTTTACGAAGGTTCCCAACACCATAATCAATGCATCAAAATTTAGAGTTTTAGACTTTAACGAGATTGATTTTGAAGATGGGAATAATTTCTTGTGCAAGAAACTCGTGAAATATTACCTATCATATAGTCTAATGAAAGAAGTTGATATTGTTACACAAATCATGAAAACAAGAACTGCATATGCATCAAGGCAACCAGACCACATAACGACGACACCTTGGCAGAATTTTCAGCCCATAATCATAGGAGTATTGACACAGCTACTGAAATTCCTGGTTTTGTCTACACGCTCCCTTCGATAGTACAGTAAAATCACATTAAACCATGATAGTCAGGCATAGCCCTATTTAGCTTATGATATACGCAAGCTCCAAGGTATCTCAACTGAAATTTGCAAATTTGGATGATCATAATATACTCAGATACTTAGGTAACCTTTACATATTAGATCCTGGATTTCCTTGTGTCATAAATCATCCATACTCTCAGTATCTCATAGTCAAACCCTCATTATCGCCATCAAAGAGCAAAGTCATCGATGATAGCAGTTGAAATGCCTAATACTAATCTGATATCAACCAAAAATAGATTATCTCCAAGCTCTCCAGTTAGTAAAATCTCCCCATGAGAATTAAAACCAGTGTAAAGAGTCCCTGCTGATTGATCCCTATAATTCATAAACTAAATATGGCTACTTTTTGTAATCCGCGGACTGATTCTCGCGCCTTAGAAGTGTATTAAATGATGTATCAACAAGAATGGTGAAGTTCATCTGCAGCGCTAAATCGATTGAAGTGTTCCAGACCATAAAATTCCGGAAACATGGTAGTCTTTCCTTTGCAGTCCTCCCTACATCATCTCCTTGAGTTTTCCAAACCCTCTTGTTGCATTTGTTTGCATCGAGCCCATCCATAACTCATACTTTTGCGCTTTTGTTTCAAAGATCTTTATACCACGCAGGTCCCTTTCCGTGCTCACCCTCTACCTCCACATCCCTTTTCTTTTTCGCTGCTGCCCTCTCACAAAAGTATGTAGGATCATAATGGTTTTCTCCACTGACAATCGATCTATATAGATAGCCTGGTTGTGAATAATGCGCCACATAGCATACTATTATCTTCAGAGTTCTAAAAACCCAATATAGACAGATACAACACACTCTCTCCGATAAAACCACAACAAGCATCATCAAACAACACCATCCAAATCCTCCATGTATCTCAGCACACCCCAATCCCCCCATTCAACAAGATATCCGCCATCTCACCTCATACCCCCATCTCAGCCCCTCACCAGCCCACCCAAACTTCACAAGCCGCTCCCCAAGAATCTCCAAATCCAAATCAAGAATCACCATACAACACCATCTCCTCCCTCATCCACCTCTTAACAACCCATCAAAACCAAGCTCAACAAACCCCAGACTACCAACCCAGATCTCAAAGCGTTTACATTGCTTATAATTAACTAAAGAACATCAATATATCAATCTTCACCAAGCAATTAAAGTAATCTTGATCTTAATCTTAATATTAATCTTGATATCAACCCAAAACCATGAGTTTACCCAACTGAAGACTCAAGGTATGGGGATAGATCAAGGTGATATTATTCCTTATATACTAGAGATTCTAGCTTGAGATTTAGATTAGAATGAGGGATTCGTATGCTAGCATTGACTATCTGATGAAGTTTTTGATGGGATATTCAAGTTTTAATTGAATTCATATGATATTCGTTTTGGGTTAGGGTGTTGTAAAGATGGGAGGTTGGCCAGCGAGCGTAAGGGTTTGGGTCTTCGTTGTATAGTACCAGTCGGAAATTTAGATGGTATGGAAGTTGAATTGTGACATTGTAGTATCATATTTGAACCCAAGGAAATCCAAAGTACAGGGAGAAAAGTGAAGAATATAGAGTTCGGATCTCAGCAGCACCATATCCACCGAGATCTCAGGTATGATAGTATAGAACGGTACAATAAGGATTCATCCTGCAGTACTCTAATTCTAATAGAAAAACAGTATTCACGTAGTCAGTGTATAGAGCTCGCTCATTTGCAGGTTGGAACGAAAACATCTAGACAAAGCTTATTATTAGGTGGCGTTCAAACTTGTCTCTGTGTTGAACAAGATCATAACGCATATTCTCGATCATAAAGATCGGCAACTAAAATATGCAGCAAAACTAACTAGATAGAAAGCCCCCGATTCATAAGTAAGAAAGAAGCAATTATCGTATCCATGTCAACTAACCATAAAAGATCGCCCAGCTCGGAAGCAGAGGAAAGGCAGCCATTATATCCATCCTAATCAGTCAGATGCGAATCCGTAATTTCCAATAACAAGAAAAACAGCCATTATATGTATCCCACAAGGCCTGCACGACAACTCCCCAAGCCCGAAATCATGATAGTCAAGCAATTGGATCATCCCACTACCCTAGATCAACTTGAAAGCACTAGGACGAACAACACCAGTCATTCCCGGATTGGTGACTCTGCAAACAGCGAACTGGATCTTTGGCAAGATTGGTATTCTTTGCTCCCATGAGGCCTCTAGGCGAGGTAGCCAATGGCCCCCAGGATTAGCGGTCTGAAATGCCAACTTAGCCGCATACTTCTGCTGTAGAAGAGGACTATCGCGAACCATCTCCAAGCACAACAACTGAGTGCGGTAGAGTTTCACCTTAGTCTCAGGGGTTGAGAGAGCAGCGATAAGCGTGTCATAGGTCTCTGGCAGCATGTTGTTTGTGTAACGCATCCAGAAATTGTAGCGCAGTGAGTCCCAACGCTGATACGAACATCTGATGGCTTTTTCCATGTTACGCATCGCCTGACATCCTTCATAATAATTTAGGTACTTTTCGTCAATGATGCCGAGATTTAAGTCTAGGTGGCATGGGTTAGTGATGTTCAAGTCCAAAACAACATTGAGGGGATGGCCCAGATGGGATTAACATACCCTTAATTCCCTTGAGACTGTCCGTGCGATAGTAAATCGTGATCTCACTGACTTTGAATGGTATCGAATCTCCAATGGCTCTGCCTGCAGGTGCTCTTTCTGTTGATGGTATAACGGCCGCCCAAGCCTTTGCAATTTCAAGAGCATGACGCTCGCGTGCCTCACGAACAAAGAAGGGATCCGTTGACATGAATGGAGTCTCACGAGGAGGAATTGGTTGATCTGGATTCAAATCGTAGAGAAAAGCATTGAGCGCAACAAGTCCCTCAAGCTGGTGTTTATGCTCGTGCCAAAAATGGCCATGTCCGTGAGAAAGATCGAACATTGGCATGATTCGATCCAAGCCGTTTTTATGACGATAAATTGTTGCTGGTCCAGTTTTCGATTTATCCTTGGAGTCCTTGAAGCTAGGGACGCCATATAAGCTCTCCTGTGTATAGAACTCGAGTCCAACTTGACGAGCTTCCAAATTAATAAAAAGAATTTCTGGCTGTGGACAACTCCAGTTGAAATCATAATGTCGTTGTCGTTTGTTCTCAATAGGAAACGTAACATGATTACCTAGATGATCATAGAACTTTACCTTAAGCTGGGTGGCAAGATCTATGTGCGAGTTCCTAATACGCCAAACTGGTATGTCTCTTGGACCAAGACTATTTGCATAGTCATTCCAAATCTGAAGGCGAATCTCGACTGGAAATTCTGAAAACTGTGGAAAAGGGTAATCATTGTCGCTTCCGCTGGCGATCTGAAAATAGGGCTCTACCTCTGCTTCGATGAGACCGGAAAGATTGTCACTTTTATTCATTCGGCGTAAGCCGAGATGATCGCGGAGTAGTTTTATTTGCAAAAGATTGAGATAGGAGGCGAAGCGTTGAAGTCTAGAAGTCTCTACACGAGGAGCCTTCATGAGAATGCGATCTTGATTATTAGTAAATTGTGCCATCTTGCAACAATTGACTGGTGTGCGACGGGGAATGGAGTGTGAGGTATTAATTAGCGGATAAAACTGGAGGGATGAAGTTGGTCGCAAGAGCTGGTTGACGAATTTGGAAGAATCCAGTTGAAAAGAAAATTTGGTGGATAGTTCCAGAGAGATACAGTTGGGCACAAGAATTGGCATGTAAAATCAGAAGACTTCTAGCTAGAAGGTAGAGTTGATAGATGCAACTAGAGGTACCAAGTTGTTCGCAAGAGAGAGTGGGTGCAATTTGAGGGATAAGTTGGAGGCAAGAATGGGTGGTTGAAGTTTAAGAAAATAAATTTGATGCACAATTGTGTGGGAAATAAAATTTCACAATTCCCGCTAGATAATTATCTCCGGGACCATCAGTCGACGGCCTGATGAGGCAACAATAAGAGGCAACAATAACAGGGAACGCTGAGGTGATTGATGGTTGTTGATTGTGAACCCTTAGTTTGTGCATTGAATGAAATAGGAGGTCTTCAAAACAAAAGCTACTTGGGTCGTCTGATCGAATGGCATTTTCCACCTTGTTCCAAAAATTGATTTGGCAATTTCCATTTATCTCCAATCTTGCGATTTCAATATCCTCCCTTGATAGTTCAAGACATATAACAAACTCTGCTTTTTATTTTCCAAGTTTGGTTTTATAAATTCTCAACAGCCATATAATGGATTAACCAAGAGATACTTGTAAGAACTGTAGAAGCTAATGCTTTGAGCAACCTGACATCACCAACAAGTACAAGTTCTTCTCATCTAATCAAGTTGTATCATACTCTAATCCACACATCATCGGTTAATCGATTATGGTCAAAGTCATTCGCTTTAGGGAATTTCTGAGTTTGACAAGCTTCAGAAAATTTCAATGACTTTAGAGGCTGAGACCAGGAAAAGGCAACCTGAGGTTCATGGAAACTAGAGATTGAAGAATATCTTAGTTTCTCTTTATATGATTTGAGTGTCCCAATAAAAATCTTTCGTATGTTTGTTTGGGGCTACTGACATAGTTGGCTTTTTGTGGTCAGTGCTATTTTTTTCCTTGATCGACCAGCTTTACACAGGCCATATTAGTCCTTTTTTATTGAAATCAATCTTGTGGCCCATGACTTCTGTAACCTCTAATAGATGGTTCTCAAATAAAATGAATTGAAAACTTTGAGAAGTGTTATAACTCTCTGTTAAACTCTTGAGGATTGATAAACTTGTTTTACTCCAGAGTATCTTTAGCGAGAAACCTGAAGAACTATCTTGGTGACAAAAAGGCAACCATCCTTCACAAACGAGAAGTATGAAAGATGCTCATGCAATCAATGAAAATAAAGCAAGCCATTTCTGGTGTTTGTCCACTCAGATTGAATTGTCAAGTGAAGAGGCGATAAGTGGAAAACCTTTGTAAGACTTAAAGAGAAGAAATTCCAGTTGCTCTAAGTTCTTCATATCTCAGATCCTGGGTCGTCCTCTCAAATCAAACTTTCGAATGGAAGATACAAAAGAGAACTGTAATATTAATGTGGCAGAAGTGTATTTATTGTTAGTGGAAAGAACCCTCGGGTAAATTGGTATTCAGATCAACGCTAGTCAGGTGCTCGGGCCACAATTAGTGATCATAAACAAAGTCTTTTGACTTGATTTATGGAATCAATAGTCTTGGGATTAATGCTGCAGTACTGACAGCATCACGTCAGAACCACAACCATCGCTCTTTGGGAAAAAAACAATCAAAACAGCATTTCACTGCCAACACCTCAAGATCATTACTCCCTGCCCACCATCTTTCCTTCAACCATGGGATCTCTCAACTCTTCTTCTCTTCCGAGCCCTTCTGACGCATCAGCATCGAAACGTCCACTAGCTTCTACTCAGAAAGTAACAGACATCGAAAATGGTAGAACACAAGACTCCGGCACTGTTAACGCGCGAAAAGCTGATGAGCGCTTTCCACAAGAAGTCTGGGATGCGATCTGGAGAATCGTAGTAGATGACAACCCAAGAAATGTTGATATCTGGGCTTGGAGCGTTGGACACAGATTATTTTGGGATACTCCTCATGACCAGAATACCGGTGATCCTTGGCAGCATGGTGATGCCGACCAGTGGGAACCATTCAGGTTTATGACAACACAAATCGTTCCCCCAATACTACATGTCAGCGCCAGGTCGCGAGTCATTGGTCTCGAATACTACAAGCTCAGCTTTGGTGTCAGCATCCCAACATCGGCTGGAGAATACAAGATCCAGCCTCGAATTTATTACCACATCCTCAATGATTGCATATGCCCCATGGGTCGATTCGACTATAACAGCGTCCGTTGCTTTTGGGAAGCTTTACCAGAAGGAGCACCCGCAATGGCTCTTAACCTATGCTCATTCCCCTACAACGGCAAAGAAAGTGAGGAGGACGGCAACGAAATCAATCGCGACGAGTTTGGTGACGAGGATTGGAGAGGAACCGATGGGTGTCCCCAGCCTTTTCAAAAAATGATGGCACCATACGACCTTGTTAATGGAGTTCTCAAGAAAGTAGCAAAGGTCTACTTGTATAACTATACCGAATATTTCTGCAAGCGGGGACCAAGGGACTTCAGGTTTATACCATTCGTGAAAACCCCAGAACACCAAGAACCCACCTACACCGAGAGGCTAAACTTTCGGCACCTAACTGTCTTGCCAGTAGAAGATTCGGATCACAGAACTGCAGATCGTTTGTTGAAAGCATCGGAAAGAATTCCTTCAACCATGGAGTATGATAACTTGTGCATAAACTGGGGAAAATGGCTCAAGTATGGGGGATTGGATTATATCAAAAATGGAGGACTAAAACCTTCTGAGGTTTGGGTCAACCATAACACCAAGAAGAATAGTTGGCAAAAAAACAGGTTCTTCCATGAATTGCAACCCTGGGAAGAACAACAATTCATAAACCGTGGTGATCCCGCCATCAAAGCCAATGAACCGTGAGTACAATTTTGCTTTAATCCAGGAGAATATATCAATACTAATCTAGCCTTTCAGTAGGGAGTCGTTTTCCGGCCCTGGAATTCGAGAGATTCGCTTGATGAGGCTCGAAATACATGGTTAAGGTTGTGATGAATCGGGATGCGGATGAAGCATGCGCATGGAGAGGTACGACTTATACTGGATGTGCGATTTCAGATTGGGGAGCAGTGACATGTATCACCGCAAATCAGCAGATCTCATGGTTTCAATTTGTGTATTCGACGACTCATAGTAAAGGTTGTTGGCCTGTTTGGTGGAGTAGAAGCCATTGGCTTGAATGAAGCTTTTAGAGGGCAGAACGAACATAGGAACCTACACTACATAAAAATGGAGTAGGCAGATTATTGAAAGGATTCCAAGATAGAGAATATTGGCTGTACATGTGTTAACGAAGACATCACAAAGTATTGGAAATGCTTTTCTTTATCTGAAGGATTTCATAGTGTATTGAATGAAGTAGTGTAGTGAAGGCTGAGTGAAGGTTGAGTGAAGGTTGAGAAAAAGGTTAATATATAAAGTACTAAGCCAAGAATGGGATAGTTTCCATATACCCGAACTAGTATCGCCTTGCTTAGTGTGCACGGACCGTAACCTGTCAGCTTGTCATCACCAGCTTGGCACCTGTGCATGCATCTCCAATTGCAATGAATGGAGAATGAGCTGCGAATGGTTAGTGTCGTTGGCCAGTGTCATCGAGTCAACTAATTCAAAACGCCGATAAGATAAAATTCTGGGGCCAACAGTGGACTATGAATCAGATAAGTGAATAGTACCGTGGCTAGTGGCTAGTGGCTAGTGGCTAGTGGTTAGTTGTAGCTAATATTGGATTGTAGTATCGAGCATAACTCAACATAGCTTACAGGAGTTAATTGTCATCAATAACTTCAATTTGATACAAAGCTTAACTATTACTCTCAAATTTGATCAAAATGGATATTAAGGGAAAGTTTTCATCAAGGTCTATGTTTCTATACGACCTTTATACCATATATCATACAAGTATATTTTATATTGTATATTGTTCTGGAATTGAGGTCAATCATACCCATTTTTTACCTCACTAAGGGCTTTTGAAGCCTTGTTGTAAAACACCTTATTAGGATATAAGCATTCTGGTATGGGTGACTCGTGCCGCCAGTACATTAGGATAAGGAGAACAAAGTCAATCATATTACTCCTTTTTGAAGGTTCTGTTATTCAAAATCGAAGACTATAATAGAAATCTTTGCATAATTCATTACACGAGATCTTATTGTATCAACGTACTGGCTTTTTAATATTACTAACAGTTTGAGAATTCAACATCAGCATCGCTTCTTCCACGAATCATGGATACCTAAAATGGGGTTCTTGAAACTACGTTGTTTGGCAACGAGGAATAGATATTTGAAAACGACATGCTTGTACACCTCTTTCAATTCTTTCAATGGTTCCGAACTTCCGAGGTCCGGGGGAACTGGTTCACTATATCATGAACTTCGATTTGCTAGGGACAGATTTGGGAATATAGCTCGGAAACTAGATCAGAATCTGCCTGTTTGTATCCACACCAACTAAGCGTCGGATGTGTTGTGTTTTATAAATGTACTTGATTGACATCATGTGGGATTATCGACCCACGTAGCTATGGTCCTCGCGCGCCTTTATTTATCGCACTCAATGCATGTATCGAACCACAATCACTGTTAACTCTTAACAGAAAGTCAATCTATAATACAGAAGGAAGTTATCATTTGCTACTTCATATATTTTAGCCACTACAGGGTTATTCGTCCTGCTCACCCAGGCTCACTGCCATCGAATTTGTCCCTTATCAAGACACCGCGATGCGGCACAAAGCAGCAAAGCTCACCGGACTTTTCAGAGCATGGAAGACTATGGTTTGTTTAAGAAACATACTTCGGTCCTATTAGGATAGCATTTGTTCTAGTTAGATGTCAAATTGCCTCAATCATTGGCAATGGTAGAACACATGGTTGAGGCAACTCTTCCCAAAATTCCCGATTAGAAACGGGAAGAAAACACATCAAAAATAGCAAATCATCTCTTCATCCTATGCATCAATGTCGATGTGTCATAATGGGGACCTGCTCAGCCAAAACTGTTAACCCCAGTTCGATGAAAACAGTGCTTTCAACAGGAGTGATTAACGTAGGTCATGATTCCTCATTACTATCCGAAGGATGTACTAACTACTCTGATCAGGGCAATTAAAGAGATATATAATCCATCTCTTCCATAGCATTCGCTCGTTAACAGTTTCGTTCGCCATCTTTACTTTAACTTCCTGAGCCACCAATGCTTACGCGCGGAAAATATTTTCGACCCACCTTAGTGCGTTCCCCACGAGCACAGCGCTTTTAGAACTGTATAACAAACCGATACCGAACCAATGAAGTGGCAATACTGGTAATTTCGCTAACAAAATATTGCCAACTCTCGACCATTCTACTTTTCTGTCCGGGATCCTCATTTCGTACTCTTGCAAGGATGCTTTCCATATGTAAATGTTAGACCACCTGGTAAATTGCTTTTTGTCATCGATTGGTCTTTTGGGTGTTAAGTATATTGTACAGCAGACATATGTTGCGTGAGGATTTGCTTAGGTAAATATTCGAGACGATAAAATATATGCTATCAAACTCAGTTGGGTCGCTAAAATCGGATGTTGCCAATAAGTTTCAATAGTCCTTCATGGCTCTCCTATTCTTAGTCGGCTTGCCATCGGCTTGCCAGTCGGCTTGCCAAGTCGGCTTCGGCCTTTGAAATAATCTGATGCTTCGTATGATGTGTTCTGGAAGAATTGTTTTGCGCCAAAGAAAATCTCGCATAACGGGAATGCTTGCCATATTTACCCACCGCTGTCAGCCGTAAAACGGCCCACGAACTAAATTGAGGTGCCTAGTTATATCCATTCCATTTCCTTACCACTGACCGTGATTATGGGATTCGTGGTCTAAATTAAAACTTTCAATTGGATCGCTAATGTTTTTAAAGTTATGTACCCCACAAAATACCCCTGAAATATTCCTTTGGCACGGAACATCTAACTACGTTTGGTAAAACGAAACCAATCGGTTCCCTATTGTTCCTGTGATCGCTTATCGAGGACCCATTTCTCCTCCTCACCTCATCTTATTTCATTTAATTTTCATCTATTTCGAATGTTGGAGCTGCGTCCATGCCTCCCTTTTCTTCGTTCACAATGATCATGGGCTTACATCATATCGTTCTAGTATATAACTAAGACCTTTTCCGATTCTTACTTTCTCTTGGCCAGTAAAGTCTATTCCTTTGCACAGTCATTCTTTTTTGAAGCATTACATTCTTTTTGAAGCCTTACATTCTTTTTGAAGCCTTACACTCCTTTCAAGAAATTATTATCAAGATGAAGTTTACGCAGGTCGCCCTTCCTCTTCTTTTCTCTGGTGCTGCTGTTGCTGCACCAGCTGCCTCCAAGACATTGAAGGCAAGATCTACCCAGATTTGTGGTCAATATGACAGTGTTGCCACTGGTGCTTACACCGTTTACCAAAATCTCTGGGGTAAAGATCAAGCAACATCTGGATCCCAATGTTCGACTGTTGAATCTATGAGCGATACCAGCATCGCTTGGTCCAGCTCATGGAGCTGGCAAGGTGCCTCCAATCAGGTCAAGTCCTACGCAAAACATCGCTCTTGGCTCGGTCACCAAGACTGGCGTCCAAGTTTCTTCTATCTCTAGCATTCCAGCTGTATGGAAGTGGGGGTAAGAAAATTCCTACTCCATTCATGAGTTAACCTAACCTCCTTTTAGATATACTGGAACTTCTGTTGTCGCCGATGTTTCCTGGGATCTCTTCACTGCCGCTACAGCCGGAGGAACCAACCAATACGAAATTATGATCTGGTTGGCTGCCATTGGAGGTGCTGGACCAATCTCATCTACTGGTACCCCCATTTCCACCACCACCATCGCCGGTTACGAATTCGAGTTATACTCTGGAACAAACGGAGACACCACCGTCTACTCTTTCGTCGCCACCTCCCAGGTCACCAACTTCAACGGTGATCTTTTGGATTTCTTGACCTACTTGAACAAGAACGAAGGATGGTCCACCAGCCAATACATTAATGTTTTGGAAGCCGGAACCGAGCCTTTCGCCGGTAAGAAACCTATATCAACGTAAGAGGCTAACGATGCTAACAAGCTCCCCAGGAACCGATGCCGTCTTCAGCGTCTCAGCCTACAGCGTTTCAATCTCTCAGGGAAGTTCAACCACAGTCAAAGTACCCTCCAGCACATCCAAGGCCACCCCAGCCTCAACCTCAACATCAACCTTAATCCCAACCTTAACTGTAACACCAACCTCAACCCCAGCCCCAACCACAGTCCCAACCTCAACCTCAACCTCAACCTCAACCTCAACCTCACCATCATCAGCACAAGCACACACCAGCACCACTCCAGCTATTGCCACCCCAACCACCCTCATATCATTTACCAAAACCTCAGCAGCAGCAGTCTCAACCTCCACCACTGCATCAACCGGCTCTGTTCCTTTATACGGCAACTGCACTGGAGGAAAGACCTGTTCTGTTGGTCATTGCGTCGTGCAGAACCCGTTCTACTCCCAGTGTGTTTCCTTGTAAATGGATAGAAGATCATTACATTGCCTAGCTGGTGATGATTAGTGCAAGGCAGATCATTCACTTCACATCAACTGATCATCCGTTTAATTAAATAGAGCAGGCCTTATAAGTAGTAAAGCTAATAATGGGGGTTACAGTAATTACATAGGTCATCCGGACTGGACTGATGGATGCCTATTTGACGTGGAAGGTACTGGCCTGGTACATGAGGGACGGATCACTAGAGGCAGATTTTGTATATATATATCTATATTCTTATGATGAATGATGATGCTTGTTGTTCATTGAATAATATGAATATGTTTCCTAGGACATTTTTGCCTTGAATTAATTGTAGTGCTGTGGATATTCCATCGCCTATGCTTTTCCATGCTGAAGAATACGACCGCATTAGTGATGAGCTGTACATATGTATTGCAAATTCTCGACTAAGATGAACACTCATCGTCAAGTGGCAAGGCCGTTCCCATCTCCCTATCTCTGGCCTAGATATCTTAACTACATACCAAAGCAATCGGTATAAATTATCTCAAGCTACGTCTAACATCTTCTCGTCAAACTTCTACGGTATAACTATCGTCTTTGTTAAACCACTACAACACAAGTCCACTACGATCTGGACTACCCCTGCCTCGAAAAGCTCTCCAGAACGGTCTTACATTGTAAGAATGTAGCGATAGATATACAGATTCCCAAAGTCAATTGCCAACTTAACCACCCTGGTCCAGCCATCAACAAGTGAACTCCCTCCATATCAGCCACCTCCATCTGCTACATCGTGTTTGATATTCCATCTCACAATACCAACAATAAAACACCCCACCTCCCATCATCACACAACTCCACTCCACAGTCTCCGTACAGCTATTTCCTATCCCCAAGCCTCGGGCTCAATCCTCGGCTATATTCTCAGTAAGATACATTAGTCCTACCAAACATTGTTCGTACAGTGTATGAAATATTATACCCCTCCACACCAAAAATACACCATTTAATCAACACATAGTAAGGAACGAAAAGAACTTCATGATTAAGCTTCAATTTTTAATGGTATGGGAAAATAATCTCACATTGTACGCGTCATTTTGTTACGAAAAAATAGATACAATAAACTTCTCTGAGAAGATATATAGTCCACATAGTACTTCTGGAAAGAGGGGTCAAGTTAGGTTTAGAATCTGCTTCTCGTATCTCTTATGCATGATTACTTGACATCCCGCGATCATAATAGCACAATATATATTTGCGAGGCTAGGATAATCACATTGTGACTTGGTGGTCTTGGTTTTGATTTCTGATGGTCAGAGGCACAGAGTATGGATATGATGGTGGAAGAACCTTTTCCATCTCAAACATCAAAAGAAAAGTTACAGAAAAGGTCGCTTTTGTGAAGTCTTTAGGCATTTGGGGAGATTTCGAAGGTGTTTCTGAGATGGAAAATTCTATTTTAGCTTGAATACTTCAGGCTATTCCTATTCGCCCACTTTTCTTGCGGTATATTATCAACGACGGTGTTGTTTCTATGCTGTATAAACAACATGAGAGCTAGAACATGATTCCGATTTTTCGTGTTAAATTCTTGCGGCTTGGAGTGATAAAATCAGATAGATACTTCCTACCGGTTGGTCAGACGAATACATTTGCCGGTATAAACATAAGGGCAGCGGATCTTGCATATCCCGTATACGTGTATTTACTACTCAGAATTCTAGAATGAGCCCTCAGGCTTGAGTAGGAAGACTTTGCGCTTGAAATTCCTTATCCATGAGATTTCATCCCGCAGGTTCAAACTCCAGGGCCTTCGATCTGCCAACAATATAAATCCTTTCATCTATCCACACTCGGGTCCCGGCTTGATAAAGTGGCAGCAATTGTCTCGATACGATAACAATTTTCCCCTCCATAAAAATGAAAAACATTGTACGTTATGTAAGTTTACTTGATCTTTGAGAAGATTCACTTGACCGACAAGTTTACTACCATATATATACACTTCAAAATTCTCACTTCGCATTATCATAATTATTATCCACCATATTACAATTGACAACAACTTCTTTCATACTAAACTTTTAAAAGCATCTAATATTGAAAGCTAAATACTACTCCCTATCTACACTAAATATTTAGCTTATGATCCTGATCATACGACACGCCAAGACTCTTAGCACCTTGGCTTAATGATCGCCTCCTTTTCTCCCCTGGAAGATACATACTGTGTCACAATAATGACAGACCAATCGACACGACCGTAGTAAGGATATATTACCATGATTATCCCATCGCTCAATTACCATTTATTGAATGAAACAGATGAAAGAGACAATCAGGAGATGATGAAACTTTTGCGACCTCATTTTCACAAAGCTACAACCGCATATAAATCCAGCAGTAGATATACCTATATTAAGAACCAATAAACAGTCTGACATAACACTCAGCTAGGTTACACAACCCGGAACTAAATCATGAGAAATTGAAATCCGCACTTTTGGTCTTCTTGCGTACTTGCCTGGTCCTTCTAATTTGCTTGGCAGACTCGGATATTCTCAAGGGCCTCAAATTTCAACAAAAGGCGCAGTACTTTACTAGCAGATACTGGATTTGTGTATAGTTTGGCTTGCTGATGATAAGTGTATCCTTGGTATTCAATAAACTCTAATGTTGTACATAAACAAAGCCAAATATGGGCCTGCACATTCTCCCAGATTCAAGCACATCCGCTGCTACAATACTATCATCATAACATATCAACTACATAATCAAAGCGTGATAAAAGATTTAAAAGCCCTCAACAAAAGAAAACATGCTATAAATATGACCGCGTTCATCATACAATGGTGTAATAACCAAACCCTTGTCTCACGCATATAACAAGTTAATTAGACTGCAGAAAGAATCGATCGCGCGGCCGCTCACTCTTCCCTTCCTGTTCTAACAATCGATATGAACAGCATATACGATAAAACATCTGCCATTTCAAATATTCAATCAATCTAAAGAAAATAGGAGAGAGGAGCGAATCGCCCTGACAACAGGATTAGGTTTCACAAAACATAGCTCTTCAACCCTTCATAAGCAAAACAACACTTATTCATAAATCCAGCACATCATCTCAAGGAAATCCACCCCCAATCTGCATCAGCATGATCAGATAGATGAGTATAATCCCACCTCAATACAACCCTGTATAGGTAAAAGCTATTCTCCAAGATCAACGATGCAGAATCACTCAAATGTAGCACGAACTAACCACATTCCTTTCCAACAAACCATAATCAAAATCATAACGAATCATAGAGTTCAGTAATTAGTATAAGAAAGCATACACACCACTTAGTCAAAACAACGATACCCGAGGAGCAAAAGCTTCACCCCAACATCCTTCATCCCCTAAACAGTCAAACTTCGGTCTCAGAGCGTAGGAAGACCGAAACCCTCAACTCTATATCGCCCACTCGTTAATGACTCAACGCTATAAAATCCTCTCAAGTTTGACGCATTACCAAACTCAACGCGGTCGAGTCGCCTCGATATTCGCCCCAGACTTCATGACGATATCCATCACCCCGACACAATATTATTCTTAATCACAAAGACCGAGACCAACCAGACAGACAAAACCACAACAACAAGCACAGGCTCTCGACAAAACAAGGTAAACCTCCCCCATCCCATCAATCAATCAATCAATATTCCCCACCACAACAAACCACCCAACACAACAATCATCCATCCAAGCCCCACCGCTTTACCATCCGCGAAACCTCCCCTCTCATCCCATCTCACTCCACACTTTTCCCCGCCTGCATGAAACACTAATACCTCTCCACGCCAAAACGAGGAACACAGCCCAACTCCCGCTCAACACCCCCTAATCAGCCATGCCCACAAACCCACCAACTCCCTCCCTAACCAACACAATTAACACCCCCCCCCCCAATTCCCACCTTCCACTCCCCGAGTAATCCCACGCCCTGCAAGTACCCCCCCAAAAACCCACTTCAAGCACCCCCAACCCACAGCCCATATCCTCGCTCACCCCAGAAACAATAATCATAAAAATCTCTCACGCACGCACGCATGCATACATGCAGTAAGCACCTGAGAACCTGAACCTCGCAGACAACCAGCAAGTAGATAGTAAAACCAACCAAGACTGAATTATAGAGGCCAACTCTCTCTTCTATCTTCTCGTTAATAATTTCTCATCAATAATTACCCTTCAACAATCACCCATCAAAATAAAAAAAATACGACAACGTAACCCCCACTCCAAGATTACATCCACGAGTCCACGAGAGACAATCCGTAGAATCTATACGAAAAAAGAAAAAAAGAAACAGGATCCCCTCCCCCCTCTCCTCCCACCATTTAGAGAACCCCCTTCCAGCAAACCTAACTCCACACCCACCAGATCCCTTCCCCCAACTAGCCCAAAAACAACCTTATCCGGGCCATACCCACCTTCCCTCCTCCCATGCTTCCATTCCATGCTTCCACCCTTCCCTCCTAATCCTAATCCCCATCCTCATAAATAACAAAACCAACAACCCACACACTGATGAAAACTCGATGCTGTAAATACCAAAGCAAGACAGGGTGCATGTTCGATAATCGTGATAAACTTGCAACTAATTACAGTGTGAAACACCAATCCCTTCGAGTTTGTATCCATTCCTCTTGATCGACGTTTACATTTCTGAGTGTCTTTACGCGGGATCGGCGGATTTAGTTAGTATATAGCTATTCCCCTTAATTTATGTATGATGAACTCCCTGACTTTTGGCTAAGCGAAAGAATAGAATGACAGACTGGCAAAACAACGAAACGATAACAACGAAATGACATTATCGCCCGTTTCCAAAAGTAGTATATATACCCACCTAACAAGGTACGGACTAAAAAGTCATACCTTGGCCGACAAAATCTGCATATTTAAAAAAGATATCACATATGTTCATTATCTCCCCCACCTCTCCTTTCTCATAGACGTCAACTAATAATTCTAAAATATTCCTCTAGAAACATGCCGTCAAGTCCATATATAGACACCCCTTATACCATAATTTATAAGAGCAAACATTTTATCTTCTCCAAAATTACCAAATTCTCTCCAAAAATCTTCCCCTCAAAGCACCACCTATATCATACTCCCAAAAAGAGTCTGAAATACATACTACCCTAGAAAGCTTCCCCTAAAAACCATCTCATCCATCATGTTTTATAGTATCCAGTGGAATCCAGCCACGTCGTGTACAAACAAATGTACAATGAAAATACGTATGCATACATGCGACAATGGTAAAAATATTTGCAAAAATCAAAAATTTGTACAAAAAATGATTTCTTAGAGAAGCAATCCTAGACCGAGCATGGCCGCCAAAACAATCATGCTACCTTCAATCTTTCTAGCTGCGCTGCTCTTGTCGGTAGTAGCAGTGGAGGAGGAGCCAGTAGCAGCGCCAGTGGCAGAAGATGAGGATGAAGATGAAGATGAAGCAGAAGCAGAAGCAGAAGCTGAGACAGAAGCTGAAGCTGAAGCAGAAGATGAAGCAGAAGATGAAGATGAAGATGAAGATGTAGCCTTCGAACCGGTAGTCTCACCAGATGGGGAGTTACTCTCGTCATTTGCGAGTGGTTTGATAGCGAGGTTAGAAACGGTCTTTCCTGCAGCATCAGTAACCTTTTGGGTGACCTTGGTATTTTTGACCGAAACAATCTTTCCGTTATTGGGGTTTTTGATACCGTTCTTAATGACATCTGCGGCTCCAGGTGGCACGTCTGGAATGGTCCAGCTTTTTGAAAAGTTTGGACTGGTGATGAGGGATTCATGACAGACTGGGGCGACCGTGGTAGTGTTTCTTGCTTTTTGTCCTTGAATACTTGCAACGTCAAGGGCGTTGAGTTGAGTCTGAAGAGTATTGTAGTCGGAAAGAAGCTCAGCCGATCCATCATCATTAATGGTAACCAATCCATAGTTTGAGGTTTCTTGGGAAAACTCATAAACCATGCCTCCGGAAAGGACTGGAGTCATCAATGGACCATAGAGGACAGGAACCTCGGTAAAAACACGAGGAGCTGGGACATTACAACCATACTCGGAGAAGAAAACAGGAACACTGGTATTGGTGAAGCTTGCGACAATAGTATCGTAACCGGAAGTGGTGTATGAAGAGTCACCACACCAGGAGTAACTGTTTAGAGCAAAGAGATCGACTCTAGATGGATCGGTATCATCCTTGGTAGTGGTGCATTGAAGGTAGTTCCATGTATCATCGAGAATATCACGGACATCCGCAGCACTGTAACCAACTGGAATAGAGCGGGAAGAATGATTGGCGATATAGTTCTTGAGATCTCGAGTAACAGCCTATGTTTGTTAGTTCGAGATGCAGGATGGTGAGACTCGGGAAACCTACTCTCATGTATGGGCCAACAGTTTTCCCAGTATCATCATCATTGATAACTTCATTTCCAGCGAAGAAAAGTAAAGTATTTGGATAATCCTTGAAAGCCTCAACAACAGCAAAGGTTCTTTCCAAGTATGAGACATCATAAGTGGTCCATGGGGCACTTCTATCGATACTCTCACCAATGAGAGGGGAGTTTACGTCAATCAACATATAAATGCCAACCTGTCAAACATTTAATTAACCGAGTCCCGAATTCCAAGCCACAAAACAACTAACCTCATTGAAGATACTGGCACATTCATCGTGGTTGAGACTTCCATCCACGTTGTACACACGAATAGCGTTAACACCCAATTTCTGCATCAAGGCCGCATCTCTCAAACAAACGGCACCATCACTGAGAGGATCAACACCACTTGAAGGCTTATAGCCTGAAGCTCCACCAGGTTGATATGCAACACCTAAGAGTTGAAATCGGTCACCGGTAGTAGGATTGACAAAGTCTGAACCTTGAATTTCAATCGGTTGAACGGCGACGGTAACTGTTGCACAAAGTGCGAGGACAGTGGCGGGGATCTAAATTACTCCGAGTCAGTATCGAGTATACTGTACACAACATACAACAGGCGGTATGATCGATTGATGGAGAGATGGATAGATTAGATTAGATTGTGTATGAATTCAATCATTCTCTACACAAGCAGCCCAAGAAATCTGTCGTATCTTTTGAAGACATCCAAATCATAAACCGCCAAGGTGGTCCAGGATATCAACAACATACCTTGGAAGCCAACATGATTTGTATTCTTTTTTGTTTCCTCCAAAAATTAAGTAGGTAGGTAGGTGAGTGATACAATAAATAAATCTCTTGCAAGAGAGAGAGAAGAAAGTCCAAAATAGCAAGAAAAACGAGAGAAATTGCGAGAGCAAGGTAGTCAGTCCCAATGAGATGAGCAGCAAGATGTAAATTATTATTTATTACTTTCCGCCTCCCGTCTTATAATAAGAAATCCTTTCCAAATGAGTGAATGTTTGAGATTGTCAAATAAAAGAAAGAAGATGAAGGGAAGATGAAGGGGAAGAAGAAGAAGGAGAACAAGTTGAGGATGATGATGATGATGATGATGATGATGATGAGGATGGTGAGGAAGAGATATAAAAAAAATCAACTCCAGTCGTTCTTGCAGAGAAAAAAGAGAGACAGCCCGAGATGGATAGAAGAGATACGATACCTTGTACGGAGAGGAAAGTAAGGTTAAGTGGGAAAGATCAAGGAAAAGCTTCACATGAAACTAACAATATGGGTAAGAGGATGCTGACATAAGCAAGGTGGATTGAAGAAGTGGATGGAGATTGGATGAAGACTGGATGAAGATTGGATGAAGACTGGACGAAGTGGATGGAGAGTTGAAGGGAACGGCAAGTGAATGGTCGAGTGAATGATCAAGGGAGAATGATCAAATTGAAGCTTATTTTGGAGTGAAGGAACTTTGAAAGGATGGCACGGTTGAATGACCGAATTATCGAGGGGTCTATTGGGCAATTGAATCCATGTGGTCCATGAAACCCATGAACCCATGAAACCCATGAAACCCATGAAGTGATTTAATCTTGATAAGAAATTAACCTTTTATACGAGATATTAATTACTAGGAATTACTAGGAATTACTAACAATTCAAGCTACATGTCTCAAGAAAATCAATACAGTAGTGATTGCTTGTTACGCTCAAAAAGGTCTCACTCGCGCCCTCTTAATCTAACGGAGTAAACAAAGAGAACCTACTACTTCTTCTACTTCGTACAAAAAAGGTGGCGTAATAAGTCTGCCCGTCTGTAATACGGCAACCATTTCCTAGATCTGCAACCTAAACCTCTTCGGACAAATCTCCACGGAGCCGTATCAGAAAAAAAGAGACACACAGCAAGTTTCCCGCTCGTAGGTCGTCGTCGGAACTCGTCGCACATGATACTCACAGTTTGGAAGAAAGTGGATCTTCCAATAGCTCCCGCTTGTCTGTATCCTCCGTACCTGCACTTCTTCATTTGGTTTGAATCTTTAACACGAGCTCGTATCAAGCGATTGATAGACATCTGGGTAGTAGTTTTCACTTTAGGGGTGCCCTTTATTTGTTGATGGGCATCTCATACAGAGTAGAACCTCGCTCATACCGACGGGTCCGCTTTATATAGGATAAACTCGCGATATAGAACAAATTTCAAGGCAAACTTGAGCATTTCTATACGATCGCACGGAGCTGGAGTTTTCAAAATTCAAGGGACGAGGAAACCGTAAAAATGGTAGAGAATAACCCGAGGTAATCCAAGCAATACCCTACCATATAACCATTCTATAAATTCTCCAAGCCGGACCATAAAATTTCAAGACCAAACCAAACCATCAAATTCGTCCAAGATCGACCGCACAAATTTCGTCCATGTCTCAATGCCCGACCCTAACCTTCGGGATTCCCGTCGATACGGGATTTAACTGGTCCAACCCTTCGATTCCGGATGGCGAGCTACGACTATCCATATCTACAACATTCCCATCGCTTAAAATTAAAACAACCTCAGCCAACGCCCAATCGGAAAGAGGCATTGGAAGTTTGGTTGCACATCTGCATCGGCGAGATCTGAGAAGTCAGATGGAAGGATGCACTGCACTGGATTGTAAACGATGCCGTCGATCATACCACCGGCCAAATCCAAGCTGCAATTCTGGCTCGGATCGGACCTGACCTCAATTGTGGCGCAGGATGAGATCGCATGCATGTGCGATCTTGCCAGCGCGCTGCGCACAAGGTTCATGGAGGAGACAATGCGGATATCACTGCCACGTTTCCACTGGGTGGGATGGGGTTTGTTATGGTGCAGTACGGTACTCTGTACGATACAAACCTTGGGTGTGGACGCGGATTCGCCCCTCTTCTAGTAGCACAGTCCTGTGGACGGAAGATGAGCCGCAGATTATCAAGCCGAGAATGGGGGTGTGGAAGGCTATATTTATCGCTGGTTGAACTTTAACTAGGTACCTACCTACCTAGGTATATATTAAATCTCGTCAGAATGGCCAACGACCCTTTTGCTCTATTGCGGAATACGGGTATTAATCAATGCCGATATATCTTTCCATCGATAACTCATATCACTATCTCTCCCCATGATTTAATCCTACACACAAGCTCCTACAAGTCTACTACGGGTTTATATCCAGCTCGGCCCTTGACTCCATCAATTCTCCAACAGCCAGAAACTGCCATACATAATCCGTGGATCGGATCGGATTTTTCATCTTCCATATAATCACCAAGCTGCATACATGTATATAAACCGTCCGTCTATAGCTATTTACCCCGAACACCCTCCCCCTATTCGTACGCACCCACCACCATACAAATATCCCAAGTCTCCAACCCTTATAGCCATACAATAAATAGTATCTTAATCTTTATAATCCGCGCCACATCTAAATTTGACACATTCATCAAGGGTGGTTTCTATAACCAATTGCAATACCTTACATTGAGCACTACTTCTGCCTTTGCCAGCACGATGGATGGAAATTCCTCATCATAAATCTCCAAATGATCATGAAACAAATGCTCGAATAGTAGGGGTATATCCATACACCCAACCTTGGCAGTGGGAGAGAAGATATCAGACCAGTTGGCCATGCTTAATTGGACGCCAGTCAGCTCCAAAGATACTCCAGGAAACGCGAAAAAGCTCTTCGTCTTATCAACAGACTTTGATGGATGGTGAGGAGAGGAGAAAGAGAGGAGCTGAAGAGTAGCTGAGATTTAGAAACATGCAATTAACTAATCATCATCGAATCCAACGAATTGTCATTACAATCCCTCCATCCTATCGTCTCAACCCCTCCCCCTTAGATCATAAGTAGAAAGGAAAGAAAGAGAAAGAACGAATGACCAAACGTTCCAAAAACCAGGTCTAACCATCCAACCCCCAAATCCAATGTAAAGCAGAAGACCAAACAATCCCGCCATCCATTCCTCAGCAAAAAACCCCCAAATAAAACCCCGCCACCAGTCTCCTTCCTCCTTTTCAGGAAGAAAGAAGAACTCTCAACTGACACTTCAGGCATCCAAACACCGTGATTCCCAAATTCAAACCCCCCAATCATCCATCGACTAAGTCTACAGGACTCCAGCACTTCACCGCATCATCATCATCATCATCATCATCATTCGAAACCTGAACCTCATCACCGCCGTCCAGACTATACAATATCGCAAGCACATGCTGGCAGGCAGTTTCACTAATTATTCCTCCCAATCTCTGCGGTTTCTTTCAGAAGAGGTCGCTTTATATATATCCATACACAACAAGACCCCCAAAGGATAAATTTTGCCACGCCTCTAAGTTTGAAAGGATGGTCACTGTTCCATGTCGAGAAATGGAAAGGGCATTAACCCATGGGTAAATTTAGGTAATTTTTATATATATATATGTGCGTGCGTGCGTGCGTGTGTGATTTTGTTCGTGGATTATATGGACGTTGGCAGAATAGGAGATATTTTATTTATATTATATTGTGTCTTGAGTTTAGATATCGGTTTTTGGCATGGAACTGGAATATACTTTGATTTGGGAATACAAAAGTGCGCGTCTGGGGCTGAAAGAATCAACGTCATTAAGATCGATAGGTTGGCCGGTTTTGTGAATGGGGAATGAAGAATGGGGATTTTCTTGCATGTAGATAGATCTTAGCTTGCAACTGGGTACGCGTGCTCCTCGTTGAACAATACAGCAACCAACACGGCAAGGCTCGTACGCATCAGTCCACTACATCGCATGTATCCACGTTCGGCCAGGTTCTGTGTACAGCGCTGTGAATACATGGAATAGGGTTCCTGGGAAATGATTTTGCTGCTGGAGATGTTTGTGCGAATATGAACGCTCCTCGCTCTTTGATGGTCATAACTCAAGGCAATTCAGAGGCTTGTCGCGTATATATTTAGATTTCGAAAAGTTTGGTCTATGCCGGCAGTCTATCGATCACCTGTAGTCTCTGGCCAAAAAGAATAAGCTATCTCTCCCTATGGAGACCTTGCACATTCTTTAACCACAGAGGTTACGGATCCGATCTAATTGCCGATTTATAGGCCAAGGCATTTTTCTATCCTCGTCGAATTAATCTCAACGCAAATTTTACGTTTCAGAGTTAACACTACTACCCTCGTCTGAGAACACATATTAGTGAGGAGGGGGAGGGGCAAGACTTGGAATTCTCGGGTATGTAACCAGAAGCGCGTGTTCTTACGACTTTCTGGGTATTGCAGATTGGTGCTTGGTTTGGGGGTGTAAGTGGGAGAGGAGAGGAGGGCGAAAGTCTTAGGGATGGAGTCTTAATCAAAGTGTGCAATAGCAATAGGAACTTTTACGAAATTGGCTCTCACACTGTATGGATATCTGTCTTTTGCTGGAAAACAAGTGTAAAGATGATACCTTTTGTCAAGCCCTTCATTGAAAACAGACAAGTCAAACACCATGATCGCCTAGGCATGGATAACCAAGTAACAAGATATTTCTTTCGTCGAGTTTAAGTCTAAGTATAAAACACAAAGTCAACTTCTTTAGCTCGTCTAAGAGTTGGGCGTGAAAAGGCTAGCAGAGTACTGTCTATTCAAACTTGGAGTACCTTGTTGGATAAAAATATTAGAGGGATTCTCCTGGGTACTGCTATTATAAGTCACAAGCGAGCTTCCTATTCAAGATTTGACAGAACACCGGTTCAACTCTCTTGGTTGTTGCAAGATACCCGGCTATAGGCAAAAGAAGTACTGTCACTTCAACTTAGAAGCAACTGAAGGGCAAAAATACAAAACCAACTACCAATTTAACCCCATATATGCAACGGGGCTTTTGAATTCCCTGGAGAAGAAATCAGTGCGGCAATTTGGTCAATAGTGTTGTTATTGGTAGCCCAATCATTAAGTGCAGCTCTGTGCAAGCAGAAAAAAACAATATGGGATATATAATACATACTCTCAAGACTCTTGTACCAAGTTTAAGTCCTACAGATTATATCAAGCATAGCTAGTCGATAGGACCTAAGGCGGTTGGGTAACGAAGTTTTGTTGCTTATCTGAAATAAAGTTAAGTTGTCGTTTCGTTCATATGTTCTTTAATTTGTATCATATATATGCATTCACGACACACTTGAAGGGCTGAACTTTTACAATTATTCCCAAGCTTGGTCGTTTCCACTCCCGTTCTTTATCCTCTACCTTTGTTCACCAGAAAGATTGAAATATTGACCCCAAATTGAGATTTCAAAGCCTTCAACACTTTGCTTCTGGGGCAGCAAGGGTATGCTTTCTCTTCAAACTCATTTAAAGTCGTATTCAAGTTAAGAAGTCAATCTCACAACCCTAACCCAAATCAAGGAAATCAGGTGATCTTTTCAAAGGCAAATGGGCCAATAAGATTTTGGACTCTGAAGTTTTGTTGCATATCTGAAATCTGAATTTGAGATTATCTCAAAACCCAAACTTATCAAGTCAACTTAGCTTAGCTTAGCTCAACTCAACTCAACTCAACTCAAATCGACACAACTCAAACTAAACTAAACTAAACCAAACCAAGATGAGAGTTAATAAAATTAGATATGCAAACAAAAATAATCTTTAATGCCAGTCAACCAACCAGAGCATAATTAATATCTTGTGTACACAATGGCATTGCACATAAGAAGTAAATACGAAGACACAAGCCCAACGCCTAGCCCACCTAACCTCACATAGCTTATTACATTTATCCAGCTTGTCTCCACGAGAAAGAAGAAAAAGACTTGAATTAGATGCAGTAGGGTTGGGGATATCAACCCATATCAGCTACCAGCTATAATAAACAGGACGCGTAGCTTTGATCTGATCTATGTAGCTAGATACAAACCTAACATCGAAATTTTTATGAGAAATAGCATATCCAAGAGAACCATCTGAAGAGATGAGCTGAAAGGAACCGTTGAAGAAGCTGCCGAAGAAGATCACACGAAGTGAGTAAATTTAGCCTTTGGACTTTAGATGCACTGCCCTTACATCAATTTGAGTAGTCATCAGTTAGACTATTCAATTACCGAAGTCTTCAGCTCTTCGATCTGGAATATCTCTTCAGAAATTTTCGAAAAAGCAGGTGAATATTCAACACTTTGAAATTTTGAAGTGCTGCTAATATGAGAATCTGAGATTCAGATGTGCAACGAAACTCTTTTTTTCCAGTATACCAACCAAAACTGTAGATTATGCAACCTCTCTTATATCTCTCGAATCGGGTCTTGATCTACGATCCAGAAAGTAATCTTGAGCTAACAGGTTTCGCTCAGATCCATCATCATCAATACCGTCTGATTATATAGAACGCAGATAGCTAGGCACATAAGTTTGATTGCTGACCTTGTTGCATACAAGCAAGAGAGTCAAGACCTAGATGGTGATACCTTTGACGAAGACCAATAGTCTTAGACCACAAGACTACCTAGGTCTATAAGCAGGAGATAAACTGAAGAGATCAACTGAAGCTCAGTCAACCAGCTCCTGGCTCTTCCACTCCCAATTTTCTGAATCTCTATAGCCAATTTCTTCGCCTCAAAAAAAAAAAAAGCTGGAGGGCTCTCTTGTGAAGAAGACTATTGGACTTGGCAGTCTTGGGAGATGAAACTCTTATATATGTGAACAAATCTCCTACCGATCCGACATGTCTGTCAGCAGTAAGGCTTGAGTGCGCATACTTATCAAACCATTATCATCATTAACGAAGCCTTTGACTTTGAAAATGGAGCTCACAAACACACAAACCGGATATTTCATGGCCAAGCATAATATAATATATTGAGAACCCCACCGACTGATGAATGCTGTTAGAAATCAACCCTTAATTGAGTACCATGAGACGATGGATAGAGGCAAAAAAGTCGAGCATAGTCTTTCCAAATTACGCGTAACTTATATTTCACCGCGTGAAGTTAGCAACTGAACCTTAAAGACGAGCGGTTCTGGGACCTCATATCCTGCCCTCTCATCCAACTCAACATTTCACTTGAACACTCATTTGCCCCATAGATAGTGCGTATCATTGAATGAAAGTTCAAGACGACTTCACGGCCAGGACTGAAATCAATTCTGAAATAGGAACAGAGCTACGTGGAATAGGTTGATCGGGTGACTGTATGCTATGCAAGGCTAGACACTGTCACAACAACAGTTAACTCTTATTTTACCCGGTGAGTTTGGAACGAACAGTCTAATTGCGCGGATGCAACTTATCAGATCCCATTCTACCCAATTAGATCAGTTGCTAGTATTATGAGCCAAAGTGCTAGAAAGATAAAAGAAGGCACAGTTTACTTGACGAGCAGTTTCAAGCGCTATGGAGTGTAAGAAAATGTGTCCTAAGCTGGAAAGCTCAGTATTAGACCGCAATATGCGCAGTCCACGAGTTTGCCGAAGAATTGAGCTGATAACCTCATTAGGTTAGGCGCAGTCAAGCAGACAGAGTCTTTGAGGCTTTTACTGACAAACAGGGAGGTCACTTGGGAGAAACATAAAGCGAAGTTTCTGACTGAAACATGTCAGTCCCTGAGATGGACAAGTCGAAGGACTGTAGGGTCATCATGAAGTATATTATGTTGAAGTGAAGCCAAGAATGAAGCATGCATGTCTTCATATTGCAATTATCCCTCATATATTCCCGCATGGGAGGAATGCCAAATCAAGCATATCTGTGGCGATAATGACGCATTTGAAGACCTCGAAAATGATTACTGGAGCTGCAAAAGGTGAAGGGTGAGACGAATCTCAACGGCCTTTGGAACTCTTACGCTGCAAGTCTCAAAAGAATATCTAAGTGCATGAGGATATTTACTCAGGAACAGGAGGTACATTTTAGGAAACGCGACGCTTACTCAAATATCCTGAATGAATCTTCCAGACAACAATGACAACACCAATCTAGACACTCTGCAATGAGAACATTCACGAGAAAAGACAAAATCGAGTTCTCTCCAGACTACGAGACCCACTCATCATTCAATGAAAATTCACAACCGACAGGTAACTGCGTAAAGTCTTTGACAGATAAGTCATCCGCTTCCAACTTTATGTTGCCGTACAAGCCTCCGAAAGGCTTCCCGCGAATTCCCGCGACCCTCTGGCTTTATATATTGTAATCTACAAAGCATGTGAAATATATGGAGTCCACTTCTTATCAACATGAGATATTGCAGGACGGAATGATCATCTTGGTCAATACTGAGGGTGTGTTTAAATGGACGTTGCCGAAACAAGCGTTTGCATTCGAACGCATAGATATTATAAGCCTCACACTTCAAATTGTCGCAGACGGTATTACTAGTCGGCTCAATGAATGGTTGCTTGTATATAAAGCAGTTGAAATCAGGAATATCGATATCGTAAAGCTACATCTATATTTCGACCACTGATCTGATGAAACCAAAGAAATATGGAGGTGAAAGCCCATTCTCACTTGCTTTCCGGAGATATGAGAACATGGTTCTTCTGTTTCCCAAAAAGAAAACAGAGGGGTTTCCGGTTTATCGACGGCCATGTCCACCTCCCCCGATCCACCATTTGCTTGATGTTAGCCCGTGAAACATTGCATTCTTGATGGTTGCTCTAGGTCTTGCTCATGCTATCGTTCACGTTGAATCTTTCTAGGTATCAAGAACGAAGAAATGTGATTCTTGATTCATGGTATCTTCATAGAAAACTGAATTTGACGGTTGACATTCGACATGTTTAATGTTAGTAAGTACGCGCCATCAAAAAAGAGACCGAAGAAAAGAGGCCGAAAGATATAGACGGAAAGAAATAGGCCGAAAGAAAAAAGTAACTGTGGCAAATCCTCACTTAAAGAATTGTCTCGAATTCCCGATAAGTTTTCAGGCTTCCGACCAAGGGAAAAGGGATATTTGGTACGAGGAAAAGAAAGCAACGACTAAATGAGAGGGGAGTTAACCAATTAATTCAAAGTCATTTGGATTTTGGCTCCAGGGCCATTTGAAGCTTGCAATTGAAGACTTTCCTCGATTCTATCAAATTGGTTATTTGGATGCAGAGAGAGCAATTGCAATTGGATGAACAACCAGTCAATTTGATTACATCTTATCTGTAGGATTGGTTTCAATTGTTGATGGGGTTAAACATCTGTAAATTTAATATTGAGATCACAATTTCTATTCTTTCATGACATCTCAGACTCATTCATCTAGTTCCTTGCCTAAAGGTACATTAACTCATATCTTTTATTTAGGCATCACATCTACTCCTGATGAAATATCTTGATCACTAGACTCATACAGAAATAGTCGGAAAGCCCCATGAAACACCACAGTCTTTCAAAATGCTAGTACTCTTTAAGATATAAGAGGGTGGCCAGATTCTGAAAGCCTCATGATTATGTCATGCCCCTCAAACTTTGATAGGATTGGTGACCTTGACGCGCAAGCTATATTCTATACCAAGGAGACAAAATCCGGGGGTAAATAAACAATATGGTGATGTTAAGAGAAAGAGTGAGATGCCACCATCTGAAAGAAAATGAGAGAAGTTAACAATGGACTATTCTCATTATAGTATAAACATCCCGCTCAACAGCAGCTTCTGAAGGATTTGATACTGGAGTCTCACATACGCCAGCAGTTCTACCACTTTCCATGCAAATAAGCCACACTGTTTGACTCCGTTAATATCTATCTGAGTAATACCTGAAGGAAACTGCAACATGCGTGAAAACCAATTGCCTATTTTCCTTCCGCCATGCTTACTCGGGTTCCGTCACGTCCTCAGCCTCGGCTCTGATAGCCAACGACGTTGCAGCCACGTTTCATGCCTCCCCTCCTCTCAATATATTCTAGATACAAAAATAGTCATAGCATAGTAACACAGATAGACTGTCCAGCTATCGATGTAGCATTCTTTACCTGTGAGACTTAAGCTGATAGAACACTTGGCTGTGCGTTCACGCATATCGTCATAGAAACCTTCCCATGGAATATGACCTCAAAGCTTCCCCAAAAGATATTTGAATCTAGAGGATTATCAGCCGTATCTACAGAACTTATCCTATTAAACAAAATTGTTTTCTTGTCACTTCATAAAACTCATATTAGTAAATATGCAATTTCTTAGATGCCCAACGCGACAAGCGTCAGATCAGCTGACTCAATAGGGTAATATTGAAGCTATTCAAACCCCAGGTACTGCAGCTAGTATTATTCTCTTAGAAAGCTTGATAATTTGAAATTTCACACATTTCGGAAATCTTTCAAAGACAAAGATAGATCGAACTCTCAATCTTCTCACCAGTAATCTCACTACAGTACGTATACACCTCCACAGAAGAATCCACTTGATTCCATCTCTTTCACTCTGGATGGGGCCAGGATACCCCGAAATAACGATCGACTGCAGTAAATTAACAAAGATATCCGTCGATGGTGTATATGATTTGACAATACCATAATGAAGACACAATAAAATAACCCTCTCAAGATATCCATGCGTTCTTCATCCCTATATCTCCCAACAAAATCAGCCCAAGAACTTTCATATACGCACGGGCCACTGCAATGAATAGTCCCACCACAATCCCCGCTAGTCTCGCTTATCTCTTCCCCAATCCAATCCATCTGTTGCCCTGCCAAACAGCTCAAACCCAATTCTCGAAATATCGTCATACATCCAAAGCACCAAGCATCAAATTACACAAACACCAGCACATTCCACCCCTATCAACTTCACCTTCAACGTATCAATTAGTATCAACAAAACAAGCCACACCACACACCCGCAAACCCACTCACTCACCCACCCACCCACCACACCAACCATGCCAACCCACAACCGCCGCCGCCCCAGCAGCACCCAAAAAACCCTCCCCTTCACCAACTCAACCAAGATCTCCAAAGCCACCACCACTCCCTCATCCCTCAAATCCAAGAGCCCCCCCACAAACCCATCCAAATCCACCTCCACCACCCTCAAAGAATCTACCTCCACCACCCCCACACCCCCTCCATCATCCACCACCCCCAACCCCCAACCCAAACCCAAAACCCAACCCCCCTCGAAACCCACCACCACACCCTCGCCTCCCAAATCCCCGAAGCCCAAATTTACAAATACTGGAAAACCCGCGAAGCCCTCCGCCTATCCCCCCGCGTCCACCAAAAGAACCTCGAGACCAGCGAAAAGGTCCTGCGAGAATGGGACTGCATGAGTCAATTCGGGGTACGTATATTTATTTCCTTTCCTTTCCCCCAACTCCAAACCCCCAATCCCAATCTCAAAAACAAAAAACAAAAAACAACAACCAGAATCTAATACCACCCCCACCCCCCTTAGCCCGCAATAGGGATCACACGAACGCAGCGCTGGCACCGAGCATCAAGACTAGGGTTAAACCCACCGATAGAGGTGCTCGCCGTATTAGTTCGCGAGGAGGGAAAGAGGAAGAATGGAGGAGGAGAACGAGCATACGTTGATGAATTGATGAAGTGAATTGACGAAGTGAATTGACAAAGTGAGGGGTAATATCCTAGAGGGAAGTCAAGAGGTCATAAGAAAGAAGTTGGAAGAACGCAAAACTCCCAAATTTCTAATCGAGACATTGAGCATCCGAGTGCAGAAGATGGGGTGAGGAACTAGGGGGGGGGGGGCGGGGGGGGGCGAAATTTTAAAAATGGGAGTGTACGACATGATACTAAATGATGCTTCGACGCGGAAGGATTTTCTGAATAGGATATACCATACACGATTCAATGGATAGGCGGCAAGGTATGGGATGGCGCAGGGCGTCAGGGTTTGCTTGTGTTTTCGCACGATATACTGGACTTGGGTTGGTATTGAGAGAGATATGGAGATGGCACTTGGGCTACGGATAGGATAGCTGCTACCTGCTTCAATTTGGCTACATCTTGGAATATGTTGCATATTTCATCACAGCTTTGACAGATCTGAAAGGAACTCAAACAGAGTAGAGTAGTCAACCTCATCACAATCAAAGTACCAAGTCTCACAGACATCAAAGAATGCATATTCATAATTTTAATTTCATTTCCATTAAAAATCTTGCTCTATAGCAATCCTTCATCTACTACATGATTGGTTTTAAAAACTCCATCCAGCATGTTGGACCAGAAAAAATCTCTGTACGAAGTAGAAGCATGCTCTATAACTTCCACTCATCGTATTTGCGTTTACAAAATCATCCCTAGCCACCCACCACCTTACATCTGTACCTCAACACGACCTTCAGTGCCCGGCGCACCTGAAGACAAAGATGGCAAGAGATAAGTGATATCATCCCAAGGATGTCTGTAGAGACCAGTACGCAATCTCTTTTGATCGAGGTAATGAGCAATCAAACCGATAGAACGTCCGAGAACGAAGAGACCGTTCAAGACACCCATCTTCATGTAATCTTCAGCCTCCTCTGCACTAAATGCACCACAGTTGCGCATCAAATCAACGAAGCAGACGGCAACAGCACCATCAACGTTCAAGATCAAGTTGTCTTTCTTGGAGGTGGTGACGGATTCAACAGCTAAAGCGTAATCGAGCATCTTGCAGCTAGGGAAACGCTTCTTGACAAACTCCTTGACGAGCTCGACACGGAGATCTGGGTTGTTTCTTGACTTGACCTTGTGACCAATACCTGGGATAAGCTTGTTTTGCTTTCTCATGGTGTCGACGAAATCACGTGGAGAAAGTCCCTTGTCGAAAGCCTTGGTGAACTCCTCAGCGGCACCGTCAAGAGCACCACCGAATCTGGATCCGATGGTCAAGAGACCAGAGACGAGAGCGGAGATCAGATCCTTTCCGGCTCTGGTAGTAATGATGGTGTTCATGGCGCCAGAAACCGCTGGACCGTGATCGGCAGTAAGCATCAGGACCATCTCGAGGAACTTGCTTGCGTAATCTGGGAGACGACGACGGAACCACAAGAGAGACATGACACCACCAATTCCGATATCCTCCTTGAAGACATCAGAGATTGGCATACCGGCGTACAAAAGTTCTTGTCCACGATCATCGGAAATGGTGGAGATGAAAGCGGCAGGCTTTCGGATAAGACCAAGCTCTTGAGCCCATGAGTAATCAATTGGGATCTTTGGCACAATTGGCTCAGGTTGTGGTACGACAGTTCCATCCTGGACGAGTTTCTGGTAAACCGAGGCAAGGACAGCTGGCATATCTTCGAAGGTATCTGGGACATGGAAACCAGCCTCCTTCATGGACTTGTTCTTGGTAGCAGCAGTCTCGAGCTGGGAGTTGGCGAATGAACCAGCATGTCCGAATTGAACCTCAGTCTTGAACATGCTCGCGCAAGTACCAATGGCCCATGCGACAATTGGCTTTGTGATAGTTCCGTTCTTGACGGCCTCGATGACTCTGTATTCCTCGACACCACCAACTTCTCCCAACAGAACCAAAATCTTACATTCTGGATCAGCTTGGTATCTGAGAAGATGGTCGATGAAGGTTGTGCTTGGGTATCTGTCACCACCAATGGCAACACCCTCGTAAACACCATCGGTTGTGTTGGCGATAATGTTGTTGAGCTCGTTGGACATACCACCAGATTTGGAGACGTAACCAACGGAACCCTTTCGGTAAAGCTTGGATGCAACAATGTTGTCCATCATACCACCAGTGTTACCAATCTTGAAAGATCCAGGCTTGATACCACCGACAGTAGCTGGGCCAATAATTGTAACGCCCTTCTTGGCTGCTGCATGAAGAATTTCACGGGCACGCTAAATTACGTATGAGCACACGACCACGTCGATTTCAAGTAGCAAGACTTACTCTCTCAGGGACACCCTCAGCAATAATGGCAATCGACTTGATTTGTGGGTATTGCAAAAGTTCCATGGTAGATTGGTAGACACTTCTCGATGAAGCGAAGTTGACAACGGTATCAACGTCCTCGTGCTTGGCCATGGCCTTTCCCACATCTTGGTAAACTGGAAGCAAAGTTTCGCTGGTTCCCCAGTACATCTTGCTAACGAATTGACCACCGAATGTGTAAATGATACCCGCAACTGAAGGGGTCTTTCTCTTGCAGATGAAGTCGAAGTCGAGCATACCTTGAACAGCTCTTGGTTGCAGACCGTAAACGAAACATCTTGTCTTGTCGTGGAAAAGGGTATGTTCAGCTCGTGGGCTCAAAGGTCTAGATGGAGCCGCGAATCTGCGAATATTGTCGTTGGCATTGCCTTGAGCAGCGGATGCTGTAGCGGAAGGCATCGTGAAGAATAGTAAACAATCAAAAATCTAATGTGCGAAATGGTAAATTGTTAGTTGAATTGAAGAAATCTTCGATGCGGCCCAATGAGGAAATAGCGACGATGGTGTGGTGGGCTGAAAGAGTGAGAGGTTTGGGGAAGTCCGTATACGGAGGGAAGAAGGAGACGGAAGGGAAAAAAAGTGAGATTAGGGATATGGTCGTTATGAGCTCGCCTACCTAGATACAAAGATTCAAGATTCAAAGAATATTTTCTTCTACCGACTTTAATCTTTGGTGGTGTGGAGTTTTAAATGAATAACAACACAGTGAAGGGAGATCCGTAGGTAAACAAACAACGTAAGAAACCTTTGGTTCGTTATTTGATATCCTTCTAATGCAAGATGAAGTGAAAGAAGAGTAGAGTAGAGTAGAATAGAGGAGGGGAGAGGGGAGAGGGGAGAGGGGAGTCGAGTCGAGTCAAGTCAAGTCAAGTCAAGTCAAGGGCCCAGATGATATGAAGTGTTTAAAACAGGAAAACAAATAAACAACAAAATGCTTTTTTTTGTGGAAAGTACTTTTTTGATGTTGTGAGGGTATTTTGATTTTTGAGTAGAGAAGGGAAGAGAAGGGGGAGATGTATGAATAGTCAATAGAAGAGGATAGAATAGATAAACAAAGGTGTAAATAGTAAAATAATATCAAGTACGTACCTTTACCTGCAAGTTGAGTCTCAAATAATGAAAACTTTCCTTTTCTTTCCTTTCTCTCTTTCTTTCTTTCTTTCTTTCTTTCTTTCTTTCTTTCTTTCCGTCTGTCTGTCTGTCTTTCTTTTCTCCTCTGGGATGATATGAGGGCCGATATTTGGGATCGAGGTAAGGATTGGCTGAAGAAAGGGTTTAGCTAGCTCTACTAAGCTGAGTGGGAGAAGGGAGGGGTGGATAAACTGGGGTGGATGAAGGATGAAGTATTCAAGGTTAAGCTCGGACTCGAGAGTGTTGATGGATTGATATGCGTGTTGTTGATAGAGCGTACAGTAGTGAATGTAGGAGTGAATGTAGTAGTACTTACCTACTACTTACTATCAACTTCCTTGCTAAGCATCTAGATATTTACTATTTACTACCATATAAATGATAAAACCTACGACTAAACAAAACACACCACCCATTCTTGTACGGAGTCGAGGTGAGTGCGTGAGTTTCTATGAATCCAAATTCAATAGATTCTTGGAATCTTGAATCTTGAATCTTGAATCTTGAATCTCGACCCCTTCTTTCGACGGAATCCCAGGGTTCTAGTGGTTTCGTTGATGTGTTTACCCTCCGTGACTAGTACATCCAAACATATCGGTGTTGAGTAAATTCCGATGGTTGAGAGTTGAGAAATCAATTGAGGACGGAAATCCTTGTCGAGTTAGCGTCCCAACGACCACCAAAAATCTTTGAGATTCCATACGGAGTAATGTAATTGAATGATTGAGGAAATGGGACGGGTAGAGGAAGAGGAAGAGGAAGAGCAACGTGACGTACCAGGTGAGTTAAATGAGTTCATCCTCTTTTGGATATTATTTATTTTTTATTATTCTTGCTGTTATTGTTATTGTTATTATTTCAGGTTATTGTCATTCTTCTCAAATAGTCAATCCAGTCAATTAGTCCACCAATTGTTTAATACCAAAAAAGGAAGGGGCATTCCAAGAGCATTCAAGTTCTGAAGCAGAGCATTCAATATTGTTTAGTTATTGATCACCTAGTTCCATCAACCCATACCTACCTGGAGTCCTGGACCTTCCATCTAGGTTGAATCTCACATAGAAACGACCCACTTTTATATTCAAGGGGACCTCACTAGCACTTAGTCGATAGGGAGGACTTGCTTTATTGTTCGAACCATTTACCCACTAGAGACAGAGACAGAGACAGAGAGGCAGAGACAGAGGCAGGCAGACGGACAGACATCACACACGTATCCACCCGTTCAATGCAAGGATCCAACCTACTCAGCATTTCTCAACCTACCTAGCTACTTGACTGGTGGGAGAAGAAGAAGAAGAAGAAGAAGAAGAAGAAGAAGAAGGAGAATAATAATAAGAATAAGAATCAGAATAACAATAAAGAATAATAATAAAAATAATAAAATAATAACACAAATAATAATGATGAAAATAATAAAAATATTAATAGCAATAACAATAACAATAACAATAACAATAACAATCACAATAATAATAATAATAATAATAATAATAATAATAACAACAACAACAACAACAACAACAACAACAATAACAATAACAATAACAACAACTACAACAACAAAAAAGAAAGTAATTCGGTCTCCGTACTCGCCGTTCCTTACCTGGTCGAATAATCATTCAGCTCATCCTTCCCACCTCCCCTCCTCTTTGTCTCTCTCCATCAAAAGATTTGGAACTCTGATATTCTTTTTCCATATTCAATTTCCACCCCACACGCACACACACAAGTGAGAGAAAGATTACCTACCTACCTACTTACCTAGAGAGAGATAGAAAACATAGACTTTCATCTTCTTTCCATATCATCTTCATTCCTCTTTTGTGAAAAGGAAGAAAAAAAAAAGTATTAGAAATATTTTGGTCCATCTATTGACCTCTCTTTGTATTTTTGCGTTCCATTAAAAGAATACCCCTTTGGTACGTATATTCTTTGATGGTTTTCCCCCCTCCCTCCTCTCTTCTCTTATTTACTTTCTGTTGTTGGGTCGCTTCGCATCAAAGTCAAGTACAGCACTTTCTTTCTGTTCTGTTCTGCTCAGCTCTGCTCAGCTCTGCTCAGCTCTGCTCTGCTCTGCTCTGCTTTGCTGCTATTCAAGGACTGAACCATTGCAACCTCTCACCGGTTCAAAAGTCATCAAAAGTCGATTATCTCTCCATTATTCAAGTGTTGTGAGTTGGCATGATCTGCAAGGTGTTGAGAACTTCGATCGTTGCTCCAATCGTGGTGGGGGGTGTGCTCGACCTTTGCGTAGTTCGGAGCTTACATCCGTCGAGGGTTGTTCAGCATCATTTGGCAGCTCTGGGAAATATTGGAATTTCTGATCAAACCCAAGCTATTAGACTGCTCATGACATCTTCGTGCTAACTTGAAATTTTAACAGTAAACTTACCAACTTTTCATACTTTAAAATGTCTGCGAAAGCAATCACCGAGGCCGACGGAAAGGCAATCGTCAACTACCACCTCACAAGAGCTCCCGCTATCAAGCCATCTCCTCTCCCAAAATCCACGACTCACAACCCTCCTTCAAAGCTCGCTTCCTTATACTTCCCAGCAGATGCTGAGGTCTCAGCAATCCTCGACCAAGCAGAAACTTCATACCCATGGCTCCTTACCCCAGGCTCCAAATTCGTCGCAAAGCCTGATCAATTGATCAAGAGACGAGGCAAGAGTGGTCTTCTCGCTTTGAACAAGACATGGGCGGAGGCAAAGGCATGGATTGCCGAGAGAGCAGGAAAGCCAGTCACAGTTGAGACTACGGTTGGAACTCTCCGTCAGTTTTTGGTAGAGCCATTTGTACCACATCCAGACGGAACCGAATACTATATCAACATCAACTCCCAAAGAGAGGTATGTGCTATTTTTACTTTTCTGAATAATTCATTGTTGAAAGGGATTTCGTGAAGATGAATCCCAAAGTCGCACTTTTTGGCAAGGAAAAACAAAACAAGACGTCATTGAAGTAAATGTCGAAAAGTTAAGATTTTGAATGTATTCCAAGTTTCAACCTTTGTCGTGGGATGCATCAGGTTTTTGTTGCTTTGTGTTTACCCATGGTTCGGGATGACGAACGGACGAAAGGAAGCTAAGGAACCGATTCCCCTCCCCTGATCAAATCTTAAAAGCAAGCGAGTTTGAGCCCGGTATATATTGGAAATTGGCGGGAGACGAGAGGCCTATACCATTTATGCCTCTTGCACTTCTCGCACAACTTGCATAGCATTATATGGCTTACATGTTGTATTTACACGTGCTAACGATGTTTTCTATTAGGGTGATTGGATTCTTTTCACACACGAGGGAGGTGTTGATGTTGGTGATGTTGATGCAAAGGCCGAGAAATTGTTGATTCCAGTTGATCTCGCCGAATATCCTTCAAATGAAGAGATTGCTTCAACTCTCCTCAAGAAGGTTCCACAAGGTGTACACAACGTTCTCGTCGATTTCATCACCAGACTTTACGCTGTCTATGTTGACTGCCAATTCACATACCTCGAAATCAACCCATTGGTTGTCATTCCTAACGCTGAGGGTACCTCGGCTGAGGTTCACTTCTTGGATTTGGCCGCTAAGCTCGATCAAACTGCTGAATTTGAGTGCGGTGTTAAATGGGCCGTCGCACGCTCACCTGCTGCTCTTGGTATGACTGCTGTCAAGTCCACTGATGGAAAGGTTAACATTGATGCTGGTCCACCAATGGAGTTCCCGGCTCCTTTCGGTCGTGAATTGAGCAAGGAAGAAGCATACATTGCTGAACTTGATGCCAAGACTGGTGCATCTCTCAAACTTACAGTTTTGAACGCCAATGGTAGAGTCTGGACTTTGGTTGCTGGTGGTGGTGCTTCCGTCGTTTATGCCGATGCTATTGCCAGTTCTGGATTTGCTGATGAGCTTGCCAACTATGGTGAATACTCTGGTGCTCCAACAGAAACTCAAACATTCCACTATGCTCGTACTGTCCTCGACCTTATGCTTCGTTCACCAATCACCCCCGAAGGCAAGGTTCTCTTCATCGGTGGTGGTATTGCCAACTTCACCAATGTCGCATCCACATTCAAGGGTGTCATTCGTGCCCTGAGAGAAGTTAGCAGCTTATTGATTGAACACAAGGTTCAAATCTGGGTTAGACGTGCTGGACCTAACTACCAAGAAGGATTGAAGAACATCAAGGCCGTTGGGCAAGAGTTGAAGCTCGATATGCACGTTTATGGACCAGATATGCACGTTAGTGGTATCGTTCCCTTGGCTCTCGTTCCAGGACGTCTTGCCGAGAGCAAGGTTAAGGAGTTCAGTGGTTAAATGGAGAGGAGAGGAGATGAGATATGAACATTTTTGAGATTTTTCTTCTTCGAGGGCATTTTGTTTGGCTATCCCAAGCAAAGGTTGCACAATGGCGTACAAAGCTTGCTTAAGAAATTAACAAATAGATACTCGTAATTGTGACAATTGTTCTAAAGATATTGGATTTGTTGTGATTTGTTATGTGAATGTTGAAGTTTGATTGTACCATGAATACGTATAAGAGAAATTATACTTTTGGAAATAGAACTTGCACCGATATATGCGAATAACATATATAATCCTATTCTCTGGTAGAATGAATCATCACCTTACACACCTACGTAGGCATCATACCTCATCATTCCACTCACCAGCAACACGACATAAGTGATCTGAACCTCAACCTCAACCTCAACCTAAATCTGAATCTGAACCTGAACCTGAACCTGAACCTGAACCTGAACCTGAACCTGAACCTGAACCACACACCGCCACCGCCACCGCCACCCCTCTACAAAGAACCATGTGTATATATATATATTTTTTTTCCGAGCTAAAAATTCAGTTTGAGTCACGTGATGTGGTCTATGGTGTCCGTACGTGGTAGGTAGGTAGGTGCTGGTGGTGTCTATAGTTACCGTAGGGAGGTAGGTAATGAATGCATTACTCGGTTGGTTGGTTGGCTGGGTCGGGTCTGTGTTTGTTTGTGTTTGTGTTTGTGTTTATAGGGAATATTGATATTGATGTTTATAGGGAATATTGATATTGATATTGATATTGATATTGAGATTGAGATTGATAGAGGCGCTTTGTTGTGGGGGATATAGGGATTGAGATTGAGATTGAGATTGAGATTAAGAGGGATTAAGAAGAGGGATTGGAAGAGGTGTTTGGTGTGTGTGTGTGTGTGTGTGTGTGTGTGTTGGTTGGGATTTTTGAGGGGATTTTTGAGGGAGAGGATAGGGAGAGAAATTAATTATGGGGTTGAGATTTGGGTTGAATTTACATTTGGGGGGTTCGGGGGGGATGGGGGATGGTGAGGAGGGGGATGGGGATGCAACGAAATCAAAATCAAAACATCAAAAAGATGTTAGCGGGCGCGAGATATTTTTCTTGTGGGGATGGAGGTGGAGGTAGAGATGGAGGTGTAGGTATGAACCTGGGAGGTACAAAAGAAGGGCGTACAAAACTACCATTTTCCCAAAAGACGATATTGGTGACGGGGGCTTCGAGGGGGATTGGCAGGGCGGTGGCGGAGAGGTTTGCGGGGTTGGGGGGGAGGTTGGTGGTGGTTGGGCGGGAGGGGGTGGGGTGGGGGGAGGTTTGGGGGAAGGGAGGGAGGGGAGGGGGGTGGAGATTGTTTGGGGGATGTGGGGGAGAGGGGAGTTTTGGGAGAGGGAGTTTGGGAGGGGGGGGAGGGGAAGGATGGGGTGAGTTGATCTTCTTTTTTCTTTTTGGCTTTATCTTTTGCGCTTTTGGGTTGCTTTTGGAGGGGTGGGATGGGATGGGATGGGATGGGATGGTATGGGATGGGATGGGATGGGGATTGTAGTTGTAGTTGCAGTTGCAGTTGCAGTTGCAGTTGCAGTTGCAGTTGCAGTTGCAGTTGCAGTTGCAGTTGCAGTTGCAGTTGCAGTTGTGGCTGCAGTTGAGAAAACAAAACGACAGAAAACGAAGATGATGATGATGACGGAATAGTTCATCCCATCCATCCTCTCCAAACTCCTCCAAGTTCCATCATCTCCCCCCTTCTATTCCTCCCTCCTTCTTCCCCCTCCCCCACCACCAAACTAACACCCCTCCCCCTCCTCCAGACCCCCCAAATCGACATCCTCATCAACGCCGCAGGCCTAACCCACGCCTCCCCCCTCCTCACCACCTCCCCCTCGCTCATCGAAGACATCCTCCAGACGAATCTCACCGGCACAATCTGGGCTTGTAAGACTATTGGGAGACAGATGTTGAGACGGAGAGAAGGTGAGTCTTTTTTTTCCCTTCAATCTCCCTTCCCCTTCACAAACCCCCCCCCCCCAAAAAAAAGAAACTAACACCAAAAAAAGGCTGCATAATAAACATATCCTCGCTCCTCGGAATCAAAGGCGGAAGAGGAAGTGCCGCATACGCAGCGAGTAAAGCAGGGGTTTTGGGTATTGTTCTTTCCCTTCCTTTCCCTTTCCCTTCCCTTCCCCTTTCCCTTTCCCCTTTCCTTTCCTCTTTCCCTCCAAACTAACCCCCCTCCCCCCCAAACCAGGTCTTACACGCGCGCTCGCAGCCGAGATGGGAGGCTCGGGTATAAGGGTCAATGCCATTGTGCCTGGGTATATCGAGACGGATATGACGAGGGGTATGTATTGATTGATTTTTGTTATTATATTGTGTTGTGTTGTGTTGTGTTGTGTTCATCTTCATCTTTTTGAGACAATTAATCAATGTATGAAGTATTATGCATTGATTTATTTATTTTTCAATAGGATACTGGGGTTTGAGTTCATTTCCTTTCCTTTCCTTTTCTTTCCTTTTCTTTCATTTCGTATTGGATTTTGCTTTCATTATTTCTGTCGTATTATTTTGTTCCTTTCTTCTATCCACCACCTCTTCTTAACTCCCCGATACTTCCATTTACCTCCGTTCTCATGTTGATCTCCAATGATGTCTTCATTTATCTTTCCATATCCATCTTTATATCATACCATTCATTTTATCTAGCACCCTTCAAATCACCCCCCCCCCCCCCCCCCCTTCAAATTCTATAAGCCTCTTCACATTAAAGTAAAATGCCCCTTTTCCAATCTCAAACCCTATTATACACAAAATCACATCACACTTTGCAAAAAAGTAAAGGAAATAGGAGAAGCCAAACTGATCCGAGTACCATGCCATAGCTATGACTGATATCGCGCGCAAAGAAGCACTAAACGCCATCCCCCTCTCTCGTTTTGGAGATGCTAGTGAGATAGCCGATGCCGCCGTCTTTCTAGCAACCAATAAATACGCAAACAATTGTGTGCTCAATCTTGATGGTGGCTTGAGCGCTGTATGAGACTATGAGGAGGAAACTGTATTGATTATTTGAATGGGCCTCTTTTGGCTTGGGGAAGATGCATGTATGAGTTAAAATAAAAATCGGCGAGAAATGCACTAAAATGATTCGGTTTAATGCAAGCATCTAATCATCATCAATCATAATAGCACCATCATTGGCATCATCCAGAACAATAATACCATCGTTCAAGGCAGCCATCGATATATCATCAGAGCCTGAGAGAACCTTGGATCGCTTTGAAGATGGTGAAACATCAACACCAAGGGCATCGGATGCTGTTCTCTTCTTGATACCATTAGCATTACCATTTCGAAGGACTTCTCCGGATGGAGTTTTGACGTGACCATTTGTATTTGTAGCAGTGCCATTTGCTGATATTGATGCAGTGGGCTCTGGAACTGGTTTCTTGCGTCGGGGAATTGGGGATTCAGAAGTACCAGTAGTGAGCTCTTCGGTAAGTAGAGGGGTTGGGGTGGAAGATCTGGGATTGATGTCAAGGCTCTTGATGGGGGTATCTTCCATTGTTGTATCACTGCGTGATGGTTAGATGGAGAAGACAGATGGAAAGTAAAATCATGAGAGCTCTGGAAGAGACTTACGACTCCTGTACATTGAGTACAAGGTTAACTCTGGCACCCTTTGGATTTTCATCATCTTCATCGATGACGGTTAAGAAAGTATCACCCTTGATACCTATATATTACGTTAGTCAGGCAACCATGTAAAGTACACACTCAAGGTAAAAACAAAACAAACATACCGAGTTCACTAAGTTTCTTATTCAAATTCTCTGTTTCCTCGACATCGTAAAGTAGTCCAGTCTCATTATTGACAACAATTTCTTCTCCATACCCAAGTTGAAGTTTCAAAAAACCCTCGACGAGATCGTTGAGCGTGGCTCTTGACATATCAACAAGCAAGCGGGTTTGTGCTACACTGCAAACAGGACAATCTGGATTTGGCTCCCGAAATTTATCGGAGGAAAGAAGTCTTTCTGGAGCAAATGGAGAAAGGAAAATCTATGCTTTGTGAGCACATATTCTGGTCACTTTAAGTAACCAAAGTAGTACATACCTCTTTACTACTCGAATAATCACCCCGAAGAACTTTGAATGATTGCAAAACGCAAAGGCCAGCTACAATAGCATTGGTGGTTGCAATAGCTGGAATAATGTTACCAGCCATTTGCTTGATGTCAAACCGAGATTTCGTTTCGATGCCAAACACAATTGATCTCAAGTTCGCGCTTGCGGTAACAAAATCTAAAGTATCTTCATCATCTTTGTCAAAGGTAATGACTGGTTCTGCGGAGCCTGCACCATTTGAGGCAGCTTTCATTTCTTGTAGTCTTTTGCTTAATCGTTCCAAACTGCGAAAATTAGAATTGCAGCCGTGGAGTTAAACTAGTGAATTACGTACCTGTCCTTGAAAACAATGAGATTTTCATGTAAATTCCAAACACGTTGATCATCTTTGAGTACAGCTGCGTTGGTTGCCTCATCATTTCCTGCTTCTGCATTGAGAGTGGCATAATCTAAAGCCTCAGGTGGTCGTCTGGATTTCCACATATCCTCCATAGATCTTAAACGAATGATATCGTCCTTATAGACCTTATCGAAGAGCAATTGAGGAAATGTATCAGTACCCATCGATTCCTTAATCTTCTTCAAAGCTTGAGACTCTAACCGCAGCTTTTCGATCTCCTTGGCTGCCTAATGTCAGCGAGGCACTTCAATAAAGTATGGGTCAACGAACCATTCTCCGAATCTTCTGAATGATCCATCTCTGTCGATTCATCCTCACTAGTACCGAATACCTCACTTGATCTAATTTAGTAACCATTCCTTCCCGTATACCGCGCCAAACATACCTCAATAAATAACTCTTTCCCCAGACTATGCAATGAATCGGCTGACTTGGAGTACTTCGAATAGTGCAAACCGGAAAACTCTTTGGCGTCTCCTTTGTCGTGCAATCATAACACGCCGTCTTTCCCTTCTTAATGACCTGAACCTGACCATTGAAGCCAGTTGTGCCCGACTCAATTAAAGGTATATCCGCAGCCAAACACATCTTGTTTACATGTCTCCTTGCTTCGAGATTATCCAACGCATTAAAAACGATTGTAAATCCCTTGAACCAGTCCACATTAAACTGTGAATCCTTGATATTCGCATGATGTGCCTCTAGCTTTACTTTCGGGTTGAACTTATGCGCCGCATCTTTCGCAACCTATACACCTCCGCATCAGTCCACATTCGCATCTGCCACGCATATAAAACCTACCAAAGCCTTAGATTTCTTGATATGTTCATGACGAAATAGGAATTGTCGATTCAAATTGCTGAGATCGATAGTATCCAGGTCCACGATGTGAATTTCACCAAAACCAGCCAGAACCAAATTCTTAAGCAATTCACATCCGATTCCCCCAGCTCCAACCATCAATATTCGTGCCTATTTGAAATGCTTAGTGGCTAAATTCCTTCTCAATGGGTATTTCGCAGAAGTAGGAGATTCACAAAATCAGGCTCTTGGAACAAACACAACTCCAACAATGTGGTATATATATTTGTGCAAATTAAGAAGCAGATAGTAGGAGACCGAGTCCAATAGAAATAACCATAAAATAAAAACAAATCAAAGATAGAACGAATGCGAACTCTTCGTAAACGTAACACTGTGAACATGCGCGCTTACCTCCTTGACCATGGTATTCAAAGGCTTCCCCAGTGATTGCGTGTTGAATTGATCGCGCATCATATTGATCACCATGCGTAGATGATATGCGACAGCGCAAAATGTTGATTGACAACCAAAACAAAGGTTGAGTTGATTCAAGATAAACAGATCAGGGCTGATCTTTTGTGTTTTAGATGGTTCCTGAGGTTTTGCTTATATTTCCAAGAGTGAAGCTAAGAGTTGTATGTGCTTCGTATGGTAGTGGTAGTGAGACTAATAAGTGAGTAGGTAATCAAGCTTACCTACTCAAGCTTACCTACTGGGTAATATGTTAACAAGTAAGGTACGCACCTTCTTTGATCCTCTTGCCTGGTGCCTTTGCTCTCGTGAATAAATCCGCAATCGCGTTGATAAAGGTGGGAATGGGAAAGCGCGGTTGATTAGATAAGCGAGCTCTTATCGCTTTGATGATTGTCTGTGCGAGGATTCTTCTTTGATTTTTGACTGTACATGTGCTGGGCCTTTTTGCCTTTCTTTTTCTTCTTGTGGCAGCTGTAGCTGGATCGATCAAAGAGAGAAGTTTGTGTATTTCTTTTGCTTACTTGCAGGTGACTTGTCAAATTGAAGCCGAAGAGGACGTGACCCATAGTACGGAGTAGAAACATGTAAAACAGATCAATATTGACTGGTTATTACCCAGATAGGTTAGATTTCATCAATAGTAAGGTCGTAATTAAATTTGATATAAAAAGAACTTCACAAATCTCAAGACTACCGAGCACCGAGTACATCCATACTTACCTCCCTACCTAGGTACAGATGGTGAATCATTCCTGCCTCCAATTCTTATATACCCACAGTTCATTTCCATAAGAACGAGTTTTGTACTCCGCCGTCTTGTATTGTACTCCTCAGGTCGTATAAGCCCGGCCCTACATACAAAAGCACAACATCATAACCACATCATTGGATACCCAATCCCCAACCCCCAATCCCCAATCCCCAATCCCCAATCCCCAATCACCAACCCAACCATGTCCGACGATGAAGCCGACCCAGAACTCCTCGAGCTCCTCCGTCAACATCTCACCAAACCGACCTCTCCCTCCATCCCCGAAACCCGCGTCCTCGAAAGCGCAGAATATGTCTACAACAACTCCATCGACGTAGCCTTAGACATGGCCTCCACCAAAGCCGCCGCCGCCTCCATCTACTCTCAAATGCAAAAAAAGTCCTACTCGACCAAAACATGGTCATCACATGACCTCCACCCACAATCCAAAGACGAGAGCACCGTCAACTTCATCTTCACCATGGACCTACTGAATTTTTCCTTCTGGAGTCTCCAAAACGAAGACGAACGGTTTGCCGTTGAGTACAAGGGGAAAAAATGGACGGGGTACTGGAGTTTAGTTGCCGCACTTCAGCGAGGACTGGAAGAGGGATACCCCATCACCAGTTCCGATTATTGGCAAAACGAAGAGGAACTCACCGAGGAAGTATTCGCCCATATATTCCGATCGTGCACAGCGGAGCCCATGCCGCTTCTCTCAACGCGACTTGCCCTACTCCGCGAAGCAGGGACAATCCTCTATGAGAGATACGACTGCTCTTTTACCAATTGCATCAAAGAGTGTAGTCACTCTGCCGCGGCTCTCGTGAACCTTCTCGCGGCTTCGTTTCCCTGCTTCAACGATGTGGTTTCGTTTGAGAAGCGTAAGGAAGTGCGATTATTGAAGCGTGCACAGATATGTGTAGCGGATTTGTGGGCTGCGTTTGAAGGAGAAGGTTGGGGGGAATTTCATGATATCGATAAACTTACCATGTTTGCCGATTATCGAATCCCGCAACTACTAAATACGCTGGGATGTTTATGGTATGCGCCAGCCTTGGAGAGTAAGATTAGGAGAGGTGAGGTGATTGAGAGTGGACATAGTTGGGAGGTGCAGTTGAGAGGTAAGGTCTACTTTATGTGTTTAATTATCCCATTCATTCGTACTCATGATGCCTGGAGAATGAGAATACTGATTTCATTCCACGGATTGATAGGTTGTAGTATTTGGTGTGTAGAACTGATTCGAAGAGAAATATTGAAGGACCACCCCGAGGCAGAAGTAAATGCCATTTTGATCGATTTTTTCTTGTATGACACGATGAAGGAAAGGGAATTGGAGGGAAAGGATGAGATACCCCATCATAGAACGAGAAGTATATGGTATTGAGTAATGAAGCTTAAATAGAGCTCTATGCAAAACAGAAGCAAGACGCTTTTGGTGGAACAATTCAAATATCAATAAAGATATATCGCCAGAACTTTCATTCGTTAAATATGGTGGAGATGCCTTTGTACAGATCTTATATTTTCCTATCTTTTACACATGTATGGAAGTCCATCGTGTCCTGGTTTCATGTGATGCACCTGTATGCCAGGACCTTTCGTCACCATCTTCATTCATAAACTCCAAAACGCCCTTTCGTGCAGATATACCAATCCTATTTTATATCTATCACCAACGCCGCACTATGCAGGTATCTCACAAATACACACATGAAAACATCTTGATCCCAACAATATTCTTCCATCATGATACATCTGAGGCTTCAGGAGTCGTTTCTACTGGAACCGATGAATGAGATGATATGGGCGATAATATAGACTCGTCCGATATATGCCCTTCTAACCTGTTGAACCGAAGAGTACGTTCTACCGACACCGCTCTAATTACCTCGTACTCTTGTTCTTCGGTAGACAAGAGCAAATCTTCTGGTGGGCCATACCGGAAACTGAGTTCCTTACGGAATCTCTTAAGTACTTTATAGTAGTTCCTGTCCGAGTTGATGTAATTCTTTCTGACCACACGAGGAAATGCTAAGGAAATCTCCTCGGCCAAGAGTTTGACTTGATGTTTACTCTTATTAACTTTGAATAGAATCAAGTTCAATTCTCGCAGTGTCTTCGCTGGATTCACTTGTGGGAACTCGAGCTTGAGCTCTCCATCCAATAATTCGATTTGCCGTTTACTCCTGCCAATCTCCTTTTCGAGCAGGTATAGTTCCCTTAAACCACTCATGCGAATATGTTGTAACTTGGATTTGATTCTCTGTTCTAAGAGATAAATTTGCCTTTCCAAAAGTTTGATTTGCTTTGAACTCTTGTTAACCTTTGCTGTGATATCAACTATCCGTCGCTGTTTCTCCCTCTTTATCTCGTTTATCTCCTTCTTTAGAAGAACAATTTGTTGTAAGCTCTTATTGATTTGGTAGTCCAATACGTGCAGTTTCTGCAGCCTTTTCAGTCCTTTGAGAACCGAAATTCTTCTTTGCAACGACATGTATGGACGTTGCCTTAATCTAAGATGATATGCATATCTCCAATCTCTAGGGAGTTGATCATAGTACCAGGAAACTAGACTCATCTCGGTTGAAAGAACGTTGGCGTTTGAGAAGGCAACTTTAGATTCCAAACTCTGTAGCATCACTCTCCTAGCTTGGCGGGCTCCTTGCTTTGATTTCTTTGCTCGTGCCTTCTCGGTGTATGAAAACTTGTCGAATATTTCGAGCGCACTGTCAACACTTGACTGAAATGATGATTCCCTATGAGGCTCAAGCTTCTTTGGAAGATAATCGTAAGCCCGTGTAACTCCAAATTCGGCTTTCCAATTTTTTATGTCGGTAAGTTTGGGTCGTTTGGCATATATCCCAAAAACATCTTGCAAGGAACGTATACGGTAGATAAAGCGGTCGATAGAATCCCGTATCGAACCGATATTCAAGTAGAACAGAAGCCTTCCCAAATTCCATCGAGGGACATCTACTGGTAGAACCCGAGGTAGATCTCGTGACGGGTCAATTCCACAGAGATGCAAGAGTTCTCTGATGGCCCAACGCGTACTCTTAGTAAGCGCAATAAGTTTAGGTTTCTGTACTTCTTCGTTCCAGCCCTCTAATATTGACTGAAGAAGTGACTCCCCAGCAGCATAATCTAGTTGAGCTACACAATTTGTCACAGCTTCACAAAGTAACTCCGGCTGAATCTCAGTGTTCTGACGTAAAGCTGCGCGAATATACATGACAGATTGTCGAGTATTTGTGATCTGAAGACTCGTTCTTATAAGAATATCGAATATAGATGCATCTCGTGGTACCTTTCGCAGGAGCCAGCCTTCTCGCAAAATCAACCTCTTTGCATGTTTCTCTGCCCAGCGTAATACTTTTGGTTCGCTAAGCTGATTCACATGTCTGCGTGCAATGTTCATACTCCCATCCACGGCCCTCATGCGTTTGATGATGCTTCGATAACCCTCTAGGTCATTCTTAGCTGCATAGTGATTCAGTATAACCTGAATAGTCTTTGAAGTAGGCCTGAAGCTTGTATCGTGGAGAAAGGAATCAACGAATATTTGAGCATGATCATGAAGCATTAACTCGGTAAACTTTTCGATTAAAAAATTATAGGTAAAAATATTTGGCGATGCTGGGCTTATGAGAAGATTGTAACATATCTTTGCCAGGATTAAGTTGAGTTTGTTTTCACCCGGGGACGTGTTCTTGAAGAGGGCTTTGAGTGCGTCATGTAGATATGACCTTTCTTCACAAACTTCGGCGTTCAATTTATATGCTGGCATGGTGATGTCGCCTTGTTGCAGCTGCTCAACTCGCTCCATCATTCTCTCAGTCTCAAGGAATATGCCAGGCGGCGCAGAATGAAATTCCGCTGCTATAGGCGAGAGTTTTGTAGTCCACATCAATTGGTGGACTAATCTTGAAATGGAATTTTCAAGCTTATCCAACTGCTTCCGAGTTTTTGGTTCGCGAGGTTTAAGCATAGAATTTTGGGGTATGTGTTCGCCCAACCGCTCTCCATCAATAAGTAAGTTCGCAGTGGTCTCCGGTATGGTTGACTGAGCCGGTGGTGCGCTAGTTGGGGGGACAGGATCCTGCGAAGTTTCTGGTGGTACAAAAGACTCAACAGGCGTTGTAATTTCTAAGGGTATGGTATTGAGCTGCGTTCCGAGTCGAGTCATGGAAGAGGTGGACGTCCAGCCCGCTCCATCCCAGGTCATAGGCCCGGTATACCCAGCTCTTGCGGAATTGATTCCAGTTCTTGAAAGAGGGAAATTGTTTCCCAAAGACCCTGGTATACCCGATATTCCTGATGTGCCCGGTATTCGATTCTTGATTTCATCTGCATTTCCTTCTACCTGGGAATTTTGCAGTTCCTCCGCCTCGTCGGTAGGTGACCCAGCCTTTACTTCTGAAATGAGTAGGTCCCATTGCTCCCTTCGCCGAGCCTTTCGGTTGGAATCTGCCACTGCAGCAGTTGCGAGTATCGTCGAGTAACATGCTGTGAATATATCCCCTATGCTAACCCGTCGAAGTTTTCCAATTGCATTTGTTGTTTGACGAGCTATGGTTGTACTGATTTTCACACAGGCGTTACAATGACATAATGATCTGGTCTGCGCAGCACGGAACCATAAACTTTGCATTATATTTGCATACTTGTTGATGTATAGATCATCAGCTTGTCGGATTCATCCAGTCATTTCATTGAGGGTTGAAAGTTTCGAGTTTTGCGCAATCAATTGTAAAAATAATTTGAAGTTTCCCACCAAAACTTATCGCACGACTTAAAAATTGAGTGGCCGCTTTAAGAAGTTGAGCCTAGAGCACGAATCGACCCCTCCTCCTTCTCATGCCCCTCCATGAATCTGATATTTGTATTTACATTAATATTTCAACAACAATAGATTCATAAAGGAAATCACAACGATGCTTACATTAACCCTTACTGCAGATCTTTCTGGGTTAGTATCAAGAGAAGCTCTCAAGCTATATAAATACAAGAGCTGATATTATTCCCTATATATAGTGTGAATGAGCTTGTTCCTGATGACAGCGCAGAGAAGAACTTCTGGTATACCTTCAAAGTACAATGTGTATCCTGTCGAGAAACTCACCCCAACTTCATAAATATCAACCGATTTGTGAGTCCAAGTCAAGAATCCCAGCCTTTGTATTCTTTCTGAGTCTAACGTGAATCTCAGGAAGCAAATGAGATGAGCGGCAGCAGAGGAGAGGCGAACTTTGTATGGAAATGCAAATTTTGCAAGGTCTGTAACTTCACTCATAAAGATTTCACGAATGAGAAGTACTGACTTCCTTTCAAGAAAGAATCATCTGCTTCAGTTATATCAACGCCCGTTCCATACCAAGCAGCTTCTCCACCAACTCGTCAGAAGATCTTGGAATTCGACTGTCGGGGTCTTGAGCTTGTTGAATTCAAGCCTGAGGTAAGCTTTCCCCGTCAAGTATCAGTTGTTACATCTGTAACTCATACGTTCGTTTCTTAGGGAGATTGGTTGGCTGTGGGAACAGAAAGTGGTACTAAATTTACTGCCATCGATTTGAATGATGGAGAATGGTATGATTATGATGACAAAGCGGGAGAGGAAGTTAGCATCAAGGATTTGAAGTGGGAAATCAGGAGAAACTGATGCAATCCCAAGAATGAATGCCAAAAGCAATGAATGTTATGAATCGTTTTGATAAGGTCACCTGGTTTGTCTCGAAAGACGGTGGTAAAGTGATGAGAATATTTGATACCTAAAAGAACTTAAGCCAACATTTGATATCAAACCTAACCTAAAATGTCACAAAGTAACTCTTCTATCATCGATACAGCTTCTCGGACATTCATGGCACTGTATTCCTCATCCAAAAAACAAGTACCTGTTAGGATCTTTCTCCCTTAAAGATCACCGGCCGAATAATCTCAGCCTTGCGCTGCCTCGCTTAGAAAATTTCCCCCAGCGGCGCCAGCCTAGTCAGCAACAGTAAACCTCTCCTCCGACGCGACCACCTCCAATTCCGCGTCTCCTCCATCACCTTTCTTCTAACTTTCACCCAGCTCACATCATGAGTGTAAGCAACCCCTCCTCCCTCCCATAATTTAAATACTAACTCTCATCCAGTTCGTACCAATCAACCCCCGTCCCTTCCTCCAAAACCTGTACGTACCATCCCTCTTCCTCGACCTAAGCTTCCAAGCTCCAATCTCTCCCTCCCATACAATCGCACACAAAAATAAACATACAAACGAACTAACAATGCCCCAGCGTCAACGAAGAAGTAATCATCCGCCTAAAATGGGGCGGTCAAACCGAATATAAGGGCAAGCTCGTCAGCATCGACAGCTATATGAATATTCAATTATCCGGGGCTGAGGAATGGATTGATTCAGAGATGACGAGTACCTTGGGTCAAGTTTTGATTAGGTGTGTTATTATTCTCTTATTTTGTGCCACCATTGATTACCGTGGTTAGGCGCAAAACATGACACTATCTAACGTTAAAAATAGATGCAACAATGTCCTTTACATATCAGCCGCCGCTCAGGGCAAGAAAGAAGATGATACGAAGATGGAGGGATGAATTTGACTCATGGATGGACGGATGTGGAAACTATGAGGGATTGAAGAGGATAGGCATAGCAAGAGAGATCCGCATGCGAGTTTGATAGATACCTAGGGCGGAAGAGACAATGGATTGCAAGGAGTATTGCAAATATGACGGAAGAGTGTGGGGATGTCTGGATTCTCCATTCCGTTGAGCAGGGGAGGAGAAAATTACCAACGATATATTCACGGACGGCGTTCAAGCAAATAAAGCTTGTGGTTACAAGATACAAAACAAGTCACGGTACACTTTCTATTAAAATCTGGTTTTACATGTGCTTGTTAGGATATCTCCAGATAATGGTGTCTGCCTTTGAAAGGTCGGAGTGATAAATTGATGAACATGCATTTTCATATGAAATCCATCTACATAAGACAGCCGATCTGTCGACTACTGCCAACCTCACTCATACCCAATCTCATACGCTTATTAGGTCCAACCATGACAAAAGCTTCAATAAACCACTCATACCAGACCTTTCTATCATCAGTCTGTCGCCAGATACTGACTTCCACCTCGCTATCATCGGGAATGTAGAGGGGCGACTATGTATATGTTAATTATAGTCTTAAAAGCACAAGAGGAATACATACCTTCAAAGGAAAGAAAATTGGGAACCATGAAATCATATCTTTACTCTTAGCATCGATCGTATCAGGACGCGTACTCAATTCGACTTTACTATCAGGGCCGGATCCCCCATCATACAAAACAGCCTCGAAATACCCTGCCAGTCCATTGACGACACCACGGTCCTTGCATACAAACTTTAGACGTGCATAGCGAGTATTATGTTCATTAGCACCATCGCCTCCCGACATACTTCCGCCACCGCCTCCACTAACACCACCACCTCGTCTAGCTTCAGCAATGTTCAATGTGCTTGCGGGGAGGGGATGGGAGAATTCCCATGCTTGTTGAATTCGGGGGTGGCCTGGGACAGATGTCGCAAGGAAATCGATGGCGTGAAACATGACTACGTATGGGGTATTTGCAGCGGTCTCATCGGACGAGAATCTGTGAGAGATGTCGGCGTGAAGACGGGGTGCGAGGATGGGGCTTAGATGGGCGGTATAAGAAGAAGGTATCGAGATACCGAATTCTGGTGCTAGAACATGTTGAACTCCATCTAGACATTCGGGTGAAAGTTCGTTATCTGCGAAAGAACCCAATAGCTCAGAAACGAGTATATCAACTTTGCCATAGGTTGTTGCTGGAGTGGTGGTAGAGGTTGTTACGGCTTGGCCTATAGGTCCTGCTGCGTTTCTTAATGGCCCTTTCCATGCACGCATGTCGCTCTTTACAATGTTGACTACTCCATTCCAGTCATCTTCGTTATGTCTTTGGAGGAGAACGTATGCATTTGGGTTCTTCTCTACAGCCCATACCTCTACTAGGACACCAGTAGTCTGACTTGCCTTTAGAGCCCGAGACACAAGAGGTCCACGCCCAGAACCAGCTACTGCAATGACAACAGCACCACTGAGACTCGATGTAGGCTTTTCTTGTACAACCCAATCCGAAAGCGCCCGTTCAATGGCTCGCTCGTACCAATCATATTTGACAGGGTCCTTTTCAAACACCTCGTATGTAACAGATTCGAGATTGTCAGTCAACGGTTGAAGAGGAGCCTGCAAGTAATCTTGGTAGCCTGAGCCAAACTTCTCGACAAGAGTCCGTTCTGGTTGGTTTCTCTGGAGATATCTCAGGTAAACCAAGTGAGCTGCAACATCCTTTGATTTCGATTGTGATTGTGATTGTGATTTGATGCTATTTCTCCTAGCTTGCTCGGCTTCGGCTGGAGTTGGGGATGGTGCGTCTTGGACAATGCTAGGCGACGCATACCCATCTGCCACCGAGATTTGCTGATTTGGGTTGTCCAAACCTGGGATTGGTCCCACATCACATAATAAGAGCCACGGAACGTTCTTAAGCTTCATATAGCGGGAGATCAGATTTTGATGAGCCTTGCCCAAAACCGGATGTCCACCTTTGTTCTTCAAGAATGTGGAAGCAGTAAAAGTCAACATTCTCAGGGGCTCGGCAAACCAACGAGATTGAAGTGACTCGATAGGGAGTTGGCGAGTGATTCCCAGTGCTATAAGATATTGGTTAGCATTTGTCTCATCCCAAGACATTCGGCCCATAGCCAGAAGCAGTACCTTCAGAGATAGAAGAATGATGCTCCGAAGGATTTTAACTCCCACGCCACGGTCGCTTAATTTTCACGCATGCAAACATAAGACGAAAAAATGATAAGAGCTTGAGAAATAGAATATATATTCATCGATTTCTTACCTACTGAAAGTCTGGAATTGTATTTACATACATCCCGGATTAAATTCCAAGCATCCCAGTTGTCATACAACTCCACTTCCTTTTCATCCTTTGCTGCACCTGCTGTTCCTTGGTACCTTGAAAATGGCAATAGATCACCAGTCATCTCATTCTGATCCTCGGGCCCATACATAGGGAAATGGATGGCTATATTGATATAGCTGGCAATTGCGAGTGCCTCTTGAATAGCACGCGCATATTGAGCAAGTCCAGTGTTATCTCCTGATCCACCACTGTATGTTCTTGGACCTGGGATAATAACATTTCCCACTCCGCAGAAGGATGCATATGCAATTTCAATGTTCAAAACCTGTCGAGAAATGTTTGCGATTAGCGGGTCTGGTGAGCATAGATCTATCCAAGGGCTAGAATATCCGATGAGCTGCGAGACTGTATCAGAAGGGGTTAATGGTGTATCAACAGGATTGAGAGGTGGGATAATGGGAGCTGGAGGGGTAGCTTTGTTTGGCGCATCGCTTGATTCAATGGCTGATATTTCGGCAAGGTGATTGGAGATCAATGTGAGTACTCTAGAGTGGAAATGGGGACTTGTAATGGGGCTTGTGAGCATATCATACTAGGACAGTGAATAGTTAGCAAAGCTCTTAGCAACGCAAAGGGTCCCATACTCCGACGTCTTGAGCTTGTCGCAGAACAAAATCTGTGACGGGCAAAGGTCGTTTCGACTCATGGTGTCCAATATAAAATGTTGGGATGTCTTCATTGGCTGCCATATCAGAGTCAGCATCCGCGTGCTCCCCAACGAAAGGATTCGAAGCCAGTGTACCGGTAGCCATTGCGACAAAGCGTTCAATTAAAATGCGCCGGTTCCTCTTTTTTTGGATTGTAGCTGCGAGCTACAAGATCTCGGTTGCGCGGGGTTATAGAATATGTTCTTTATAAAATGAGAACAGTTTTGCCCATACCGCTACAAGTATCACGTATACCTATAGATACCTAGTAGTGTAACAGTCCGTTTCTAACAGACCTAGAATCAAAATGAGTATTGGTTTAGTTGTGAAGGTGGGGTTCTTCCAATCTCAATCGATGTAATGATATTTTTGTTAACTTTTCTGCCAGGATTCATAAAGCGGTGTGAAATTGATCAGACATCAACGTTATCATCTTGATTTGTAGTTTCATCTCATGACATGACTTTATCTTGAAATCAACAAGACCCATCAAGTCCATATTATCCTATCGCCAAGGCTGCTTCTTGTTCATTCATGAGTTATTTCATTTGTTATCAACTTACATTGTTGCCAGAACAAGTTAATAAGGAAAGATAGACCTACGTTTGAGCATCAACATCTCTACGGAATTCTTTATATGGCTTCACAAGTGTGTTTTGGTATATATAGTGATAGCACGTCTCAAAAGATAAGGTTCTCATTACAGACAAAGCACTCATTTATGGGTTATCTCAAAGGATGGCTGGTGCAAGTATTATACACTTCATTGTCCTCAACTAGTCAGATCGATCAGGTTCCATCCAAGCACCAATGTGCAATTCGAAAACGGAGGGCAGAGAAAACCAATACCAAAGACTTTGCCAATCTTGAGGAAGAGAAAGAGCATATATGCATTCAGCTCTTAGCTTCACAAAACGTTTTTCTTTATTTCACTTTCTTTATTCGACGTTAGGAGAGGGCTTAATGAGATTCCCAAGGCAGCAATCTCCTTTATTTTTCCTTTTGTCAAATCACAATTATGAGGACGAGGTATAGTCAGCTCTTATATTCCGTATGGATTGTTGGAGACTTGTGTATGAAATATAGGTCACTGTACTGCGGAGGAGCAAGAGATCGATACCATGAGCTAAGATGATTCTTTAGTTCGCTTTATCCTTCAACCATTACCGTTTGCTTTCAAGAAAGGGATACTCAAAATGGACCAGAGCAATCTTTTCTATTCTGAATAGATACAAAATTCTTGTTACTTACTAGTAATTTCTCGTTTTCGCGTTCTTGCATGGTCGTGCCCAACCAAAAATCAAATTACCAAAAGCAACAACATACAACAGCGAGGATTCGCTGGTGGTCACCCACCCAACTACTAATTCGCCGATCTGAAGCTTGTGTATGGCAGAGCGGACGGGATGCCCAATTCTCTTCAGTCTATGGTCGTATGTAGAAGATGAGAATTTACTGTTAATAATATATCACAAGTTGGAAGGAGACTAAGAGAATGGCTTCCAAGATAATACATGTTCTCTACAGTCTGCGTGTTGATCATACATATTCTTGCTCACAATACTCATCTCAGCAAATAGTGACTTACACTAGGTACACATGGCCATCACAATTCCTCTCTAGTTAATCATCTTTCCAAGCGACTGTAAACCAGCTTACCTCGCTAAAATCAACCCTTCAAAAAGTCCCCTCACACCTCATCGAAAAGTGCATCCAACACTAATCGAGTAGAATCTGTTAGATGCTTGAAAAGGTTCGGATAGTAAGCCATTTCTCAATCAAAATTTATAGCGGCTGGGACTGGGCACATCTTTGGGGTACTATTTCGATGGGTACGTATACTTGAGACTTTGGTCCAGGACAGGTGCCGATGCGGAATATGATGAGGGTTAAAAGGGAAATGGATCGCATGGCCAAAAGGTCAATTGAATAAGACGAGAGATAAAAAAGATGTAGAATGGAGAAAGCTTGTATGAGGTCGTTGAAAGTATCGTGTCAGGTTGTGGTGACATAATAGAAAGATAGGGGAGATGGATAGGGGCTTCCCACTACGCAGGAATGGAAGTTCGGTAAACACATCCGGCCCTTACCGAATCATAACCTAACTTAATCACGATGATATTTAGTATAAATTCACGATAGTCTCGCAGCAATGATTGTCTTATTATTACATTCCACACATCAACACCGAGCATCTACCATTCGTGGACAGATGATTATGTATGTTTCTGGTTTTTATCATGAATACCTAGCCCTGGAGGTACTAGATAGAAATTCAAAAGATAAAGAGACATACCAGTGAATCTTTAGACCGAGTAAGTTGTCTGGAGATCTCTAATTACCTACTTAAGGATTAGTATTATTCATTTAGTCAATTCACTTACTATGTGCAACCAAGTCTAGAGTATCCATTCAATAGGTTGCGTCAATCTTGACTAGAAGAGTGTCAGTTCGTTTGACACACCCTCTTACATACTACCTACGTACAGTTGATGCGGGCGCTAGACAAGGTATGTATGGGTATATGTACATGTGGGGTATAGAACTATGGTTATTGGCAAGCACACTTGAACAACTACCGGTAACTAGGTAGAGAAACCCCTAATCGAGCAAACCCCAACATTAAGTTCAAATAGAACCGTCAGTTCTTTAGATTGACGCTGTGCTAAGTCATCGGCGTTTATAATAGTGACTCTCAGATCCATCTCCCGCTGATCTTGGACTTAATCCTTAGAAGTCCTCTTTGAAAGGAATGTTCCAGCTCACCGCTGTCTAATTCTGCCGATCTTTTTCCACATTGTGATTCGCGCAATATCATGTCGACATCTCTTGAATGAACTAATTAATTGGCCAGTTTGGTATTTTCAACCCTACGGAGTATGTATACTCTATGATAAGGAAGAGTTGAACCATCTTTGAGTATGTATAAGTTTCATAACCTTATCTGTTCAGTGTTTATTGTTTTATTTGCAAGACAATAGTGATGTGTTTGCCCATGTTCCAATTTCAGCTTGGCTTTTCTCGTGCAGAAATATGCAGCATTTCATCAGCTTTTCGCATCTCTCAAGCATACTTTTGAAAACTAGGTTGCACTGAATATGAGGCGCAGGGCTTCATTGTTCGTCAATGTCGTGTAGCACGATGACGGGTAAAGATATGGAATTGATTGATCTGAAGTCGGGGATGTTGAAAATGCCATGCCCGGTATTTCTGATATATTATTGTTCATAAAGAAAGGTATCTCAATGCCTGGCTTCAGTAGAAGTGATTGCATTGATGCTTTATCAAGAAAGTGTTGCTCTTACAAATCGCGTGATAACAATTATTTTGGGCCTCGCTAAAGCAGCCTCTTCAGATGAATGCGTAAGTTGGACTTTATCAATTGGTTTTGCTAAAAATTGATTTGATGTGCACAGTGTGCCGTGCTAAGTCAATTGGAAAACGAAATAGCAGCTACTCCGAATAGCATAGCTTAAAATACCACCATTTATAGCTTCTGGTCTGGACAAGCAAGCGATGATAGGCCAAACTGTATTGTACAACCGACAATCAGAGAACATGTTGCTGCAGTAGTAAAGATTCTAACCCATTGGCAATGTCAATTTTCGGTGAAAGGAGGTCATACACCATCCGCTGGAGCGGCGTCGATCAACAATGGAGTTACTATCGATTTGGCTAAGCTCAATACGATATCAGTAGACAAGAATGTTGGTGTCGCATATATTGGCGCAGGATTGAAGTGGGGAGCAATTTATGAATACCTGGAATCTAATGGTATAATGGTTTCTGGTGGTCGGGCCTCTCTGGTCGGTATTGGTGGACTAGTTGTTGGGGGTAAGTCGTCCTTCCAGCGAAACACGAAATGTTCATTAATAACTTATATGAATACGAATATAGGTGGTTACTCATGGTTTGCGCCCCAAAAAGGTTTTGTAGCGGACACTGTTATCAACTTCGAACTCGTAATTGGTAATGGTTCAATTATCAACGTGAATGCCACTTCGAACTCAGACCTTTTGTCGGACTGAAGGGCGGGGGCAACAATTTTGGCATCGTCACTCAATATGATATGGATGCATTCCCTTCGATAAGATGTGGAGAGGGATCATGGTATATCCAACCAGCATATCAAAGGCCCAAGTCGAGTTTTTCACTAATTTCACCTATCATTTAGAGGATGATCCAAAAGCCAACTTTCTCCAATCTTGGGCCTGCCAACAAATGTCTGGCACACAAAGAATCCTGAACGTTATTGACTATGTGGCCCCAATTGAAGCTCCGGTTATCTACTCTGGCGCACTATCAATTCCGGATCTGGTATCTAATACAATGCGAATAACTAACGTTAGCTCATTGACTGATCATGATGAGCTTTTTGAAACTGCCACAAGTTCAATTCTAGGAATATTTTCGTCACAGCAACCTTTTTGAGCAGCGCCGAGATGTACGAAACAGCTGTGAACATCTCGAATAAGTACATGGGACCCCTGAGAAACATCACAGGCCTTGTATGGTTTCTTCTCTTTCAGCCTATTCCGCTCATCGTTAGCGAACATACAGTTGCAGCTGGTGGAAATATTATGGGTGTGGATAGGAACAAAGCCAATTTGACACTCTTCCTGATCAACGTGACTTGGCTTGAAGCTTCGGATGATGAAAAATTTACCGATGCAGCTGATGCTGCGATCGATGAAATCAATGCGGTCGCTGAGAGTCTTGGGGTTTCCAATCCTTTCATTTATCTCAATTATGCTGGGCAAAAGCAAAATCCATTGGCGGGGTATGGAGAGGAGAATCTTAAGAAGATGAGAGCTCTAAGTAAAAGGTATGACCATCAAGGAGTCTTTCAAAAGCTGGTTAAAGGAGGGTTCAAAGATCCCGGTATGAAGTACGACATGGAGGAGTAAGGTCGTCTTGCAGTGTAGCGATGGAGGAGTCAGAATGTTTGTCGCCACATCAGCTACCAATTTTGGTTATAACTTCCGGAAAGAAACCCGTTTTTCGCAGTTACCCGCCGTTAAGTGGGCCAACTTGTATCGATCTGGTCGGCGAGATTGTATATCACTCATTCAATGGCCGTTATGAGGAACGTTGTGGTTGCAGGGAGTTTTGTATTGCTCTAGCTTATACCCCACAATCAAACTGTTGGTTCTAGGATCTACCACTACGTACTATAGAAAGTTGAAATCATATACACCGCGATGTTTGCATAGGCAATGATAGCAAGCAATAGAGTCAGTAATTCATCTGATCTCACGAATTAGTCAAAGTTAATTCCAACAACCCATCATTCGGGATACAATACAGTCGATCTAGATGATCTTTCCAACGTTTTTATTGTCGTATTTTCATGTAAATATACCCCATTTCTCCACGTTGGTACTTATGTCAAATGCTTCACTATATATGTCATATTGGCAATTGTTTTAGCACCAATAGTACTTAGTCGATGGTATGGTAGTACTGTAGCTTACCACAAGTCCAGTCAACACGTTCAATTCTTTTCGGGGACCTCGCTAAACCTTAAAAGATTGAGGGTTTGGGCCAGTAATTATCAGGGAGGCTTTGGATGAATGCATAATCGTTGTTTTCGCCCCACCAACAAATGCAATAGTTGGGTCAGTTGCACCTTTATCTGTACGTTTCTTTACTTTTACCAAACTAATGCCCATCCCCATTCCAATATTTACTCGGAAGACATTCCATAACCCCCAAAAAAATGATGTTTCACTTATCTCGCTCATATAGGAATCGGTGACCTGCAGATTACTTAAATAGCTGTTGCCTACCCTTACATTCAATTATGTATTATAATGTTTGTATCCTCCGATCGGCAAATTCTCCATAGTAGTTTTATACTAAGCTCGCTTGGTATTTCCGACGTTTCCTTGTGTTGCGATATCATACGGCATCACCGTGTCAGAGCTGGAATACTTATGCTTATATTGTAAGACAAGCTGGATAACATCTAACTAAGTCTTTATTACTTTATATTTCGTCTGACACACAATGAGCGGTGGAGTGACTAGTATCGGAAGAGATAGAGTAAATATTGAATATAAAGGTTGTGCACCCTACGTTGAAGAGAAGTCTAGATACGCTTCAAACACAGGGTCGAGTCAAACTAATTGGCAAAAATCGAAGTCTCACAAAACAGTTTCAAATATCCCCCCGGGACAATTTAACAACCAGTTGCGAGATACAGACCCTTTTACTACCTCATCTAATTCTCATCAACTACTAGAATTTCAAGATCGACGAGGTCTCCAAAACCCAGGTTCCAGCAAGGCTTGGAATAATCACCCAACCAAGACTCAAGGATCCCAAATTCCAGTCCTTGAGAATACTGAGCCACTCGAGACCAAGATACCTCGGGAGAAACTTGTAGAAAATTCTGTTGGGTCGCATGACACGATGACAGAAACGACAAACAGCACTCTTTCACAGGCTTCGGGGAAAGTCGAGCAGGATTATGATGCTATGGAACTTAAGACTCCATTCATGACCGATATTGAACAAACCGCTGTCGATGATATGCATTTGAAGAATACTATTGTTCGGAATTTTATTTGGAAAGATGTGGCTGTCACTGTCAAGGACAATAAAACGAAAGAGCCAAAAGCGATTCTAGATGGTGTTAGTGGTATAGTTGAAGCTGGTTAGTAGTACCATTCTAAAAGTTCTCATACTGTAGATTGCTGATGGCTTGGTAGGAGAGATTTGTGCTTTGATGGGACCTAGTGGCTGTGGAAAGACTACACTGCTGAATGTTTTGGCCCATAGAGATGCAGCTGCCAAAGCTATCGTAACGGGAGAAACTTTGATCAATGGATCGAATACATCGAAGCGGGTCTTTCAAGAAATGAGTTCATATGTTGAACAAGAGGATGCCCTTATAGGCTCATTAACTGTGCAAGAAACGCTTAATTTTGCGGCTCGTCTTGCTCACAAGGAGTATGATTGTTGACCTCGGCATATGTTGACACTGGCTAATTTCTCCTAGTTCGTTGACAAAAGCTGAGCGGAAGAGACGAATTACTGGATTGCTAGAATCATTCGGCCTTCGTAATCAGGCTAATACCATTATTGGAACCCCAATTCAAAAGGGCATCAGTGGTGGTCAAAAGCGACGAGTGAGCGTTGCAAGTCAACTCATTACCGGACCTAAACTTCTCTTCTTGGATGAACCAACATCTGGTTTGGATTCTGCGGCAAGTTGGGAAGTGATGTCTTTCGTGAAAGAGATTGCGAAAAGAAATAATGTTTGTCATCACTTCCTGCGTTATTTAAGGATTATATTGACTTGACTCCAGTTGATTGTTATAGCAAGCATACACCAACCTTCAACTTCCACCTTTCAACTATTCGACAAATTGTTATTATTATCCGGAGGAAAATCACATTACTTTGGGCCAGTCTCAGAAGTAAACCAACATTTCGAATCCATAGGATATCCTATCCCACTTCATATGAACGCCTCAGAATATCTTCTCGATCTCATGAACACTGATTTTGTAACTAATCAAGCAGAAGCACAGACAAAACTATTACAAATTCAGGAATTCTGGCAGGTTTCCTTCACATGTCGACAACTAGATGATAAGATCCAGCATGCATTGCAGAATATCAAACCTTTACCTGTGTCCCAGTCTTCACGTAGTGGCTTTCTCAATATGTTGATGACACTGGTACATAGAGCATTTATCAAGAGTTACCGAGATGTCGTTGCATACGGAATTCGTATTGCGATGTACATGGGATTGGCCATCATGATGGGAACCGTTTGGTTGCGTCTCAAAACAGATCAAAGTGATATTCAACCTTTCATTAATGCTATTGTGAGTCTTTCAACTGCTTTAGATAGATGATGTTATATGACTAACGGATTTCAGTTCTTTGGATCGGCATTCATGTCTTTCATGGCTGTTGCTTATGTTCCTTCTTTTCTTGAAGATCGTTCTACATTTATCAAGGAGCGAGCAAATGGTCTCTATGGGCCTACAGTATTTATGCTCTCGAATTTCATCATTGGCTTGCCATATCTATGTATGTCTCCTCTAAATATTCTCTATCCAGGCTTTACTAATATTACCTCTAGTCCTGATAGCCTTTCTATTCTCAGTCACAACCTATTTCCTCAACAATTTCCGACCCACAGCCACTGCCTTTTTCACATGGATAATGTGGCTCTTCCTTGATCTTCTCGCGGCTGAATCTCTCGTCGTTCTCATATCCTCTCTCTTCCCATCCTTCGTTATCTCCCTTGCTCTTACTGCTTTTGCAAACGGACTCTGGATGAGCGTGGGGGGTTTCTTGGTACCTCCACATATTCTCAATGTGTTTTGGAGATATGTGTTTCACTATATTGATTATCAGGTATGTTTCCTGTTTTATTGTTTCTATTCATTCAATTTTGTACTACTCATCGTCACGAGATGATAGTATGCTAATATATGCAATTAGACATATGTATTCCAAGGAATGATGGTCAATGAATTTTCAGAAAGAGATTATACCTGTGGAAGTTCTTGTCAATGCATGTACATCACCGATCTTGCACCCGAATGTAAAATCAGTGGAAAAGGAGTTTTGGATCTATAGTAAGTCGATTCTCTTGCACCACGATCTAGACCTCACTAACAGGTATACAGTGGGTACAAGACCGGCAAGACCGGTGAGTGGGTGGGCATCTTAATTGCAATCATTGTAGTATACAGGATTCTAGGCCTGGGTGCCATGTATTTCAGACGTTAACAATACTGTTTGGAAGGTGGGAAAGATTTCTGGGGCTTGGAGGCGTCTGAATGGCTTCGGCTTATTTCTTGTTTGTGATGTAATGCGGCACGGGCGCTGGCAGCTTTTTAGAGTGTGGTGATTGGACGTGGATCGTACACAACGTCGTACATACATATGTGGCTGAGATTGTCTATAAGGGTGTTCACGAATTAGGATTAGGGAATCATGGTTATTGATGGTAATGATGCCTTGTGCATATGTATTTGGAGTTTCGAGATATGATTAACAATCTGCGTTTTAGTTAAAACCTATCATTCAAATAACTATACTGAAATAAATGGATCAAGCACTACCTGAGTACACATGTAAAACAAATCTGCCCTTAAGTTATAGTCTAGACCAAAGCCCCAAACTTTAACCGAACAAATTCTATAGACAAAGAGTAGATTTGCCCCATTGATCTTCCGCCAATCCATCACACACCATCTAATCTCCTCCCCCATATTTGTCACACACACCCATAACCCATCCTGTATCGCTTCGGAAGAAAATGGACATACAGATTATGCACTTTATGTTTATACAGAACACCTCCACGGACCACATCACTTACACATCACCTACATACCATTTCATATGCATATCATATACAAATGCGGTGCAACACTGTAGGCGCATTCGAAACGAGATAGTCTGTTCCTGTGACCTGTGTTCGTGTGACTCGTGTTCATCGTGTTATTTGTGCCACTGTACTCGAACCGGAGAGTTGCGGGTGCTGCCGCGTGTTGTTTCTATATGCTGTGTCTAGCTTGGAGCTTATGCGGTGTTTGGTGTATGGCGATCGTGGTGATCGTGGTGTGAGGAGATGAATAGACGGGTGGAGAGAACAGTGGAGATGGGACGATATGATGGGGCTTAGAGGTTTTGCAACGCCTGGCCATGGCTGATGTTTGTGGAGTTTGGTGCGTGGATGAATAAGTGGTAAGTCCCAAGCTGGTGCATGTAAGGTCATTCTCCTCATGCGATTCAGGCTATTGGCGATCTCCAACCTACTTTGACCTTCAGATACCTCTGTATGTGTCCAGATACATACCTCATACCGTACAACCCCGAATCATACGATCAATAACCCACCCGCCTTACTCGCAGTTCATCTCAACCCCCGTCCAAACAAATCTAGAACAGGTACGTACTCCTCATGTTGTGTCTATTACCCAGGTATGTGAACCACATATGTAAGATTATGTCGAATAAGAAGTAAAGATAGTACTCGAGATCTGATGTGTAAATTCGTACACTCTGTGGCATAGCTGCGATAACGTATTGACTCTTCAACTAGACCTTATCCATATCAATCTCCACTCCATGCACTTGTGCTCATGAGAGCCGTGCGTGCATACAGTACTGCCAGCCTTGGTATGCCTTTCCGCCGTTAACGTTGCTGAGCCTATAATTTTCTCCAACTTTCTTTTTGTAGTTGTACCAATATCCTGGTTTGTCGAAACGTTGTAGAACACACACGCTGACATACATAATATCTGGCTGCAATATAGGGTTGTAGTATTTATATTTTATAATATAGACGGGACGATCTTAGAATGAGTGTATGGTGTCTAGGCGGTTAATTTCATTAATCTTTTGATCCGGAATTAAATCTTGGAATCATCGGGCTGCCGATATATTTACCCATATGCATTTCATATAGGAAATCGGTATATACTTGTAAGCCGCAGCTGATGACAAACAATTAGGATAATGTGTTCTTGTGAGCACAACATGTGCTGTTTCGAAACGTTTCATCGGTATTTATCCAGTCATGGAGTATCTTTTGAAGTAACTTGTTCATTTGGCAATTCATGTGGAACGATACTCCAAGGTACATACATGTATTAGACTTTGACATCGCCTAGCTTTTTGACTACACTTTCGAAAAACCTCATTCCTAGTTTTGAAGCAACTCGTTCATCTCCCATTTCATCCTCTCCGTCTTCTATCCCTAACTCTTTGCCGCCTACTACACATCTCTTTACAACTTCTTCCACTACCCCACCCATTTCCCCTCCTATTCTCGAGAGCATCCCCTCGTTCATAAGGATTTCTCGCACATTCTTTGCTCTCTTTGAGGGTCGTTCGTTGGGAAATTCCTTTTCAATCTCGGCCATTATATCGGTTATCGATTTCCAAAAACATAATTCAACAAGTACAACCCCAAAACTATATATATCGAAACTTCTCCTGTAGCCTGTCGATATTATCAGTATATTGAATTGCTTCTGTTTCAGGAAGAAAAGCTTACTTTCTCTTGGTCCCCATCCGATGCTTTGAGTACCTGGGTGCCGATACATATTATACTCCTCGCCGTCTCCTGGAATTTCCGTCGTTTCATCCTTCCTTGCTGGCCTGGCGAAGTCAAATCCACTCAAATACACTTGGTCCCAACTCACCAACTGACGCCTGCCATCCTTAGATGCAAGTGGAAAGAAAACTATGTTGTGCGAGCGAAATCCTTTGTGAAGCCAATTTACGGAATGTAGATATAATAAACAATTCGAAAGTGCGTGAGCTAATTTTATACGATCAGTCACGCGTGGTTTGGGATAGCTCGAGAACAGCTGGATAAGAGAAGTAGGTGAGGTTTTAATCGAGGGTGGTTTCCGGAAGACGAGTCCAATACGTGTCTCTGGGGCTTCGTCTTCTAGGTCAGAGTCGGTAGAGAGTTGAGACGTAGATTCGGGCTCCAGATTATTAAAATAGCCAAGACAATGAGGTACTCGAAAAGCTTCTGGTTTCGGCTCGTGATGAAGCAGTGCAGTAAGTTTCTGGACACGGTCCACTATGAGCTGAGGTGGAGACGTAACACCAGGGCTATAATCGTACTCTTTCCATTCGATCCAAACTGGTTCTTCAATACCGTCATGGAAATATGTAGCCTCGCATCTAATAGTGTTTGCATCTATTGAAGCATCTCCAGGAACGAATTGGATACTCGACTTGGCGATCTCAAGACTCTTTCTCTCAGAATTGGGTCTTCCCAATGATAGGGCTTCTCCTATTTCCTCGTCCCATGTTGAACCTTCGGTCGTGGAATTGATCGACTCATTAAATGCTTTGAACTTGGCAAGCTGGGCCAAGAGTTTTAGACCCGAGCTATTGTCCTCTGCGTACTCATGTGGAATTGATGGAGTGTAATATGTTTGAGCGGCCATTTTAATATCCAGAGCCATCACTAATTGGCGTAGAGAGGAAAGGTCCTTGTGGAGTTGTAATACTCCTCGATTCGTGTCTTGAGTCGTCCGATGGATCTCGGTTTGCAAACGGGTATCAAGGATATTCGTCATGTTGTCATTGAGAATGGAAAATCGTTGAAGAAGAACCTCAAATGCTTCCCTATCAAAAGCCGTCCACCACAGACGGCGCGCGCCTTCAGTAACCTGTTCCGTGGCATTTGTCTTGAGAGATTTCATAGCCTTCACTATGAATCTCCTTCTGGACTCGGATAATGGTACATGGGCACTAGACGCATCTTTGGCGGGATCATCGATGGAGTTTTCATCTGACGCAAAGCCAGGGATGACCTTGAGATGCTTATTCTTTCTCTGGGCATTCTCAAAGTCTTTGAACAAGCATTCTATCTGAACTAGAAGGTCTAGGATGGTGGTTCGATGGATGACAAATGTATTGGACTCGCGGATTCTTTGATTGTTCTGATTATCAAGGTCTAGTAGACCCGATGTCTCACTCCATGCAAACAATCTCTGCTGTTCCATCCGAAGTCTCAAATTGTAGTATTTTGACTCTTCAGGGACATTTTTCGCTGTGATAATAAATTGGATCCCTTGATAATAACGACATCAATATCCAATAGGTTTGGTTTGAAAGATAAAATAATAAAACATCGCAGTACCTTGAATGCATCCTGTAAACACTTGACCAGCCAAAGATGCTACACTGAGAGCTATGCCAACAGCACTGATTGGGTCCATACTGAATAAAGAGTGAGATGGTGTGACGGAAAATTCGATTGTACTACCGCGATCTGCAGGTCAAACCAAATCACGGCACGGATGGCCTTGAAATTGTAACCGATTGAATAAAAAGGGCCGGGTCGTCTAACAACGGCAAGCAAAAATGAGTGAAGTGCGGTGGAAGCACTTCCATTAAGCAGGATCTTATTGAAATATTTGCTAGGCAGTGAAAACCTGAGCTGAAGTCCGCAGATGGCGCCAAAAAAAATCTGTTGCTTACAATCTCCCTCAATAATGTGTGTGCATCTGAACTTCTTGAAGCTTTCCAGGAACTAAAAGTTATATTGAAGAGTGAAATTTAAGAGAAATGACCAACTGCGATTGCAACTGCAACACCGTTTCGTATGTCGTTCATATAAACATCAACCCATCATATCACAAAATGACGAAGATTTATCTGCCGGCTCCAAAGAGTCGTAATACCCAGCCTCATTGTGGCCATGCTTGTATGCCCTGTATGCCTTGCCCAATCGTCATGCTGCGTTTCTCCACAGCAATGCAGGTGTCGAAAGGCAGAATTTGGATTGCAACCCACTTGCTCTCTGGTGCGCTGAAGGATTGCGGAAAGATTTCCCAGGTGAGATAACGAGATAATCTTTACCTTTTATAGGCAGATTGTGGATGCAGAATGCTAGAATGAATGCACATTTAAGGAGAGTTTCTCTCAATCGCGGATCATGAAGGGGAAATCCGAGTTAACGAATGTGGTCAACCATGTCACGTGTATGATGATTCTGAACACTCATAGGGTGCTTTCGGGATTATGCGCCAATAGGATTTCTTTTTCTATTAGAGGTAAATGAAGAAGATACGCACTGAATAACGCATCAATTACGCATGTCATGACTACGCACATCTACGCATAACATATAATAACTACGTTGCTGTATGTCAGATAGAAATCGAAAATCGAAAATCAAAAATCGAAGAACGGATGAACCACTCCGTATGCGCTTGATACTAACTGGTTTGCTCGAGCGCTTGATAGGTCCCAGTCGTTATATTGAGGCTATCCGCCCCTTTTCCCAACAGTCTTCCAACATTCACTCCCATTCACATAACTTACTTCATTCTTGTGGCCCCCCCCCCTTTATATAAAGATTCAACTCGCACCTGGGTTGAACACAAAAACACAAAAAACACATCGCTGTCAGCATACCAACCTTACGTATTTGTGCTAAATTGCTTGTACCTAATCTATTCGGGCTCATCGGGGACCTCGCTAGGTACTACACTTACTACGGTAGTCATCATTCTCTATCAGAGATCGTAGTACAAGGATAGAATATCCATCAATCATTCGACGCTCTGTACCAGGGTTACAGTATTGGCATACTAAATGCAGCATACGTCTACATCTGTGCCTCATACGATTTGGTCGGCGAGCAATTCATCCACATCCAAATCAAATCTGACCACTAGAGCCATGGATTCCATCTCTCCCATTCAAACGCCTTCAACAAGTAATGCTTCATCACTCTCACCTAGCTCCGATCATGTGCCTGAGAAACAAGGCGAAAGGCAGTTGTCAGTCGCGGACCATCAAAAGGACCGGATTACGGTCCCATCAGCATGTGTCCCTTGTCGTTCTAAGCACCTAAAATGCGATGGGCACAGTCCATGTTCAAGATGCTCTACCAATGAATATGAATGCCTTTACGTGAGAAGTCGACGAGGCTTCAAAGGCCCAAGACGAAATGGTCCTCAAAACAAGACGGCATTGTCGACGTCTCAACAAAACAATTCCCGAGCTTGCCCACTAGTTCGACCAGGGGCATCATCAACAACCGTCAACACCGCCGGTAATTCGGGCAACATTCCCAGTGGATTAGCTACACCTCCCGACAATAGATTACAGACTTTGCCATTCGGTCCGGCAGATCCCCCATCTTATGGTATTAATAGAGATCAAACGGTTTTAGACGTGAATAAACCACAATACAATGGATTAGATCTTCGACAAAAATGTATCGAAGCATTCTTCTATCATTTTTGGCCCGCACACCCTTTCCTTCTCCCAAGAGATAATCTGCTCAGATTGTTGAAGGAGAAAAAACAACTCGAGCATTTAGAAGCTGCTATGAGATATGTAGGCTCGTTCTACATAGATCAAGCACCCACTACGGCACTATGTCTAGAAGCCGAACGAGCAATTTATCGAGCAGATTGTCCTAAGGATGCATTCAAGGTCCAAGCCATGCTTATCCTTTGCATTGGACTTGATGGCTACACATACCAAGAAAAAGCCTTGCAAGTTTTGAACGATGCTCAAGCTTTGGCATTACAATTGGGAATGAACAAGAGGGAATTTGCCGAGATACATGGGAATGGATGGTCAAGCTTGGAAGAGAGCTGGCGTCGTACTTGGTGGGAAATGTTCGTAGTAGATGGGATGATCGCTGGCGTTCATCAGAAGAGTTTCTTCCCCATGAAAGATATACCCGCAGAAGTTGGACTTCCATGTGAAGAGTATGAATACATTAGTGGAGTAAGTTTTCCTTGATTGATACACGTGAATTTCTCGTCGTACCCAACTCCAAAATTCATTATACTAACAGGTAACAGAACATTCCAGCCTGTCATTTCATTTCGGACTTTGACGATGAGGATTTTGAACATCATGATTTCACCTACTCCTCTTTCACATATCGCATCTCCGCTATTCGAAACTTGGGCCGACTATTGACCGGACGGCAAATAAATCCTCACCCGGACAGCTCCGCCGTTGATCGTCTTGATGCATATCTTGTAAATTTCCGTTTACATCTTCCAGAAAACAAAAGACAACTCGTCAATGGTGATGGCAAGCTCGACGAAATGCTTTTTCAAGCGAACATGATAACCGAAGCGTATATTACCTTTCCATCTCTAATGTTTCCCCTTTTCTCAATAATGTATACTAACTTCATTCCGACAGCACAACCATCGTCCTGCACCGCGAACTCTCCGAGCTGGACAGTAGCATTACGACCCCGATCACTTCCTGTGCCCCTCACCATCCCATCACTCCCGGCTCAAACTACAATCTCCACGCTTCCAAAACCATCACCGCTGCCCAATCAATCTCTAAGCTCATTACACTCCCAGTCCCCTTAATCCGCCACACACATTTCTTCACCTGCGTCGTGACACTCGCCTCTATCGTTCATTTATCCTGCTGGTCTGTTCTCTACCCATTACTCAATGATGATGATCTCAAACAACAACTGAAATTGAATACTGGGGCATTAAAAACGCTATGGCAGGTCTGGCCTAGTGCCGGGCGAGCATTTGGCCAGGTGAAGGGGGTCGCGAGTGAAATTTGGCAGAGAAAGAAGGAGGTTGTGGAGAGGGGATGGTGGGGAGAAGTGGGGGAGGAAGTTTTTATCAGAAATATGCACGAAGAACAGGGATATCTTGAGGATTTGCAGTTACTTGATGCTGCTGCACCTCAAGGATATTAAGGTTCTAGGTATAGACTTTTTTCTTCACCTCTTTCTTTGCAGGGATACTTCCTCTCGGCTTCTTTGGGTTTTCCTGTGAGTTCGCTTGGGTACTTTTTACTTTCTTGGCGAATCTCTTAATTGCAATTCGGAACTTTGGATGCAAGGGTGGGAAAATTTCGACATTTTTATATCCTCTTTTTTGAATCGACTGATTGATTTGTGGGTAGCAGCTAGCCACCTATTTTTTTGTTTTTGCTTTATTCTGGATTTGGTGTTTCAATTGGTAGTTAGGATGGAACACAGAGCATGAGATGCGACGAGAATTTTGAGATAATATATCGGCCTGTTTATTTTGAGAACGAGGGATAAGGTGGAGTGTTAAGTTTTTCTTTCTCACATTTTTTTCGCTTGGGATGGATGGGATGATGGGTGATGTGATGGTATGAATGGTATGGAAGTGGACTGGCTGGATTATTGGAAGAGTTGGATGTTGGATGTTGGATGTTGGATGAATTCTGGGTTCCAGATCCTAGATTCTAGGTTCGATGGGGTTGACAGATGTCGGATGCCATGATTGAGTACAAGATACTGAATATCTCACATTCACACCTCATCCACAGCCTTGTGGATACATTCACCATCCAATATCAATCTCCCGAACCAATCATCCATCCTCACAATCTTGACCACCTTTGGCAATTCGATGGAAATAGGGGTTATATCTTTGGGAAAGATTGGGGTGCTTTACATGGGGTATCTGTTGAGTGAGGGTCTCGTAATACGTCTGTTGGCTTGGATTGGATTGGACTGGATGAATTGGATTGGGCGAGGCTAGGTAAGGTTCAATTAGGTTAGGTTAAGTTAGGTTAGGGTTGTTTGGCAATAAGAATCATTTTATCTTTATATCTATCTACTATGCTTATATTTTTGTTGATGGCCGGCCGGCTGGCTGGCTACCTCACGTCACTGTATACAGTATACCTACCACTCCGTACACCAGCACCTACCTAGATGTAGATAATCCCCATCCCAATCCAATTCCGATTCTAAAACCTATCCTACCCCCTCGATAGAAAGCCCGCAGTACATTAAGCAAGTCCACAGCATCACAGTGCAGTCCAGTGCAGCCCAATACCCCAACAACAAGTGCCTCCCCTCAACACGCTGTCTCTAATACACACCAAGCATTTCCACCTTTCCCTTTCCCACTCCCCAAACCCCCCACACCCACCAATCTCCCCTTTGAAGAAACCAAACAATACATACGATACGATACGATACACAAACCATCTACCAACACTCCAACACCCCCAGCCAAACTCCTACGCCCACACTTATTCTTATTCCCATTATCGCCGTGTAATTCGTTTTCTCTTGTACGTGTATAGTCTACTGTGGCCCGATGCCAACAAACGTAATGCGGGGTATACGATGATATGGAAGAAGATCTTGGGAGAGAGGGGGGTGGGGAGTGGGAGGGTGCATGGGTGTTTGGGTAGATGTGGATGTAGATGTTTTGTGAAGAGAGGGGGGGGGGGGGTGTTTGGGGGGTATGGTTTGGGCTGGGTTTGATTATATGGATGGATAGTTATGGGGATTGGGATTGGGATGTTTCTTTAGGTGTTGGTGGGGTTGTGGAAGGTGGGGGAGAGGCTTGTGTATTATGAGGGATGTGCGGGAAGGTGACGCATCGCTTGTTGGATTTCGGCATTTTCTCTATTTAGGTAGAATTTCAAGTTGGTTGAAAGAGATGTTCAAATCTATGATACCTCTTATAACAATGCAAAAGGGATAGATCTGTAAAGGGCTCGGAACAATCCTTCTGTGCTTGATCGGTGCCGGGAGAAATGTCTCTAAACATGTATGATCCCTATCAAAACTCCTACACCTAGACTCCAAATTAGGTATACAAAACCCATCTCGTATATCTTCAAGACTTGCTCGATCTTCTACTCGCCCGCCGCCTAACTCTTCAACGCCTCCAACCTTCCCCTCATCTGGTCCAGCATGGCCTCTGCATCCTCGTCTTCTTCCTCCGCAGCGACCTCCTGTTGTACTGGCGCCGCGGGTAAATTCGGCGTCACTCCCACCTGCTGCCCATGCGATCTTGCAATATCTCCCCAAGCACCTTGTCGACCTCACCTTCCGCCTCCTCATCTTCCTCCTCCAACTGATCCGGCATCATATATCCCCACCATCTCCTCAATAATCCCCGCCTTCACCAACTCCTGACTCAATTCCCTCATCGTCCCCATCAGCTCCGGCAGTCTCACCAAACTATTCACATCCTTCATAATACCCACGCTAGTCTTAATGCTCCCCTCAATCTTTCTCACCGCGAACGCTTCATTCACCTGCATATTCACACTCTGCAATTGCGCCTTCGAAGTCACGAGTCTGCGGGAGGTATTCCGTGTGCGGATTAGTTCACGGGCGAATATGCGGGTTTCTTGTGCGGCTTGTTTTGCTTGGGATGGGTTACGTTGAGCGCGTTTGTTGGCGGCGATGATGAGGTTCCGGGTTTTGTTTTCGACGGCTTTGAGGGAGGCGATGTCCCGGTCGAGTTTGCGTACATTTTGTCGGATTAGGGCGTTGCATTTGCGGACCTGGGAGGTGGAGAAATGGTTAGATGAGAGGGGGGTGGGGAATGAGCATATATATGGGAATGGGGTATACGCACCTGGGTTTGGGGATCGGGTTTGAAGAATACGGCTTTTATGGATTCCATATCGAATTCGGTGTCTTTTGAATGCGATTTTATTCGCAGGTTTGTAGGTTTGTAGGTTTGAACTGGGGGTTTTTGAACAGGAGTTCTGTTGGACAATATAATTTGATAAATTATTCAAGTGAATTAATTGTTCTGGTCTTGGGTCGAAGGGTTGATATTGTTGTCAATATGCTTCTATATGTGTGTGTTGAGAGATGTGATTGATGTGATGTGATGTGATGTGATGTGATATGATATGATTAGCATGATAGATAGATTATTATCATCATTCATACATCCATATCTGTGCTATGGACTATCGAGGTACGGACGGCACTCAATTGTTAGGTAGTTTAGGGTTTTGGTCCAAGCTCAAATCAGATTAATGACGTTAAGCTGTATTGGGCTGACTTTTGTACGGAGTATGGGAGCCGCAGTAAGGTGGGGTGGCGATTAGTAATGCATTACTCATCATATGATGCAGGTGATGTTGGATGTTGGATGATGGATGATGGATGTTGGAACTTGGCAGGTAAGTCCTAGGTAGATAGATGAAGATACTAGATAGCTAACAAAGGCAGATAGCTATTGATTAACAATGAGTTTCTCCTACTCTCAGCTACCTACCTAGATACTCGGGTAAATCACTTTGTATCATTCATCTGCTCTACCCAAAAAGAAGAAGAAAGAAATCACACATCGAGTAATACATAATGATAACAAATATTATGCACATATTGATTCTTTACAAAAAGCATCGTAAATAATCAACAATAAACAATGCCGATATACAATATATCCTCAAATAGTCATAAACCACTCAATATATCATCTCCCGATACAATATTATCTGTTTCTGGTATAAATCAAGAATCCCACTTCCCGTTACGTTTGTTTCTCTTTCTTCAACAAGCTATTTTTATTTTATTATTTACAAACTTGCACTTTCCCTTTCCCCAATGTTCTCGCAGGTTCCATACATCCAGCTTCCAGCCTCGTTTGTCTGCACACAGCACAAGTAACGAATAGAAAGTTCGCCAATCCTTTCTTCTTCATCTTCTCTCCCCCTCACAATTTCTCATTTCTTCACTTCTACACTCCTACAACCATCAACCACCACCACAAAAACGACAGCATTACCACCTTTTTTGCTTGATACCCCTCAATTCAATTTCTGCGAGAATAACGATTCCCATTCAAGTTTTTTAATAAATCTTCAATTTCACACAATACACAATGTCTGAAACTACTGCAACTCCAGAAGGTAAGCTCTTTTCCTTTACCAAATGCGGCGACTTTGAAGTCACAAAGCTGCTCTGTCCAGTGCCTATTGCTTCACCTATTCCTTTTAACTTTGGTGCCGCATCAAAATAAACGCCAGTCTGCGGTAGTTATGTGGCTATATTTTTTGGAAGATCAATCAGTTGCATCCCACATTACTTTTCCAATGAGGGGCACTGTGCGCTCAATCCAACAAATTCATAAGCAAGGGCCATCAACGGCTCTACCAACTCCATGCCGCATTACGCACTCAATAAGTAGAAGCTTTACTAATCGTCCATAAACTACAGTTCTCTGGGCTCAACGATCCCACAAGACCGAGGCTGAAAAGAACTTCATCTACTTAACCATCAGTGTTCCCGATGTCAAGGAGCCAAAGATCGAACTCAAGTCCCAATCCCTCACATTCTCCGGTTACTCCGAGTCCCTCAAGCGTGCCTATGCACTTACATTGGAATTCTACGCCGAGATCGATGAGAGTGCTTCAAAGTACAACCACACTCAAAAGAGCACTCAATTCGTCTTAAGAAAGAAGGAGTTGAAGGAGGAGTTCTGGCCTAGATTATTGAAGGATTCAAAGAAGGTCCACTTCTTGAAGACCGACTTTGATAAGTGGGTTGATGAGGATGAGCAAGATGAGGCACCAGAGGAAGATTTGAGCCAGATGGGTGGCATGGGTAAGCTATTCTCTGACTTTAGATGCAATTTTTTGAAGAAAGCTAATGGATGGTTCTTTAGGTGGAATGCCAGGTATGGGCGACATGATGGGAGGTGCAGGTGGAGACTTCGGCGGTATCGATTTCTCGAAACTTGGCGGAGCAGGAATGCCAGGATTGGGCGGATTAGGTGGTGAAGAAGATGAGGGAGAGGATGAAGAAGATGACGAGGAAATGCCAGCCCTTGAAGGAGAAGAAGAAGCCGCAGAGGAGCCTAAGGCTAAGATCACTGAGGTCGCCTAGATGATTCCTTTATGAGAAACGACTTCCTACATTTTATTACATTTCAAGATAGCAGAGGTACTAGATGTTCTCGGATGTTACGAGAGGATTGGTATGGATACCTTTTGCACTTTGCATCAAAGCTATTTGGTGGGAGTTACCGTATACAGATAGTTACCTCTTGAATCAAGGGACCAGATGTTATCTATTTGCTGGATGTGATATGAAAGAATGGATGAATACCAAAGAAATAAAAGCAACGGTCTATCAGATTTTTGTTAGTTCCTTGTATATCATATTTTCAAGTAAACACAGTGTGACATGATGACGTCCTAATTGTAAGTATGGGTGATACCATGAATTCACATTACAAGTCCGACACGAGTATTGATATCCCACACTAGGTATGTATCTAGTTATATTGACTAATAAGTACCTATCTTCCTATTACTCTTCAGTCTTTAGGAGTCTATACTACCTACCTAGGTACATAGTATATAACTACATAGTATATCACTAACCCATTCAACCCCAACCATTCTTCCTATCCTAATTATCTCATCTCTCATCCATCAATAAATAATACTGATTTATTTCCCTCCCTCCCTACCTACCTACCTAGGTAAGAAACCAATCCTTAATCTGAGAGTGCTCGGTACTCGGTACTCAGTACTCAGTACTCAGTACTCAGTGCTCAGTGCTAGATTGGTCGTTTAATGTTTTTTTTTTCCCCTTTTTAGGCTTATGGCTGGTTGGTTGGTTGATATGTTTGTTCTGTTCTGTTCTGTTCTGTTCTGTTCTGTTTTGCTTTTACTCTTGCTTTTACTTACTGCAGTTGTATGTGTATGTATTGTTGTTGTTGGGGGGGGGGGGTTGATTAGGGTGTTGATATTGTTGGGGGTTGGTTGGGGGGAAGGTAGGTAGTCAGTAGACAGTTTGTGGTATGATGGGGGCTAGGAGGATTATTTTGTGGGAGGTGAGAGAGTGGGAGTGAGAGGTGGTTGGTAGCATGGAGTTTGGGATGGGATACGGAGCGGGAGGGGTGGTGGATTGTGGATGAAATTGGATGGGATGGGATGGGATTATAGGTACGACGGTTGAAGGCTGAGGAATCTATTTTGGGGGTTAATAGCTACCCGTGGACCTACCTAATAATAATAATAATAATAATAATAATAATAATAATAATAATAATAATAATAATAATAATAATAATAATAATAATAATAATAATAATAATAATAATAATAATAATAATAATAATAATAATAATAATAATAATAATAATAATAATAATAATAATAATAATAATAATAATAGGCGACCTGTGTTTCTTGTATGAATGTGTGTGTATATAGTTGCTTGATTGGTCCATCTTGTATTGATTCATTTGATTTATTATATACCTAGTATCTATTTTTCTTCTATATTTATTTATCCGTATACTCATCTCATCTTATGCATTCATCTTATGTACTCATCGTACAATCTAGCATCCATGGATATTAATTCAATACACCCGCTGTACATCTCATGCCATGCATGTTTTGACCCATAAACACAAAGCATCTCTCGAGATCGGGATCGTGCCGAAATGCAACGTCTTCAAGCTCCAAAATCCTGACGCCTGATAAATGCCATGATGCTTCTGTTCGTCGATTCAATCAATAATCACCGAGTGATATAAACCTCCTCTTGCTCTCCTAAGAAAATCTTCCTGGAGGGGTCACGCTTCGTTTCTTCATTGCCGCGTTTCAAACCACCAGCTCTGTCATATCTGCTGCGCTCCGCTCCCCCCTCTATCTCAACCTCCTATCCGTATCTCTAACCGTCCACGTAAGCCCATCATCCCTCACCCACGCGCCCTCTAAATCCCCCTGCAACCCAGGACTTCCGGCCCTGGAACTCGTCCCGGGGCTTCGCATCCCCAAATCCTGATGCTCATGATCCGCCTCCTTGTTGAACTCATGTTCCTGCATCAAAACCTCATAGCCCTGCTGTGCGGGCCTCCTATCAAACCAATATTGCAATTTCGTTCCTTCCCAGAGTCTCTGCCATCCATTACCTCCACTCACGCCCGTCCCATACGCTCTATCGATTTTTTGGAGACTTCTGTAGAAGAGGGAGAATGCAAAGGCGGAATAGGCGAGGCCGCCGAGAAGATCGATGCGCCAATGGTGGCGCAGATACATGGTAGAGAACCATTGCCATAAAACGTAAAAACCGAGGACGAAAGTCCCTTTTCGGGAGTAGCGGCCGATGAAGAAGAAACAGCAGCAACTGAATGCTCCGTGTAGAGAAGGGAATGCGCCGAAAACTAGCGGGGAAGCTTTGAATGCGTTGGCGTAGATATGTGTGCCCAAGACCTTATCGACTCGAACGAGACCGGCGGCTGAACCGGGCATGCTGTAGTTTCCGGGTGGGAGGGGATAGCCGTATTGGTCTCCATACCATGGGGCTGCGGTTGGGAAGGAGAGATGGGTTATGATTCCTAGACAGTTTTGGATGCCGAAGGACCAAGCAAAGATTGATACTACGCCTGGAGATGCAAAAAGCCAGAGCCAGAATGCGGCGAAAAATGGTGAGATGAAGTGGATTACGCCATAAGAGAGCCAGGCGAACACGTCGAGGGGTTCGGAGAGGTTATGGGAGAGAGAGTAGAGGATGTTGAGGAGAAGGGGAGGGAGTCCGGCGAGGATTGATATCTTTTTTCGTGTGAGAGTGTACATCCATAGAATGCCAATTACTGAACAGGTGAACTGTGATGCAATTCCGAATAAGGAAAATCCAAATACTCTCTTGTCTAATGTTTCGAGGTAATTAACGTCAATTAGTGGACGGATTGAGGAGTCGATTCGCCAGGCTGTTGAGGATAGAGTTAGCGAAAATGTATGAATTGAGAGGATATTAAAAATCACCGTTCTTGAAAGTAGTTATCCATATAAGAATAAAGGTCATGTTAATTAAAATATGTCGAAGCAAACCAAAAAATGAATGTCTGCACGCAAATCAGCAATTTTACATCGAAGTTAGAGGTTTCCAGAAATTCGTCCACCTACCTATTGAGTAGAGTCCTGTATATGTGAAGGAAAAAGCGCCTTACAGCGCAAAAGACACCCCCCATTATTACTAGAAAGCAAGTATCGAGATAGGAATCCAAAGAGATTCGAAAGAGAGAGGAAACGTCAGAGATAAAGAGGAATGCAATTAAGGATATACTTTACACCGCGGCCCATTGAGCCCTAAAGAAAACCAGGACATGGTAGTTCCAGATACTATGACGTTGAGCCACAGATAAACCAAAACACGGGCTAGACTGGTACCTAATAATGATAATATAGAGATGGATGCATGAAAATGCTGCTCATTGGCTCATTAAGCCTTTTACACGCATTTACAAGCTTATCATCCTGAGAATCTGCATGTTTGTTCACTTGTATCCCCTGTTCCTGAATACTGTTTGTCTACAACCGACGAGTGAGACTTCAGAAAGTGGGTGGATGAAAGGTATGCTTGTGGAGCTACCTAGATACGTACCCGGGGTACGGAGTACATACAACATAGCGACTTCTCGAATCCCAACTCATGTCTTTCAACTTGAAAGCCGAGGCAAGGGGAGAGAATATGTACGGAAAAGTTAAATAAAGCCATATTAAGCTTCTAATTTTGAGGGTCCATATGAATGGATTGATAGTATCGGTGTGTAGAAGAATGCTTATGAGTGGAACTAAAGGAGATTGCTAGCCATGCTAAATCGGAAAATCCGGAGCATTGAAATTTGTCCGCCTTTCCATTGGTGGTGAGTTTAAAGTTAGTTGGGTAATTCAAGGAAAGACGGAGAGAAATAATGCGGTCCGAGATTCGTCGTATTCTACTCCGTAGTCGTAAACCAGGAAGAGCTTGAAGTGGAGTACAGTATTGGGTAGATACAGTACTGCACAGTATTGGAAAGGATATCCCAAATGTCAACCACCAGGTAGGTGATCGGATATGTATACAGTACAGTCAGTATACAGTAGGGCAGTCAATTCGCTTCGAAGGCTATTTCCTCATCCCCATCCTATGACCTGACTCCTGACTCCTGGCTATGAATGAATGTTAATTTTCATCTCGCAAACTGCATAAGTTTTTGCGGAATTGAAGTAATAATATGATCATGTACAAGGATCAAAATAGTTCATTCTGACTCTATCGAGACTTAGATATCCTCGGATTCTCGCATCGAGTTATCTTCTCTTTTGAGAGATAGTTAGTTGGCTGGCAGATCTTGGCTTAATATAAATGGCGGAATAGCGTGAGAAATAATGGACTGTAGCCATGTCCAAGAAGGTTATCGCGTGATTGAGATCTAATCTTGATTAATAAGTCTCAAAAGGGGTAAATGGCAGACATTGAGTAACCTTGGAAGTTCAAGTACTGTAACCTACCTTGAAAACTAAACATCTAATCATCCATGGATACCTCCTACTAGCTAGATATGGATGAACAGTACTAGGTAGCTGACATCCGGAGTAGATGGATGAATAGTACTAGTAGGTGGCATAGAACTACTGAATATACAGAACTACCGAATAAAACTACTGATAGCCTTCTGTGTTGGTCAATCACCAGATACCAGACTCGCAGCCTCGTGCGCGCCTTCCCGCTTAGCACCGCAGCCTTAAAACGTTCACGTCGCCTCAAAGAATATAATATCTCGGCCTCAAAGAAATTTCACATTGCTATACAACATTCACAAACTTTTCTAATCATGGCAGCAGCACCTGGTGAAAGCAAATATGTAACACTCGTATCTTGCGATGGATTTGAATTTGTCGTCTTGAGAGAAGCTGCCTGTACAAGTGGTGCAATTAAAAGGATGTTGGATACCACCAGTTCGTTGCCCCTCTTCATCGAAGCTTACCTTTGCGAATAGTTACACTTGACTTGAATCAACGCTCATTTTCATTCGTGAACAGGTGGTTGGGAAGAGTCTCAAACAGGAATCTGCCGCTTCGAAGAGATAAAGTATGTCATTTTTCCCTTATCGTCTCGACGTATATTACAATTGCCCATTTCTTCAACAAACAGATTCAAGTCGAGAATACCATCTGGCAGATTGGAACGAAAGAATGAATACATAGCCGTCGGTGATGATAGAAGCTATTGCGATACAGACCCTCTTTCCCTCATTTGGGATTGCCGCGGACTGGGTGGTCGCTTTTTACACTTGATCTGAGACCCGCTTTTATGCCTATTTAAATTTTCCGCTCGACTTTTTTTTTTTCATTCGTTTTACAAACATCAATCATCAACCATACACAAACCACCCATGAGCCAGCAAGATGGCGACGATTCATGATCAGCTTGTTCTAAATGGCAGCATCATAATACATCTATCATGGCATTGCTATAACTTATTTCAAAGACTAATTTCAATCTTGAACAGTGGTATCGTCCTTGAAAAGGTTGCCGAATATTTCTACTACAGTTACAAATATCGAAACTCGGAGAACGTGCCAGATATGGAAATACCAGCTGAGCTATGCCTTGAGTTGTTGATGGCAGCCGACTATTTGGACAGTCAGTCTCCAATCGCTATCTCGGTCTCGTTATGGTCAACATTCTTGCTAACTCTTGTCCACTCCGCAGCTTAAAAATACGCCTTACATCAGGAGTACATAATGGCTATGACGGAGTTTGCGATCACTTGGGATGAAAACCACAACATGGGTTATGGAGTCTTTAGGGAACAAATTATTCGACCTTCTGTTTTCATTGAACACTTGTGAATGTGTGTCTTCGTGCACCCCATTTGAGCATATGCGTTTTTCCCTACTACACTCTGGGTTCAACGTCTATAGATGATGGCAGATCAAATCTTTACTTCCTCACATAACTCCTACCTCCTCTTTTCTCAAAGGAACGTAGGTTTAGATGATGGAAACAATCCAATCGTGCGCATATCCTGCTAAAGGTTTAAAAATATCTTACAAGGTTGAGATTTGAAAATTCTCCAACCTTTTCTATCCTTTAGAAATTGATTATAACCTTTTTACCCCAGTGCACTTGACAACTGGTGCACAGCATACACTTTGACATGTGATTGATTTGGTTGCCGGCGTTGACCCAGAATGCTACGTTAATGAGGGTACAACCAGAAAAGCAGTTATGTTCAGTTCAAGTTCTACACAGGAGAATTACCCCTGGGAGAATTTGGTTACGAAGCTGTTTTGCTTCATAACTATCCTCACCATCTTGAAGATCAGACGAAGTTGGCCGCCAACCCCTTCGCTTGAAATCAAGAGACCATAGGTGTATCACTTAGGCGAAGCTCGCCCTCGTTTCACAGGTAACAATAACCGCCTCACCACCTGATGTCACATTGTGTTCATCCTTATAAGTTGGTTTGATCTCATCAATGTCTTTGAACTTCATATCTTGATACCTTTTCTAGGCACCAGTCAATCTCTTTGTTTTCATTTCAATCTTGTGCTTTTTGATACCCAGTAATTGTATTTCTCAATCACTCATTAGATCTGTGTTTATACGGTCATTCGACATACTTTCACAATTCTATGACCATGAAGACATCAGCTACCCTCGTTGTTATTCTCGGCACAGTATCTGCTTCCATTCTCAGCACCACAAATGTTGCTACTGTTCTCGCGGGGGTAACAGCCCCATCATCCCTCACCATACCGACTGATGCTATGGCAGCTATCTCTAAACTTGGTACCGGTGGCGCCAACGCAGCTACATTGATTGCCTGCGAAATTGCTGCAATTACCGCCTGCACGAATGCCGGTCGAGCAAATAACACGGCTTCGAAAGCCAATCTAAGTGACGGAACTGGAAGCGCAGGAGCTATTGCCTTGTAAGTATTAGGCTTTTCGGTATCTCCTGGGTTGCGCCCGAAGAATCGCCAAGAAGATGGTTCTAACATCAACATCAACACAGCGTAACAAACAAAGTTACAACCCATGCATGCGAGACTGCTGGACAGCAAATAGCACTTGTGACATCAGGAACAGCAGCGAGCGATACAGACATTAATCTTCTCATATCAAACGTGGGGGTTTTGAATGTTAATACTAAAGCTGCTGGCATTACTTCGAAGCGTGGAGTAGTTTTTGATGGTTAAGACATACTGTATATTGCAGATTATGTAGACTTGCCAATGGGGAGTTTTACACAATCCACTCGTTTCTTAACTTTTAATTCATTATAACTCGATGAATAAAAGCTATTTGTCCTTTCATCCTTCAATTGATCTGATATCGGATATCTTGATATCAGTGGCTGGACAGGATCTTTTGCCGAGATTGGGAAACCCCCACCTGTCGAGCAGCAGCAGGGTATTTGAGTCTATTCGAAACTGGGGAAGATAAGATAGAAAGTAGATATGCATTTAAGATATGAAATGTAATTGACTCTCCTCAATTGATTACAGATAGCGTATCATCCTCTTATTTTCATTCCCTCTCTCGTTGTTTGTATTTCAAACAATATGTTGTATAAGATCTTGAATAATACAACTGACCTCATCCATTCCACCGCAAAGATGGGTGAATCTGAACAGTTATTGACGGACCGACATTACAAAGAAATAGCTAAGGTTGCTCAGAAGCGTCGAGCTGATGCTTTACCTATAGAATATCTACTTCCCGAGGAATATTTGAAGAATCTTCCTCAAAATGTTACTAATGTTCCAAGGTCATCCGGTCATTTCACCCATGATGAGTTAGAGATCATTGAGACAAATGCGGAAGATATACTTCAAAAGGTTAGAGAGAGGGTATGGACATCCATAGAAGTCACCAAGGCGTTTTCAAAAGCTGCTGTTATTGCTCACCAATTGGTACGTTCTCTCATACGCCTCAAGCAAGCACATTCCTTAATCAAAACCACAGACAAATTGTCTCACAGAAATTCTCATTCCAGAAGCTCTCAAACGAGCAGAGTTTCTCGATGATTATCTTTCCAAAACCGGAAACGTGATAGGTCCACTCCATGGTCTTCCAATTTCCCTCAAAGATTGCTTCATTACACCACCTCATCCATCATCCATTGGCATGGCATGTTATGCCAATGTCCCAACCAATCCAGAGGATGAAACAGTTTTAGTAAATTTGCTGGCCAAGCTGGGAGCTGTTTTCTACGTCAAGACTACAGTACCTGTTGCTATGATGATGATGGAGACCATCTCGAATGTGTGGGGTGAAAACTAATGGTGCATATCATACAGGAACGACTTCAGGAGGAAGTTCCGGGGGTGAAGGCGTTCTTTTGGCTATGAGAGGTAGTCCATTGGGTATTGGAACAGATATTGGAGGAAGTATTAGGATTCCAAGTGCTTTCAATGGTCTCTTTGGACTAAAGCCTACGTACGTCCATGCTTCCTATTTCGATATTGTGCAACCTTTAACAAAAAGTCACAGATTCGGCAGGTTCCCTATCTACGGCGCTAGATCTGGAATCTCAGGACAAGATTTCATCTATTCCAACAATGGCCCGATGTCCAAATCCCTCTCCACCCTCCAACTGTACTGTAAAGCTGTTCTCTCTCATGAACTTTCACCCTGGATATACGACCCCAAATGTCTCCCTATTCCCTGGCTCGAGAACACAATCCACCCAGCAGGCCGCAAACTGCGTATTGGAATCATCTCCGACAATGATGGAGAAATCAGCGTTCATCCGCCCATCGCCCGAGGTCTGGCACTCACGAAACAAGCTCTAGAGGCCGCTGGTCATGAAGTCTTCGAATGGGAACCTATAAATCACCCTGAAATGGCACGGGAAATGAATAACTCCTTCTACACTCTAGGTGGAGCAGCTATTCTTGAACTAACGCGTAAACATGACGAGCCTGTCTTTGAAAGTATGAAAAATTATGAATTTGCTTATGATCAGGGAGAACATGGAACATTAGGACCTACGAAGCTAAGAGAGATGATTATCAGGAGAAATGCATATCAGAAGGAATATTTGGATCGATGGACTGCCACTGGTGCGGATGGAAAAGGAGTCATGGATGCGATTATCACGCCTGCTTCGCCGTGGACCGCGCCTCGATTGGGTGTTACACAGACGGATGTTTTTTGTGTGAATTTTACAGGTGTGTGGAATTTGTTGGATTACCCGGCATGTACTTTTCCTGTTACGTTTGCGGATAAAGGTGTTGATAGGAAGAGGGGGAGTGAGTGGAGGCCTTTGAGCGAGAAAGATAGGAAGTTACAGGAGGATTTTGATGAGGAGTTTTATCATGGAACGCCGGTCGTGTTGCAGTGTGTTGGGAGGAGAGCGGAGGATGAGAAGGTTTTGGAGGTTGTGGGGGTGGTCAGCGAGGTCTTGAAAGGGGCGGGATTGGGGCTTTAGACGGTTGGGGGAAATGGGTGGGAAGGTCACTTGGGGAGAATGAGATGTGATGATACTCAGTTCTCGACTCTAGCTTACCACATCATAAGAGCGTAATGAAGATTTCATCTATCTGTTCTCATCCATTGTTTCAACCAATTTTAGCTAGTCTAATTCTAACAGTATGATTGCCGTTGATTAATGCAACAATCATATCACATATTTCAATACAGTAAATAAGGTATGAACACCAGTGAGATAAGTAGTAGGGTATACGACATCGAATCTAGAACATAGTCTGGGAGACAATGATGAGAGGTGATGTTTTGCAGGGGATGAATAGTGCATTTTGAAGAGTGAATGAACCCCTAGGGAAGGTAGTATGGGTGTTTGAGTGCGAGGTTTGAGAACGGGGTAGATAGATATCTGGATATACATATTTCATTACATTAGAATTAGACATTAGCGATTTGCACTTCACAAGTTGCTCGGGTAGGTATCAGATATTAGGGGTTGGCGTTAATTTGAAGATACATCAAAGACAGTCAATTTTCACGATCATGATTTTGGATTCGTTAAAAGAGGTCTATTTTTGGGGGGTTTTTTTTTATCTATGTACTTTTTTTTTGGGTTTTTCTCCGAATTTTTTTTGTGATTTTCTCTCTGGACTTTTTTGGGGGGGAGGGGGGGGGAAGGGGTTTCTCTGTGTACTTTTTTGGGGGGGGGGGTTTTCTTTATAAACTTTTTTTTGGGTTTTTCTCTTTATGAACTCTTTTTTGGGGGTTTTTTATCGATGGAGTGAGTAGGTTAGATACAAAGGAGATATAGGAAAAAAAGAAATATGATGGGGAAGAAGGTTAAAATCTTGATCCTGGGCCATTCTGCGCAGCAGCAGCTTCCTTCTTGAGTTTTGCATTCTCGTTCTGCAACTCTCTTGTCTCTTGTAAAGCTCTGTTCAAGTGTCTGCGAAGACGCTCTGTCTCAACTTCGTACTTTCGTTCTTGGAATTGCCTGTTATGCGCCAATCGTTCCTCGTTCTCATCAAGGGCATCCTCCAAATTAGCCGATCTTTCCAAAGCTTGATTCAAATGTCTGTGAAGACGCTCCGTTTCGATTTCGTAAGTTTGCTCTTGGAATTGCCTGACATGTGCCGACCATTCTCTGTTTGCCTCGAGGGCCTGCTCTGAGGTGGTCGCTCTTTCCAAAGCTCTGTTCAGATGTCTGCGAAGACGCTCTGTTTCAACTTCGTACTTCTGTTCTTGGAATTCCTTATTGTGCGCCAATCGTCCGCTGTTTGCTTTAAGGGCCTGCTCCGAGGCGGTCGCTCTTTCCAAAGCTCTGTTCAGATGTCTGCGAAGACGCTCTGTTTCAACTTCGTACTTTCGTTCTTGGAATTGTTTATCGTGCGCCAACCATTCTCTGTTTACCTCGAGGGCCTGCTCCATGACCTCTCTCCCCAAAGTTCCGTTCAGATGTCTGCGAACACGCTCCACTTCAACTTCGTACCTTTGTCCGTGAAACTGATCTTGGTCCGCAAACATTTCGAGGTATTCTCTCAAAAAGAATTCGAGTTCCTCCATCACGGCATTTCGTTCCTCAGCCGTCTGGACGAGTTGGGCCCTCAGTCGTCTCTCATTTCTGCCCGCTTCGAATTCTCTTAAGATCAGCTGATTCTGCCTTTGTTCCATTGCTGCTTCTTGCTCTTCATGATAGCGGAATATTCTCTTCAACCCCGAGATCTTGTCTTCACGAGATTCGTTCTTTTGCCTGAGAGTCTCTATCGTCTTGAGATGTAAGGCAACATTCTCCTCTGCTGACACAACATCTGCATTACGAGAAGCAACTGTTTCACGTAGCACACTTATGGACTGTTGATGAACCTGATTCATCATCATCGTAGCAGAATTTTCTTTGTCTTTGGCTTTGAGGTCCTCCTCTAAATTGAAGACCACACATTCACGAGAAGAGAAATTGTTATAGAGATCTGCTAGCTCTTTTTTCAGGGATTCGGTAGTCTGAACCGGTTCTGGGGTATTGGCATTACGAGAACCAGCTTGTTGACTGAAACCTGCTGCAACAGCCTGAAGGAAAGGGAGACCCTTCATTGTTTTCGAGGTCTCATTATCCGTAGATACATCTCCTTGTAACTTGGGCATTGCTTTTTGTTGGGATTCCCGTTCCAAAGGTGGAGACGGAGTAGTGACACCGCTCGAATCAGCCAAAGGAGCCGGGCCGTCGACACAGACATCACCAGTGTTAGAGGGGGTTGGGGGGGTGGAGCGGGTGGAGCGGGTTTGGGGGGATGAATGCATTCTCATGGTCGTCATTGAGAAGGTCATATCCGGAGCCATTATTCTCGACAACATCGATGGCGTTATAACCAGGGTCAGAGCTAGAAGAGGTGGCAAGCGCATTGTTGTAGGCGGTGTCGCCGAGAGGGGCTCTCTTAGAGCCTTGGTTGGTATTCATGATGGCGGATTCTTACGAAATTGCAATTTCATACAGCGGTTGAGAGAAGTATAGAGGAAAGGATAGATTGAAAAATCTGGGGATAATCGAAGATTAAATAGCTTAAGAATTGGCGCTATTTGAGACTGATAGATTACCAAGAAAGCATGTGTTTTCTAAGATGACTTCACAAAGCTCCACTATGCATCGAAGTACATTATTGTAGTATGTCAAGTAAATTTTAGAGATACTAAATGGAATATTGGTAGTACATAGGTGTAGTTCATGGCAAGACCCAATTACGATTAACTTGGTACACGCATATCATGATTCGAGTCTATTCTCTTACCGGAATGAGAAATCCAGGATCTTTCAGAACTATTTGGGCCATGCGACATTCATTGGCTACTTGTCAGTATTATCTCATATAGTCTCTGTTATATCCGTCATTGAACTAAAGGAAAGAGAATCTTTCTATTTTCGCGGCGGTGAAAATAAAGATGGGCATGAAGAAGCAAGGCCCACTCACTCATAGTCGACATTCTATAATTCAGCCGACTGGTACAAGCACGGGTACTCTAAGGAATCAAAACTCATACTATCGTATGAGTACTTGCAGTCTTGTCCTCTTGGATGACTATTTCTCAACAGTGTTTTCGATAACTAGGACCACAGTTCGACTGTGAAAGACCTAGCACTGATTTTCGAATCGGTCCAATCATCTCAATCTTTTTGATATATCGAGTAAAATTGGATTCTTGAGTCAGTTTGCTATACTTAATTTAGTTTGTTCATCGAATCTGACTGATACCTCGAGCTTAGCCAATGCATTCATCCATGTCATAGATTCAATCCATTTGGCACACTGAGATTCAATGCCCCATAAATCCATTTCATTTGAACTAATCCACTCAGATTGTCAGGCTATATCCGAATATTCATTTCTCCTTGGACACTAGAGTCTTTCAAAGATAGCCGATGACCTATATCTCTAAGATCTAGCCTCTCTTTCAGCGAAAAGGACCCTGTGATACTTCGAGCTAAGAAGTAAGGCGAATTTCATCGATCATTGACTCTAATGCAACGCTCTTTAGAAGTCCCAAAGATGCGAACTCAACCTCTAGAGTGCTTCGAACATATATGTGCCGGCACTAGGAGGCAATACGCAACCTGATAATACTTATACCGATATAGGTCATTTGGAAATTCTTGGAGTTTTCATTAGCTAGATTCAGTTGGTTCGAAGTTAAGCTTTCAACGAATTGAACTCCAGATCTGATTGACATGGGTTTTTATATATTACCTCATTGGGATGTTAAGTTTTTAGCTATTGAATAGTATTTTAGTACCCTCCAGCAGTTTTACGTTTAGTAAATTGACGTGTAACGTAGCTCCTCATCGATGATGAGGGCACTTGCTTGGGCTGCGACAAAATTACAAGACGGACTCTTCGGCATACATACCCCTTTAGCCCTTTTGTTAAGGATCAGAAACTGGGAGCCTTGGGATTTACGATTCTTTAGGTACTGATCCATGTCCACTTGGTGGTAATCCTGTTCCCATGAGTGATAGAAAATGGCATGTACAGGTATGAAGTACGTACTATGTAGTGGAGAAGTTTTGACATCGGCTACAGAACTGTCACACACGCAAATTAAGCGCTTAGTTATCTCCACTCGAAAAAACGCACAGACAAAAATTCTGTAATCCAATCATATGGCAGGTCAAGATAAAGATTCATATTTTGAAAAATTGATATTGACACCATCAAAACAAGCAAACATCTCAGTTCGAGAAATCAAGCTTCTGTGGTCCAATGGTTAGGATTCCACCCTTCCATAAGTCGTATCAACGGCAAAAGCGAGGTGGAGGTTCGTGTTCGATTCACGGCAGTTGCACTAGATTTTTGCGTTTTTCTAGTTAAATCCTGAGTCAATTATTACTAGTTACTGGAAGTTTTCGAGTTTTCGTTGTCATCTTTTGTTAGTACATGATACTTATACCGTCAGAAAGCACTCAAATCAATCAGTAAGTTGGGGAAAAAACGCTAGTTATATCCTTCCTTTCAAAAAACTCCACCTTTAAGAAAAGACTTATTTGGTGGTCATTTCAGCAAAACTTATTATACTGTACCATAGTGCTTTCTAACTGTACAATACAAGTATATCATCACCTTTTTTAACTTAGTACATGGCAAAACCAAGGCGGCGGATATCAAAAAATGCCAGTAGGTGTTGTGACTCGATTCATTCACAGCATTTGTAAATCAACGCCTCTTCTTTTCAGACATATTATGCCAATTAATCTTGACTCGTCGTTCCTTTTGCTTACTGAAAGAAAGATATCGATTGAGAGAAAAGGTGGGAAGGATCCCCCCCTTTTCCCCTTGGGGTGCAACTGATCCATGGCCATCTACGTCATGGAATGACTGTAGGTTATCACACTACTTCCAATCTCAGATACATTCAAGTTCAAGCGATACAAAAGCGAGTTCGTCTTCATGTAATAGTGGATTGTACGAAGGAAAAACAAATAAAGCATTTAATAAACCAGATCTATCTACCTGAAGCTTACTGAAAACTGCCGATGAGAAAGGGGCCTGGGATTAGGATATCGATTTGAAACAGTTTTGCGTTAGGGAGTAATTAACACAATACGTGTACTGTATGTGCGCAGGACGGATGGGTTAGGTGTCTCAAGAAGTAGTAGCATTGATCATATTGAACTATATGGTGGGGGAAAGAAATCAGACATGCAACAATTCAGATGTGATGGACCCGTTGGACGGAAAATTCCTGGTGGGGGAGGAAATGTGTTGAGATCCAATGATCGAGTTTAAGGTCGAGTTATGAAATGTAAGTGGTACGGGGTATCTAAGTTAGAATCCGAATTCATAAAATGGCATGCGGGCTATTATGATGCAGGTGCAAAACCCATGGGATATGATATGCAATAGAAGCTTCACCAGATGAAAGAATTTAGAAGGTCCACAGATCCAGATGGGATAAGAATATTGATAATTTCTCGGTGACCTCAAACTACTTTGTTCAATATCCTCAAGCTTAAGTATCACTCCAAAAAAACCATAGTCCGACCTAATCAGTCCCCTCCTTAAAAGCTGCTGCAATACAGAACTGTCCCTTGCCTAAGACTTTCCCATCCTCCCCAGCAGGGTATCTCGCCTCGTATCTGAGCGCTCTCCCTTCAACTATTGCCACTAATTCAAATTCCACCTTGTAGTGTTTCACTCCCTTTTTACCGTCATCTGGATCTACAGGCTTGATGATTCCTCTTTCGCGGAGAAATGTCATATCTACAATGATGCGGCCGGCAATCTGAGCATCTATTGATGTTATATATAGTTAGCATACTTTGAGAATATCGAAATGCAAGCAGAAGGTATGGCTACTAACCAGCATTTTTTATGCTCTTACGACTATAATGGGATTCGGTGGCGGTATCAGATACATAAAGAAGCTCCTCACAGAGGAATTGTTGTTCGTCAATTGCAAAAGTGTGATACGTAAGAAACGGTTCAAATTGATGATTTGAACGAACGGGTTTGCCCTGCCGACCGTTAAAATGGGCAGAGGCTTTTGAGTTCCTGTTGGGGCAACTAAATACCTTTATCATAAAATAATCAATCGTGGGCACATATCTCTCGCCATCTAATTCACTTGTCTCCGGCGGCTTGGCTCCTCCGTGCCCAGGGTACATTCGAGGCTCCCATGGCTCAAGACGAAGAAGGCCGTAGCTTGACTGCGAAATGCGTTCTGGTCCATTTTTCTTGTCCAGAGCACGAAAAACAGCCCCGGATGCCACTGCTGTGATGCTTCGAATTTGTTAGCTTACTTAAAGAGAAACGACGTCAAACTCACCATTTACGCTTATCGGCTACTAATTCAATGTTGAAGTTAACTTGCTCCGATTTTTCTCGAAGCCATTGCTTCAGATAACTCTTCAAAGAAGGAGAAGCACCAAAGCCACCGACAAGAAATACTTTCTTGAATACTCAGCAGTGAACCGTACATTAAAAGGCCTTGTCGCATACCTTGACCACTAGACCTTTTGCCACAGCCTGTTTAATCTGGTTTTCCAGCAATGCAGAGATACGCTTTAGTAGGGGTCCGAATATCTCTTCATAGTCACTTCTAAGAAGATATCAGTGAAAGACTACTATAGATCGGAAGAGAAGCACATACTTATTCATGAGTAGATTGTTCGTTTCGAAACGCTTTTCTGCCAGGCCAACGCGATTCATCTGTTCATCACTGCGCAGACCTGCGATATAAACCCGGTGGCCAACTCGATTCATCACATTCACCCGTCTCTTGTATTCATTCTCGAAGTCTGGGATCAATCGGTTCACAATCGCTTCAAGAGTTTCGCCATTCTTGAGCAGGTAATCCTCATCCTGAAGTCGATTGAATAACATATCCTTGTAGCGATCATTTAAATAACTAGATCCACAATTATCCCCTAGCACACAAATAAGTTTCACGAAATTGTCTAGAGAGATGTTTTGACTCGACCCACCAATAGGTTGAATTCTTTCTCCCTTTAGACGTAGGGGATAGCGATTGCCAACTCCATAAGTAACGACATCGACGGTGCCGCCACCGCAGTCAGCAATAATAAACGTCTCACCAAGCTACACGACTATCAAAAAATACCCAAGCACATTCGTAGGGCAAAAGAAACCTACAGATATATCCTCTGAGTTTTCTAACAGAAATGTGGCGGCAGCCTCTGGCTCAGAAATGAAGAAAATATTGTCAGCAGTAGTACCACCAGGCCTTCCCAAAGCAGTTGCTTGGATGGCTGCTTTGACGGAAGTCTGAAGTACACGAGAAGCCTCTGGCGACCAGACAGTCGGAACAGTCATGACGAAATCCACAGGCGTTTGATCAGTGAAGCCATGAAGAAATTTCAATTGCTCTTTAGTGTGCTGCAACACTTTCACAAGATAATCTGAGATAGGATCAACTGCATCCCACATATCAGACTCGGTCTTAGATCGTCTCCCATGCCTGCGTATAAGACCTTCTTTGAGAAGGCTAGTAAAGGTCCCTCGAAGCCCCTTTCTATCCTCGTTAGTATACTCAGTTTCCACCAACATCAACTTAGCTCGCTTTACCAGACGTCTCTGACTGCGTGTTGAATTTGCCTTGTAAATCTGATATGGTACGCCGTATCCCCAGAGAAAGTCGACAAAAAGCTCATCTTCCATTTCTGAGTCCTCAGGATCATGGGTTGTGTCTCCTCCTGTTCCGCAGAGTGTCAAGGGATGCTGTCCTTTAAACGAATCAAATAGGTTTTGATCAAGTATTTTGTCTGCATCGTCCAAATGACGTTCAATTGGTTCAGATGAATACCAACTTTCTGTTGGAACTTGCCTCCTTTCACCATCTTCCCCATCCATTGGCCAGCTTATTACACTCATAACATCATTGGCAGAGCCTTTGATATTGCCGCTATTGATTGGGACGATACTATACGAGACTGATGTGAATGTCGTGCCGTAGTCTAAGCCAATGACAACTTTCTCTGCGGATTTTATATTTTTCATACGCAAATTCGAGTTGCGTTGAGCAGCAAAACCACCATTCAAGATCGAGGAACGCACTGATTCAATGCCATCGTTTTGTGCGGTTCTTGCATCTCGAGCTGACACGGCTTGTCTGGAAGCACTACGATTCTTCGAACCAAAAGAATTTCCTCTCGTTGCCATACTTGAATTTACAGAAACTTGAAGACTTTTTGTTTCAATGATTGATAGTAATAAATCTATGAAATTTCGTAGGCTCTGGAAGACCAATTCAAGGCTCAGTGGAGAGAAATGCGCATCATATATTATTTCATCAGCGTAGTATAAACAAACTTACTTTTCAAATTCAAAGAGCGGAAGCCTTCAGTCTGCCTATCAAAGCTCTCGGACCTCATTCTGACTTTGCAAACGAAAGTAAATATATAACGAGCTGAACTTCTCCCCTGCTTAATCATGAACGGAATTTTGCAGATGTAATAACAAGTATTCTGTACTTGATAAAGTGCCATCTCCAGGGTAACCAATAGCAACCCTCTGCGAAGAAGAAAAAAAAATCATATGACCGGTCAACAGGAAAAGTAAGTATGGTGTTGTCCCAGGTGTAACAAAATGGGGAGGGGGGTGAAATAGCAGGGTCGGAACGGGTTTTTATATCGTTCCAGGGGCTGTTTTCTCTTCGAAATGCGCGTTTCGAACTGATCTATATAGATCGAGAAATTATAATTTCTTCATTAAAAATCGAGGCGACTTGCTTGAACAAAATCGTAGAAAGTCCGGAAATATGATCCGGCAGGAGGATGCTCGGGCGCAAAATGGGTTGCTGCAGGAGACGCCACCTATTTCAGATATGACGAAAACCTTCACTACCTGTTCTGTCAGAAAATCTGTCAGATTTTACGATCTTTGGGTAATTGAACATAAGAAATCCGGGAACCAACCAAGGTGCATAATGGCTGGAATCCAAAAAGTATTGGATTTAACTCTCCGCATGTCCTTTGGTCCACACTCACGAATCTAAACACTTATGGAGTTCTAAGACCTTGATTCCAAATATGGTTGCGAATCGTTTGTCTACAGAAGATATTGAGCTGCTCGCTTGGATTGATTTCTGTAAGCAGCAAAATGTGGAACTCAAGGAAGAAACGTTCGAATTCATGGCCTCATTGCGCAGCATTTTCAATCCTGATGTAATGAAAAACCACCTGACAGAACTATGGCAAAAGTATGGCGATCATAATGAGGATACTGAGAGTCCTATACCACTCGTCGATATGTTGACCAAAGGTTCAGCTTATATGATTAAGCTGACCGGCGAGATGCATGAAGCCATTACATCGCGAGTCGACCAGCATATTAGCAATAATGAAAGCCAACGGGTCATAAGATTTATGAGAGACAGCGAAGAGGAAAGGGAAACCACAGGTTATCCAAGACTCCTTACCTTGGAAGTGGGAGAGAAGAAGGGAGTAAAGCGTAGTAAGCCGCCGGAGGGATCAGATAACAGCCCTATCTTCAAAAAACATCGCTCGAGTAGAGTAACGTAATGCCTTCTGATCAACACGAAATTTTGCTGAATCTGTTTCACAGGGTGAGCCATCTACAAAGGCCATAAAAGATACCGCCGCGGATGGAAACATGAAATGCCAGCTTTCTACACAGACACCAGTAGCCAACTCGACTGAAGTTGCAGTTGTACTTGAAAACTGCGATGATAAGGAGGACATCCGAGGCAGGCCACGAGCGCTTCCGTCTGATTCAGAGCACCAAGCAATGAATAGAGAAAATTGTATGGAATACTTAAGATCAATGGAAAAGAAATATAATCTTGGAATAGATCATATTCAAGGGCTCTGGCAAACGGAGGTCGAAAAACTCAGTATAAAGGAAGCTGAAGCCCAAAAAACAATCAGAGATCTGAAGGCACAAGTAAAGCACCTGAATGAAGCACGAAAATTTCGTCAAGAATGTCAAAAGTCTCAGCAAGAGGATGCGAATGTTTCCTTGGAGACTCGACAATTCGAGGATCTTGAGGAAATATACCGATTGACAAAAGACAATAGAGAAATGCACAGATTCGCAACATTGGCCGATTTAGATTTGCCAGGAAGCCTGCATCTTGGGCATGATGCGGTTGATGACGCGATGGACCAGATAAAGTTTGAACTCTCCTCGATTTCTTACCGACGTAATAGTGATCTGCCACTTTTCCCTAAGATATTTGCAATATCAGGTGACTTGCGCAACCTCATACTTTCGGCTTTTGGCAGCGACATCGAAACAGCTGTTGGCAGAAAAGGTGTCCATACCATGATGAAGAAGTTTAACCCACAAATCTGCATTAGAGTTCTTGTATTGGCTGCGCTGAGAGATTGGGTATTTATGTCAAAGTTCCCCAATTTCGCGACTTCAGATTCTCGCCTTCTCTCAAGTTATAGGCACATTATCTCCAGTATGGGTGAGTTTCCTGACACTGAAAATTGAATGAAGAACTAATTTTGCAGACGGTAATCACAGGCTTTATAGCTTGGATATAGCAGCTCATCGCGCGATTATGGAGAGGCTTTGGTTCAAGGAAGATTTGATACCCAGAAGAGCCACAGATTTGGCGGCGAGGCTGTCCAATGCCATTGCTCCATTGTTTGCAAATAAAACAGATAGTGTAGAAGATGAGCTATTTCATACCTGGGGAGAGCATCAAGAATGCTGGGAAGATAGGAGAACACATCTACAAGAAATTTTCCAGACCGCTTTGACCTTGAAGGCCGATTCTGTCGTCACAAAATCTCGGTATGAATTCGCAATATATCCAGCTGGGACGACATTCATGGGTGAAATTACAACTGATGAAATTTCAAGTGGATCCAAAAGTGGCAGTAGCTGGATTCATGCATCATTTCACATCTACGATGCTAAGATAGTTAGCAATCCCAAAGATGACGCATTGGTACAGACGCAAAATTTCGTGATTGGGACTACCGAAGGAAGGGATAGTGCAAAGTACAGCAAGATAATGGTATTTCCAAAGCGACCATCTGAAGTTGTTTCCAGTCGCATAACGGAAGTTACGGAAAATCTCGGCTCTATTCAAATAGCCAGCGATAACAGCACAGGGAACTCTCGTACGGATAAAGAGGCCAAAGCCCTCGGGTCAAATAAGACCACAGATGCTCACAAGAGCATTGTAGACGCCTCGCAACCCAAACGAAGCAAAGAGCAACCACTTCCAAAGTGTGATGAGTGTGATGAAACATTCCCTGCAACATCCAGCCTCCGCAGGCATGAAAAGAACAGTATATTGTAATTCAATGCCTTCTTGCATATTGGCTGACCTTTCGAATAGGAAGTTGTACCAAATGCCCACATTGCGGTAAACTCTTCCGTAGGGCACATAATATGCGGAAGCACAACAGAGATGAGCATGAAGAATACCGCCCGTCGAACCGCCAGGAATGTGTGGTGGATGGTGACACAAACTCGGTCATTAGAGGGGCACTTCGAAATGCCATTGAGCCGCAAAGTTTAGAGGTTACCTCTATCAAATCCACGGAATTAGAATTTGGGCGTTACGGGTCTGATCTTGTTGACAAACGGAGTTTGGCCAATCACTTAGAAAAAGGTATGCCAATTTTGAACAAAGTAAATGACTAAATCTAACGCAACCTGCCAGATAAATGTGTTCTTACTTGCAAAAATTGCAACAGAAAATTCAAGAATGACGAGGAAAGGGGCAAGCACCAGTGTACCAAGAACCATCCAACAAGTAAGCCATTATTCGCAGCCTTTGCCACAGAATCACAAGCTACGGTCGCAGATAATTGCCAGAAAGGATCCACGCAGAAGAGAATCGAAAATGAGGTCGTGAGTAGTAAGCCAAAGTGCGACCACTGTGGTGGCTCATTTCGTGACAAAACGAGTTTAACTCGCCATATCAGACAAAGTGAGTCTCAAATCAAAATAACTTGATCTTTCTGTTAATCAAAAGGATCAGATATCTGTTCACTTGAGTGCTGGGTTTGTAAAACGGTATTCACAGATGCTGGAGAAAGACGCCGCCACCAGCGCACGCAGCACCCCGGGTCTACAAAAGAGGGGCCAGTACATGAGCCCAAAACTCCACCGGCTTTGTTCAAGAAAAATGGGAGGTCACAGGACCTGACTCAAACAAGAACTCCGATATCGAACGGCTCTTCAAACTTCGATGAAAGTAAGTATATTTTGTTTCGTCGCTGCTCGTCCCTTTCCACACTCGCATCTCCTTTCCATATAATTACATGATGGCTAACAACCCCAAATATGGCAAGCCTCGCTACAAGAAAGCCCCTCGCAAAGAAGTTGAGGATTCAGACGCAGACGACGTGCTCTCTCCTGAGATAGCGAAGACAAAACGTACCCAAAGCAGAAAATTTACTAGATCTTCAGATGGACGAGCTGAAATGAGAATGAATGATATTCAGGAATCACCAGTGCGGCCTGGAAGACAACCAAAAAAGATCCTAGAAGGATGATGTAGGCAAATTGCATTTCTAAGGAGTGGTCTGGAAAGTTATGTTTTCGCTTCCGGAAATATGTTTTTTAAATCCCCTCTGAAGAATTAAAGATGAGTTTTTAACAAAATGAGGACATGATTGAGTGGGTAGGAAGTGTGTAACTGAAGATGGGAAAAGGAAGAACTATCGTACCAACGAAGAGGGAGAACAGGAATAAAGGTTATTCATTCTCTTTTGTCAATGTGATTCTACTCAACGATCTAAGATCATCGTCATAAACTCCGCTTTCAAATTAATTGATTTTCAAGCTGAAGCACCAGATATTTTGCGGTACAGGTATGTGTGGCGTTTATGGCGCACAGGAAAAGAGGAACATCATTCAGAGATGAAACGATCGTCCAAATTCAGGCTCGATATTTTCAAAAATTGATATATTGCAGCCTGAGAACAATGCAGATTTTGGGGTGATTTCAAGATATTATGTCTTCTCCGGTGTAATATGTGAGAAAAACTCGGCTCCTATAAGCATGCATACAAGCGAAAAAGTCGCAACCGCTCCGGACTCCTTTAGGCAATTCGACCTGGAGTTAATTTGATTGGCTGTAAAGGGCTGTTCCGAGTTTTATTGTACCAATGAGAGATGAGTTTTGATGCTCAAAAAATAGGATTTACTGATCTCGTTGATCATCTCCCGGTGAAGTCTCTCGCCATCTAGCCAGAACGAGCAGCTTTTTATGCCTATATCGAAATGAGTCTAGGTATTTTCTTCCAGTGCAACCTACAGGCGACAAACCCATATTTAAGCACCAGTCCATCTGCCTGGATAATCCTTAACTGCCAACTTCTTCATTCAGTCTTTAAATAGCATCCATGGATACTATAGGTTTCACGGCAACGTGCTGTACATATTTCGACCTATACCCCGCACTTCAAATATCTCCCATATTGATTGACAATCTATATACCTGGTCTATAGCCACTGTCACTACTACAGCTCCGACAAATTGCTGTTCTTTATTCGTTACATAATGTCGCACAATGATCCAAGTCGTCTTCGTCACGGGGAATTAGAAATTGGCTACACGGAAGCAGTAGAGCGTTATGCCAAGAGACATGTCGTTGCGCCGAAGCCAGTATCGCAACGCAAATTAGACTTTGAGAATTCTAGGCCAAGATGGATGCGAGAAATGGCCGCGGAGGCCATGGGTGTCTTCTTCTTCGTGTAAGTCGAGAGAAGGGAAAATGGAAACATTCACTGATAGTCGTTCGTAGTTATCCGGGATCGCATCATGTGCATCGTTTTTTCTCAACCCTGGGGGCCCAGGGCTCGGATCGGGTTTTCATATTGGCTGGGCCTTTGCCATTGGGATCGCTTTCGCTATCATGTACGTTGGACTTGATGTAGTCAGGATTTTATCATTATCTCATCTGCTGATAATTATTAGGACTTGTGGAGGTACCTCAGGAGGACATTTTAATGCAGCAGTAACGATTTCATGTGCCGCATGGCTGGGTGTACGTTTCCGGGGCCTCTATTTATATATCGACGGCCGCTAATTCGTTCCAGTTCCCATGGAAAAAAGTGCCTCAATACATCTTCGCTCAAGTTTTCGGTTCCTTTATGGCAGCTATGCTACTCATCGGACAATACTATCCACAGCTGACAACACTTGCTGCAGAGCAAGGACTTGAGCCTGAATTCACCAGGTGGACCAGGAAGTATCCTTTGCTCCTTCCCAGGAGCGACCCAGTCATACGGGTACCTATTCTTCATTGAATTCTTTGCCGATGCATTCGTGGTGTGTGTTGATGGTTATCGCAACTGTAGAGTCTGCTAAGATGATTTAGGGAATTGTGATTTGGGCTTGCCACGACCCTATGAACCCTTTCGTATCCGTAGCTGCATTGCCATGGGTTATTGGATTAGGTTATGGTAATTATTAAAGATGCATGTTATTGCCTTCTAATCTCCTACTTCAGCTCTTCTCGGACACATTCTAACCTCCCCTAGCGACGATGATATGGGGCTTTGCGGATGTGACAATAGAGCTTAATTCATCTCGCGATTTGGGAGCTCGTATAGTTGCAGCTATATTTTTTGGAGAAGACGCTTTCTCGGTTTATTCAGCGATACCCATTCTCACAAGTATACCTGCCATGCTTTTTGGAACCGCATTGCATGAGATGATTCAACGAGATAGCTTTGGGGTTATCGCCAAAGGCCATAACGTGCATGAAAGAGGACAAGAGGGCGTCATAGAACATTTGTCCAAGAACGGTGTGCTTGGAGGAAGTATCAGTAACTCGGAAAGGAGTGTAGACAGCGAAGAATAGGATAATAGGAGAAAGAATGATTCTGTTGTATGAGACGGGGAGCGGTTTAGTATGAACTAAGACCCAAATGAATAACAAAGATATATATATTAATTTAATAAAATTTGTTTTTGTGTTATGATATATCGATTTGTTCCCAACGAATGAATGTACTATATGTGATTTTGAAAATGATGAGCTGAAGCAGAAACCCTAGCCGGAGAACATTTCATGAATATGCAAATGCATGTTCAAACATTCTGAATGTGCTACTGCTCAAATGAGGTCGGCGAGATATGATTAGATCAAGCATTGCTCAAGTCTTATAGTGATGCGACGTGAGGATCCATGGATGTACCGGTACTTGAAATACCAAAACCGCTTATCTCATTCTCAGGCCCTTCTCCGATTACATAATCATAAAAAAGCGAAAAATTCTATAAACTAGCCAATAAAAGCCATGTGGGATATATGGTGCGTGGAGATTGACGTCCATCTTTATATGATTGGCTCGTTTTATGATCAATGCGTACTTATACGTATTTACTATAAGATGATTCTAAAGCAGTATAAAAGGGTGTAAATTACCTAAAGAGGGTTTGAAAGTGAGATAAAAAAGCGCGAAGTTTGCAATGACCGTATATCACGTGGTAAGTATCGATGCCGCTTAACTATAAATAGGCAAGCGTATAACCTTCTAATACGGTAATGGTAGAGCGCCAGTACAGAGGTACCTAGGTACTTTCGCTATCGCTTCCAGACGTTCAAGTCTTTGTCAGGTTGACTATTGACTATAACATCTTGGTGGCATCAACTTGCACACTCGGTATACCAGTGGGCGGAGAGAATCCGGGAGATCATTAAATACCTACACACTACTGATGGAGAACTTAGTCATGTAAAAATAGTACCATCAATCATTATTCATTCATTCAATGCCCCTCTTTCTTTCGCACAACCTTTGAATTGTGTCTTTATTGGTGATATCAATGGTGATATCAATTCAGCTCAATTCAATTCACGCAACAACACAATACCATTGGACATCCATCTCTTGCAGCCCATCTAGATGTACAGTGGCTACCACCCCATCGATTTTACAACCCAAATACTCGGATGATGCTGTAAAAATATAGGTTTAGTTACATCTTTCTCACATTTATCTACCATTATGTTTCAAAATCAATCGACCGAGGACATGTCTTCAACTATGGATATAGTCGAAGCAGAAGTGAACGACAAACGCGCAGAAGCCAATTCGAGAGACACATCACCATCTCCTTCAAAAGCTCGGTCATTATCGGATGGCGGTCAACCAACTCTTTCACCGTCTCCTAAATTTTGCGAACCAGAAAAGCCTGTCTCCAAAGACGATAGTATCCTTTCTGGCAGTCCGACAACTCCACGGCGACCTGCGTTTCCCCGTGGCCTTTCACTACAAATGCCACAAAGAGATTTCATGCCATTAGGATCACCAGCATATATCAATCGAGTCCCTTTATCACCAAAATTAGACCAATCACAAACATATGGGTCGCCTACAAGTGTGTTACCTAGACGATCGCGCGGTTTGGATTTTTCAAGAGCTGCGACCAATCTTCACCACTCCACACTTGCCGAACAGTCATCACCCGATTCATCACCTACAATAACTGGCAGAGCTATGAATATTCCAAATAGAAAAAACGGCCTACACTTTACTAGCGTTGGGGAAGGGTCCTTGTGGTCTACGGCAAATCCAGAAAGAATGACCGTATCGAACTCGCTTGGTAGCGTTAATATGATGGCCACTGATTCCTCCGGAAGCAGTTCCGATGATGATGATCTAATGGATGCAGACGATATCGATGATTCCATTATTACAACACCACAAATTACTAGAATGACAGCACCTTTCGGCGGAATCCCTAACGCAAGTCCTGGTGGCGCCTGGTCTGGGCAATCACCCGCAGTTAATAGCCTTATGAATTTCCAGCGCGCAAGATTAAGAAATGGGAGAAGCCGCAAAGAATCGAGAAGTGGACCAATGGCCAGTCCAACCTCTAAATCACCTCCTCCGATGCGTAATATCGAAAGCGGTTATTTTGGCCGAGAAATGGCGGTCGATAGCTTTCATTCGAGAAGAGAAAGTATAAGCTGGGCTGCAAACCAATTACATATTTCTGGAAGTGAAAGCGATGATGGTGCTTTAAAGTCGACTTTGGAGAATGTGGATGGTATGCCTAGTACACCGGGAAAAGATGGACAACGAGGGGTAATTCGCAGAGTCGTGACCAGGAGGGGAAACATGCTAGTATGTAATGAATTGTTTGAGGCTTGAGCAATACTAACATTTAACAGCCTAAGACCAAAGGATTTGCACGCATCCGGGCAGCTCTAGCAGAAGAAAGTGCCCCAGTTGAAACCGAAGTTCGTCGAGAAGCAGAAGTCGTCCGCCAAACCCGAGAGAGTGATATGGAATTTGAACCTTCCCGTCACCCCTCTATATCGACTTCAGATACCCCGCGCTCATCACCAATAATTGGCGCGACACAGGACTCTTTAGAAGGCATACCCGAAGATGATCTAATGGCCGATGCATCCACTTCCCAACTATCCGGTAGCTTCAAGCAACAAGTCATTCGTAATTCTAAAGGCAAAGAATTCTGGGAATCCTTCACCGACGAAAATAGTCGCACACCACCACCTAATTTTAATCCTCGCGGCTCCTCTTCTGGCATGAGTGAAGACACATCACTCGAATCCCACCTCTGCACACCCCTGCATCCCAATCGCAGCAATTCCGATTCCTCTCCCTCTCGCTCCTCTACCCCCCAAGCCTCTGAGCCTATGCGCAAAATTACACATAAGCGCCGCAGAGATGATGATCTCGATCCCACGAGTTTCAAGAGGAGAGCTGTTAGCCCTGGTATGAGCGTACATAATAGTCCGGTATTGCAGAGCCCGATGCAAAGAGATACGGCTCCTTGGGGTACCAGACCGACAAGTAATGGGGAGCCTGGCAATGGAAAGAGCGGGTTAGGGAATGGGGGAAGAAGAGTGGGATTACAGGGAATGGTGGATACGAATGATGGACTGATGAAGATGAGTATTGAATGAGAGGTTGAAGCATAGGGTATGGCATTGGAATTTCTTGGGCGCGGAGACTTTAGTCTCACGCGGGGTGGCTTGCTTTTGGTCTGAGGGCGTTGGTATTGATTACAGGAATTAACCGATCTGACTGCGGCCAAGACGGAAGGCGTACATATTTCAATTATCAATCCCGGAGCGGACATGGGAATAAAAGAATACATCTCCAATTGAAGTTAGCTATGAATACTCACGCAATATGAAACATAATCAATCGTTTGTTCAATTTGCTATCTGCTACCCACGCAGTGTTAACGTTCATATCGTCGCTACCTAGTGATGCATTTCTACCTTATATTTCTCTTCCACTCCCATGCAAAAGATCTCTATCGAGTTGTGAATGGGATTCGGGATTTATGATTGAGTAGTTTGGTGTTTGTGGATGAGGATATAGGATGGCAAGAGAGAGTGATGGGTACTATCCAAACCCAATATTCATCTCTATAGTAAATCCGGATTTCAGGGTGTCTCTAGGGTATATTCAGGGTGAATAACCTATAACAGATGTGCAACAAAAAGTTTGAATGGGCGGTAAATTGCGTACGAAGGTGCATATGAATGGTTGAGATGGAGTGAATGGTAATGGTCGCGGCGGTGGTAAGAGGGGAGGTGAATGTATTATATAGACAAGATGAATGGAAATTGGGGTGGAGGGAGTGAGAGATAGGAGAGGAGGAATATATATCTACGCTTTATTTTACTTTAATTTTCCTTGTCAATGGGCTTCTCATCACTGGTTCATTGGTTGTTTTATATGTCTATCCTCCTACACATAGTAAGCATACAACATAAATTTTGAGTTGCTTCACTATCAAAGAAGAGCTTGGTCGGATAAAAGATGTGAAGGGTGATTGAATGAAGAGGCAAAGAAGCTTCAAGTGAAGTTACCTAAAGCTAGAACAATTTGTTTTGGATCGGGGATGATGATGATGAAAGTAATAGAGGGACAGAGGGTTGATATGAAGAAATCATGAAATTATCGAGTCCAGCTCCAAACATTGGCGAGCATTGATAAGTGTCCAAGGCTGGGTAGTAGATATGAATTCTTGTATGATTTAAATATATCACCCTTTCTCATCATGTTCCTCGGTATTGTTCCCTCATCTCTAGACGCCACAGAGGACTAAAGTCCAATTTCCAATCCCGATCTTTCTGTGGCAAGATAAGGGAAGTCAAGCTGCCATTTATATTACCAAGTGCTACTTTTGCACTTAGTATGTCAGCAATACTTGGCTGATATACTTGATACTTGATCCTTTCATTCTCATCCTCATATTCATCTCCATCTTTATATTCGTCTTCATCCAAACCCTTGCCGGCATAGTCTTTATCATCCTGATTCGAATCCGAACCTGAACCCGAATGTAAATCTGTATCTGAATCTGAATATCTGTAATCTATCTCACTTAAAGCATTATTTGAATCTTCATCTAAGTTTTTCTCCAAGTTTTTATCCGAGCCCCTTTCTGAATCCGAAGTTCCACCATCGATTTTACTGGAAGCTTTACTTGAATTCTCATCCAAGTTCTCCGAGTTCTCATCCGATTCCTCGTCTTTCAACGATTCATTGCGATAATCCTCATACGAACGCTCAATCTGTGAACGACGACGAGTGTTCTGTTCTCGATGATAATGACAATGAATTCTCTCAATGAAATCTCCCTCACTCGAATTCTCATCTAGATATTGATACTCATTATTCAAAGTTTTATCCTTATGAAACTTGTCATAATCCTCCAATTGTTTACAACGACGATCCTCATGCACGCTGTCAACCGGTATATCACAATGAACTTTATTTATCCGATGATAGCGACAGTAAACTGTGTCAACGAACCTCTTGTCCACAACTGCACCTGCCTCGATAAGTAATCGAATAATAGGTACGTATCTAGGAAAATGACAGGTTGTCCAGTGATTATAGGGATCTATTCCAGCGTTGTGGGGATCTGCTCCTTTAGCAAGCAAGAGCTTCACAATTTCAATATCTCTCTGGTCTGCGGCAGTGAACAAGGGAGTTTGCGCAACTCCGCAGTTGACATTAGCTCCTTTATCGATAAGAAGTTTGACTATATCCTTTGATCCAGGTAACATTGTGCATGCTGCTAGCAAAGCATTGTGTCGTAATGCTGGTCCCTCGAGCTGAGGACTAAGATTCATGACGGTCCCATGCTCCCAAGCGTAAGCCGTATATGTGGGTGATTGAGCCATCGCCATATCAGGTATTTTGTTTACATCGGCACCTTTTTCAAGAAGAAATCTGACAAGCTCCGTATCTTTCCTCTTACAAGCTCGTATCAAAGGTGTTGTTTTTGTGCCCTTGTTTGGATCGGCACCGTGGTTCAGAAGAAATTTGGCCATATCCATACATTCCATGCTGTTCTTGAATTGATAAGGGTAGAAGCAAGTATTGTAAAAAGGTGTGACTTCTGTTCCTTTATTAATGTCGGCACCTTGCTCGAGGAGCAGTCTCGCAATATCCCACAAGCCATGCCGGCAAGCCTCAGCGAGGGGTGTACATCCATTGGACTCTTGATTAATGTCAGCACCGTGGCTTATGAAGAAGTTGATTATATATGTTAGTTCCATGACATGCGGTGAGCCTTTGCTACCATGAACTGAGATTGCACAATGAAGCGCCGTCCGATCTTCTGTGTCTTTTCCGTTAATATCAGCCCCTTGTTCTAAAAGTATCTCAATGATTGGTTGATAAACAGAAGAAGTAACAGGGCTTTGAATGATTGCAAAAGGGATCAAGATTTCTTTTCCGTCAAGGCGGAAGCTCCTCAGATCATGAATGAAGTCAAACAACAACTGGATAGTTGTGAGATTCTCCTTTGCTATTGCCCATTCTAATGGTGTCCATTGTCCAAACGTAGAGGAGACATCTGCTTTCGCCTCAAGAAGAACTCTCAATATTTTATCATCCCCTCTATATGCAGCAATGCAAGTGGCGGCACCTTTGTCCAAGGCTCGTTGGTTTTTCTCTTGATGTGAATCATCTCCCAAAAGACGTTCAACCTCGATATGATAGCCAAAATAAACTGCTACTTGTAGGTCATCGGGGAGATCAGGAAAGAAATCCAAATGTTCTGTTTCGAAACCGCCTGAACCTGTGATATACGCATAAAATCCACTTAGACTATGCGTGAAATGGCCCCAAGCATCTTTAGTTGCTTGGAACAATAGAGGATCTCCAAGTGGTCCTGGCTGGTATTGCAAATGATCCTTGAGGTGGGGAACAGCATATGTCATGAAACTACATTGATAGTTGGGGTCCGCCCGTTGACCTACTGTCCACTCATATTCCTCCTCCAATTCATCAAATACTAGATCCTTGCGTTCAGCATCACTCGAAGACATATCAACATGTTTGAGGCATATGAAGGACAGATACATGCTCCTATCTTGAAAATATTCTTGAGAGTGGCGCAGAAAGAAATCTGCAGCAGTAAAGTGAACGAGTCGAAGAGTTCCACTTTCTTCAACTTCAACAAGACCCGCACAAACAGATGTCAACATTGCCGGCTTGACATGACTATCAACATCTTCATGTGGTTCGCCCATGGCAACTGAATTAGCCTCCTGGAGCTGACGAATATTTAGAGGTTCAAAAGCTTGCCATACCCAGAGCAGAACTCTTTTTGCTAGCTCACTCTCGTCGGTTTCTTGGTCCAAAACCCGCTCCATGGCATTTTGATAAGTGGTATCCAACTCATGTGGAAGTTGATCTACCATCTTCAAAACTGCATTCTTGTGGTACTTGGCCTTTCTGGCGAGGGAGTCGAGATGTAACTTCGCCATTAAAAACCTGTTCAGATTAATCATTTTTTATGATGTGAGGAATGAATGGGTTTCTGGACAATTTACATAACTTACATGCCTTGACATCGCTTTACAACAGCCTCTACGATATAATTCTGCAAGTCTGTATCTGATTGTACAAGTTTTCTCAGATTTCGATCCTCGTGAAGCTGCAGAGAAGATGACGTTAAAATCCTAAGGAACCAAGAAAGGGAAATTGAGAAGCTCGCACCCGCAAATTAACATAATTTTTTATATCTTCATCTTGAGCACGGATCTCTACATGTGTACTCCTAGAGAATTCTTCTTCTATATTTTGAATTGGTCGAGAGGTAACCAATATTTTAACATGTGCAGGGAGCGCTAATAACTCTTCTGTGAAAGTATCTCTTGTGCCATTGGTGTCATCACACTCATCTAAAGCGTCAACGACCAAAAAAACACGATCGTAAGCTGTTAAAACAGACATCAGAGCCTGTTTAACTTCGCTCAATCGCAGGGGGACTTGCCCTTTCGAATGTGCTTCATAAAGACCTTGGATATTTCGAGGGATATCCCCTAAGCCTTGAGCAAGCTGTCGAAGTAAGCTACTCATCAATTTGAGAGTACTTTGGGATTTTCTCTCAGTATAGTTGCAATATATCCAAGCCATTCCAACTGTCTCATCAAGAGTGCCACGTAAATGATCAATTATAAGTGATGCAAGGTATGTCTTGCCAGCTCCTGGAATACCTTTACCAAACAAAATCTGGCTGACTCCTCCCTCCATCCAGTCTTTATATTCAGCTGTCTTAAGAAACCATTCACCAAAATTCTCCTTGCGTTGGCTCATAATATCGATGTGTGCAATGGAGAAGTTCATAGGAGCTATCCACTCTAAGATATGCCGGGACTTTTCATCTAATAACCAATTAGTAATGGCCTCTTAAGAATTATTCTCAGTAAGCTACCATAGTGCCTCATCTCCAGTTGAGTTAACCCTTTGGATATTTTCTGGACTTCTTCAAATGTTGATTGTAATTTTTTTCTCGTTGTAACAATCTCTTTTTGAATATTCTGAGACATCAGGAAATGATCATTTTCCAAAGCAAGCGCCAAAAGTGATTTCTGTCGCTCAATGATTTGCATTAAATCGTCCGTTTGATCTTTATTCAAGGGCCAAAGGAGACTTTTTTTTAATTTCTTGATTCCAGTGGCTGAGGCAGTCTTTCGCACTTGGGAATCCAGCTCTTCTAATGCTTCCTGGAGTATTTTGAGCGGCCCATCTGATTCTTGAAGTATGGTAAAAGTCAATGACCATGACTGCTGGCCTTGAGTGGTATCATGCTCATCATTACTATCATTGTCATCGTCAGAGCTTTTGATTGTTTCATTCAATTCGGTTAAAATGCCCCGAATGCTGCTAATCTCTACCAGCAAACTTTTGCATTGCTTCGAAGCGTCTTTTACTGATCGGAGGTACTCAGCAGTGGATTTTGCCAATTCCAATACTGCAATAATGCTTGCTGCAATACCAAGTGGATCAGCCATGGTAATGATAAATATCGTGTGTGCTGTATCTGAGAGAGAGAGAGAATGATGGGGGGGTGAGTCTTGTCAGGCAGTACTTGAAAGGCATCTAAGTAGTAGCGATTGATGTGCAAACACAACCCCATAATTTTCGAACTGGAGATAAATAGTGCACCAATCAAAAGCAGATATGCCTTAGGAATATAAATTACCACTTGCTGACACTAAGGGGTGGTGATTGGCCTAAATCGACAGTTAGCCGCCCGCTGACCACCCACGTTCAAATGCTTACTATTCCACAATGTGCGGGGCTTTGCGCTTAATACTCAATACTCAAGCTACAAGCACAAATTGATATCGTCTCCCTTCATATTTCACAAACGAGAAGAGTTTCTGATCACAAGAGAAGATACATAAACATTCTGAAGACGAATCTCCTCAGATGACATCGTCTAATAGTCTATCCATTGGCTTTGCTAGTCATCGTACACTCTAAAATAACTTGAAAGAGATGTATAGTTAAGTGGAAGAATCCAATATTTGCTAGACTGTATTCTTATCATAAGATCTTGATTTATTTATAGTGAAGAAATGAATGATTAGAGTTGGTATACGAAAACTACCTTGCGCGAAAATCTACTTGACAATGTTTTCAGGGGAAATTAATAGTTTATTGTGGATGTTATATCGATTTGCATAATTGCTATTACTTTTACATGGACTCAACCTGCATTTGTCTGACTTGATAAAGTTATTGGACGAAGATGAATGATCGATGGCAAGTGTTTGATTGAGATAATGTATACCAGTATGAGTACTATTCTCCCAATAGCTCCGTAGATATTATAAAGTATATCTAATTGTTTCACTTTCCTGCTTGTAATAACAATGGTCCCCAGAAAAGTAATGTGCGTATCGCTCTTTAGAAACTGTATTTTTAATATCGTGTGAAAATGATCATGAATATGATGCTAACTTCGAACGATTCAGCGGAAGTTGGCCGATACGGAGATTTGTAGGACTGTGCGAGAGTGTTTTGTCTCATAAAGCACTATGTCCACCCATGGACCCTAACCCTAGCATAGCCCTTGTTGAACACATCAATATAGCAATACTATAAGATGTACCAGCAAGTCATTCCGGGTACTATAGTCTATAGTATACTAGTACGTATATACACCAAGTTCAACATGCTCATCATGCTAGTAGTATTATCCCTTTTCATCTCCTAAAAGGCCTTTCTCTCTCATTCTTTAATCCCCAACGGATGGCTTTAGATCCAGATGTTGCAGCTAAATGATGCCACTAGACACTTCTTATTGTTCCGGCTGGGGTGATATAAAGGCTGTTAATTGGAGAACGAAGGCAGGAAAGGGGTACATCAGGAGAAGATGCATCTTCCTACGTGGTGCGCGCTTGAGACTCATTTCATGGAGAAGAATAATCTAATATGACGGCACGATTCCAAGTAATCGGGACTGCAGTCCGATAAAGAGGTATTTTTGACTTTTGAATCGATTTGGGAGACCCAACCGACTTGAAATGTTCAGTTTGTTAGGAACATTCGATTGATTTAAAATTCTTAATCAATTCAGAATATTGCTAACACCGATAACATTGAGAACATTCATCCCTTATGAAAACTCATTCGGCGGGTATATTAGAATGTGCCAGGTTTGCTGGTACTAGCTTAGAGCCCATATCAAAAAGCCAGGTGGTTTGCCCCCAAAAGTACAGAAGAAACCGGTATCTGGACAAAGTGACGTTCGGTCTCTTACTGCATGCCCGAGAATTTGAGAGGTATCTTATAAGAAAGAACCTGTATTGTGAAAGGTTATTGAAGGGCTGTGCTACATAGCAAGAGAGAATTGACTTTGTAAGTTCATCCACACCGTCCAGCCACATATGTGCAAATGGTAAAGAAGCGAGGCAGTACTGGGTTGGATTCCCTACCAACACTTGAAGGACTCCGAGGAAAAACTTGTTGGCTACGCCGAAGGCCAGAGAGAAAGTTCGTTCAACTAGGGGCACTATTACCCAAGATATGCCAATAAGTAATTGCATAACTTCAGCTTCCAAATGTTATAGTCTACAGCATACCATTACATACACGCACCCGGTCCAATATGTAATCCCCACACAAGTAGTATTACCCATGACCCCTTTTGGGAAGTTCAGGAATGAGCAAGTGGGATCCTTTGGTTCCAGATATTATATATAGCCAAAAGATATCACTTGATAGTCTTTATTGTTTGAGACAAGGGAATTTGACATTTGCAGGTTGAAGATTCCGGCGAGCCGTAATGGCGTACTATAATGAGTACAAGGAGAAGAATGAACGATCCAGATGAAGTTTCTTGATTTGGTGGAGTGTATTAGCTACGATCAGATCTGGTCCACCATGGCCAGGTCCTCGAAGATCCTCTTGAATATCCACCTGAAAATCATCTGATGCGTTAGCTCTTTCCAACTTGAAAAGATATGGATCGTCCATCGATTCTCGAGGCAGGCTAATCACAATTGACTCTTGCCTAATAAGCCTCCATGAAGTTCCCTCAAAGCACATCTCTACAACTCTAGCCTCTGCTTGTCCACATCTGCTCCTCAATGCACTTTCCTAAACAGGCAGTAGTCCACACACCCTTCCACTCAACTACCCCGCAACCCCACTATCTAATACATATTCTCAAACATCTCCGGCTTCTTCAACAAATCAATAAACATCTTTGATGGTCTAACGGTCATGATTTCCGCTTGTCATCGTTTGGTAACAAGCCGCGGGAGACCGGGGTTCGACTCCCCGTCAGAGAGTTCATTCTGGGAATTCCTTGAATCTCATGATTCCAATTATTTTTTGCTCAATTCCTGTGTGCAAAAGAAAACTTTTCCTTCTTTTTTCCGAGGAGCGGGATTTTTGAGTGTGGTGGGGTAATTTTGACGGGAACTTTTTTAGTTTTTGGTGGGGCTTTGGAATAAGTGAAAGAGAGGGGTGGGGCTTTGGGTGGGAGTAGGTTGACAGTTGGGTATGACGTGGGATTGGGAGATAGATTGGGTTGATGAGATGAATTGAGATGGCTGATGAAGGGGAAGGCTTAGCGAATCTGTGATGTGAGGTGGTTACCCGCTCAATATCTATGACGGCCTTTTGGAGAATCTCTTCCCCTCCCTTCATATAGTACAAACCACCTTTCGAAGGATTCGCAGGCTAAATAACCTTAGAAAAAAGTCGATTGAGAATCTCGACAATCTAAAAATATACTTATTATTCATCACAAGGAGAAATTCATGTGTCTTCGTGCGTATTAGCTGAGTGACTTCATATCACATATCAAAGTACTGTATTACCACTGCAGATGCTTGGCAATGAAAATCTTCGCCAATATCTTGGCTTGCAGTGTACATATAATAACCTTGGCAAGTGGAAGCATATGTTTGTTTAGACCTCAGAGACCTTGAATGAAGAAATCTTGAGATTATATTTCATGTGAATCCTCGGAGACTTTATCATGTGATACATGTGAAAGTCTCGATTGAGTCGCTTGATCACATCTTGTGAAAGCAAGCAGGCAAGCAAGAAGGGTTGGCTGGGTTTGAGTGGTAGGATCATAACTTTACCATCTCATGAAGATCTAGTCTAGATCTTTATTTCCCTATTCTAGATTCATGTGAAATAATGTGATGATGATGTGTGACACAGTATGGTATGATTTTGTTGCTATCCTTGCGACGGTCTGAACTTATGCAGTGCTGATGTGCAGTTGAAACTTGAGCAACGTAACCTTACTGCAGTCTAGCATTTGTGCAGTACCGCATCAACATCAAGTCGGAAGTTTGGTTAGTTTCTTTATGATAAGGTTAACATGGAATGATGATGATCTTTGACCTCTATAAGTGTTGATAAATTTGTGTATGTTGGGGTTCAAATGTATTAGAGACCGAGCTAGGGTGAAGCTGTTGCTGTCTTAATGTACGAAGGATTCACCTCACGTCTAGACATCAATATTCCCCTTAACAAGTGTTAAATGATGAATCTTCCCTGGTAGACTTCACCTGAATGACTGTGATCCTTTTCACAGGCCAAGACTGGATAGTTTAGCGATTTCAATGTACCTTCGATCTGTAGCAAAATCTAAACCTAAGATAAATTTTATTTCTTAGGTTCATCTGGCTGACCCAGATTTTAACGGTTGTTTTAGGGGAAGTAGATACAGTAGAATTATCATTGCGTTCGGTACCGTACTCGATGATACGTTGAGAAGATATAAATAGAGCATGAATTCAAGCACAACACATACCGGTAGCGGTAGCGGTGAGTGCATATGAAATCAGTCTTCAATATCATTAGTCCGCAGAATCTCATTCAATGATTATCCATCGGGAACTCTCGAAATCTCAGATATCAATGATGCCAGGTACGGATCAATGAATCCACATCCCAACAAGCAAAGTTCGAGCGAAAGAACATGCGCCAATCATCATCCAAGAAACTTAATCTTGAATGGGTCCTTCACACTGGTTTTTTAAGGCCCGATACAAAAAACTTGGCTCATGGAAAAAAAAAGGTTCTTAACCCTTGAGCCTCATTATCCTTTTTGTCACGCAATCAGACATCTCGTTTCGAGTTTGGGCAATGTTCAAGGGGCGGGAAATAAGGTCAGAGAATGACCCATGCAGCATCTTGCCTTATCGCAAAGGATTTTCCAACTTCAAAAAAAGGTCGAGGTCGAGGTCTACTTGGTGAGCTTTAGTCAAGGTTCCATATCAGAAATTTATGGGTCTATTTGTCTTGATTGAGGCATTTTTAGCTCCGTTGGGATAATGTACAGCCCTTTGATATAGATTGATTGATCCATCCATAACCCATCCATAATGGATTTTGAAAGATACGTACGCCGTACGGGATCCATATAGGCATAACCGGTCATTTAGTTTTGCACGGTGGTGGCACCGAATCGAGCAATGCACAAATGGTACTCGAGTATTCTGTACAGTAGACCTATCCATTCATGTGAAGTAGCGGAGCGAATACGGCATTGATGATTAGGATGAGCGGCGTATTCTCGGTGGCGGAGCTTTTCGTAAATTTCTTCATGTTGGTGAGATGGAGGCCATTCCATATAGAGGCCAGTTCAATTCGGTTGATTAGACGAGAAACGAAACGTGTGAAAAAGGTTTGATGCAGACTGCAATTGCTTCAGTCCGTGACTCCGTGTCCACTGATGTCCACTGTTAAGGAAAAGGTTCAAGGTCAAATACCGGGAGTTAGTGTCTTAGGGGAACGTTAAAGTTTGGTGATTAGGGATGAGCCGGAACAGTAGAGTAGTATCAAGTTACAGTAGGATGAGCTGATGCAAAACAGCACTTGAAAACTCGCTACACGACACTCCACTTCTTTGATCGAATGATAAAAAAGGAACATTGATGTTCATCATACTGTACTTTATCCAATATCGATAAGGATCAGCTATTATTCTCATCTGCCGTTTGATAATGCTGAATACTGTAACTTTGATTCTATTGGTAGTTACCTAGATATATTTAAGTCATTCGATGTTGGTTTCATTAGTCTCGTTCACTCAGATCATACCATGTTGGTGTCTATAAAGGTCTTACAGTATTTATATCCTTCATCAGATGTTCAAAACACATACCTTGCTCAACTTTACCCCTTTCACATGTGAAAATAGGCTGAATACAATCAATCGAGATATTAGGTGTTTGGTAGGAACGTTGATCTGACCTGATTTTCATGATTATGCAGCACTGCTGCAGATATATATTAACGGGTAACTCTTTCAAGGTATGATTTGGCTTAGAATCTTACTGTAGATACTCCTAATAATATCCACCTTTCTGCAGGAGGTGCTATTACTGTGTATACTCCGTACTTGATTCGTACAGTACAATATCCGAATTTGAGTGTATATACCCGGTACATAACCGAGAGCCGGAAGAAATTCGTTCAGCCTTGGAGTATCTTACCAAGTAGATTGGGATTATACTAGTAGTACTACTAGGAGTCTAGGACTAGCATTAGAGATCCCCCTAGGTCGATAGCAACATGTTGCAATAGTATCATTTTATAGGTAGTTCCCTACAGAGGTAGTTATTTGGTAACTGAATATTTAATACACCTTGAAAACGGTGGTCATTGCTACAGTAAGAGTAAAATCAAATGAAATATATACATATATATATTTCGAAAATAGATTTGATCTATTCATCTTGTTTATCAGACCGATGGCAGCTGTCTAGATAGATACTGAAGATATACTATTAGTCTTACAAGCGAATCATATCGAAATCATCTAATCATGAATATTATCTCATGTATATCTAAATTGAAGAGAAAAAGAGAAAAAAAGCCTCGGATCTTGATATACCTAGGGTTATAACACTACTTGATTACTAGATAGCAATCAAGGTTGTATGAATGAATACCTATAGCTAGACACTTATTAGATACCGATATAGTTAATGATATCGGTACTTCGATATAATCCATTCGCGAGCAAACCCTTGAACCGACTATATCCTGGATATACATACATACTAACTACCATCTACATATCGACATATCTACATACAGCCTATATGCACACAACCTTACACCTACTTACACCTACATACATATAACCTACATGCACACAACCTGCCTGTTACCTCCTACTACCACCTATATACTACATACATGCAATCTACCTGCCATCTACCTGGTAAAAGAAATAACAGAAAAGTTCTCGAACATGAAATAAAAAGTTTCTCCTATGATGACCCCCACCGTAATGAATCCACTTCATACCAAGAAACAGTAGCCCTTCCGATTTGTGACGTGCGGAAGCGCCACTCTGATCTACCCAGCTTAACTGTGGATTTTTCGTGAATCGCGCCTGAGCCACTTGATTATTGACTTTGGATAACCGTTATTGGATTGGACCACTTAATGATTGAAGTGGGTGGAATTTTGGATTTGGATTTTGAGATACGGAAAAGAGTAGGAGCACTGTAATAAGAAAGGGGAGAGATTGCGACAGATACCAATGCAAAGAAGGGACAAATGACTAACTCATACCTGACTACCTAGTCGTCACTAGAGCAAAGATGGTCAAAAGAGATGTTCATCATTTGAGATTTCTTTTTCTCTAAATTTTTATACTTTTCACTTCATTTATTTGATCGATATCTGTATATTTACCGTCGTGCAGCATAGCTGCAGAAAAGAACGAACGATCGTTACTATTACTATTCCCACACATTTTCTTGGCAATCACTTTGGGAAGAAGTTACAGATATTGCCCGCAGTGATACGAGTGGAGGCACAATTATTTCCTGATATCCTGAGCGCACTCACTCACTTCCTCCTTCCTTCACTCCTTCACTCACTCATCCCCTCACTACCTTTACAGCCTCACAGCAACATCATACACATACGAAACGGTCGAGGGATTCTCCTATTGTCCCCAAAACACTGTTCCGTTCGAATTTATACCCTATATATCATATAACAACCACAAAAGTCAATAGGACGTTATGCCTAGTTTCTTTGGTGGCGTCACTGGAAGAGGTGTTTCGACCCTTTTTGAGATACGGTATGCTACTGATTTATGTGCGATTCTACGCCGCTATCACATATTAACATTTTATATAGTCTCGACGAGGAAATTATTGTACTTCGAGGAGGCGAAAATGAAGCTTCGAGTCAACTGCTCAAGGGCTCGGTAGTCTTATGTCTGCCATCCTCTTTGAAAGTCGAAGATGTACATCTTCGTATGACCGGCCAACTGAAAGTTGGGTGAGTTTTTTCTACAAATCCCCCCATCTGCGTTTATCAGAGAATTAACATCAGGCTTGCAGTTGGAATGACCAGCGCGTTACACCTACCGGAGTTTCGAACAATCGGGTCGACCGGACTACCGAGATTTTCAGTCATAGATGGGCTCCTTTTGTGGGCGGAGGAGGACCAGGATCTTCCTCAAAGGGGTTACTTCTACCAGCAGGAAACTACGAATGGCCATTCGAACTCGTCATTCCAGGATCCATGTCAGAAAGTGTGGAGGGGCTGAACGACAGCCATATTGTTTACAAATTAAAGGCAACAGTTGCGAGAGGCAAGTTGGCATACGATTTACATGCTTGGAAGCCGGTACGAATCGTTAGAACTTTGGATCCATCAGCACTAGAATTGGCCCACGCCATGACAGTCGAGAACATTTGGCCCAATAAAATCGAATACCAACTGGTTATTCCACAAAAGGCTATTGTTTTTGGTACTATGATTACCATCGAGATGCGATTTACCTCCCTACTAAAAGGCTTAAAAATCGGCAAGATAAAGTGTCATTTGATCGAAGTACAAGAATTTGTTATTCCTGGAACTTCTACGACTTCGGATAGGTATTGGAAGCACTCGAGAGATGTGGATGCCTGGACATTTGAATTAAACGAAGAAGAGCATTATCAAGATACGCTCGATGATAGTGGACAGGATGGTTTCAAAATGACCGAATACATGCCATTGCCAAAGAGGTTGAGCAAGTGCATACAAGATGTAGATGTCCATGGTATCAAGATTCGCCACAAGGTAAAATTTAACATTGCGTTGCACAATCCAGATGGGCATATTTCAGAGGTATTTTGACTCCTTGAATTCACCTCAATCAAAAATACTGATCATTAATAGCTCCGCGCAACATTACCAGTCACGATTTTCATTTCCCCCAATATGCCATTGACTGCCGAGGGTGCTCTAGTGGATCAGACACCATCAAGTAACACTCCATCCGCCGCGGTATCAGCACATGCACCACCTCTTTATGGAGACCATGTATTAGATCAACTCTACGCTGATATGGATCAATCTGGATTAATGACGCCTATGCCACAATCTGGCATGAACACCCCATTTTATGCTCAGTCCCGAGCAGGTTCATCCGAAAACTTGGCTTCCATGAATAGCACTCCACATCCGACCGGTGCGGTCCCTCCAGCGGCATTGTCATCTAGGCTTCAAAATTTGAACTCCACCTTAAATCTCGGACACAGGAATAGCAGCTTTTTACGACGATATGGAGGGTCTGGATCTGGAGGAACTACTCCTCACCCTCATGATGACCACCAACAAGGGGGTTATTTTGACTCGCATCATGGCCCGGCTACATCAACAATTGCTAGGAGTAATCCTCTTAGCAGACGGGGAAGTTTCAATGATGATCAACAGCCGGATCTCGCTGGTACAACTATGAGTAGCGGACATCATACTCCCGAACATTTGGATTATAATGAAATGGGAGATTTGACCAAGGTCCCTTCTTATACCACCGCCATCAAAACACCCGTAAGAGGAATGAGCTATACAGAGGCACTGCCCAACTACGAATCGGCTATTTCCGCACCTCCAAGTCCAACACTACTTGCAAGCACTGCTCCAAGTACACCATATGAGCATTCATTGGACGGAGGAAGTTCTCATTTACATTCTCATTCCCTCTCAAATTCAAGTTCACATTCGCATGCAGAACCGCATAGACATCACGGGCCAGGATTTCTGAGGAGGAACCCATTCTCTAGTATGGGATTCACGCCATTACATCCACCATCACAAACAAGTACATCGGATGGGGAGGAGAGGAGGAGATTAAGTTTGTTGCAGAGAGACAGGGTACATTAAAATAAATGGTAATAGGGGGTTTAATGGGATAAGCGATCGGGACGGAAAGTCAGATTCCAACATGGTTTTGGCGCAGCGAGGTTTTCGACATAGACTTTGTGAATTTGGAGCTTGGGAGGCGTTAAGCTTGATACCTTTTGATGACATACCGAATAGAGAGCGTTGGGAGATGGAGAATGTGTTTTTTTGTTTTTGTTAATTTTCTCCCCATTCCCCTCAGCTATTGAGCGATAATTCTTATGATTGATAACTTCAGGGTTTTTTATGCTTTGAAGACTATTATTTGAGAACCTAATTGTTGCTTGTGAGTACGTATACCTAGGTAGGTATCTATCTATCATCTACCCAGACGCGAGTGATGAATTACATCATGAGACTTATTGTGAGATATGAATCCCCATATACCGAAGTAATCCCACGCCAGTAAGGTTATCTATCATCCAGATATCATCCCATCACGTGATGTACTACATATCAATTGGTACCCAAGTAGGTAGTAGACAGTAAACAATATTGAAAATCCAAACACATTACTATTGAATATTATATTATTCAATATAAGTATCCAAAAGGCTTCTCTACCAGCAATTCATTATTGTATATCTTTTCTACATCGAATTCTAGAAATCGCAAGCTAATCTAATGGCGTAAGCCGAGGCTGAAGTTGCGTTTGAGAGCTGTCTGAGTCTCAGCTCGTAGATCTACCTACTCGGTATAAATAGATATGCTAATAATTGAGACACTTACGAGAGTGTAAGGTCGGCGTCTGCTATATAACGCGATGCAAAATATTTGATGCTACCTACGGATTCAATTGATATAATCTTTTACATTTAGGTTGGAGTACGCTTCAAGAATTGATTTTGTTCCAAACCTCACCCAATGCCCTCTATCCAGCATAGATATCGACACAAATCCGCGCCCATCACTCAGTAAAACCATGGCGCCTACAACCAGCACTCCCCTTCTTCGATCCTCATCTCCATCGTCCTCTCTACGATCCTCATCTCCGTCATCCTCTCTACGATCCCCATCGGAATCCTCCTCGACTCTCCGCTATCACAGAGCTCGAAAACATGATATGATTCGCTATATCTCTTATGCGTCTGCCATCCTCTCATGTCTCTGCGCCGGCTCCATCACCGCCTATTCGCTTTATGGCCATCTCTTCCAATCACGATTACATTATACACAATTGCAAGTTAACCTTGTCATCATCTCTGCGGAATTGGCTATGTATTTACCAGTCCCCCTGTTTGGATATCTATGCGATCGGGTTGGGCCTGCGCCGTTGTCGCTGGGTGCTGGTGTGATGTTCGGGGTGGGATATGGTTTGGCGGCACTTACATATAAGAGTGGGGAGAAGAATTTTGAGGGTTACGTGACGGAGAGGGGATGGCCGATTATTTGGATGGTGATTGCATTTATGGTTATCGGGATGGCTACGACGTGTATGTATATCAGTGCGGTGACGGCTTGTGCGAAGAACTTTGGAAAGTCAAAATATAGGGGGTTGGCTTTGGCTTGTCCGATTGCGGCGTTTGGGTTGAGTGGGATGTGGCAGAGTCAGGTGGGAGAGAAGATATTGTATGAAAGAGGAAAAGGGGGCGAGAGGGGAGATGTGGATGTGGGGAGGTTCTTTTGGTTCTTGGCTATTACGCTTCTTGTGGTGGGAATTATTGGGTATGGGTTATTGAAGATTGTGGATGAGGATGAGTTGATTGATGAGGCGGTGGAGGAATTGGAGAGGAGCGGGCTAATTGGGGAAGGGGAAGGATATACCGGGAGAGGATACGGTACTTTAGGCGGTGACGAACAACATGATGTTGATGAAGAGGACGAAGAAGCTAGAAAGAAAACTTGGTTGTTAAACGAGGAAACGAGAAGGTTCCTCAAAGATCCCACAATGTGGTGGTTAGCTATTGGATTTTTCTTCGTCTCTGGACCTGGCGAATCCTTTATTACGAATCTTGGTACGATAATCGGCACGCTTCATCCACCCACAATTCATAATCCTACTTCAGCAGCAACACACGTTTCAGTTGTGGCACTTACATCGACCATCGCTCGTGTTCTCTTCGGAACTCTCACAGATATCTTGGCCCCGGTTCCAACAACCCATCATTTTGGTTCCCTCTCAAATTCTCTTGCTTCTCTTCCACCACAAAGTAAAACCCGCATCACGATATCTCGCATCACATTTCTCATCCTCTCCGCTCTTCTCATCCTGTTGGGCGATACCCTCCTCGCCTCGGGTATCTGTCAAAACCACGCTGATCGCTTCTGGATCATCTCCACTCTCATTGGTTCCGGCTACGGCGCTCTATTCTCCCTCACCCCACTCATCGTAACGGTAGTCTGGGGTGTAGAGAATTTTGGTACGAATTGGGGAATTGTGGCCATGGTTCCGGCGCTAGGAGCTACAATTTGGGGTGTAGTATATAGTCAAGTCTATCAGAAAGTTGCCGAGGGATTATGGAGGGAATTAATCGGTGATGGGGTACTTTGTTGGGGAAGAAGCTGTTACGAAGGAACTTTCTGGGGAATGGCGGGTAGTGTGGGTGTTGGAATCGCATTTTGGGTTTGGGCTTGGCAAGGGAGGGGTGGATGGAGCGACAGGGGGGTTGTGGTTTAGGACTTGAGTGGTGATTTGAGTAGGTTGGGTATATGGAGAGGGATCTATAGATGGGTTATTTAATATGAGCATCAAGGGTGCATATCGTTGCATTAACAGATCGGCATGGGATATTGAGGGTCAAGATATGAAATTGTGTATATTACATTCGAATATCAGGCGTTGCTACTTTTGGATGGTTTGTATACATTTGGCTGGATTAGATTGAAATTTTATTGTACTGGGTGGGTTTTCAACTATGTTTTCAAGGGATTCTCTCTGTATTTTATATGCCACATCCCTTGCAACTTCTATTGTTCTTATATGCCTGTATGAAATGAATCCGTGGATGAGCGATATGAGATACTTTCGTTTGTTCATCTTCTGCTCGTTTTGGGGTACATGGGGGAACTCGATACACGCACAACTGCACCACGAAATAAACCAAAATCAGCTTTGACTCAAAGCATTCAACAGACCGGATGGAGGAAACTGGAGTGCATATCGTAACCAAAACCTTTCTAGACGTGCATATTTGGAATCTATAACCTTGGGTGGGGCCGAACGGGATAGTGACTTTTCAAAAGAGATGGGGGGGGGGAGCTTTCCTCTGATGTAAAATTTGTGGGAGCATGATGAACTATATAGATTTTCGATCGGGGTGCTGTCGAATGTCGAAAAATCGCACATATACATATATATATATATATATTCGAGGTACGTCGTGGAAGTTGGTCTATCTTGATACATGGTAATTGTCTCGTGAGATTTTAACCCGTCTCTTGGAATGTTCCGCGTAGCTAGTTGCTTCTGCGTTGGTGGTACACGTTGTGTTGATTAGCTCCCGCGTCGCGAGTTTGCTGTCTGGGGTGGTGTGTGGTGTGTGGTGGCTAGCTGGCTAGCTGGGGTTGGTACTATGTGTTCTGGGAAGCTTTGGAGGGTGGAGGTCTGGGGTTTTGGTGGAGTGTGCATTTTTGTGTATTGTTTTGGGAAGTTTGAATCTGGGGGTTTAGGGAGGGGGGAGTTATGGGGGTAGATGAGAAAAGGGGTTATGCGAGATTGGTATTTAGGGGTTAAGATAGGTTTGCGAGGGGTGAAGCGGGGATATAGGGCTTGGGAACTATTACGTTACGTTTTGAGATTAATATAGAATGCAGGAAATTGAATATGTATACAGCAGAAGTGGAACTCTAGTGCTATTGTTATCTCTTTCTCCTCAGATTAGGGGCTGGATACTGAGCTATCACTGTGTTTGGAATATTTCGCGTATCGGGGTTGGTTTATTGGGGATATTAATTTGATCGTAGGGGTTCTATACACTTTATCGTTGTGGCGGCTTGGAGATGATGGTGTTGTTGATGAGAGGGGGATGTTTGTGAAGATTTCTTGGAGGGGATTGGAGGTTGAGTTGGTGCGGTGGGCGGTGGGGGGTGGGGAGAACATTGAAGGTGGGAAGTGTAGAGTTATGTAATGGGCGAGAGATGAGTGGTGAGGAGAAAGGTAAGATGTGTGATTACCTAAAATAAAGGAGTCGAGAGTAGAAGATAAAGTTGGAATGTAAATAAGGGGAGATGATATACAGAGGGATCAAAAAGCTAAAGGATGGTTCGAGATTGACCTCAGACCTGGCACTTTTCTCTGCCGGAAAGAAGAAAAGTGCTTCAAGCGGATTTCCTATGATATTGCATGTATCTTTCAAATAATATACGACATGGAACATCCATATTCCATATATCAGAACAATTCTAGGCGACCTCTCCTCGCTTGCGTGCTTGAGTCTATTCACTTCCATTATAGTATCTTACCAACTCAGACCTCCTAATCATATACATCCCACTTGCATTCAGATATATAACCTCCGCTATAAACCATCCAAATGAAATTCCAAAAGTTATATCCCAATCTCCTTCTCTTTCCTCCTCTCCATCTCATTCAACGCCATCCACATAAATACTATCCAATCCATCTCTTCCTCCCACCTCCTATCTCTTCATCCATCCACCGTTCCCAATCTCAACACCTTCCATTTAGAAATCACCCTTACCCTTACCCTCATCCTCTCATCCAACACAACCATAAAAACCACACACTTAACTCCCAACCATCCACCTTCTAAAGCATACACACAAAATCCCAACCCAATCCCTATCCCCACACTAAAAAACCATTAAAAGCCATTAAAAACAACCCTCAAAAGAATAAAAAATCTTTAGCACCCCAGCCCCTACAGACCAATCCTTACCCTGCCATCATTTTCCACGCACAAGATTAAGAGAGTGAACCCGCTGGTATATATACATAGAAGCCTATTACATCCCTAAATCATAAGTAAAATACTTAAGTGAATAGATAAATTGATAAATATCCATTTATCCATCTATTCATCCATCCCATCAAAAGATACATCTCACCTCCATTTCCTTTACTTCCCAATTCCCAATTCCCAATTCCCAATTCCCAATTCCCAATTCCCAATTCCCAATTCTCGAATTCCAATCCCGTTTCCTTTTAACATAAATCTACAAACCCAAACCCAAAAACACAAATATACAACCCCCCCTCATTCCAGAACCACAATTAATATTAATGTTTGATATATAAATGTATAAGTGATCATGAGTGAGTTGGTAAATAAATGGGTGAGTTGGCAAGGGAAGGGAAGGGAAGGGAAGGGAAGATTCTCGTTATGGTTATTGTATGTAATCATACCATACCATATGTTCGAACAGTTAGAAACCTTTCCTTCCCCCCCCCTCCCCCCCTTTCCATCCTAACTCGATATCGACTTTATCTAGATATACTTCTCGGTCTGAACACATCAAGATCCAAATCCAGGATAAGAAATACTTCCACGAAAACAAGCACATAAACACACCGAGAACAAAACCAAACCAAACCAAACCAAAGAAGGATAAACTCAATCATCGCCGCCCCGTTCAACAGGACGGAGAAGTTTCTTTTAGCATTTCAATATTTACAATCAAGGTATTGTGGTAACTATAATACCGAGAATCTATCATCCGAATTTACATCTTGTCGTTTCATCTTCCTCTTCTTTCCACCTATTAACCCCCACACGTGGGTTGACCCAGCGTTGCATTTAGATTTCACATTCATCATCTGCGCCACTCTCATCATCCGCAGGCTCGGTTGGAATAGGTGCGAGAGGTGTAACAGAGCTAGTGCTAGAATAATCATTCACATCTATAGCCTGGGTTAGCCACTGCAACGAAGTCCTGAAATTTTTTGAGAAAAAAAAAATTATGCGGAAACACACTGGGAGTAGAAGTCGTTCTGCTTAACACAAGTACCAGCAGAGCAGGACTTTCCCCCCGTGCAGTTTCCATAAAGGGGAACCGTACCCGATGAAGAAACTGCAGTGGTAGTAGCAGGTTTGGCGGAAGTAGCTGGAGCGGAGCTGGAAACATAGGTGAGGAGTGTGGTCTTGCTGGAGACGGCTGCTGAAGTAGGGGCCTTGGTGTATGTGTTCTTGGTGCTTGGGGTGGCTGCAACATTTGGAGAGGCGATTGGGGTGGAAGTGGCTGCAACACTTGAGGAAGAAATGGTTGGGGATGAAACGACTAATTTGCCTTTGGTAGAGATAGCGGCATGAGAAGCTGCTGGCTTTCCATTCAAGAGAGCAGTGACGGGCTTTCTGCCTGGGTAGAAAGAAGCTGGGATAGTTGGAATGGGAATACTCTCAGTCAAGGGATAAGGAGTGGCTAAATCTTGAGCCATGGTGGCAGCTTCGTAGCCTGTTGGGAGAGAGGCGAGAGTTGAGGTTGTAGTGTAAGGGGATGGAGAGCCTGTGTCGGGCTTGAGACATCCTCCAGAACCGTAGGCATTTTGACAGACAGCGATCTGGGTGTTACCGGTCTCAGTTCCGATGGCGAAATCGGTGATAGTAATGTTGGTACACGGCGCAGTGGCTGAGCAGAGAAGGTTGATTGGTCCACGGGCTTTGGTGTTGGAAGCTGTTCCCTTCCAGTTGTTGAAGGAGAGGTTCTCGTAGATGATTCCATTACCAGCGGCTTTGCTTGCTTGAGGCCAGGCTGCGTTGATGTTCAAGCTGTAAGCGTTGGAGCGACCAATGAAGTTGTTGAATTGACAGTTTGAGACAGTTCCGCTACCACCGTTTGACTTGAACATGTACATTTGATTGGATCCATAAGTGTAGACGTTGTTGTAGACAATGTTGGAAATGTCGGTGTCAGCTCCGAGAGAACCCATACCGCAACCTCCTGAGGTGTTGCAGTAGATGTCTTCGATGAGAAGGTTCTTGGAAGGATTCTATAACATGGTCAGATATCATCACCGTGGGTTCATGGAGAGAAAGCTTACCTTGACAGTAACACACTCATCCTTGTTAGTAACCTCGACATCGTGGATCCAGATGTTATTTCCCCAGACATCAATACCATCAAGACCTCCCTTGTTACCACCACGAATGATCATATTGTAAACTTCTCCGTTTGTGCAGGTATCAATGGAGAAATGGAAGGAAGGAGCATCGACTAGAGCAATGTCGTGGACAGACCAGTTGGTAGCGTCGTACAATCGGAGGAGACGTGCACCACCAGATTGAGAAGCTTTGCGATATTCATAACCATAACCTTGAATCGCACCGGCAGAGGTACTACTGTACATCTCGAAATCGGTAGTGTGCTTAATCATAATCATGTTTCCGTCACCGCCATTAACACGGTAGATGACACCATCAAGTTTGAGTGCCCATGCCGAACCTCCACTGAGTGTGACCCAGGTAGTCATACCATAATCTCCGGGAGGGACATAAACTGTATGAAGGTAAGATATTGATGATTTCAATGGACTTTGGAAGACGTACCCGTTCCACCAGTCTTGCAGGCAGCAAAAGCAGATGTAAGCGCCGGGCCAATATCTGCGGTCTTGCTTGCCTTTCCACCATAATCCAGAACGTTACAAACTTTTGTGGCCTTGGATGCTCTCGAGGTCAATGGACCGACTTTACCAGTCAATTGTGCTGATACTAACGTAGGGAGCACGACTGCCGAAAGGGCTGATAGAGTACTGAACTTCATATTGAAAAATCAGACGAAAAGAGTGAATGATTGATTGATTGATTGATTGGTTGCTTGGTTGGTTGCTTGGTTGGTTGCTTGGTTGATAGATTGAATAAACAAGAAGTGAATGAATGAATGAATGAATGATGATGATGATGATGCAAAAACAACGACAAATCTCCAAAAAGAGTGCAAGGCAGACACGTCTGCGTTTGAAAGGGATAGAAAAAGATCAAAGATGTAGATTCAAAGGAATCATTGAGATGAAGATGGAGACATACTTAGCTATATGTACCCAAGTACCTTGAGACTATACCGAGATATCAACCATGCAGGTAATATAAATGTATCTTGCCTAGTGTGTGCAATCGGATGTGTGTACCTAGTAATGCATTTGTTCGACTCGGCTAGAATAGATTCCCATGCACGGAGAAGTGATTAGAGTTATTCGACTTTATTGGGACAGCAGAGAGCAAATGCTGTGTGTGTGAGAGAGAGAGAGAGTGAGTGAGTGTGTGTGTGTGAGGAACAAGTCAAACAAAATAAACCAAAACCCTGGGGCGGGGGATTAAAGGGTGGATGTGGATGTAAAGGCAAAGGGCCATGGCTACCTAGACCCAAAAGAGATTAAAAGCTTAATCGGGATTATAGGATAAACAAATATACTTGTACCCAGTATCCATTCATTCGTATTGATGAAGTTAAAATCATATTCATTTTCATATTCACAATAGAAATCAACCAATCAACCAATCACAATGGCTTAACAATGGCTTAAAAAGGGATTAAATGGATTAAATGGATTAAATGGATTAAATGGATTAAATGGATTAAATGGATTAAATGGATTCAATGGATTAAATAGATTCAATGGATTAAACGGATTAAATGGATTGATTATTCCTCGAGCAAAAGGGTCAACGTTCCCGTTTTTTATATATTAAATAAATCCCGAATTGGCCAGATGCGGAAGTTCCAAAGGGTAATCCATGATACAGATGATGTTTTCCTACCTACCTGCTGCTTATTCCTTACTTCCATTCGTATATCAAAAGTCTTAAAAACGTCTCAAGGAGTCTTGAGAAGTCTTGAGGAATCTTAAGCTTACTAATTACAAGAGAGAGGGTGAGAGGGCGTGATATCATATACGGAGTACGGAGTAAATTGATACTAAGCTTAAGTATATCTGAAACCTTTGATCCACCTGGAAAGCGGTTAAACGCCATCGCTTATACTTACAGACTAGCAGGATGGATGGGTGGATGGATGGATGATAATCATTGTGTCGTACTGTATGCAAAGCGATTGTTCTTGGTATTCCCCTGAATGCAGGTACCATAGTAAGACTTACATACTCACATACACACAGTAATACCTACAGTATCAAGTTCCAGATTACATTGTTTTTCCATTTCATTTCATTTCATTTCACTTTATTTATTCATGATGCTGCTTCTATAAACATTTATGATGTTTGTTTCCTTGATTGCATTTTGATATTCGAATTCCCTAGATGTTTACTAAGCTTCTAACCTCTGAGTAGTACCTATGGCTCTCGCTAGCAGGTAGTAGTTACCAGTACCTAGGTATCAGTTACCTACGTATTAATCATAGACGTTAGAAGGCCTTGAATATATCAATCAACTCCTTCTATGAATAGAAAGAAGGTTACAGTATAATAAAGCTTGTATCGTATCCCAACAAAAGAGGAGTCTTGTCATTCGATAGTCATGTTTCGTATATAACCCTTCCAACGCCTAGACCTTTTTGTACCATCTACCGTAGCGACTTGTCGTTTGATTTTGCATAAATCATGATTTATGATTCCTGATCCATCGGATGGGATTGTTCTTCCTTTCCAAAGACAGTACATACTCCGTGAAATCTCCGCTTCAGATTCGGGTATCCGCCAAAATGTTTTTGGGTGAGACTCAACTTTCGAGTGTACTTCGGGACTCGTGGATCTCCGTGAGAGATTCTCTCTCTCTACTGCATGTCTGCAACTAGCAAAGACTTCAAAAAAGCCGAAAGAACAAAAGAAGACCTCCTTGCGAGTACGACCGGCATCCATTAAAGTTTCCCGATATTAAATGCGGTTGGTAAAAGGTGTGGAGGTATATTGATACCCCTAGCCATCCAGTACCAAGATCTTGTACATCGTTCCAAAGGATTAATTAGCATTGCATTGGCATTGGAAGAGAAGCTATTGCAGTACAACACCATATAACAGATTGACTTTCTAACCGACAAGGTCTCACAAGTACGTCAGGAAGGAAGGATGAGCATTGATGCCTTGGATACCTTGATGCTTTTTGGCGTACGCACTGTAGAAGTATCGCATTTTTTGGAATATCACAGTAATTGACAAAGACATGACGAGAGTTCAGTTGGTAGATGGGATAGAACTATGATAGGTTTGAAAACTTTATCACATGCCCGGGCTACTGGATAACTCAAATTCATTGTTGTGGCTGATGCGGGGTGATACTTACTAAGCAGAAAGTGGCTGATAACATGTAACCTGAGGCTGTCTAAATAATTTTTGGTAGACGAAGAGCCTTCAATAAACGCGACTTGTTGATTTGAACGCGCTGAGCAGGGAAGAAGTTTGTCGAAATATTCTGGTTGTTGTTTGCTTTTTTCGATACCTCTGCCGTTTGTTTCAGTAGCCATCGGACCTAGAAAACTTCGCACATCTTCCAACATGGCGATGAGTAAGTTTTTCCCTACTCCCCCAAGCATATGTCTAATAAAGCTTCTGCTAACCACCCCGCTTTGTAGATATTGATATGTCCCAGGGTAAGTTAGATTTGTACCATCCACCATAGAGTTTTGGAAGCTTATACGGAATCCATAGCATCTGTGGTGAAGGATGAACAAGGCAGACCTTTCATCGTTGTTAGAGAGTAAGGATTTATATCATGTCTGCTGGTATTGAAAGTGCTGATGAATTTACAGTCAGGGAAAGAAGAAGAGGCAACATGGAAACGAGGCGGTCAAATCACATATCCTAGCAGCAAGAACAGTAGCCAATATTGTCAAGACCTCCCTTGGTCCACGAGGTCTCGATAAGATTCTTATTTCTCCAGATGGTGATATTACAGTTACCAACGATGGTGCTACCATTTTGGGACAGATGGAGATTCAGAACCATGTTGCAAAGCTTTTAGTCGAACTCTCAAAATCCCAGGATGATGAAATCGGTGATGGTACAACAGGTGTGGTGGTTTTGGCCGGTGCCTTATTAGAACAAGCTGCCGAACTTATCGACAAGGGAATTCACCCTATTCGAATAGCTGATGGATACGACCAAGCTTGTGATATTGCTGTTGCGGAGCTGGACAGAATTGCCGATACTATCGAATTCACAAAAACAAACAAAGAGAATTTGTTCAAGGTTGCAAGGACAAGTTTGGGAAGCAAAATCGTCTCCAAGGCCCATGACCAATTCGCCAACATTGCTGTCGATGCTATCCTGTCTGTTGCTGATTTGGAGCGTAAGGATGTTGACTTTGACTTGATTAAGGTTGATGGTAAGGTTGGTGGATCTCTCGAGGACTCCTTACTGGTTCAAGGTGTGATTGTCGACAAAGACTTTTCACACCCTCAGATGCCCGATGAGGTTCGAGACGCCAAGATTGCTATTCTTACATGTGCATTTGAACCACCCAAGCCAAAGACCAAGCATAAGCTCGATATCACCTCGGTTGAAGAGTTCAAGAAGTTACAAACATATGAAAAGGATAAGTTTACCGAGATGGTTCAACAAATTAAGGATACTGGTGCCAATCTTGTTGTATGCCAGTGGGGATTTGATGATGAAGCAAACCATCTTTTATTACAAAGTCAATTACCAGCTGTTAGATGGGTTGGAGGTCCAGAGATAGAATTAATCGCCATTGCAACAAACGGTAGAATCGTACCAAGATTTGAGGATTTATCAGCGGAGAAACTCGGAAGAGCTGGAGTAGTCAGAGAAATGAGCTTTGGTACCACCAGGGAGAAGATGTTGGTAATTGAGGAGTGTGCGAACACTCGTGCTGTCACAGTCTTTGTTAGAGGAAGCAACAAGATGGTATGTTGAATTGCATTGTTGAGCTATTTACACCATGGCTAACTAGAGGAACAGATCATCGATGAGGCAAAACGTTCCCTTCACGATGCTTTATGTGTTGTTCGCAACCTCGTTAGGGATAACAGGGTTGTTTATGGTGGTGGTGCTGCAGAAATTGCATGCTCCTTGGCTGTTGAGGATGCCGCCGTTAAGTCACCTGGTCTTGAACAATATGCTATGCGTGCCTTTGCCGATGCCCTCGATGCAATTCCAATGGCTTTAGCCGAAAACTCTGGTCTGTCATCCATCGAAACCCTTGCCTCTGTCAAGAGCCGACAAGCTACCGAGAAGAACACAAGATTGGGTGTCGACTGTATGCAAACTGGTAGCAACGATATGAGAGATGCCTTTGTTATCGATCCATTGATCGGCAAGAAACAGCAATTGATGTTGGCGACCCAACTTTGTCGTATGGTATTGAAGATCAATAATGTCATCATTGCAGGTAATGATGAGAATGAATTTTAAGGTGGGAAAATATACCATAGTAAAATAGACTAGGGTTGCATGATCAAATAGATTCATTTGAGCACTTCATATTGAGACATATTGATGTCCCCACGTGAGATCTCTCATTTCCGATGCTGCAAAGTGGCTAATCGACATGGCTTCAACAGCCTTACAAAATGAATTTGTGGCGTATAGGAATCGACAAACACCCAGTTTCTTCCTAACATTATGGATGAGGACGAGGACGAGGATGATGGTAAGATGGTAAGATGGTAAGATGGTCATAGATGCCTATTCTGTATTCAAAATCACACTTACCACACTTACCACACTTACTACATTTGCCACACTTGTTGCCTCATTTAGCCGACCAACCTCACTCACCTTACGTATTGCAAGTGAGTCATGAGGAAGCTACTACGTGACTAAGTAGGTAACATTTGAAACTTTCCACTCATGCTTCTCTTCTAATGTTTTCTTTCCTTCACTCACTTCACTCTTTTCTCATCCCTACCCGTGGACAGTTTCAGTCGTGAATTCATTATATCATATCATATCATATCACATCACATCACATCACATCACATCACATCACATCACATCACATCACATCACATCATATCATCCCGTGTTCCATTCTTCACTCTCCCCAGCCTTTTCTTTTCTACTTTGGAAACCGGAACTGGAGAAGCCACTTGGATAATACTACAGTACGGGTTCGTCTTCATGCATGCCTCAATTCATCTCATCATGATTGCAGTCGCACTTGCAATTGTATGGACTTAGTTATTGCAAATTAACTTATCATTAGGAAAACTAGTGGAAAAGTTCAAGTCTCTTGATTTCTTTCCAAGGTCAAAAGAAAAGTTCTTCATTGAGAATTCATCCAAAAAGACTCCACAAGATATTCGTGCTTCACATTGTCTCATTGACTTATTGTTGTCAAATTGAAGTTCAACGTCGTCGCTAACTGAAATTCCTCACCTTTCACCCAAAAACGTCTCACGAGTGAATATACAACAACAGGAAATTCAATAACATCATATCTCATTCCCAACCTCCTCAATAAAACTCTGTAACTTTTGGCAGAGCTTTCTCTTTCGGCGCCATTTCTTCCTATTGTTGCGCTTAATTTGCTTCTGCGCACAATAGACTTTGTTCTCGCTAAACGATTGAGATTCTTCCTCCCAAATACTTAAATATCCCCTCCTTCCTGCAAATCTTCTGATACTTCCTCGATAACAACAACATCGAAAGCAACCGAAATACTTCATCAAAATTAATTGATATTACTTCTTCGTTACCAAATAACTTCTCAATACTATCAATCCTTTTGTGGATTATTTTTCAAGTCTTCTGATAATTCTACAGCCGGTATCCTAAACTTTCTTCAATTCAATTCTTCCTCTTTTCTGCTGTGCAGATTCTCTTACATTACAACTCTTTTGTTATCTTCTTGCGATACAGTCATTTAACCTTTTACTCTACCTTCTCCTTAACCTTCACCTTACCTACCTTACCTTACTTTACTTTAACTTTAACTTTACGTTGAAATCATCCCTATATCAAGATGACTTTCACCAACTTTTACAACCAACCTCTCCGACAGGTTCTTGCCGAAGTTGTTTTTATCAACCAAAATAACCATGCTGCTCGTCGCACTCCTATCCTCTCGGCTACGACAACCGAAGTCGTTTCATTTGCTCCTACCAAGGTTGTGCCAGTTGTCACAGCCCCAGCTACTCCCAGACTAGTCAAGTCTCTACCAGTTCGCATCGATCCGGGACTTCAGCGATTGATGAACGCTTCCTCTACTGGTACTGATTCGGTTGCTCCAGTCATCACTGTTCCAGCTGTACGTAAGCAAGCCTGCAGAGACTTCGTAAGCACCTTCTTCTCTCTTCTCCTCAGAATTTAACTAATATTAATTACAGTTGAGCGTCAATGGATGTAAATATAAGCGCAATTGCAAGTTCACTCATGACCATGCTGCTCTTGCTAAGCTCAAGGAGCGCTGGGCAGCTGAGAAGGCTCAGAAGAAGCTTGATCAAGTTCGCTCCATGCAGCAAGTTACTTACACCAAGGAAGTTCTTGCTGCCAAGGGCCAAAACCTCACCATCAATCCTGTTGTTAAGCGCGATACTAAGGTATCAGTAGCTGCTGCTCCACCTCTTAAGCCCCATGCAAAGATTTTGACAGATAAGAAACCACTTTGCAAGGCTTTTCACTCTCCCTGGGGCTGCATTAAGAAGCATTGCTTATTTACTCATGAGGTCCTTCCCCCAAAGAATCTTCGAGTCTCTACCGGTCTTAAGCTCATCTCAAACAATCATCAAAACACCGGCAAGCTCTCCAAAGCCACTGTGGTTAAGGTTGATCACCCTGAGAAGATTCTTCCGTTTTATTACTCCATCGTATGGAAGGGAAACCCTAACTTGGGCTGTGCGAGCTATTGTGGCAAGACTGTCTGGAAGATTTTTGGTGAGCCCCAACCCTCGAGAGAGCAAGTTAAGCAATGGTGCCGCGATATGCACACAAATGGGAATTTTAAGCATTTTACCGAGCATCAGCTATTTATCTGGAAAGTTCAGCTTGGCCTGTCTATGGCTGACTTTTCTGGCTACATTGCGTCTTTACCGGGCGTTTTTGAGCGACTTTGTCCTGCTACTCAAAATTACGTTCGCAAGGCCAAATTCGCCTTTGACGCAGAGGAAGCTAGGCCAAAGTACGACATTTTTCCTCACTTCAGCGAACTCCCTTGCGAGTTACGTATTCAAGTTTGGAAATATGCAATCCAAAGTGGGAGAACAGTTGATGTTATATTGAACCAAGGTACCATCCACGATGAACCGGGAGGACCTGGAATATTCAAACGCAAATCCGCTCCTTCGCCCTTTTGGTTTACTACTAAGGAATGTGAGGAAATTTCAAAGCTTGATGAAGATTGCCAAACCCTCTTTGGTGCCGACTATTTCTCTTCGGATTTCGACACCTTGCACTTTCGCGATGATGAGAAGAACCTTCATCGTTTCGCAAGCCGAATTCGCCTCTGGGATTGCGGTCGTGTTCGAAGTTTGTCCATGCCATGGTACCGATTTGACAAATCTTCCTGCATGAAAGACCTTGCAGCTGACCTCATCGAGGCTTTCCCAGGTCTCACTGACATTAAGTTGCTCCTTTCAGATTCTGATTACCACAAGAAGGATGTCCCTAAGGCCCCTCGTGTCGTTGAAAAAGCTGAATTGGCCATGCAAAAGGCTTGTGAGGGTCGTTTTGGACTCAAAAAACCAACTGTCACTCTTGTTATGATGGCAAAGGCTGAAGCAGTCAGAATTGGTGTTGATACTGAATGGTAGATGGTGGTGATGGTTCTTTGAGAATGTTTTGGAATTGGTTTGGTCTTCTCTCTGGATATATTTCCTCGGACGTATTGTCTTGGGCTCTGGGTTTACTCTACTGTGCTGTAGCATGGTTTGGTCTACTCTTCGCTTCGTTCTCAATATACCCTCAGTCTGATATGAATTGGTCCGAGTTCTCGGTGTCTTCGATGTGTCTTTATTGTGTTCTCGCACTTTTCTGGTGCGTTCTCGTGGTATTATGGATCGATATGGAAGGAATATGATGGGTTTTATGATGAAAATTGACTTGGACATATGGATGGGCCTTGAGGTATTTGGGAAGTTTTTACAAATTATACTAATTATCATGAGCACTAAGGTATGATCAATGGATGGATGGTTATGAATGGGTGGTTATGAATGGGTGGTTATGAATGGGTGGTTATGAATGGATTGCTATGGATTGGCCGATAAAATGTATGCACCACTAGAATTTCATGGATGAATTTATTTCATCAATTATGGGATAATCAAATAGCTCAATGACTGGCATGTCATCTATGATCGATAGGTAGATAAATTACAATGAAAATGTTTGCAATGCTTTACTTTACTTGACGACTTGGTGATTCAACAACATATATAATATCTCAACTTGACCAATCCAAATGAAAAAGGTTAATAATTAAATTAAATATCGAAATAGTGAGCACGAGCGAAGTCGGGAAAACATCAAGGAAAGTGGTTGATTACTATGTAGATGGGTAGGTGGGTATGTATGTAAATAGTGGATGAATGAACGAACCAAAGACTCTAAATCTATACTTTCTAGCGGGATATAAAAAAAAAAAGGAAATTCGGAAACAACGAGAACTTTGGGAACACGCTGAGATGTTCCAGATTTTTCAGATTTTCCATGATCTTGGAGACAATCATGAAGTTTCTACGTTTGGCTTTCACCTACGGACTATTAGGCCATTCCTATCATATTCTCCCTTGCAATTGGCATTTCGTCGCCTGGCGATATCCTGTAGATCTGGGAATATGGGGGGTTCTTGGGTATTGTGTTGTGTTTGGGTATTGTAGGGGTGGCTGGCGCTGTCAATGGGGTGTTTGTGGTGAAATCTGTTTGTTGTATTGGTTTGTGGGGTTTATGGTTATTTGTGTTTTGGGATGAGTTGGGATGTGAGTTTTGGGGTGGGGGTTGTGTTGGGGGTGGTGAGATGGTGCTTTGGGATTTAGGAAATGGTTGGGTGAATGATATATGAAATGTGATGAATGGTTTGTAGAGTGGGGTTTGGGAGTTGATGTGAAGATTGGGTAGGATTGTTGTTAGGGTTGCAGTTGGTATTTAATGATGTATTTTTTGTTGTGAATGAAAATTCGGGGATTTTATTGTATGCTTGGAGGTTTGATGGTTGGAAAGGTAGAGGTTGTTGTTTGAGTGCTGTATGCCACGTAAGGCTTTTTGGTGCGGTTTTGAATACCCCAAGAAGAATATGGTATTGCTGGCTTGGACGAACAATAATATGCTTTTGGATCATATTTTGCAGTCGATACCCTGAGCTATTATTCAGTAAAACGTTGGTTTATGCGATGAAGACCAGAGTATGGAAACAGCATGTATTCACCGAAATCCAGATTTCTTGTTGACTACTAGCAGCATCACGAATAAAAGATCTATATCCATACCAGCGACTAACGGAAATTCGCCTGAGATGTGAAAGCGAAGCATGGAACAGAAGGTCTGGAGAAGAATCCCTGAAATACCCAAGTCCCATACTGCTCCTGTAAACGTGAGCACAGGAATCTGTAGGACTACATACTAGGTAAATCATAGGTCATATAGTAGCAAAAAGCTATCTCATGCCCCAGATCCCTCTCTATCAACCACATCATCGGAACTATAGATAATGCCCTCGAAATATCCAAACGATGTTCTGTATATCGACGGCATCTCCCTTCTTTAACATACGATTTTGATATCAAGACGAACAGATGATTTTTCATCGACGTAAAACGTATAAAAATAGACCGTGATAATTTCTCAAAGATAACAAGTCTGTATCACAAAAGAGAAACCAGCAGGTCTTATAACCAACATCCCAAACTCCGAAAATCAATCATTCGTCAATAGTGACGCTGAACCTATTCTGTACCCAGAACCCCAGCACCACAGTCTCATAGTAAAATTTGCCAATTCTAGAGCGCGATTGATAGGATGACAATACCTCGCGACTAGCTCAACTTGGAGGCTTACCATGGGAGCGTATCGAGCACCTGCACTTGTAAAACTGGAAGTAATTCCTATACACTTCGTACGACTGCGCTCTTAGTGAACGAAAACTATCACTCCCGCCATGGAAACGCATGGTACTTTGCCAATACTACGCGGATGTTTCGGTTTACATTTCTTAATGTGTGAAGCGCTTCACAGAGTGACTCCGGGCGCTGGCTGTGGGAGGGATTCAAGTTCGTAGGAGATGAAGATGGAGGGGAATAAAATGGTGGGATTTACAAGGCATGGAGCAGAGTGTGAGATGAGCTTTAGATTGTGATGTGAGAGGGCGGTTTGAAATACAGGGTTCCGAATTTGATATTCAGATGTGTGTTCATGGAGACGTTCCTTCGGGTTGACGCGTTGAGAGGCCTAGGATGACCTAATGCGGGAATTCGTGAGGCTAGGTGGGAGTTGGTGGAGTGCAGAAGAGTGGAAAGAACGTAGGGCTTATGGTTGTCTGTTTTTGATGATGGGCTGGGAATGTTCGGAGAACACTGATCATTGGACATCCATTGTTGATCATGAGGTATTGATCATGAGAGGATGTTCCTGATGCTTAATTGCTAGATTTTGGCTTTAGTAAATCGAATTCGAGAGATATACTTTTGTATACTTAACACTTATATCTGGATATCTTATCACAAACCAAACAGTAAAAAATTGGTGATTAACATGATATTTACAAGTTCATCCAATGTGCGAAAGAGAGATTTAAGGGTTACTTTAAGGTTGGAGTTTAAGTGGAGAAAACAGAGTGGATCCAACTTTTCACCAATCACAGTCACTCATCTCAGCCAATTCAACGACATCCCTTTCATATGTATCAATCCATCTCCATCAAATCAACCGCAAAATTTGAAGAATCTAAGAATATCCAAGAGTCAATAGTAATAATGTCAAGCTACAGTACTTATTATCACGGTTTGTCTACACATATTCTGCCATCCTAGATGCTTGTTGAAAGGAAAGTAGTTATTACCGCAGTCGACAATACTTCACATGTACAATTGCAAACGAGCAATTGTTAAGAAGTCAAATGCTTATACAAGCGTTCCCCTATTATCGTTCTCATATCACAGAATCCCAAATAGATATATGGGTATTGTTGATCTGATACTTGATTATTATTGCTTTTATGCCTACAAAAATCCAAGTAACCACCCTTTGCAATTGAGCAATAGTATTTCCTGGGTTGAAGTAAGCTAGCTTAAAAATCCTAACTCATATATGGTGATGATTTCAAGCAACGCTTCTCACGCAACAGACTGAGACCCATAGCCCAAAAGACCTGGGTAATAATCATAAAAACCACAATCATCTCCAAACTTAACTTCACTTACCGGCATCCCTCTATTATACCCGAACTCCGCCCACAACCCTTACTCAATACACCAACCAACATCACACCCTAAACTTCAACCCACCCATGATAAAAAAAACGACATAAACCCAACTCTCCCATCCAAACCCAACAAAACAAAACAAAAGACAAAAACCTAACCCCGCCCCCCAACGAAGGGGGCGGGAGGAAAAGCCCATTAACGGGGGTCACAATTTAATGCTCCCCCAGGCTTTATTACTCGTTCCGGCGTCAACTATCCTAACCACTACGCCAGCGGGCTGGTTTTCTCGTGTCCTATTGACGAAGGAGACTGGGGTTGTTGGATACATATAGCGAAGCGAGGGCCGGTGAATTATAGATGATTGTCAATAATGCGCTTGGTCGTTATATTGTGTGGATTGGAATAGGAGGAAAGAGGTATTTTATTAATGGACATTTACGGATGGAGAGAGCAGGGTTTATTGTTTTCTTGATTTGTGTACGTATTGGATTTGAGAACTCGTGGATACTCTTACTCCTGTTATCTTGGTGCGACTACAATTTCGCGCAAGGTTAATCATGGAGAGATGATTGGAAATCTCTACATTATCAAGACACCTTCAAGTGTGAACAGAAGCCAACTTCGCAACGGCTATTCGTCTACCATCTCAAGATATATTTTTGTGGTTACTATATCATGACATCGTAACAGAGGTTCATGTCGAAAACTGCATGTGTATGCAGGTATATAATCACCCAGCATAGATAACCTATCTAGTATGTATACTCCCCTTCCAAAATAACGAGTGAGGAAGTACCAAAAGTATCAAGCACAAAACCACAAGAAATATCAAAATCGGGTATAGTATATATCGCTACCTAGGCGGGAATGAACGATTATCGAAGAACCTTCAAGCGAATTTTCGACACGGCATCGTCGTCTTACCAAGAAATCAAGACGCAAACTTCCCATATTCTTCCATGGCAGATAATCCACTTGCGGGGATGCGAAAGAAAAGAACATGGGCAAATCCTCCGTTGAGATGCAAGTATGTATTGCGATTTACCTCTCATCGGATTGAGTTTCAGCATCTGTATCATCCCAAGGTGGTTGATGTAAAGCTCTACATGTCCATCTTCCTCTGCATGTGTATTTCACCTTTTATATTTTCTATTGCCAGCAGTCTTTTGTTTCCGCAATATCTGGGATACATTCATATATACCCAGCGGAATTGGGAAAGTAAGTGCGCATTGGAGGGAGAGGAGGGGTTGTATGTGTGAAGTGCGGAGATGTGCATGTTTGTGCATCTTTCTCATCCTGTGCTACATTTGAAATGTATTTCTTCTCACATTCTCATTCCGCTTCTTATATATTCATTCGACTTCCTGGTTTCTAATCAGAGGTATATATATATATATATATATATATATATATATATATATATATCTGTATCGATATCAAGCACATACATACTAATCCACCCTATCAAAAACCAACAACCTTTTCATTTCCTCATGTCTATTCACACCCGACTCGATCAACATCACCGATTTGGAAAATGTGAAAATACCCCTGAACCGAAGAATCCTGTCCATCTCCCCACCACCAAAACAAGAATCAAAAAGGATCACAGAAACGGCGTGTAGCTAGCCACCCCTTTCTCTCCTCTCCTATACTATCTTAATCCCCTCACAAAGTTACCTACTCCCCTCGAGCTCATAATCATTCAAACCATAAATAACCATACCATAACATCCCCATACCTCCGGATCCGAATCCCCTCACCCTTCCTTCTCTCCCCGTCTTCCACTCCTCATCATTACTCCCTCCCTCGAGCTCTCCATTTCCCAAACTTCCAACAACCCATCTCCCCCTCCTACAAAATCATCCCCATCCCCATCCCCATCCCCATCCCACACCCCAAAACTCCAATCCAACCAAACCCAACATATACACCCCTCCACAAACCTACACAACAAAAAACCACCCCTTCATCCACCCACCTAAACTCTATCTTCTCACCCTATCTCCCCATCTTCAGCTCAATTCAAAATCCATCCCCATCCCCATCCCCATCCCCATTCCACACCCTCATAACCATTCCCCCAATCTTCAAATCTCAATCTCTCTCAATCCCAATCCCAATCCCAATCCCAATCCCAATCCCAATCCAATCCCAATCCCAATCCCAATCCCAATCCCAATCCCAATCCCAATCCCAATCCCAATCCCAATCCCAATCCCAATCCCAATCCCAATCCCAATCCCAATCCCAATCCCAATCCCAATCCCAATCCCAATCCCAATCCCAATCCCAATCCCAATCCCAATCCCAATCCCAATCCCAATCCCAAATCTCCTACCTATACTCAAAACCCACCATCAACCAACCCCCCCTCCTCCCTTTCCCCCCCACCCCCACCCCCAATCTTTCAACCCCACAACAAAACCCCAAAGAACCCTTAGAATAAATAACACCATACGCGTAGCCATAACACAACATATCATAACACAACATAACACAACATAACATAACACAACATAACACAACATAAAATAGAAAACTCCATATACTTCAGCGCAGGCAATCCTATATAATTTCCCGAGTAGTGTGGAGAAAGATTGAGATGTAAATGGATGGATGGATGGATGGATGGATGTATTATTCTATGTACATACATACACATATACACCTACCAACCATAAATACAAAACCTAGAATGTTGAAGAAAAGGAATTTACAGGAATAGAGTATATAGCCCATCATTCAAATAAATCACTTGCAACACTCAAATCCCATCATTATATCGTCATTTCATCGGATTCTTTTATTCTTTCTTATTCAAGGGTATATATAGCTCCGCTAAGACTCCACGAGGCTCCGCTGCACTCATATTGCATCAAAATCACCAACATACAGTACAGTCCAGTACATACAAATCATCCCCTCCCCCCTTCTATATCTCTTTCGAGGCTTCCCATTTGATTTCCCCACAGTATTGTCAACTCCATCCCCATGCTCATCTATTCTTTATATGTACGTGTTCGTAAAGCGAGTCCCAATTAAACTCCATTCCCACCCAAATGAGTTCAGTTGGTTCAAAGAAAACCAAAAACGAATGTACGAAAAAAACGTCCCAACGCCAGCTATGCACACATGTATGCCTGTTCCCATGTATTTATGTACCGTGATTTGAATATGAGTATGTATGTGCCGCCTGTGCCCACCAATTAAAATGTTTTATTTGTTTGTACCGTTGCTTTCATACACAAATTTATTGTGCTATTCGTAAGGATCGCGTCTAGTGAAATGATGATCGAGCGCTAATTTGAGAAGATGATATCCATATTCTGTATTTTATGCGTATTCCCAAGATATCTCATATGGAGGTAATTCTAGACCTTGCCATTTCTCACCATATGGATTGGTGCGTGAACCAGAGAAGAATCCATCTTGTGCTCTTTGAATAACGTTGAGCCATGATGATGGTTCAGGATTTTTATACCACTAAAACTATTAGCAAAACTCATCAACACCCATAACTCGTGAACCTACCTGGTTGTGAATATGATAAGTCCAAGCGCCTCGAAAGAAATGTTCCATAGTTCGATTTGTAGGTGGGTATTTATCCTCTTCAAGTTTGTATTCGGCTTTGCTCAATGCCGCTCGGTCGAGAGTCAATGTTTCGATGCCCTTGTCGGTTGTTCGTCCTGCCGAAATTTCACGCTTCTCAACTTCTGCCTCCTCAACTGATCTCATTTCCCAGAAATGTTTTGCCTTGGTTTCTGAGGCAAGTTTTAATTGAGGACCGTCATAACTTTCCCATTCATCATGATTTGGAAAGGCGTTCTTTCCCTTGAAGACTTGTCCATAATCCTTGATACATGGTACCGTACATCTTCCTAATCTGTCCCAGTTGAATTCGGTCCAAATTGGGTCGAAAGCGGCTGTCTCTAACATCTTGAATTCTTGATTTCGACGATCCTTCACCGCCATGACGCCAATAATTCGAGGATGGAAATTTAACCCCATTCTCACACCACCCCGCAAAAGATATGATGACAAGGATGAATTGGCTGTTAGAGACATCACCGCCGTGTTATAATCCCCAGGACTGGAATGACCTCCCCAGCGTTCTGCAAATGCATGGTCATCACCAATAAGTAATGGTCGCATATCTCGTAGCATGATGACGTCCATATCATAGTAAGATCCTCCGTATATGTGTAAGACGACGAATCTCATGGCATCTGAAACAGCAACGGGCAAGAAAGTCATTTGCTTTTCCGTCAAGATCAACCATTCCTGGTTATTGGAGTCTCGAATAAGTCCATCGGCTACCAAAACTTCATTCTTGGCGTTAGGTTTCCCTGGATTCTTGTAGTACCCACGTCCATCCGTATTATCTCCGGGGGGTAATGGAATTCTGGAGGGAAATTTCCACAACTTCAAAGTTATGTCCCCCCTTTCCACAAATGGTACAAATCTCTTGAATAGTGGATCGCGGGTCATGAACTTATCGATTGCATTTGGATCCCTATCTCCATCCAACCATATGAATAATCTTGAGCAAGGAAGGTTTTGCGTGTAGAAATAACTCTTGATGAAAAGCTCCACTCTCCAAGTCGCAGGGCCAGTCCAGTAGGTATGATATGGTACAATTGGGCCATTACATTGGCCAGAGGAGGATTTTGAGTAAGGTTTCTGCGATGGATATTGTGCCAAAGTATTATCCTGACCATCAGAATTGAGATATTCTGCCATCTTGGGGGGTTGTTCGCTCGCGCGTTCTCCTTCTGCCGGTAGGTAATAGTATTCTTTCTCTCCTTCCTCCATGTACTTCAAGCAATCAAAAACATATGGCATTTTCTCGATTTTACTGTATGAACCTCTGCATTCTTCCACCAATTTTGTCAAGTTTGCAACCGTGTCGATGTGTGGTCGTTGCCCTAAATAATCATCCTTTGGTACAACGAGACTTTCAGGTCTATTAAACCAATTCGCATGCGGATTAATCTTTTCGATTTGCAGAGCCACTGGTGGAGGGGGTACAGATCCCGATCCCGATCCCGATCCAGAGCCATGGCCAGATGGTTGTTCGTGAGAAACTACAGGTTTCTTGTAGAGATCCGATGGCGACTTTGGGAGGGACCCTTTTTGGAAGATGAGTACTGCTAGGTATAAAGTTCCATACAATGCTAGGGCTGCCAGGATACTATTCAACACTCCACAGCATGCCTTTGCCCAGTTTCTTTTTGCCATGTTGTAGTTTATCAATTTGTTGGTTGGTTTGTTCGTATATAGGCTTATCGATGGAGAGTCTATATGATGCAATTGCTCGACGCAACTTCTGAAGGTATTATCTTAACTGAAAGCCATCAAGAAGTGAATGGGTGGGTGATTTGATGGTTCGACGGTTCGACAGTTTGTAAAACAGAGGATGTTTATATGTTTCTGGGAGATCTTGATAGGCTGTGCATGGTATGGTGAGTCTTGATCTTGATGATTCCAAGTTGGATTTCATGCAAAAGGAACGTAAGAGCATAGCCGTACTTACATTACAAGGAGTGAATATGATGATGCAGATGAAGGATTGAATTGAAGACTGTTGTATCGAGAGATTAAGAGAGGAAGAGGAAGAGGAAGAGGAAGGAGAAGTAAAAAAAGTAGAAGAAAAGGAAATTATATATCAAAAATCTGTACAATATGAAGAATTGGAAAATGAATTTATAGAATGAAGGAAATTCCAAGTTGTTGACTGCGCATCGAACAGAAGGAAGAAGGATTTGTGGGTTTGAGGGTTTGAGGGTAGGGGGGTAGTTTGGTGGAGGGAATAAAAGTGGGCCAATGTGCGCAGATAGCAGGGGTAAAGAATATAATTTCTGTTTAAAAGGGGAGAGAGATTAACAGATTAACAGATTGAAAAGATTAAAAAGATCAAAAAGATTAAAAAAGATTAAAAAAGATTAAAAAAGATTAAAAGGCTGATCCTTGTTGTGAGTGAAGCTTTTTTCGATTCAGCTCAGGAAAGAAATAAAAGAGATGGACCAATGAGAATGAAGGATTGCAGATTTGTGTCAGGAGATGATGGACATTCAGTCTATGAATCTGTGAGTCTGTGAGTCTGTGCAATGCAAGAAAGGCTCCCATGCGGTTGTTTGTTTGAATTTGGATGCAAGGCTGGGTTGCTATATCCATATCTGGGCGGTAACTATAAGTATTTAAGTATTTACCTGCTGGCCCTACTTATAGTATCATAAGGAATAAGTATGTATTATCATATGTGTTATAGATATTACGCGTACTGTCATATTGAATGTATTTGTTTTTTTTACAGATGAGGCAAGTTGCTTATGTAACTAGTCAGTATATACTCATAAGATGAAATATGAGTCTTACAAAAGGGTTGCAATAAGGGTGAGAAGAGTTCATTGAATATATACATAAGATATATGTATATACACACACACCTACGTATATATAGATGGGTAGTCTTGTAGACAACCTCACTTATTCTTAGCTACCTGTATATCCATCCATGGAGATACTAGATATACTAGGTAGTGTTTACTGCATCTACCTGGGTACATATATCAATATCATATTTCGATTCAATTCAAAATGCAACTGTCTTATGATTTCGCCAAGATGAAATAAGAAATCCTCAAGTCACAATTCAACATCCAATCCCTTAATCACCACTGCATATAATAAGTTTGATACTCCCAGAAGCTTGGAACATTCTATACATCACCTCCTACCACCTACGTACACTAGACGGCCAAGACTTGCGAGACGACTAAATGGGATGGATGAATGGAAATCCTCAATTCTATGGATATGCAACAGCGCTGGGCGTTGAGCTAGAATCATTTGATGTGCAATATCATTTTACCTAGGTACTCTGTACACCGAATTCTAACTCGTCACTCAAGGGGCTGAGCTATCTTCCAAGATTGTGTTGATGTTGTGCTATGCTTTTCTGCGCTATCCATGCTGCAGCTGCATTGTGCTGTGCTGTAGTACCTTGGTGTGTTCTCTACAACATCAATGCAGTCTCTTTTCTTGTATGGGCTATAGAGACGGGAGCCAATACTATGACTAAAAAGAGATAACATGACATATATGATTCCTTCACTTCCTTTCCCAACTGTTGTTACCTTATTCAAGGTTAGAAACATGTAGGTGAATATATTGAGGTTAACCGTTCACCGACTACCAGTCTTTCATTCTTGGCTTTGCGCATGTGGCCCTTGAAAGTCCCCTCCCTCCATTCTTGAGCCACTATGCTGTTAACCAATCACATTTGATCAGAGACACCCCTTATTCCTCTTTTAGGATTAGACCACACACTAATGCAGTGCTACTTGCACTACCTGCACCGCCCTCCTGCTTGTATTTTCGTAGCAAGTTTAGCTGTCCGCTGAATCGAGTTTAGTGTCAGATTATTCCCTCAGGAGGTTTATTATATTATTCAATGGGGAAAGTGATTAAGTGGCCGAGGGGTTGGAATATCTTCTTTAACAAATCATATTCTTCAAACCCAACACAATGGTTCAAAATGGTTCAGCATGGCTCAAAAGGTTGATGATGCACAAGTCACCATCTATTTGTACCAGGATTGAAATCGAGGCTAGTTATCATGCTTGTGAGGTTACTGTAGAAGCAACAGTTGGAAGTTGTAAGGGTTACAAGGCATTAGCAGGCTAATTCTTCAATCCTCACACATTCTTCTACTCCGTATACACACACATACAATCTACCCTGCCGGTCCAATTGGGAGACGAACAAGGCCATTTCAACTAACTTATTGTACTCGACCATACCAATAGGTCATGGTTATTGTATTGATTGGACCATTTACCGACCATTGAATGAATGTTGGAATTCACGTTCACCAAAGCAAGACAGGAGAGTTTAGTTTAGTTCGTTAAAACTAGCGTCCCCTTCTCCATTCCCACTAAAAATTATCCCTACATTTTTCAATTGAAGCAAGAAAAAGCTAAGCCGACATTTTTCAATTAGCTCTCCTTCATTCATGATCAACCAACCTCGTGCGTGCGATATAACATTGGGAAACAATCAAGTTTATACCGCATGCTCATGAAATCTTTCAAGAGGCTTTTGAACAGAAGACGAGACGACGTGCATCAGTAGGACCATCGACTGGTACGTGGTGTCACTCAAGGTGTTACTCAGACTTCACAACCGTGATTCCATCTCTTCGTTACGTACGCTGAGAATACCTAGTTGGGTACAGAAATACTCAACCGTATATTTAGTCTCACTAAAGTTCCATCTCCAGAAATGCGCATGTATGAATATGGATACAGTATTCGCACACTTGGTTTATGGACACGAGCTACAACCAAGAGATGGTCAATTCAAAAACCGAGGCAATTGGCAACAACTGCATCGCTGCATGTGGAAAGGTATGATATCACTTGTGGTATCTCGGGAAAAATAACCGTCGAGTAGGTTGGAATTTTACATTTTATATTTATCCGGCTACTGATCCCGTCTGATATTTCAAGCAAGCACCCTGGCATGGGATTCCAGAGTACCGGAATTCGAGCATCACGTGCCATGAAGATCAAGCGATTCTTCTCCCTGGCACATCATGGCTTCGGGCAAGTTCTCGGTCAAGTCCATTGGGTATGAAGGACTACCTACTGGATGGAATAAGGTTTGTGGCGTAAGCGTTTGTTGTAATTCAAGCGATTGGTGTGGTTATCGTGCCAATAGCTTAAGAATTCTAATATGATGTTCAATATTGGTTAGTGATACATTTCTATGATTGGAATAGCCAAGCTAACATTGTGTATGCAGACTTCATAATTCGTTTCTTCTTCGCAATTCATCCAGCACACCTCTTGTGATCTATCTTCCACCATATCCCACTTCTCCACTGCTGCCATTCCATCCGCCTTCATGGCTATTAAGTTCATATCCTGTTCTCAACATACCTTACCGTTGGTCTCATGAACCTAGCAAATCACATCGTAACGCAAACTCTCATCCGTTTCCAATACCACGTAAGTGTTTCCACAGTTCCCAAAGCCGCTCAGAAACGTGACTCCTCACTTGTGTTTTCTCCCCAGTCCTTGACCTACTACTGAACACTCACTAACCTGCACTGCAGTTCATGATACACTTAAAGCCTACTCTTGGCTCCTGGACAGCTATCTTCCATCTCTATCCCCCGAGCCCGAACCCGAACCTTTGAACTCATCTAAATCTCAATACCCTGAAAAGCCCATTCAAAGACCTCTTCTAATATATGGGTCCTACCTTGGTGGCACTCTTGCCACCTCTCTCGCCCTCACAGAATCCTTCATCTCCTCCCTCCTACCCATAAAGATCCATTCCCTCATAGTTCACAATGGAATCTTCGACTGGACACCCATCTCAACCAAACCTGACCCTTCTAAATACTCCAAATCTTTGCAATTTCCCTCTCTTTCTGGCCTCTCAACCGCAAAATTATATACCCGCTCTCCTTGGACATCTCTAACCTTACATGCCCTCAAGACCCGTCTCTTTCCATCCCCATCCCAAACCTTTGACCCCTTCGCCTCACCCATCCTCTTCTTCCGCAGACCAGGTATCGAAACTCCAAAACGTTGGCCTGTTCCCCCTCCGTCCTCATCTGTCTCTTCAATGACCCCTATGTCCTTCAACAAAGATCTTCCCCCTCCAGAATCAGAACCCGAACTCGAATTCTTAGAACCCGACGACTTTTCCCCCTATTCCTCCTCTCAATCCGACGACTCTTGGGACAACACCTCAATACTTCCCGAGGAAGAAGAAGAAGAAGAAGAAGAAGAAGAAGAAGAAGAAGAAGAAGAAGAAGAAGAAGAAGAAGAAATCCACGAACCCCTCGAAGATTCGCGAAAATCAAACCTCATCTTCCCGCCCCCGAAAACCTCCTTACAAATCCCTAGATCTTTATTCACATACACTTCACCCCAACATAAACTTGAACGTAACAATGAGTATGAAAACGCAGATATCTTCAAGCAACAAGCTCGGGAATTAACTAATTTGATGAGGAGGAGTATCGCGATGCATGAATTGAAGGACAGGGAATTATGGGATGAGGGTTGCGATAAGAAGGAGATTGCGAGGGAGAGAGTGAGGTCGGTGGAAGTTGGGGATGGGGGGACAGATGGCAGGGTGGCTGGGGATGGGGATGGGGGTGGTGCATGGGAAGGAGAGGGTGAGAGTGGGGCGAGGGGCTGGATCGAGAAGCATCAGGATGAGGGAGCGGAGAGAAAGGAGATTGTTAGGAGCTGGATTGAGGAGGGGGGGTTGTGATTAGATTAGGTGGGAGGGGGAGATGTGATGAGGTGGGATGATCATGAAAGGGGCAGCAAGGTTTTCAGAAGAAATGTTTCATCTCGTTCCGTTTCGTTCCATGGGAAGTGTATCTCGAGTTGAAGATCTCACTAATGATGACAAATGTTTTTTTTTTTTTCCAGGAGAGCCCCTGACTAGATTCAAGGATGGTAAGTTTCGGTACAGATGATAATGAACAAGTTTGAAAAATACATTTTATGCTCATGAGGAGGTTTCTACTTGATATCATATGATGTGGTTCACATCGTTTACGTCGATTATGTGGAGGGCTCTACCTCGACTGCATATGAGTCTATCTATATCTATCCGTCTATGCATCCCCAGATCTACCTTGGATGTATCTATGTACCCGAGTTTGCACCGCCCCCCCTTCTTAAGTGTAAAAGCAAGTCTAAAACCCCAACCAAATCTAAAACCCACCAACAAAACCACCCACCTCTCCCATCCAAAACCCACCCACCAACTAACCCACAACCTCCACCTCCTTCCCCTCCTCCCGCTCCACCTTCCGCTGAAACCCATCCTTCTGCCACTTATTCTCCGCCGCCAACTTCGAAGCCCCCTGCTCGTCAGCCGTCAGCGGTTTTGCCGTGCCCTTTCTCCTCTGGCGGCTCGCGTGCGTCTCGGTGATTGCGGCGTTGAGATCGCTGGTGCCCGGGGCGGAGAAGTGGTAGGAGCGGAATTCGGTGTTGGACCAGCCGGTGCCGACGAAGAGGGAGGAGTCTTCCCACTGGGTTGGGGGGAAGGGGGACGTTAGTAGGGGGATTGTTTTATGGGGGACGGGGAAGTGCGGAAATGAGTTAATGAAAAGGAAAAACCAAAAAAAAAAAAAAAAAAAGAAAAAAAAGAAAAGAAAAGAAAAGAAAACCACACATACATCATCCGTAACATAATGCAAGAGATTCCCATGCGACACCACCACAATATTCACATCGGCTTGGCTTTCCCACTCCGCCGCCACCGCCAGCTCCCGCAACCAAAGCCGCGCTTCCCGCGCCCTGGCCTCGATCGCCGGCGCGCTGGACTCCCACCTCCCCACCTTGCTGTTCCAGCCCTCGCCCACCAGCCTCAGATCGACCGTGCCGGCGAACTCTGCGGCCAGCGCCGCGGGCGCGGAGCCCGTGTCGCAGGGCAGGGAGGACGTCTCCTGGATCTCGGGGAGCGCGATGATCTTGGCGCCGTGGGAGGTGAAGGTGGGGAAGGAGTAGAGGGCTGTGTAGAGGGTGCGGCGGAGGGGCGAGGCCACGATGTGGGTGATGCGGGAGGGGTCCGGGAAGGTTTGCGAGAGGCTGTGGCATTGGGTGAGGCCGGTGGGGGTTAGGAGGGGGTCGGGGAGGGCGTGATTTTCTATGCTGAGGTTGTGGAAGCCTTGGGCGTGGCGGACGAAGTGCAGGGTTATGGTCATTTTGGGTGGTTGGTGCGATGGCTTGGTCGATGGGCTTGATTGTGTTTGAGAGGATATAAATTGGGTGTTCATATATATATGAATATGTATAACTCCGAACCAGAAATGTACACGTCAACCTCGGATTGTCCCCTTGATTTCTAATCGTCTCTCTTGGTATCTAACTACAAAGTAAGACCCACAATTAGCAATCTCCATTAACGGGATGAAGATGAAGATGAAAGGAAAGTTGTGATATCCGGGTAATCAAATATGACTCTTACATGCACTTAAGTTTCCTCACGTTGATGAGAAATTGAGCTTTGTCAGATGGACTAGAGAGTGAAATTTTGCGGAAAATGAAACCAATGATGTGGGGGGGGGGATTCAGGGCGTGGTGGGGGAAAGTTTGGGAGTGGTGGTTTGGAGAAGGTTTGCCGATGATCACGTGGAAGGAGATGTGATTTTGTACGAAGTAGGGAGATGGATGGGTTTCAATCTTGACAGTCTGTCATCGGTATGTCATGTTGGAAAATTGGGTTTGGTTTTGATTGGGAACTCGCTTCTCTTACCCCTTTACCTACCTATGTTGGTACAATGAAGGGCGAGAAGAATCGTAACCCCGGTTACCAAATCTTGGGGTACGTCAGATGAAGCGGGTCAAGCTCCTCTCTTCTACAGTAGTAATATCTTCTTCACACGGTGCGATCATTCGTATTGGATTGACGTTAGAAAGTTCGATCAAATGTTATCATCTTCCTAGTAATAAACACAAACTAAAAACGTACAGCGGTGATTTCCGTCATCTACGGCTATTGGATTTCGATGTTACAAACAATCCCCCAATTCAGTATCAATCATCTCGGCAAATTAGCCAAATAGCCTCCACGCTCCACAGCGTATGTCGATCAATATAACCTTCAAAAACTTGTTCCAATTGAGATAGATGACACATTTATCCAGACATGCAACAACACTATGTAAGATGAGATTCTACGGCCTCTAGAATATTACTTTTGCTGCGGGTTACGGATGTGTTCATATACTGTAGTATGTGTGTTTGTGAGCCTGCAGGAGATTAGAAGATATCTCTTGACTGGTGCAGTGTATCAAGTATATGCAGATACTGGGGATTGGTAGAACCAGGCAAATCAGAAGAGGCATATATAGTTTATCCACACTCTTGCATGTGGCATGCAGCCGTTAGACGTGGATATCTGTTGTGACTCCACAACACGTATATGTACTGTTGATAAACAAAAGACTGATACCGTAGTGGTATTGGAACTGTTGGAGCCAGCAACTTTGCTGATTAGACCTTCTTGCACACCCGATTGGATTGGATTCGTCGAGGGATCGAAAGGGGAAAAAATTGTAGCTTCAAATGTTTTCAGTAAATTATTTTCTTTTTCATTTAGAGATGACACGGAGTGATATATCGGGACAGCGTAGCCTATGATTCAAGGTACGGCATATCACGTACCTCTGGCAGACCTACCAGTGGAAGATTACAAGAAAAAGCAAAATCACATGAGCCCTCAAACATTGGAACTTGGCGTGCCCGAAGATATCCCCACACGCGGGTTTCACGATGTTGAAAATTAGAACTAACGTATTCCAGAGCTCGGACAGTCGGTTTGTGCAGGGAGAACCCGCGATCGACTGTACATCTATCTCCTCCCCAAGTGACAGGCTGCCTCTCAACGTATGTTCATAATTCGTTCGGTTTATATTGATGGCTCATGCTTCGAAAATGACGGTCCTTTATGCAAAGTGCGTGTGGACACAGTGGCCCGACAAGCTCAGTGTCTGACCTTGTTCTCGGGATCAGTGAGGTGGATTTCTGGAAATCGTCGCGAATATTTGGTTCGTATGGTATTGCTGGTTCTCTAATTCATAAGTTCCTATCTTGCAAACTCTCGACAACCTGGTATGAAGTGAATGTGTCTTCCGGCCTCTTGCTCTGCCCCGCCATGCCCATTTTCGTAGGAATACGAAGAACAATTCTGTGTTTCTAGCAGAAGAAAAGCCCAGTCTTCACTTCTTGGGGCATATAAGACCCACGAATATTCTTCTGCGATGTTTAAGACGGGTCGCTACTTCATGGATGTATTGGATAACCAATCTAGTGTTTGATGCTCCAGAATTTTAACGCGGAATGTCAATTTGATTGCCATTTGATTATTCAACCATGCAGGCGGTATCTTCTGCCATTTCATACCCTTTTCATCTTGACAATCGCTGTGCTCTTCATCCATATATACACGTGACATTAGCTTGTAAAACCAACTAGGTACAGGCTATCTTTTCTTAATTTATCGTTTTTGGCTAGGACGAACTGATCTGAGATCCTACGAACCTGCTAGTTTACTATATGAAGCATAACTTAGCTTGTTGCTCGTTAGTGGTTTGCAGTCGTTGTTCTGGACCTGGTTTGTTGTGTTCCAACAGTTAAGCTATCGATACCCCGCAGTCGAATATGGAAGGCTGAATGCACACTGGGGTTCAATTTGCATCTTCGACTTTTCGGAAGCTTGTTAAAAGTTATGCCACTGATTCTGAAGTTGTGAAAATATCTTAGGGCTAAGACTAGTAGTGCCTCTGGATAAGTATCCAAAGTGTCTATTGTGTGTGTAGTAAATTGGATCCCTAAATTGTGCGCTGCTTTGAGGTTCTTTCTTTAGGTGCGATCCTAAAACTTCATGGTGGCTGGAATTATATGCCTACTAGATGGACTTGAATGAATCATTTGTTACCCATTCGTCGCTCTGCAAGTGTTGCGCTCTTCTCGTTATGTTTTGGACCTGCTTGACCTCTTCTGCGAAGTGTAGTGAGCCATATCAGGTCACATGATATGCAACCGACTGGATTGGGAACTGTGAGGGAAATCATATGTGTCGCACTTTCTTCCTTTCAGTCCATACAAATTATACGCTTCCTAGGTTTTGAGCTATATGGTTTTTTTTTGCACAATATTCTGTGGCAACCACCGTATAAGTGCTATATTCTTGGTAGAAATATGTTCCATGTGAATTACCAGCTATTAATTTTCATAAATTTGTATCAAGGGGAGCTCAGACTTCGTAGGAATGCCATACAAAGACCCCTAATTTCTTCATTCCAAATAGAATTGTCATTTGATTATTCTTTCCCACGGTTCCTTTTGACCTCCTTGCATCGGGAACACCTCATAATAGCGACATTGCAAAGTATCCAGACGGCATCTAATCCTACAAGCTATAAATCGTCTTTAAATCTCTCTAAATTATGTCAATTATCTATTTTTATTCGATGACAAGAGACAGAGGAGACTAAAACCTACATGGCTCGATAGCCTATCATGCCCTAATCTTTTTCACGTTGTTAAACTGTTGAATGTGGGAGCTCCTTGTAATTCTCCACTTTCCAATGTTCAGATCTGTTGTATGTTGAGTCTTTTGTGTTGTATAGCCGGACTGCATTCACTCCCTTACAAGTTATGTATCGAGTCACCGACTAGGTCAAGTCTTCATGATATGCTAGGCTCATATAGCGATGGCTTGCTTGACTCCTCACATATAGCTAAAGTCTGAATAGGCAAGAATGTTGGTATTAACTCATGAGCGCTTGTGGTAAATAGAGTTGGAGAGATTTCATCATCGATTTATCTTCGATCCATAAAAAAGTTTCTCTGATCTTCATCAGATGATAAGTCTGGACTCTAACTTGACAGATGCCTATCAGCCTCAACAATCATCTCAACAATCCTTTTAACGTTGGCGCCACGGCTTCTTTGCGATGAACTGCTTTCCGAATGAGAGGTTCTTCTAGGTGGTTGTGGTTTATCTTGTAGCAGTATGCTTGGCTCTGTTTCTTTTAATGTTAATGCATTGAAAGGTTGAAATTGTGATTAAGAGCATATACCTTCAAGCTGCAATCTAGGTCGTAGATGCGATTGTAGAATGAGCTTTGCATTCTGCCTTTGGCACAGTCTTGACGGTGAGTCTGAGTGAGAATGATAGTGGTTGAATATCGAAGGCGGAGGAGGAGAAGAAGAGAAAGGAGTCTTTCTGTTAAAATCTCGATCTTCGTTCTTTCGTCCCATCAAGAAGTCGCAAGGAAGCTCTTCAAGGACTGTGAAACGGGTTTCAAACGTTCGGCGCTTGTCCATATCGGTGCCATGAGGAATCCATTCTAGAAAGATCTTGCCTCCCTCAATTTTAGAAATCTGATCTACTCGTTCTAACCATTCCAAGCTTACGAAGCTTTCATCTTTCGTGCAGTATTTAAATCCTGCTGCCCCTTCCACCTAGTCGTAGCTGTAATATAAACTGAGAAAACACCAGGACCCTAAAAGAAAGAGAATAATCAGTGGGACTGAAATATTCACAAAAAAAGCTGGGAACACTCACATGCCTGGTGTCGTATAATTCTGGCAGGCACACTGGATCATTATTGGCATCTTGGGGTGGCTCACGACAACCTGCTAAAGATGAAGAACGACTCCGCGGTGGGGAGATGGGTCGTGATCCTTCCTGTTCTTGAAACATGCGCATGCGTTGCAATTCCTGTTTTGCTCGCCGAAATTCCTCGAGTATGCAATCTTCGAAGGCTTTTTCTATGTTGGTTTGGTATCTATCCAATAGGCTTGAGGTAAGTATTTTGTTCTCTGCCTGCATAAGCCTCTTCTTCTCACCCCAGGAAGTCCCGGGCTCCAATTCTTTAGTTCTGACGATTTCCTAGATATGCAGAATTAAAGATTCCATAGTTGCATTGCCAGCCTTGAGATCACTGGTGCGAGAGGCGCAGTAGGGCAGGGTAGTGTGGAAAGGCTGGCGATTGGTATCCATTTCCTTTCTCTATGTAGATTAATCTTACTGTACCAAATACGAGAACAAAGAGGACTTCTCTGTCTTGGTGATATTTCAGATGGAATATAGTATCTTATCAAGTGAAGTTTTCTGTAAAAGCGAGATTCCTTATCGAAAACGATCCTTGGAGTTGCAAAGAAAGAACAGTCATTCTGCGAAAGCAAATAGTACTAGTTCTTGTAGGTAGCTAGTAATTTCAAGAAACCCCTCCATCCCACACTCTGTGATGACACAACGTGACTTGCGATTTTCCAATCTTGATATTACTCGCTAATGACTTGCAGATCTTGTATTATTAATAGCAACTATTAGGTGTTGCGTTCTTAACTTATAGTAAGAATAGTATAAGTCTTATACTATTCTTACCTTCAAAATCTTGTCTTTCTTATATATCGAAATGAGTTCAGTATTCCGCATCTATAGAAGCAGTAAAATCAAATTATTCGAATATCTCATTTTTCGCGAGTTTTTGTTGTCCCCGACTGTACAGCCTCTAACAAGTTCGTCTCCATTAATTCACCAGAATTCCCTGTTAAGCATCGTCCTTACTGTATGTAGCTAGCATTCATATATATCCAGCTGGTAGGACTGATGGACTCAACGCCACAACAAAACACTTTCATTATTCTTGCAGAATTTCTTTTGCAAAATTATATTTTCCTCTTCAGCCATCATTTCTATGGTGTAGGTGTGTCTAGCTTTTGTTGATTGCCATGGTTAGAAACTTTTTGATGTCTAATATCTTCAACCAGTACAAATGACTCACATTTAGTTCCTCTTCTGTTAAAACAAACTTGGGATTGGGACCATCCTCAGAGTAAAACCTAGCTCTTTTGTTATAGAGAACATCGCGGCCCAACAGGACGTCAAAAGGTGCTTGTGGAATTATGTGAAACTCCGTCGGGTGAGATAGACCGTCAAGAATGAATTCGTGTATCACAGTACCAATGGATGAATTCCTCTCTCCGGCTCGATTTGACTGACTAGAAGTACTCACTTCATTTACCCGGAGCTTCAAGCGATGGACAACTTCCTGTCTGATGTGGCTTTTTTCGTAGTTTGCATCCAGTAAAGCAATTAGCGGCTTGAATTCGTTACTTTCGGATGAATACATTGTGATTCGGAGGAATTTCTTCGGTGGCTAACAGATGAAATTAGAACCACCCTATAGCTACCAGCAAGGAACTTACTATTACCAGCTTGACAGGAACCACTTACACATCTTGGAGCTGAAGTATTGCTTGTATATACGCTTCTAGGCTCATTCCTTCCACTATTTTTTCCTCTGGAAGATATACTTTCGCCGGATCCTGAGCTTCTGGAGCTCTTGGTTGAAGATTTAGATAAGCTTTTTTCCGAATAACCAATTCTTGCTGAATGCTCGGCGGCCTGATCCTCCAGATACTTTTTTATGCGCTGGGCTAATCGGAACATCATACTTGTAATAGTCGAGTTCTTTTGCATTACTCTTCACAAAGTCCATCCTCTTGAATCTCGCATACTCATCCTTTGTACATGGAATCTTTGACCCTTCCATTGGTGATTGAGTGAAGAATTTAACCAAATTGTGAATTCAATGATTTCACACGTAATAAGAATGTATTGGAATCATAGAAATTAATTCCATGGACCGCTCTCAATTAGGTGAGTGTTAGTCTTCAATCAAAGCTAAAGATAAACCTCCTTTCACGAAAGTGCCTACTTGTATGCCTTTTGTTGTTTCCTATAATTTCACGCCCCGCCACCGTACGAGTAATAGCAGCCACTTACTGGCACAAAGATGTGGTCATTCAGTCTATGTATGACTCTTTTCAAAAGTTCAAGATTTATAGCTAGAAAATTATACAAGGAACTAAAATAAATACCACCTCTAGATACGGCCTATACTACATATGCAGCGAAGGATTCTACGAGAAGTTTAGAAGCTTCAAGTACACCCCGCCTTGTCACACTGTGGCTCTAAGCATGGTATGCATAAGGCTGCATATTTACAAGCATCTGGTAGTTTTTACTGGATCCGCTTGGTTCTATTACTCCTTCCGTTATCCTATAGTTTGGATCCGTAAGCTCCAGCAAGTATTAAATGCATTATGCGGACCGATCTATAACTCAAACCTCTAGCAATGAGAGATAAGCAGGACAAACCTCGACCCTTAGGATCTCTCCCAAATTAGATAATGCATAAGTTGTGTTGATATATTGCGCCAAAATCATAATTATTAATTAGCTATGAGCTTGAAGAAAACTACCATATAAGTCGGGCAAGCCTTTTCAAGGATTTCTACTGCCGAGAATGGACGCTAAAGAGGTGTTTTTTAAGAGAAAGAGGGTTTTGGAATCCACGGAACGTGGTCGGCTGATGGCTTCTCGAATATTGAGCTTTGTAAGGTATGGTTTCGACTGCAGTTCAGATCATTAGAAGTCCGGCATCTTAATGTCCATACTGTGCGCCAGTTATGAGCTCAAGTAACGCTAAAAACCAGCATACAGCAAGCCCTGTATCAGGCCTAGATCCTTCCCTCAAACCTACTATGTGAAGACTCTCATATTATTGGAATGCGATAGTCCCTTCTCATATTGTAATCTGATGGTATCGACCTGTAAATATGTAATGATATAGGTGGCTATATCTCACTTATAGGGGGCCACCTAAGCGCAAGAAAGACCAAAATCTAGTTGCTGCTGGGCGGCAGTATGACTATCTATGTACAACCTTGCATCTTTCAACCGATAGGAAACAAATGGCGGGGAAATTGTGGCTCAGCATCACGTTTATTCGCGTTCTTGAAGGGGCACAGGTGTTTCCTGGTGTCCCCTCGAGTAAGTATCTCCAAGCATGCGGCATGACTGTGTTTATATTGATGGTTACCTAAATGAAACGCTAGAACCGAGAGTGACTTTGTTCGCTACTCTGAGTAGCTCGTTTATTTGCTTTTGTTTATGTACACCATACACGATACCTAATATCAAAACGTGGACCAATGCTATGCACCTAACACACACGTGCATATCCAGATATGATAGATCGACTTCTGACCGCTTGAAACATATAAAAGGACTCTGTTACGCAGAATCCGAGATGATTAAGAACGAAAATAGGATGGGTATCTCAGCCCAGCGCCGTAATCAGATATCAAGCACCAAACACCAAATACCAAACACCAAACCGAATCAACTTATGTATCACAGTAAGATACCAGCCAACCAATCCCTCAAATGACGTACGAGAGGACATAAAAGGACCCTCTATATAAATTTTTTCACTTTTATCGACAGCACCTTCCTAAGACTCCATCCTATAGTCGCGTGTGAGGTATCGAAGCTAATCCATCCGGCGCCGTTTTGGAGCTTTTCCCTCTTGTTCTCGCAATTAAAATGGTATCTGATGTTATTGACGACGGTATTCTTGGTATTCTTGGTGTTCCTTACTCCTTTTTGATATCCCGTAAATGAGATTTGTAGCCAGGTTAGCATCAATCTCCGAGGATTGAACGAACGGTCTAGATGGTATTTCGGTCCGCGAAAAAGAGCCGAAGTGTTCTATCAGTTCCGCAAAATATTTGTTAGTTCTTCAACAACTAAAACTCATTTGCCAACTTGGTTCGGTGGATTCGATTGTTGAGTCAGCTGTGATATCTGAGGTCAATCCGAGAGGGAAGATCACTGTATTTCTTGTCGCTGAACCGGATGATGAGATTGAAGAAAAGTCTGTTGGCACTTACCTTGGTCAAATCCAGTACTGGTATTATACTTGTGGTGAATTACCTTGTTATAATGAGGATCTTCGCATTTGCTACCCAACATTATGTCGAATTCGAGCATCCCTTTATTCATAACGATGAATTTCGTATTGAAGTGTCTGTTGGACTTTGGATGATTACTTTCAAAACACCATTGCAGTCTTATTCTTTGTCTACGACTTTAATTCTGGTTGAATCTAACCATTCGGAACTCACATATGAACAAAGCTTCAGAATATACTCGGTTTCAAAACTATAGCTTGATTCTTCGAACATATATTTACTTACATCAATAGTATCATCGACTTCCGGGTGCGACCCAGACCAATCAAGTTGAACCTGTACAACTGGAGCGCCCAAGTAGCATGGAAGAGCTGGCGAATTTCAAGGCGTACCAAATTGAGGCTTTGAGTGACCACCAATTGAGTACTCAGGCCGGTATTGTCATCGTATCAAAGTCTGAACGTTTATCACCAGCCAGAAGTGATTACCTATGACGTGCATTTAAAAGTGATATTGCAGAAGTCTCAGCCTTTTTAGCTCCAATAAGTATTACAAGGATAACCTTCCCGTCGGTATGATGTAGCATGGCAACCCGAAAGACTTCTCCTAATATGTCCAAATTTGAGTGCTGATGATACTTTCTAGGGTCAATCGACAATCATTTGGAAGGTTAACTACCGCATGAAGGGAATCTGAACACCGTAGCCCATAAGAGCCTGGAAGAAAGCACATATATCAGAGAAGAGCCTGCAGCTGACAGTGTTCCACAGCCACCACCATGACATACTTCAATGGGTCATACGCTGCATTTATCTGAAATCAAGAAATCAAGAAATCAAGAAAGAAAGAAAGAAAGAAAGAAAGAAAGAAAGAAAGAAAGAAAGAAAGAAGAAAAAGATAGGATTCCCCTGGAGCAGCCGGCTTCGCATATCAAAAAATTCTCGCGCGGCGTTACAGCCAAATTCTTTGTAGGGGTTTAGCCAGGGCCAGATTCCATTGGTGTGAACAGCATGAAGCTCGTCAGCGTCACAGACTACCTAGGTAAGGAAAGGTCATTTCTTTAACGGGGCTACGGCTTTTATGGCCGAGTCCATGTTTGAAGTGAGCCATTAGGATGATTCTCATGTTTATATGAGCGCTTGAAAATAGACCGCATTGTCATTATATTATGCCCGTTGTCTATGGTAGAACTTTCCACTTCGATGGATAGGTGAGTCTGTGTACCAATAGCACGTCAACGTCATGCCACAAGGAGGTTCCTAATTATCGTTCGCCGAAACACATTCTACCATGCATTGTAGAATCTCCAAGAGTACATTATCATAACGCAAACCACAGTAACGAGTGGACTGTGAAATGGTGACCAAAAGAGGTGGTAGGATATTACACCAGTAGCTGAATGTACAGGCACAAGATTTTACAGAGTCAACCTATTCAAGTTCTAGGCTTGCCCTTGGCTCTCTTCTCATGTTGAATATGAAGTTTGCATTTGGCTGGAGAAAAGACCTCATGCGATGGTTGTGGATAGACAGCTAGCATGCTGGAATATTTGAATAAACTTTGTCATTACAATGTAAGGTAGAAATTAATGAACCAATGATCTTAGCATTTCTATCGCAGGTTCTTATCAGTGGTATATGTTGTCACTTCCACCAAGCATGTTTATAATCGACGTCGTTTGGGTATGTGTCTACATCTTTAGTTCTGAAGGTTTTTTCATAATTATATATACCAGCTTAACGGCACATCCACCATCCACTAATAGAAGATAACTTCTAGGTTAAGCCTGCTTGGCGCAGTGGTAACGCGTAGCACTTGTATGTGTGTACATTACAGAAATGCTAAGATCATTGGTTCGATTCCAGTAGTAGGCAGATAGTGAATATCTTTTTAATCTCCGATCCTTTTTTGCGGCCGTTTATCGCTTTAATCTTGGGCGGATGGTGTTTTTTTTTTGGTTGTTCGACACGTCCGTATGCCAGTAGATCTATTTAGTGGGACATTTTGGTGTTCGCATGGCGACGTAGGCGGGTCGGCGGGTTATGTGGAGATGTGTTTGTGGATGCGGGCCAAGAATCACTGGCGGGCGCCACAGATTGATAGCATTCTAATGAATTCATCTTATAGGAGTTTTTTGGGGGACGCTCGGGGGGAAACTCTGTGAAGCAATTGTTTGATGCTTAAGGTCGAGTCTAGCTCTCGTTGCTACGTTGAAAATTTCTCAATTTCTCGTATACTTATTTCTATTATCACCTGCCCGATGATAAAGATTCTTCAAATAGATCTAATGCTGCCATGCCACGGCCAGCATGTCAATGAATCACAGTTGACACTCTATAATTAAGTGATCAGGTAAAGGTTTCTGGCAACACAGAGGTTCTTATTGGGGACAGCTAGAAGAAAGAAAAAGGTGATGTTTGATTGAGTTGGAAAGTGGTTTGTATAAAATGAACAATAGGAATCAATGAGAGAGGTCTAGAACCAGAATTAAGTTTATCGGCTCTAAATAGGTTAGAACTTATCATCACATGATCAGTCAACCTATTATGGCCAAGTATCATTAGCTATAGCTATAGGTCGACTCTTCTGAAGCGGTATCAACACCACACAGCATTTTGAAAATGTCGGTAAGGGTTATGCTCGTATCTTCTGATGAAAAAGTGGTTCCTGAAATTAAGCTTCACGTTCAGTATCTGCATTTTTAGATCGTTACCAGTACAATCAATGTGAATCATGCATATGATCATTGGCCCTTATCATTTTATATATTTATCAAGTTTTGTGTCTAGATCTGCTCGGAAGCTCAATAGCAACCCCCCTCGCATACGATACTAATGTAAGAGAGCAAGATACCCAGAATGCTGAAATAAAGTTCGATATTTGTGCCAGTTGTGGTTGGTAATAATGTACGTTTTCGAATTCTTCCATCCCTTTCTCTTCCATCCTTCGAAGATGGAGACAAGAACAAAACGCCAATTGAAGGAAGAAGGTAGCTTACTTCCGCTAATTAACCACTACAATAGGCTGCAACGTATTCACAAGGTTGGGGAAAGAGGAATTTGGCCATTTATCCTCCTCTTCCAGTTATCAATACTGCCCTGATTACAGGCTGCAGGAAACTTTTCTCTGTTTATTCACAGCCCAATATATCCATCACTTCCCGTCATAAACACGACTTGGACCGCAGCAAATCTTGATCAGGTCAGCGTCACGGAATTTTTCAAACGTACATCGAAATTCCAATAAAACGAATAACTTACGCAGAAGTTGCAGCGAAAATTTCACCCCTCGAAGCCCGTGTAGTCATCGCCAAAGCAAATGCAAAAAGGCCTTCAAATACAACAGCTATCACGAGACGATTGATAGTGTTTGAAACAAAGTATAATACGAGGATACTAGTGATGGGCAACATGGAAGCGAAGACGATGCTGAGTACATTGACGGCTCTTACGATTCTAGTGTCCTCGTAAAGAAAGATTTGTGAGCCGTCGTACTCATTGGAATCCTCAGAATTAGGTGAAAGTTCTTGAGATGAACCTTTCTCTACATCTTTAGATGCCATATCCGTAGTTCTCGGCGCAGAAATTTCTTGCGATATCTCTGTATTATCACTACGTTCTGTACCTAAAGTTTTGCCTGAACTAAACGTGTCTGATCGTATTGCTCTTTTTATTATACCTCTAGAGAACTACTCGGAAATTCTGGTTCGACTGATGGCGTTCCCTTCAGAGTCCAGAGTTGTCTGCTGAGTTCGTGGCAGAGAAGGCTCAGGGATTCCCTCTTTTGGTAATAGACCTTTGAAACGTTTGAGAAATGTGCGATGTAGATATGGAATAAAAGACCAGATCATCCACCGAGAGAATGAATCACTAGTTGGTTTTCTTTGAAGAGCGAAAAGATCGTCTTCATGATGCGCGGACCAACAGTCTTTGTCTCGGCTAGAAAGGGGGTAGTTCCCGAGCTTGGGCCGCTCAAGCCATTTACGGAGAAAGCCTATATCATGTTCCCTTGGTTGTGGCAAGTTGTTTATATATATCTGCAGGCCCAAGTTTTTATCTGTGGTATGGAGAAAAGTCAGTCGGCTGTAGTCTCAAATGAAATTGTGTCGCTTTTGATAGACGGTTGTATGTTCAAGAAAAAGGGAAAATTTACAATATTCACGAAGTTTCTCTCGGATTTGAAGAGCTTTATCCCACTGTTCTCTATCTTCATCAATTTCTTCTCCCTCAAATTCTTCATCAACTAACTTCCCTTTATTCTTACTATTACTTTCGATATCATCATTGGCTCCATCATCTCCCTCGTTATTACTTCTTTCTTTTCCGATGTAACATTCGCCCTTGTTTGTTCGCACCTTATCTGCCGCTTCGTTTCCAAACTCATACTCGATTTGATCATACCCTTGAGCCAAGGAGTACCAGTTCTTCGAATGCTCTTCACGAAGCTTATGACCTGCATCTCTCCGAGCCAGATTTTCTAGATCATTTTCGAGGTGTGTCAATTCTGCTTGTAAATACAACAAATTTTGATACCCCAGCTTGCGAAACTGGCGAAGGATTCCAAGCTCTCCGTGACGGGCCATCGTCTGTACCAACTTAGAGTATCCTTCATTAGACATTATTAAAAACAAAAGAACAATAAAACAATAGGGCCTTGTATGTTTATTATTTGGAAGCTTCATGAGAGAAATCTTTGAGGGTGCCTCTTTATTCAACACCCATTATTGCCGCAATTTGCCCCTGCGTGGATGTGCCGGAAGATTGCATGACAACACGTAAAAAATCGCCGATCAAGTATTTTTCGATTAACCTGTCATAGAATGAGCACCACAACTGGTACTGGTCCACATATGTTATCTGTATATTGATACCACCATCAGACAACATGCACCGAGTACGATTATTCCTTGGTTCAGATAGACATCACTGAACCTTAAATATCCCAATGCCGATATCAAGCTACAGATCATGTATCTTAAAGGTTACACTGCATTGTTATTCTGCTGCATGAGTGGCGAAAGGGATGTGCACTGCGCCTCTTCACACTTCGAAATGCCTAAAAACAAACCGCCTTCTGGTATTTCTCACACACCGAAATTTCTCAGCCTATCGGGTATATGGCGTATCAGAATGGGGCTGTAAAAATCAATAACTGCTGCATTGTGGAAGCTATCGTGTGTTTAACCTTAGTTTATGTGATTAGACTCTGGCCGGGATATACTAGCGTTTAATATGGCTGGAATTTCCCCCAGAAAAATGCTCATATGTATTCCGAGATACCCAAAGCCTAGTTTCCTATAAAAGGAACTAAAAAGTCTGTTATCAAGCTTTCTAATACATCAAACATATGAGGTCTCGAAGATTTAAGGCTTCCACAGTTGATGGCCAAAGACCGTGACGCTACCAAGTGTGGTGCGTGATTCCTACCACATACACTGCCTGAAGAAGTTCGGTATCGATCCGAAGATTACATCTGAAGGTTCCCGAATCTTTGTCAGCGCAGAAATTTACGCGCAGCATACATTGCGATGCTAAAGAATGTCGAAATTGGCAAGCTAAAATAAAACGATAATATCCACTCATACTCATGCGGCTCATTTAATATCAAGAACAACAGTATCTTTGATATCTATCTTACAAAGGCTGCGCCAAATGAGAGCTTCACCGACTTTCCGTTGTATTATCACGATTTTTGATTGCCTTGATTGCCTCGTTTCGTTACTCAAATAGAAAATTGGCAAAAAAGCCAAACAATGATGGCGGAAACAGTTTGTGATCAGCTGTACAACTATGTTTCTAATTCCACTCTCATGGTGACTCCATAACCTTGCATGTATGTTGAATAAAAGAGTCTGCATAAAATATGTACGGGTAAATACACCGTGATTCCAGTGTAATGCCAATGAGGGCTCAAGGGCATATCTACAGCCTCACAATGCGTTCTGCCCGTGCTTAACCACTTCGAATACTGCCCATCACATTTCAAAGGGAGCCTATATCAAGCTCAGGCTCTGCACGCACTTGGTAGATGGCGATTCCACACTAGATTCTAGGACCAGTTTTTGAAAAAATATCAAAGCTACGGCTTAGTTCGGCAATCTTTCACAGCCTGAGAGAATGCCTCGACAAAATATAACACCGAAGCAGCAACGCGAATTTGAAAGGCTTTCTTTCAACAAAAATAGAGGAGATGATGTGGTTTTTCACATATTCGGCGTTCATAAGAATGAAGACCACAAACGTTTTGAAGAAGGAGAAGAGGAAGACTATGGCCCAGAACAACAATCAAACGCACATAATACCGCTCCTACCTCTCAAAGAAACCAGAGTCCAAGCACACAGACTTATCCATATGTCGATCAGCCCTCTGATGGATACTCTCAGGACGGCTCAGCCCACGATACTACTGTGGACCACCAAGGCTATCAGCTGTCGCTCAGATTGCCTCAAGGCTCTTCGAATCCAATATATCGATCGAACATGGCTCAAAGTCCTGTCAACAATGACTATGAAATGAGCTTCTCAACAACCAACTTCACACCCGGATCCTCCATGGCCATGGGTAATCAAATACATACCGCAAACTCAGCCCCTCTAGCGTTTTCCAATTCTCAACATAATCAACACGCACCAATGCAAGGTATACTCAATAGTCCTCCGTCTACTAGACTTGTGTGTCTCACCCTTGCCAACCAAATAATGGCTCCGCACCAATGACAAGACTAACCATTCATAGAATCCGAAGTTTGTTCGCATCACAATGCATTCGCCACAAAATGATTGTTGGAATGGTCTCGTAGCCAAAAACGATCCCGGCAAAGAGGAGAATTAGATCAACTCGAATATTGTCGAGCGTCAAAGATTCCGGCCTGAAAGAGGCAAACTCATCAAGACCATTAATTTTAACGGAGATATATACACCTCCGGGGCGGCGGTAGAGGCTACATGGGCGGTACAAGACCGCCACATAACATATCAGACTGAGTTTAGAGTTATCGAAAACGGCCCCTTTGACGTTGTCTTCGGGCGCAATCTTTTGTCATCGCCGGAGATAAACCATTTCAGAGATGATGGGATAGATGAGACGCCTATCCTTCTCGAACAGTCAGATGTATCCGTAGGTTAATCTCCACCTTACACTCCCTGGAAACGCATGAGCTTACTGGCTCCAGCCACAAGAACAAGCGGTTATAGAACGTAACCGTGCCGCGGCTGATGCTCGAGCGAAAGAGAATGAGCGGAGGTGGCGACCTATCAGGCCGTCGAGCGGGAGCCACAGAAGTTCGGAAAAGGTTAAAAAGTCGTCGGCGCAAAAAAGCAGGCACTAGCGTTATGATGATAGGAAAATTAACGTTCGCGTTTTGTTGGTAGTATTCGTATGGAATATGGTGTTAAACGTACTTATTAGCTTTCGGGAGCTATATTCTTTTTGTGGTCACTATTGACCTTATATATATGGGGCGGCTCCAAGCGAGGAGATCTGATATATATATTCAGATTTGCCGACAATGTGTATCAATCCAAAGACGAACAAAGAGTTTGGCAGTCTTGGTGGGCTAAGGTGATGCTAATCACCTTGTTTCAAGTTGCTTTAGTTTGCCCTGTCAATCGTATTTGTTAAGAGGGTTGTAAGCAATAGGGTTCGCCCGAAACTTTTGATTTTTTGGATGCCCTTGCAGCCCTTCTATTTTTGTGTTTCTTTTTTGGAAAGCGTACGTATGTACCTATTTTATACCGATGAGAGCATCAATATCATCTCAAAATTCCAATTACTATTTCAATTAACGCTAATCATACCATCACGAGATCAACATGCGAGAACTGCTGCATAAAGCAACACAAGAAATTTACTGCCGAGACTTTAGACACTTTACTAAGGAAAAGGAAACAGGAAGCGATGATAACCAAACCAACAGACGTTCTTCCCTCGCCGTCTGTCTACAAACAGGAAATCTCTAGAATAGATATCATCCCATCTCAAAGAAGCTTACTCCCCCCCAACCAACAACAAAATCAATCAATACAGCCACCCTATCAGGTCTTCGTATATCCCCCCAAATAGCAAGAAATCTCCCCATAGAAACAACTCAGCTTGCCGATATCATAATAACCACAGTGAATAGATAGACTCGGGGACAAACGCAATGCGACGCTCTGGATTGAAGCTGGGGTCGAAAAACCCTCCAAAGAGGCCGAGAAGAATCCTCCAAGATTTGGTCAGCTGTGAGATCCGAGCCTACGTTAACATAACTTACATCTAGCTTCATAAAAACGTTTGGAAAGGGGGGATGAGCGAAGGAATGAGGGAAATTTCAACCATGGTATATGGAATGTGGGTTTATTCGTATCTATACAATATCATAACTGAAATATATACATACAATCATATATATACACATTACACACACACCACATACAGATACCTGACAATACCTCCTTCAACACCCTCCACCCAACAAACCACGCTTTCAAAAACCCTTATAACTCACCTCAGCACAAAAGTGCCATCAAATCACCCCACCCAGTAAAGAAAACCATTCACTCCCAACCTTGAAACTACCAGGTAACCAATCCCATCAATCCCATCAATCCCATCAATCCCATCACCATCACCCATCACCAAGTACTTCAAGCTAAGCTAGAAATCCAAAGATCCATTCACCACCCACTTAAAAATCTACTCAAACACCCAATCCCAGCACAATAAATCCTCCCCAAAGTCCTCTCAACTCCATACCTATGAAAAGCCCCCCTCAAAAACCCACCAGTTGAACATATGAAACAGTCGAATAGATACTGTAATCAAAGGTCCAGTAAGAATTCGAGCATGCATACTAGATTCAGAAGATAGAAAGGACAAAGCAACCCCCCCCCCCCCCCACCAAACCTTGGAACTCCAAATAAGAATCGAAAAGAATCCATTGACCAACTACTCTTAGAGAGGTAGCGAGTGATCTAATCTAACTAACGGATACATTACAAAAGCTCATAGAATATAATACGTGCGACATAATTGTGTCATCTTCCCCCTTTTATAAATCCAAACATGGTCAGAGATTTATTCTCATGAGCCACAAAATCTATCTTTAGTGCGCCAACCCCATGCATTCGTGTATGCAATGAGAGTAAATCATCACATGTAAAAACCGATCCAAGTCTCGTTCTATCCGCAATTACAACACCATTCATCTAAGCATCCGCCTTTTTCTTTGAAAACCACCCCTTCTTCGCAGCTTTTCCATCATCTTCCTCACCACGACTAGCTCCTTTCGGCACTCTAGCCAACCAATACATAAAAAAATGGCTCCCGCAATATTGAACAAAATATAAACCCATAATATACCCCAATTTCTCCATACTTCGCTATAATAACTGTTGACTCCAGCCAAGAAAACATTCGTATCGCTAATGCTACAAAATTCGCAATCTGTGCGCGCTTCAGGGTTATTTAGATACCCGCCTGCAACGCTTATATAAGGACCAAGGTACTCGGAGCATGTTTGAGTAGATGGGGGATTGAAGTGAAGGTATTCGATGGAATCGCATACGACTTTTGTGTTGGCGAGACCGGTCGACATCATTCCAGATACGAGATACGTAAAGGGTGAAACGCGGTACATAAAGATCCAAAATCCGGGAAGGGCGGTAGGGCTAGCGAGGACACCGCAGAAAATGAGACAAAGGGAGAACATTAGATTAGCTACATTTCCTGCATTTTCAGCGGAGTCCATGCCGGCGATGATGAAATCGGTAAAGGTTGATGTGAATATTAGGAAAGCCCAGATGAAGGCAAACATGAGGCCGCTACGCTCGCTGACGGTGTTGGTCATTTCGGCGTTTCGGGAGAGACCGATGGGGTAGTACCATGTTATGAAGATGATCAAGGCCATTAGGGTATTCCATGGAAGCTCGACAATGATGTTAGACAGGATAAACACTTTCCAGGAATATGTTTTGGATGGGCGTTCGCGAACTTCGTAGAGGGAACGTTGGGTCACAAAATGGGGCATTATTTGTTGGACCAAATTGCCGAAAATGGTGAGGAGCATGAAGATGGCGAAAAGTTGGTTTTGCATTCCTTGAAGAGAGGTGTGGGTGTCAAAGAAAGAAAATCCAATGAACAGACCCTAATTATTGTTAATTTCACTCGATCTCACGTGACATTCGATTATGAGGTAACTTACGACACAAGTACAGAGAAGAGTCTTGGAGTAAAGATACGAAGGTGAGCGCCAGTACTGTTGAAATACTCGGACAAGAACCACCTGCATTTGAGGTACAAATCCTACAGCGAATGAATTGAACGAAGTGGGGTCGTGCTCGACTGGCTTTTGAGATAAGGTACTCTTGAGTTCTGCGAGGTGCGCCTTCACTTGCTGACGTTCCGGGGAATTCTTCCAGGTTTCTGGCCAATCGATCGACGTATCGGATCCTGGAGCTGCACCAATGACTATATTGGATGTCAGTGAGAGTCGATAACGGAGGATGAATTAATAGACATTACCTTCAAGCATCCACTCTGCAGGATTTGCCAACTCTCCACAAGGATGAGCACCATTTCGTTCAAAGTAATCAGTCAAGACCTTTGATTGTTCGCCAATCTCGCCGAAGTATACAGTCTTTCCACCTCTCGCCAAAAATAATAGGCGATCAAATTCTTGAAAGAGAATGGCAGAAGGTTGATGGATTGTGCAAAGAATAGCTTGGCCATTGTCGGCGAGTTTACGAAGTAATGCACAGATAGACCAAGCAGTTTGAGAGTCTAAACCAGAAGTAGGTTCGTCGAGGAAGAGAAGAAGGGCCGGCTTTGCTGCAAGTTCAACACCAATTGTGAGACGCTTACGCTGTTCGACATTCAGGCCTAGAAAAGTTATGAGATTGGATTTCTATCGATAGGAGTAAATGGGGACGAGTCCATACCTTCACCTGGAACACCAACAATAGCATCGGCATATTCTTCCATCTCTAAAACCTTGATGACTTCATCAACGTAGGCGACTTTTTCAGCATGAGGAGTAGATTGAGGCTGGCGAAGAATAGCACTGAATGTCAATGCCTCTCGAACGGTAGATGTAGCCAAATGGAGATCCTGTTGTTGCACGTAACCGGTCTTTCTCTGGAAGCCTATATCCCTCTGTCGGCCATCTACCAGCATTTGTCCGGTGACAACACCCATAGTTACACGTGAGGCGAGAACATCAAGAAGAGTAGTTTTTCCAGCACCAGAGACACCCTAGAACAATTCGGTTAGAAATGATTATGCGAAAATTGGACAACAGAGGAAATTCACCATCAAGGCTGTCAAGGTTCCAGGCTTGACCCATCCATCGACTCCATCCAATAGTTTCCTAGGCTCATTCTTTATCTTGATATCATAGTGAACATCGTCCCAATGGAATATGGCGGTTTGCTTTTGAATACTATGTGGCGCATTTGGAACAGTCTTTGTTCTGGTCACAGTCGTAGCTGTCATGCGGTCGTCCGATTTCGCTTCCTCGTCAGATGCTTTTGAAACGAAAGGTATACGGCCACGGCGGAACAGAAGGACTTCGCCTTTGGACTTTTTCGCCGAGATGAATTCACTTGCGGACAGGTAGACGCAACAACCAAAGATCATGAAGGCGATCAAGATACCTAAGTTTCTACAAAAATGTCAACAATATGTTTAAAAGAGAGTTTGAGAGCAAGGTCTTACCTCCAGAGATGAGTGTGAGAGTAACCAAAATTGAGCTCAATGTATCTGTCTCCATCAACATAATCTGCACCAGCAGCAGCACCAGTGGCGGAGCAAATCCTCTCCTCAGCTCCAAGATTTGTGTAATTTCCTCCAGAAGGTATGAATACGGAGCAAGGGATTTTTCTACCGTGGAATTCATTGATCATCAAAGCCTCGAAGCCATAACTAACTGGATCGACATAATTGATCCACCGGAACCACGGATGCATGTCTCTAATTGGGACAGCAAACCCAGTATAAGTGACAATAGCAAGGATAAAGATAGCAGCAGGTGCCATTGCCTATTTTACGTCAGCGACGTTAGTAATAGGAGGTGCAGAAGAAATGCCACATACCTCTGACAAAGTTCGTGACAGTGAAGCGATAGATCGGAAGAACATGGACATAGTCAAAGTACACACAAAGGTAAACAGGAGGAATATAAAGAAGTGCTCTGGTGTTCTCCGTAAATTTGTCATGAAGTACAGACCAAGATCGAATATAATAGTCGTAGCCACTTTATTTGGTATGTCACACAACATGGATCCGCAAGCCTCTGCAACCGGATGGTAGAAGGCGTATTTGGTATGCTTCTCAACAATTGGTCTTTGCGCGTAAAGAGTGAGAATCTCCAGTGCACTCTGGAACGCAGCCATCAGGATAGCAAAGAAAAGAAGGGCACCTCTGCTGTAAAGACTGTTGGTATTATCCGAAAGATTGTAGAAAACACTGCCAATAATTAAAGACATCACAGATTGACCTAAGGAATATTAGTTTGTGATTCGTGGAGTATTTCTGAAACTGAAACTTACCTATAAGGCCAGTGAGTAAAAGAGTCATGTCTCCCTGAAGTCTTTGAAATCCACGCTCCACGCATAATTTAATCTGCATAGGAAGCGAAATTGTATAAGGACTCTTTATACGCTGACCCTTAGCTTGAACTGCCTTTCTGGATTGCCTGAAGCTCTCAAGAGCCTCTCCACCAATAGGAAATTCGGCGTCAAACTGATCGATCTCTCGGAGTAGCTGTGCTCTATCCTCGCTCTTCTGCCAAACAGCAGCGAACTCGTCCGGGGTGTAGGGGGTCCTGCCTTCGTAACCAGGTCGAATGATACGTTCTGCAGGTGATGTGATGGAAGTCAAGAAGTCTGCCGTAGTCTGTCGAGGCGGGCATTCGAATCCTAGATTGATGAAAAATGTCTTTGCCGCATTGATATCACCAAAGTAGATTTGCCTTCCTTCGTAGAGTACAGCCACCTTGTCGAAAAGGTCATAGATTGACTGAGAAGCCTGGTAAATGGCTACGACTGCTGTGGATCCAGTCATCTCAGTAGAATTTCGAAGAGTCCTAACGAACTCCAATGCCGTGGCAGAGTCTAGACCTCTTGTACTATTATCCCAACATTGAAGGGGGCTTCCACCCAAGGCAGCTTCCGCAATACTAACACGCTTTCTCTCACCACCACTCACTCCCCGAATGAAATCATTACCTACTTTCGTATTGAATGTATGAGAAAGTCCGAAGGTGGCCATGGTGACATCTCGAAGATGGTTTGCGTATTGTTCTCTTGTAACTCCTGGTATGCGGTTTCGGGGAGCTTTAGCCTTAGCTGCAAATGATAATGTCTGCGCCACGGTCAATTGAGGAAAATGTATATCAACTTCTGCTTGGTATATGCATTCCCCCCTGAAATCTTTGTGCATAGTCTCCATTGGAATTCCTTGATAGTTGATATATGTTTTTTCGTCAACGAAAAACCCTGATGTTTCCCCAGAGATTGTCTTTAATAAAGTTGAGCATCCAGACCCAGGTCGACCAAGCACAACAAGCATTTCTCCGCTTTTAACAAGTCCGTCGAAGTCTCTCAAGATCTGAATTTTGGTTGGCTTGCTAAGCCCAAGGACTCTCTTGGCCATACCAGCAATTTCCAATGGGTAGTTACCAAATGTCTTCTGATAATCGGTTGGATCACCAAATCCATGGGCGTTTAAGTTTTTATAGGCGATTCCTGCTGTCCTATTGGGATATCTTTCGGGATCTCGAGATTGGATGTGAACGAGATGCTTCATCCATGCTCTAGAGCTGAACTTTTCTGATGATGGGTCGAGTCTAGGATCATCTGATCCAAGAAAGGGGTTGATATTGTGATCGTGGCTGCCCTCGAGGGACTTTTGTGTGATTTGTCTTGCAAGTTCACGGATGGTAGTATCTTCCCTTTCCCTCGAGGAATCTAACGTCGAGGATTCTGAATCACTATCTTGCTGTCCATGACCAGCTTTTTGATATTTCTTCTCATCGATAACCTCATCCACCGTCTGAGCAACAGCTTCACTTTGAGGTACAACCCCAAAAGGCGCCGAAGTGGCCATATTGTGTGGAGATATATCTATCTCCCTTTCGATCGATGGCCAATGAATTGATTCAGATTAGAAGTATTAGAAATATGTGACTATGTATGTATGTGTGTGTGTGTGCGTATGTACGTATGTACGTATGTATCTATATATCGATGTATGTATGAGATGTAAGGAAAATTGAAGAATAGGTTTCAGAGGAAAGATAACAAGTCAAAAAAGGATGATTAAAATAAAAGGAGTGAAATGGAAGGAGGTTCCCCAAGATTGTTATTGTAGATAAGGCAACACCAGCACTTGGGAGGAGTGAGTACAAGGGACTTGGTAGATAGAAAGTTTATTCACTGCGGTTTCTGCAGTAATATAAGGGTAAGAAGGTTAATTTCTATCCATTAGCTTGTTGAGATTATCAAGATTCATAATTTCATAAATCCATAAATTCATAATAAATGCATAATAAATTCATAATCCCACCTTCAATCAACTACCAAGGTGGGCAGGTAGCTAGTAGGTATATAAGCTTCTTTCCGTATCCGTCGCTCGATTGACCAATGACAAATGATTATTGAAACGAAAAGAACAGATTAAGGAATAAAATGATCAAACAATCAAATAATGAGGAAAAGTTTGAAAGTAAGGAGGTTTCGTTTTCAATTGAAGTTCCTAAATTCCGTGATGAGAATTATCATCAAAGCTTGAGCTGTCGTATAGATACGAGATCGATTGAGATTGGCCAATAGTGAGATGGATGATCGTCTCGCTCCAAAAAAGAAATGTCCGGTTAAAAAAGTATCCGGGTATCCGAGGATTTGATGGAATTTGATTGGTCAGTCTTCATTATAGGAGGGGCATCTTTGGTGGACGCCACTTTACGGAGCATGTATAGGTAGGTAAGAGTTGACGAGACGAGATGAGTGTAAACGAGGCTTAACGAGAGAGAAAGAGCGAGCGGGAAGGAAGGAGGGAAGGAGAGAGGGAAAGAAGGAAGGAAGGAGAGAGAGAGAGAAAGAAAGGAAGAAAGAAAGAAAGAAAGAAAGACTTTGCTTACTTAATTATTCAGTTCATGCAAATATTGATTACTAGGCAGATACTGTACATGTAGATGGATGGATACGCACGTTTATTATCATTCCAACTGCAACTCCAACTCCAACTCCAACTTCAACTTGCTTCAACACCAACATCAACTCTTGAATTTTGAACTTCATCATGTTCTCCAATCAATGATAATATAATATGTTATTCTACAACAATTCGTCCAACCAACTTTAGAACTTTAGATACTTTACTATATTATGTTTTTGGGGGAGGCTATTCAACACCTTGACCCAGTCTAGAATCAGCCTTATACCTGGACTCACCTATAATCTACCTAGGTATTCCAAGGGGGCCAAGAGAGCTAAAAGGGCCAAGGGAGCTAACAGATATTAACTTTCCCATAATTCGCACTAAAATCCGAATACGCTGAGAATAGCTTCCATCCGGGGGTTTGACGGGTGCGAAGAACATCCGAGAGCTAAACTTCCTGATTGGTTGCTGGCTGCATTCGCATTCGGGTATTCCAAATTGCATATTCAATTGCCCTTCCAAACAAGTACAGTATCAACCACCACGTTAACGCTTGTGTCATGGACCACTAAGAAGGAAAAGAGCGATAGAAACGTGCTTCATGTCGCCATTCCGTTATTTTGGCTGTCAGGCCGGACTGATACAGTCAAATGGAAAAGCCACACATTCTTGGAATATTGAGGTGTCCGAATTCGAGCATAGCATACTCGTATGTGTGCGATATCAAGATTTCAGATAAGCTATCACGTACAGTATGGAGTATCTACACTGAGGCATGCACTACTGTACATATTCTCATAATGCTATAGGGCAAAATATCAGCCCAGGCTCGGACAATCATGCGATGTATGGAAGAAAGACACTCCAAGCCTTCCAAGATTCTAGGCACCTAACAAGCTCAAGAGGCCATTCACTAGTGGTATAAGCCTTTGAAGTCTGAGAGATCATTTTTATTGTCAAGCCTGAGCCTGAGTCTAAACATCAAAGAAAATATATGAGGCAGGTCTATTTTGCGTTTGGTATGCAATTTATTTTGGATATACGATATCAGTCTTCGCATATCGACCAGATCTACGTCGCGGCGGGGTTGATGCAATATCCTCTGTGGTCTTCGGTTTAAAAGGGTTTGACTTCTTCTCCCTAGTCAGCTTGACTACCTTTGTGGGGATACTCCCCGCATCATCATCTGAAATCTCACATTCAATCAGAGTGGGTTTCCGAGAAGTTGTTTTCGACTTTTGTTGTTCCGTGATATCTTCATCGGACTCTTCGGATTTGATCGATGCCACAGCAACCTTCCTCTTTCCAGAACTTTTTTTTTTAACTGGAACATCCTCGACCGATTCACTGTCACTGGACGCACTTCGTTTCTTTAATTCACCAGCGACTACACCCGTTTTCTTCTGAACACTTGGCACCACACAAGATGTTCGTCCTCCGACAGTAAGAAATGTGATCTTCTCTCCATTTGGCAATGCAGTTGGGCCATCCTTTTTTCCTTTTCCCCATCGATGCCTGAACATCCAATCATCCGGGAACTGGGACGAGTCGGCCAACAGGTCTACTGCTGTTTGACAAATGTACATCATTGAATTATGCAATCGCTTAATCTCTTCTGGGCTAAATGTATTGCTATATTGTTCAGGATGAAGTCTTGCATTGTAAAGTATTTCGTCCCTTCAAGTATTGTCAGCATAGGTCAGTATGGTGTAAATGGAGACGACTCGCCCGACCCAATTTCCAATCCCACTGATATTCGCTTGATCCAGTAGTAATGCCTTTATAGGCACCTTTTTCTTGTTCAACTTCTGCTCCAGCCACTCAGCTGTTAAGATGTCTTTATCAATAACAGGATCTGGACCATTCTCTTTGAGTGGAGTGGTGTTTCGAATGGCGTCAGCAGCACAATCCAACAGTCGGATCCTCGAAAACCTCCTTGAGTCTGTGAATGCTGCCTCGACTCTTGGAGATCCTGCTGTTTGTAGTGAGAATTTAGAGAATTTTGGAGGCCATATCTCTTCTTCGCCCTCATCTTTTGATCTATAATAGTAAGTTCCTTGTCCTCGAATATGAAACCATCCTGAATGATCAGCACTATGTCAAACAATAAACTAGAGTGTTCTCGTACCCGTCATGCCGAAATGAAATACCGGATGTGGTGGCGAGGACATTATCATCCTATCGCAATTTAGTACGTGTATTGTGAGGACTCAAAGAATGGTCCAACCAAAAATATTTGCCTTGTTGTCCCGCGCCTATCACTTTCTTTCCAGTCAATGCCTTTTGAAATTCGGAAGCACTTGTTCCGACCTTTCCAAAGACGTTGGCATCATCTTGAGCCTTGATAACTGCCAATGTTTTACCAACAAGGTTTTTGCGTATGTGGTGCACGGCGCGCGCAACTGTAAGTTTGGGTTAACCTTCGTATCTAACATTTTCTCTTGATAGAGATAAGTTATGGTTCACCTTCTGCTATCTCCGGCATTTTAGAATGTGCTTGAATACCACTACAGGTATCTAGCTACAAGAGCCAAAGATCTAGAAGGAAAGGGGCACAGTAATGGTATCAAAAGCTAGGTCACACTGATATTCAATTTCGATTCGGATGCTTTGGGAGAAATAAGAAGAAAGGAGAATAGGAGAATAGGAGAATAGGGGGATAGGATGTGAAAATCGTGATTTAAAGTCTCCCAAAAGCAGAAAAACACGCCAGTATCAATAAATAAGATGTCTTGCTCATAAATTAAACTAAAACGTGACTTGCCTCCTGATAGTGTCTGTCTTCTTGCCTTAATTCTAGACCGTTTTACATAATATCATGAGCTTTATTGCTTTCTTTACACCTGTACTGTAGGGCGGTCAAGGTTTCCCCATAACCTCGGCATTATAATATCCCCAAACGGTATCATCATCCCTTTCAAACTATCACAAGCCATATGATCCCATCATTTTTTCCCTTCTACAACCTCATAATCTAACATCTCTTTCTTCTCTTTATTAATTCATTCCTTCTGTCTTTTGAATTCGTGACTTAAATCATCAAGATGGTCGCCGATACTCTGGTTTACCATCCATCCGTCGCACATTACCTTAAATTCGTCGCAACAACCGTCGGTCGCGATAAGCTTCTCCGAACCCTTCAGTACTTTTCACGATTCTACGCCTGGTATCTTCTCCGTACCAATGGAACACCCGGAGAAATAGCGCCCTTTGAGGCCATCAAAAAGCAATTCGGACTTGTGCGTAAAATAATGCGATTTGGCAAGAACGTCGAACATATGAAAGCAGCTGCGATCGCTGCAGATTCGAAAAGTCTTGATCCGGTAATCAAGTACTGTGCCGTGGGCAGACAATTGGGATATGCGGGCTATTTGACTTTCGATGCCTTTACAGTTCTGGATGCTGCGGGGATTAGGAAGAGCCCATCGACGAAGAGACTACAAAAGGAGGCTTATAGGTTTTGGTTGATGGGATTATTGTTTAGTACTGCGTCTGGACTGTACTCATTATATCACCTTCGACAACAGTCCGCAAAGATTGATAAGAAAGATGGAGAAGGTGTTGTGACTAGCAAGAGAATCGAGAAGTAAGTTGAACCTCACATCTGAGAATCTTAGGCACGTTGTTAACCTTCCGTCACAGGGAACGCGCTGCCATCAACACACAACTCCTCTCGGACCTATGCGATATCACAGTTCCAAGTTCAGCAATTGGATTGGCTAAATTTGATGATGGCATCGTTGGACTAGCAGGTACTGTGAGCAGTTTGATCGGCGTCTACAGCCAATGGAAAAAGACTGCCTAAATGTTATACAAATCGGATGTTTACAAGTTAGGAAGGCATATAACTAATCGCCTGACTTGAATGTTTAGTAGTGATTGATGTAGTTGCTACTCGGGATCGTTAGTTTGCTGCTGGATAATGAGGTTGTATGTGTGACGTTGGGCCACTTAGCACCGTACCCTGGCAGGTTCAGGTGGTCTGGAAGCAATCTCATGCAATCAAGGGACACGACGATGGACCTGAGTTCACCGACGTCTATAGCCGCACCGGAGTTTATAGCCGAAAACTGTATAAGATTGGTTTAGGATTCTCTACCTGGTTATTCTTATACCATCATATTTCCTTCGGATTCACCCATCACAATGGCGTTTGGTTAGGTTTTGTTTGGTTACATTTTCTTGCTCCAAAGTATCGGTTTACGGAAACGGAATCTGGAATGGGAGAACCCCTCTGTACGATATGCTTTTTACTGGTCCTTATACAAGCTTCCAATCATAGCAATATTATACTATTTTAGTAACGTATTTTTGTCAAAGCACCTCTATGAAACCAACTGCAGTGTTTTCCATCATGCAGTCGTAGTTGTACGTGATACCCTACGGCCAAGTGGCGGGATACTCGGTAGATAAACTAGGGCAGCTACGGTGACCAAATGTTTCATATGAGTTTGTTCCAACGTTTGATACTCTTGATACCTACATAGGAAAACCCGCGGTAGTTGAGTCGCCGAGGCATTATCTCGATTTGGCCTGGCAAGGCATTTGCAAATGCAGGCAGTATATCCAAGCTGACTAAATGGTCCTTGGCGGCTTGAATTAGTTCTATTAATATTGGCCGCATCATAATCTGTAACATAATGTACCCAACCTTTCCACCGCGAGCGGAAGCTGCTGTTCTTATTACCTTCTAAAATCCAGGCTGATCATGATTTGAAGACGAGTCGTACCAGCAGATACCGAGTATTAGTCTTGGTGAAACACGAAATTTTTCATTAGTGCATCAATGGCAAGGTAAATGCAAAAGCGATCGAGTGTGAAGCTGCTAGCATTTCTGGTATGATATCTCGGAATTTCTTTAGCACTGAAGCCCGATTTCCTCTTGAGATAAACCAAAATCTGCTTCCGGGGGATCATCATAGCCGATGAGTCAAAGGTCTAGGTCCATTGAATAGGAATGACCGTTACCTGATAGCAAACAGAATTCTTGATATAATCGTCAGATCTTACTAACCAACAGCCAACCAACGGGCAAGTTACAAGGATTCCATATCGCTATTGAAGCCTGTCATGGGTACTTTCAAGTGAGCACCATGATAATGTTTGTTTTTTTCGGGAAACTCATGGCTTGACTGGGGAAAGCTCGAACGGGAACCGGCGGGAACGGCTGAATATGCTTCCCCGCTGCATGAAAAAAGTCCTATTGAAGAATTGACGACTAATATCTTACACTGATAGAAGAAATATCGCTCTTCTCATCTGCGGCTGATTGATTTTGAACTATCACGATCGTATCTTGTGTGTAGAACAAGGAATATAAGACTAGCTGGGGATAACACGGTGCCATCGCTTTATCTTCTATTTGAATCATGTCTGTTCATCTGTGTGTGGAACTTTCATTTCTGAACTCGACTCCTACTGGTTTGCAATGGATTCGTACAACAAGGAACGCTAAATGGGACACCAACAAATCTCCCGCAGTAAGCCTCTCAACATTAGATGATGAATTTGGCCTACCAGACGGTTCTTCTTGCCAAGATCTATTACCAGTCGCAACCAAAGCTTGAATTGAATCACACTACCGGAGTTTGCATTTGAAAACTACTAGGCCGAATATCCACAGTAATCACTGCCAACTCGGTATTGGGTGAAATTTCTACACGGGCCGATCGATCAGCTGGCCTGGTTCGGAGATAGTTCCTGCAGTTGGAAATGGCATGGCAGTTGGTTTCAACAAGGTTAGTGAATGAAAAGGAGCAGAAAATCCATGTACCCAAGTCAGATTGGATACGTCTTCGCCCAACGCCGTATATTCTAATCACTGTGAGATTTACCAACCGTACGTCAAGAGTTAGCTAACTACGTGACATTCGACGAATTGAAACGCCTCGTACCTTCAAGATCGAGATTCCAATCGCGTATAACAGCTTCTTGGGGAGCCTACCTGCATTCTACTGTAACAGCTGATGATCTTCCGAACTTTAAATATGGGGGATATGATGTCGTCTCATGCATAAAATGCAAAAGAAAACTTGCTTAACCATCAGTTGGTGGGATGGGGTATTTGTCTGGAGGATGTTACCGAGAAGAGAAGGTACGATGCACCTCAAGTGTAGACTAAGTGATAGACTTCTCTTCCCAACAGACATTATTCATCTCCATATATTCACTCACTCAAACGCCGTCACCTGTAGCGTTGAAAGACATTTTCACCTCTTAGGTTTCCTATTCTGCGCTACAACGTCAAAACAAATTCACCCTCTCTTCAGGATCTCCATCTTCCCTTGAGAAATGGTGCATTCATCATCCAGTCTCCCTTTGAGGAAGAAGTGTCAAGGCTCTGGTGCAGAATTCAAGGCTCATTTGTCGGTCTCACCTCTAGATATTCCACTGTTCAATGAGAGCACCCGAGATTTAGAGGGTGAGTCAGCCAATACAGAAGGTGGCAATGTTCCAAAAGCAGATGAAGGTAGAGATGCTTGGTTGTTTCTAGCTGCATGCTTTGTATTTGAGGCATTGATCTGGGGTGGGTTCTATGTCTGAAACAGGGCTTTACTTTCAATGCTCAGGTAAATTAGAACATTCAAAGGGCTAACAATAAACAGGGTTTCCCTTCGCTTTTGGAGTCTTCCAAACCTATTACTCCACCCATCCTCCTTTCGATAAGCATGCGAATAGTATAGCTATCACTGGAACATGTGCTACTGGAATCAGTAAGTTTCAACATCTCTTTTCTTTTTGATCAATAAAAAAGACCATCTCATTCATCTTTCTCCAGCAAATCAGTACTCATAAGGTGTTGCAGTGTATCTATTTGCTCCAGTTTCCCTCTACGTGCTGGAAACCTTCCCACCAATTCGCCGGCTTTCGTCAATAGTTGGTCTTGTCATTGTATTGGTAGCACTTGTTGCAGCCAGTTTCGCCACAGAGATGTGGCACCTCATCGTTACACAGGGTGTTTTGTATGCTGTTGGAGGTAGTCTCTTATACTCTCCGACGATGTTCTATCTTGATCAATGGTTTGGTATGTATCTGACCCCTTTGTTTCATATTTCTCGGTTTTTAGTTTTGTTTCGATGTCCAAAATCCATTTCAATCTCCAATTATGTTCCAGAGCTTGGAACTATCTCGATTTCCGCATCTGTTTTCATGTCCAAAGCCATTTAAATGCTTCGTCTTCTGTTTCCTGTTTCTATATCGTAGCTTGATTTCATCGTTTTACTCCAGAACCCTTCGCTGTTAGGTAGTTGCTAACTCTTCAAACTCATGTAGTCAAGCGAAAAGGTCTCGCACTTGGTGTTATGTGGTCAGGGTAAGCATCGAATTCTCATTTGAAGCTATACCATAGCTAAATCTAACAGTGTTGGAACTTCTGGTCTCATTTTCCCATTTCTCTTATCGTGTCTTGTCGATAGATACGGTTTCCGCAGCACTCTTCGAATTTGGGCTGTCATTATGTTTCTTCTCTGTTGTCCTCTAGTCTACTATATCAAACCAAGGACTCCAGCGACATGCTCTAGCAAACCACCATCAAAACCAAGTTACGCTTTCCTCGGATCACCCATATTTTGGTTCCTCCAAGTAGCAAATATTTTGTCTTCACTTGGATTCTTCTCGCCTTCTCTTTACCTCTCATCTTATAGTGCTTCACTTTCCTTTTCTTCCATAGTAGGTACGACATTAATAGCACTCTTGAATTCATTCTCTGTTATCGGGGCAATCTCCCTCGGTTATCTCTCAGATATCACACATATAACAACCGTCGTACTTCTCTCGTCTGCTCTATCCGGTCTCTCTGTATTCTTCTTATGGGGAATATCCACTTCCCTTCCATCTTTAATATTTTTCTCCGTCATATATGGTATTTTTGCCGGTGGTTGGAGTGCCATTTGGGCAGGCATGACCAGGGAAGTTCAACGCGCAGACGAGAATGCAGGATTTGCTATATTGATGGGCTTATTCAGCGCAGGAAGAGGAGTGGGTAGTGTGGTATGTGGACCAGTCACTGAGTGGCTTGTTCAATATGGGGGTTGGGACGGTGTCAATGGTGGCTATGGGACAGAATATGGGGCGGTAATATTCTTCACGGGAGTAAGTGCTGCTTGTGGATTGATAGGGGTGGGAGCTAGGCTTTTTAAAGTTGAAAAAGATTGAAAGATACTAGATTGGTATGAGTTTGAGAGTGACGAAATGGCGATAAGGTTCTCGATGTCACGGGCTAGCTATTGAAAAGTATGACTCACTACAGGTTGCAAGGAGTTATGGTTACTAAAAGCCTTTTTGTATAAACTAGCAACAGATTAAAGGACAAGGTTTGATCATAGATAGGCCATGTACAAAAGCATGAGGTTTTCTCTCCCGAATTATCAGGTTAAACATCTGCAGTAGAATTCTGGCAGTTAGTGATATTTCCTACCGGCTTAACGTGGATGACATATCCTTAGGAAAGTATAACGACACATCTATTTTTTCATATACATGTTATGATGCTAAACAATGAACATGCTTGTTTCTGATGAACACTTTCCATATTTTTGATTTCCCTCTCGTAGCAGTGAAGGATTTCTAGGGCAGATTGCATGTCAGAATAGCGAAATTGACGTTACTATACCTGGTAACCCAAGTGTAACCTTCCTATTTGGGACGGCCGGCAAGAGGTGTAAGGGGGAGATATGTACCCAGGTATTCCTATACGGAGACAATGGGAAATACGAAGCAGATCCCACCTTTTTCTTCTAGGCGGTCAAGGACCATATCTCTGTTGTAAGAAAATAAAACTATATCTTCATACAACTTTTCAATATACCCGCCAGCAAACAAGCCACTGTGCATCTTATACTGGGCGGAAGATGATCTTCAACAATGTGCCTGCATTTCTTCTGAAGCCCTTCCGTTCATTTTCAAATGAATACTGGATGGCAAATGGAATCTGGCATCCTGTTCCCCGGTGCCTGGCTAATTATGCCGCGCGAAAGTAACGCTCCAGATCTTCATAACGGCAACACTTTTTTTTCCACCAACCAACAAACAACCAACTTCAATAAACGTGCATCTTTAACATTCCTACATTAAATTCAATAGTATGCAGTACAATCTGACTACCTTAGCGGCGTGAAGAGGCGCAGTTCCCTCGGTTAACGAGTGAAGATTAACAAAATTGACGAGGTTGAGCGGCACAGCTGTCAGTGTTGTGCAAGAACCAACAGTATGCATCAAAAGAAGTCGTAAATGACAACTTACTGTCTTCTCAGTCGGCGCAATTATTTCTACTTCTCATTTGGTGTGGTAGTATCTGCCGTGGCGTGGTACCGTTTATTTTACACAAATATACCTACTAATGTATAATATACAAGTATCTTGCGGTGATTCTAATAAGTATCTTATCCCCACATAATTCATGTAGTTCTTGCTTTCGTCCTTTCTCCTTTGGAGCTCTTAGCTCAGAGGTATCCCTTCGAATAATGCATGTTTGGAGGATTAGAGGAGCAGACCTTGATTGAAGATGCGGGGCCTGTTTTCTCCCCTTTTGTTTTGGGGGTTTCTGAGGTATACAAGCGCAGATATTGATTTCACGTGGCCATCTTCTGGGGCTACTTTAGGTTCTGGAGATGTCACACTCTGGTGGAAGGAGGATGGTGGCTCTTTTTTGATACGGGAGATGGGTAGCCATTTGTTAGTTTTACTTGCCGGAAGTAATAATGTTATGGTTTGTTGCACCTTTTTCTTGCTTCCAAAATATGGGGGCTCAGTGACTGATTTCAATATAGACTATGTTGGATGCATGGGTTGTTCCTATTGGAAAAAACAATACAACTATACACCCCAGCCCAAACCTTGGGCCAGACGCAAGTAATTCATGGTGAGCAATCAATTTCCTGGCAGTGTGATCCATTGTTTTGACAGTTCTCAGTTTCTTCGGTCTTCAATCAACTCCTGTGAATACTTCAGCCTACCCATCAACCTCTACTCCGGTCCTGATAAACTTCTCTCCCCGCTTTTCCCTCACAAATATGACGGGCGAAGATTTCAGCCCTTCCGTCAACGCTGCAAACTCTATATGTAATACCACGGAAGGACCAGATTCAATTATCCGAGATAAAACGCTACATGAAGTATCATTGGCCGTTGATCAAGTAGCGTCACTGTCATCTGCACAAATGACAACTTCTCGAGCAATTCATAATCCAACCGATAATGTACTTGTTACAACTATCCATTTAACGCCCATGATCTCTCCAACTACCTCGTCACCCCCCCTGGCAACAACCATAATTTCTAGTTCAACACCAACGACCTCTGCTCAATTCCCAACTGAAACCACACAGACTCCGACATCCACGACCGCCGCCGGTAAGAAGGTAGTTATTGCGGTTCCTGTGGCTATAGCCCTTGCTGCTATTTTAAGCATCGCCATATTCTTCATTGTTCGTTACCGATGCCGAAATCCACCTTCCGAAAAGTCTGATACAGAGGGGTCAATTCTTCCATTCTTCCCACCACCACCCAGTCATCCCAACACCTGGATGGACACCACAACTTCTACTCTCAAAACTAGACCCAGCCGCTTCTGCTACCGATCTAGAGCTAAACGCCCAAGAAGCAGTGTCGTGGAGCTACCTGGCTACGATAACCCCGATACAATAAACCTCACTTCGCAGAGAAACATCAGTCCAACCGGAGCAACGAGCACGAATGCGAGCGAAATAGCTCATACACCCATTAAAATTAGCCCTGATATAGCAACTGGTATCCCACCAACTAATTCCCAAAATCTACCACAAAATTTCCCGGGACGCGAGGTCGACTTTCTGGCTGTAGGTCCTAATTCTACAACCAACAACCACAAAGCAAACATCAAGGTTCATTTTAGTGCCATGTATACCAACCATTTATATCCACGTACCTCTACTATTAAGACTATCACAACGGAGAGTTCAGGTATTCCTTCCTCGTCAGCTCTATCTTCATCTTTTGATCGCGAACGTGGTCCTCCCTCTTCTGACTTTGGACCCCTTGTCCATAAAGAACGAGAAGCGCAAATCCCGCCGCTACCACCAAGCCCCACAGCTTTAAGGGCAACGGCAAAAGTAGGCACTATTTCGAGGACTGATTCATTGTTACGCTCGGGTTTGGGTTCTGGCGGGATGCCACAGCCTTCATATCATTACCCTGTGAGGAAAAGTTCGCTCAAAAGAGCAGGATTGGATGGATTTAATTTGTCTAATTCTGCGCCGGTATATCCAAGACCTTCATACCAGGCGCCTTCATCATTATATCCGTCCCCGCAAGCATCATTTCCTTCTCCGCTAACTCCAGCTGACACTGGGGTGTCACAACCGAAGAGATTTAGGAGTGCGATGGCGAGGGCGGATGAGAATGCGGCGGTTCGAGAGGCGGAGAGAAGGATTAGGGGACTGCTTGGACATGGTGGGAATGCTTACTCCGATAGGGAGGGGTTTGCGAGTCCGGTTAGTTCTGTTAGTTCTGTGTCAAGATAGGGTTAGTGGTTGCTGCAGGGAAAACGTATGATATGTATGACTGTTAATATGTGATGATTATATGGGTAAATGAAGGAATGCAATTAAAGGAAATGGGATTGGAACTGGATGGTGTGAATAATGTTTTATGAATGGAGGAATTGGAGGAATTGTTAACTGTGAAGCACATGTTTTGGAATGGAGATATGAATGGGATGAATATGTAATGAAATAAAAGGGCATATATTGTACATATCTCCAATATCTATCCAGAAGGGGTTCATTCGCTTTAGCCGAGTTGAAAAAGACTGCATGGTGTGGACGATACCAAGGATCGAATTCCAGACCCTACGAACCAATTCTGCTATCTGCCTATCGCCATCGTTGTAGCTAGAGACCACAATCTTTATCGCCGCTTGGGTTTATTTCATCCTATAAATAGAGATGAAGTTCCTGAGATCTCGAACGATGACCTGTCCACAAAATTGAAAAAGCAGATAACAAGACACTAATCTACAAACGGGAAACTTCAAAAGAGAAAGCAATCGTGATAGTGTAGAATGAATCCCCCTCAATGGATCAAAATTTTTCAAGGTTCCAAATTACAAACAAATCGGGTGCCATTGAATCTGTTAGACACACCGAATCTACAACTTGACACCTCGACTTTCTCGAGCTAAAACATGTATCGAAAAACTTCTTTCCCACTGTCAAGTCAATATCTATAGATACCGAAACATACTACCCACAGTCCTTCCAGCATCCACTTCCCCACACCCACTACCCCTATACCTGAAACTACCCTCTCCCCTCCTCTCTCCACTAAAAGAATCACATCATCGACCCATCCCGCAGAGCATCGAAAATATGCATTCAAGGAATTTGTCCCTCGCGAATTTGTACATAATACCCAGATGATCAGATCTCTAGATTGACTTAAACATATTTGGAATCTTTTCTTTTTCTTGGATTGTTTATAGATGAAAGCTTGCATTTTTAATTCTGCGCTCCATACTTTCGCACCCCCACACTTCCCATACTAATAAGAGGTGATAAAGGGAGAGACGGTGATTTTATGGCACTGTTGAAGCTACCATCTTGTAATCTGAGATTAGTTCCAAAAGAACAGACTCTAGGTTCGAAGCGCAGAGAGCACTGATAGATTGAAGTAGTTCTACTTCATCTCATCACCACCCACTAGGGGAATCGGCATCACATGATAAAAGGACACAACGAAAATCAATATAATGGCAACCAATAATATTAGTAGGCAGGGTATCTAACTTTCTACCTTTGTATTACATACTTTTATCCCAGTCCAACTCCGCTCCGAATCCTAACTCCACTTATCCTCGTTCCGAGAAATTGCTCGTTCTCATTAAGAAGAAGAAACCACCTCCTCCTGCTTTTCTCCAATCTCTGCTCGTCTAGCCGTGGCAGCCTCAAGATTCTCTCCCTTTCTCATACCCATTTGATTAGTATCCCACCCCTTACTCTCTAAATATTCTCTGAATTTCAGATCCTCTGTCGTGATAGTATCCTGTCCAACATGTGGCAGGCAGAACAATGCCAAGAGCGCACTCAAAATGCACAAACTACTCGACACGTAGAATGGATATTGTGCAGAAGCATTTCCCTTGCCACCTGCCGCCTCGATGTATGGGAAAACGTATGTACCCACGAAAGCACCGATTTTGCCAATTGCAGCGGCAACAGCGTAGTATTGACCTCTGACACCCGTTGCAGAGGTCTTAGATGCAAGGAGCCCAATGTTATCGCCAGGACCAAATTCTCCGAGGGAAAGGAAAATTCCGTATACGACTACGAAAGCCGGAACATTCTTGACTTGAGACAACGTTGGATATAAGCCGGACATGATGAAGCCGACAATACCCTGTAATGAGACTCCGATTGCGAGAGCATATCGAGGTCCGACTAGATCGGAAAAGAAGGAACCGAGAATAGCACCAGGGATATAGAAGAGATTAAGAACGGTGTTCCAGCCAAACGATTGAGATAAGGGAGCGGTGTCTCCGTAAATGTTACTGAGAATTTTAGACGAGTAGATGCCAAATGAGTAGGTCGAGAACTATTGCGGTATGTTAGTACACATTAATGTGATGGTTTGATTTTCAACATACATCGTATATGAACCAAATTAAGGATACTACGAATAATCTAAACCAATAATACTTGAACACAAGGCCATAAGGAATTTTGACATGCTTCATGCTCTCCCTATTTACAATTAGCGAGCTCTTGGAACATTTTTACTCTTGCTACATACCTCTGAAATTCTTCTGGTTCCTTCAATTTAAGTCGGAGATAGATTAAGAGCATAGGAGGAACGACACCAAGACCAAGTGCAATTCTCCAAGCAGCGCGCAAATGGTTTTCCGTGCAAATAACAACTAATAAATATGGAACAAAAGCGCCGATAACAAAACCCCAATCAATCATAACGTTTGTGAAGATGATGAACCATCGATTTCGGGTACCAGCTTTCAATTCTCCAGAAGCCTCAGAACACGCGACGGATCCAGCAGGGTATTCTCCTCCAATTCCAACTCCGACAAGGAAACGGTATGCAGCAAGTGCGGCGAATAGACCGCCAGCACTTCCGTGATATCCATATGCTCCCGCGCCAAGCGCGGCAAAGACGAAGAGAATTAACGTAGACAGTGTAAGTGTATTTGCTCTGCCCCATTTGTCACTGGTGTAACCAAAGATGATCATGCCAGCAACAGTACCAGCAAATGTAATCGCAGAGATGTTTTTCACGGCCGCAGACTCTGTGTACACTGCTCCGTAGATTTTTCCGAGTATGGTAGAGACTGATCCGATTACCTGCATGCAGATGTCAGTATGCTGCTATACACGAGATTTGGAATAAGAAGTTGAGAATACGTTATTGATATATCCATCAGAGAAGAGACCTGAGCCACAGGCCATGGCTGGCCAAAGCCGTTCCCATCTTGTCTTTGGGAGATCAACAAGGGAGTCAATGTTCTGCTCAGAAGTCTGTGGACTCGAATTCGAATCGACAGTAAGATCATTGGCATCAGCCGTAGCATTCTTATTCCGTTTAAACATTTTCTTTTAAATATTATGGCACAAGGATAGAATTAGCTGTGCAATTGATATGATCTAAAAACATCAACAGAGAGATGTTAAGAAAAACTTGTCGGTAAGAAAGAAGTCTTGAATGCAATGTGTATTGTATAAATTTTCAAGTGACGAGAGTCAGTTATGTCAACTAAATTGGACCTAGCTTTTTCCGGAAGGACTGGCGTTTAAATGAGTTATGGGTTATGAGTATGTCGTAGACAGAGTCAAGCTTTATATACTAAGTCAGGTAGCTTAAACTCAAATACGCCTCCCGTACTTTAAATTATTCACTTGCCCCGACAGCCCCTCCAACGTACTTCCTGCCTTAGTCTCCTAGCCTCCTAGCATCCTACAGCGAGTAGTCCTGCATACGGACTGTGCAGTATCTTGAGCTGCAGTAAATCATCCGCTTGGGACCGCTAGACATGGGTTCGTAACACAAGGTATGCCATTCTTATTGATGTTGAACCTGATGATCAGTTCCATCTTCTTGATTGGGAAGGATCAATTGGAAATAAAAGATTGAATGGGACTCTCGATACCTGTCAATTATCAATCGTCAATTAGAAACGAATCAATCTTGACATGTGCTCAAGTTGAATCTAATCTACTTCCCCTTGCGCTGCTCCGATGTAACGAGACATCGAAGCTGCATGTGATGAAAATTGATACCCGCATATGTTCTGAAGCCGCAATTTCATTACATACAGTATTGTACTGTGACGTTGCTAACTGTGCTAAGGTACATAAGCCGCGTTTGTTGGAGAGACTCATCCAATAATGGATACCTTGGTATCCATTTCTTAGGGTGGGGGACGTGAGTATGCCTTGTTCAAAAAGAGTTTAAGACATTTCTCTCCACCCCTCCTCCATCTTTTAGACGGAAAGTATGACCGAAGTTTTTGCCAGATAACAGCCCGGCCGTCATCGCTTTGAGTTTCATTCATATACAGATGAATATACAGATTAACACCCCGTACACAGATGACTATACGATATATCGAATGCATCAGAATCAAATCATTGTGCTCCACCCATATCACCAGTATACTTTTTGAACAACGCCTTGATAGATATCGTCCAGACTCTCGGCATACCTTAAATGGATTTAAGCGACTCGCTCATACCGACGAAAAGGTTATCCTTGTTCAGCATCAAGCTTTCTGCCGTGAGGAACTACTAAGTCAGCCAACTCTATCCAATCATATAGGAGTGATGAAGCACGCCCATCGACGATAAGAAAGCCTATCTATGAAAAAATCATGTCGATTTGCCCCAATTTTGGAAATGGAGCCACGCTAAAAAGTCTACCGGTGAACGATGTAAAAATGGGACGAGAAACTCCCGTACCAATACATGGATTTACTCATCTATACTCCGTAAGTTATTCTGGTATCTTCTATGTACATCTGTGGTATGCAGGGAATTTAATTGGCGATGTTTACCTTCTAGGGAGTATATCGTTTACGTTTTTTTAATCTTTTACTGTATGAAAACGTTGGTGATCCATTAGGTTAAGACTCGTTAGCACATCAAGGATATACTCCGTAGGTGCAGGATTAGTCCCATCCAAGTTGTCGGGCGAGACTAATAGCAACTTCGGATATCCGAAGGACAGCTATTCAATTGTTAATTTCCCTGACTAGGTAATTTCATCTGATATGCTCGGGGATTGATCAACGAAAAGCATATGAGGCTAATGGTTTTCCTGCTGTCCAATTCCTTGATCATACATGAACGTCGTTGTATTCTATGCCACCGCTGTTGTGTGTAATTGATATCAGATTTGGGTCTAGTGGTAGATATGTATCATATCACTACTGGAAAGCTTTAGCCTTATCTGCTCTTATGGTTCGACATTCACAGAAAAACCAACTAGAGCTGCACAGCTCACAGCTCATTAAAGTCATCGAATCAAGTGCAAAGACGTCGATTGCCAAAAATCTGCGGAATGGCAGCCAGACCAAGTAGAGAGGGGACACACTTGGTTTCGAGGCGAAGTTGTAGCATTGAAAACTGGCCCCCAAGCCGATTCATTCTCGATCACCTCGTCAGACTTTGGCCTTAAGCTCCTCGTCAACCTTTCCATGACCCTCAAACATGGCGAGCGCCCTCTTGAACGTTTCTTTACTTTCATCAAAGGTCATCTTGTCTACTGCTTCCTCCCACGAACACCACTTATAACCCGCAACCTCTTTCTCCTGTATCTTGATTTCTTTCTCTCCCTCTTCCTTTCCCAACAAAGCAGGCCAAAACCTGACTTCCTTTCCATTTTTCCTCACCGGATTTATGTATCTTTCCGAAAAGCTGCCATCCCATTCTTTTGCATCTTGTCCCTCAATTTCTCCCGTCTGTCCAGCAGTATAAAATCTCAAGACATCCTCAAGTTTGACCTTCAAAGATGTCTCTTCCTCGAGCTCTCGGATGGCAGTATGAAGGGTGGATGCATCGCCAGGTTCAGCATGCCCTTTTGGGAAGCACCAAAATGGAGGAACACTTTCCCAAATAGTTTTCTGCTGGATAAGAAGAACTTCGGTGTTGGCTGGAGTGGGTGGAGGTGGAGGTTTGGAAAGCTGGAGGCTTGGTAGGTAGCGCATGGTAATCATGCCGTAGGAACGATCGGTGATAGGCGGCAAGTTTGTCATATTGAGATACTGCGAGGACTGTTTCCAAAATGTTCTTTCAAGCACCTGTTATTGACGTTGGATGTAGATGGTTGAGAAACAAGAATAGACTTAAGGGCTGTAAACATGACCGTGGGTTAGAAAGAAGGTTTCAGGTACGAAGTGAAAGGTGACATGATAGAGTTGAGAGGAGAAAGATGAGGATTCATGCAACTATAGAAACACAAGTCTTTAGGTACAAAAGTGTGAATCTTACACCCCCAGTTGCTCGCTCATACTCCGTAAACTGAACGCATTGCAGGGTTTTCATGAGAGATATGACTGTCTAATCTAGTTTAGGGCAATCCATTCATGGTATTTGGCAGGCATGCATATGCAGAGTACCTCCAAAGCTCCAAAAAGAACTCTGGTTTGCATATTGCCCAATGAATGTAATAAAGATTCCATCAATCAAATTTCAGCCCCATGCAAACACATAATATGATAATCTGAGGCACTTGAACCCAAAGATTGATGGCTAAAAGATTATATCACGTTTATCTCCTTCAACTTTGATAGAGCGCTCCTCACTGCTGCCACCGTGTACTAAGGAACGAACGACTTGCAAAATAATGGCTACAAATTTCAAAGATATATCAATAATAAAACCCACAAGTTGAACGTACCATACAAATTATACAGATTATTGAACAATGAATTTTCTTCTTTGTGAGATATATTTTTTTCTTAGAGGCGGATTTGATATGATCGGTACATATGCATGCTGCTGTATCAGGTGTCCACGCTAATATCTCGCGGATAAACCCACTGAAATTCGCGTCCCCGGATTTTGCAATCAAACGCGTCTCCCGCATCCTAATCAATTACGCACTTAGCATTTCTTCCTCTTCATTGATACAACATACAACATCCACTCAGCAATACGGATTCACATCATGTCTATCCGAAGACGTCTTCAAACAGCCAGTGAGCGCAATGGTTCACAATCATCCCCGGCACCAGCAAGATCACGCCCCTCCAATGCAAACGAGCCCATTCCCTTCCCAGATTACACCCCACCAACCTGTCCTCTCTCCGTCGATGCACAACAAGCCATCGCCAACATACGTACTCTTCACAATACTGCCAAATTAAAGAAACATCTTAGTACCGCTATTCAAAATATTACAACAACTACTGTCAATAACAACGATAGACTATTGGAGCGCAAGCGACAAGTAGAGAAAAATGCGCGGAAGAGAGCAAGGGATGGAGAAGACGACGAGATTCCGGCGAATCACAAGGATTTGGAAAGCCATACGAGACATTTGGCGAAGAAAGTTAATGTTTGGACCGAACAGGCGGAGATAGCGATGAGGCTTTTGATTGATAAGGGCGATGAGGTGGAGAGGTGTGAATTGGTTATCAGAGATATCTGTGATAAATTATCAACGGCTAACCCTGCTACTGCCAATCGGAGGACCAGGGGCCAGCATGATGATGAGGATGAGAGTCAGGATAGGGAAATTATAAGTGCGGTAGAGCTGTTGGATCAGACCAAAGAGGAGTACAAGACGAAATATGAGGCGGAAAGTATGACGAAAAGGTACCCAATTCATTCTCTATGTTCTTTCAGAGCTGAGCACACAATACAAGGACCACAATCACTAACTATGCTTTGCACAGATATGCCTCGCATAATGATTACAAGAGCTTCAAGCGTGTAGTCCACGATTCCCTCCACCCAGATCAAGAAGTACCCCTCCCCAAAGAATCCACATGGTTCCCCTCTGACCGCTCGCATCCATCTGCGCAAGGAAACATAGAAGACGAAGGAGAATCCTCGGATGACGACATCGTCATTGAAAAAGTCATCAAGGATCTCAAATGTCCTCTCACATTTGTCACGTTCCGCGAACCATATACCAACAGCAAGTGTAACCACAGTTTCGAAAAGGAAGCCATTAAAGATTATCATAGAGATAATGCGACGGTAAGGGGGAGGCAGAAAGTGGTCAAGTGTCCAGCGATGGGATGCGAGAATTTTATCGCCATGGCGGATATGTATGATGATCAACTATTGTTGAGACAGATTAAGAGAGCTGCGCAGAGGGCAGAGCAAGATGATAGTGATGATGAAGATGATGACGTCCCGAGGGGAACGCAGAGGAATAGACCACAGGAGCTGGAAGATGAAAGTACGGTTCTGGATATGGATGATGAGACGAGGAGTCAGAGTGTAAAGAGGGAGAGAATGAGCCGGGCACCTCAGTACGGACAGCGAAGATAAAAGATGAATAGGAGCCAGGTATCTTGTAGTAATCCCGTAACTGGGTTCAGGACGGGAACAGCCATATGAAGTTTCATGACCATCTCATGTTAATCAATATTAATAACACTAGGAATCAAGTCCTAATCCACCCATCCTCTACGTCCTTGCCAAAAGCTGAGCTAGCCAGAGGTACAAATAATACTAGCGGCAGAAAAGAAGAGCATCCCTTCATCACAAGTAATCAACGCCATGAAATCAAGCAACGCTCGACCATAAGACTAGTACTCAGAAAGGCTCACACACCGCTAAGCCTTGCCTTGCCTTGCCTTGCCTTGCCTTACCTTGCTTGATAACAATTTTCCGCACCAAGCATCGCACGTTTCACCAGAGACTCCCAGACTTCCCTCGATAAAGTCCTCATTCTTTCCATATCTCATAAGGAGTATGAAGGATCTCCAGTGGAAAGCCTGGTGGTAACTGGTAGTACGAGAGGTGCTGTGTGCTTTGATGTTTGGATGGTTGCGTAGTAGGGTTAGATCTAGGATAGATTTACGGGTAGGGGTAGCGATATTGGGAGTAATAGATGTAGACGGATTGGATGTGGTGAGTGGTTCCGTTGAGACTTTGATTGATTGTTTTGAGGTTGGTGTTTTATTTTGAGGGTTGAGGGTTTGGGGATATGGTTTTGGAGAGTGGGTTATTGGGGTGTGGTGCGAGGGTTTGGGGGAGTGGGGTGTTTGGATGGTGGTATACTGGGTGGTCTGTTGATTAGGGGCAGTGATGGTGAAGTGTTTGTTATTGTGGTTGTGATTGTGATTATGATTGTAGCTCAGAGGTTAGAGCTGAGGTCTGAGGATTTATGGTCTATCTTGGGTTGTCTTGTGATTTTCTTGTGCGGTGAGATGGGATGGGATGGGATGGGATGGGGGAGATGGAGATATGGAGATGGAATGTAGCATCACTTCACTAGTTCTTCTCCCATTGAAAACTGGTATATTTTTATTTTTATAAATTCATACAATCATGGAATTCATTATTCTCTTGTGTTTAATCTGCTTCATCTGGTTTTCTGATTTGAATTGCTAAATTTTTGGGTGGATTTTGGAAGGAGTTGAGTGCATTCATTATATGAAGGAAAAGATGTTGAAATTTCGGTATGATGGTTTAGAGTTTCCAAGTTTTGGGGATTGCATGATGAGGAGAGAAGGGCTACGCGAGCAGTGAATCCAAGACGTGAAGATGTCTTTTACTGATTCACTCAAACTGCATAAAGGGGTAAAGAAATTAAGTACCTTCATTCAAAAGCAGAAATTGAAAAGTGAATATTCTCTATGGGGCATGGTATTCTCATGAAATTTCCGGCGCTCTTTTCTTGATCTTGTAGCTCAGTGTTCGGGGAATATCATTGTATCCATCATGAGCAAGATGTCAAATCTAGATGGGGACTCAGCGAGCTCAATAAAAGGTTAGAAATATCAAATAGAGAGGAGTTAAATGAGCTTATAAGAGAATTTAAGTGAAGCTGGTTAAGGGATGAATGTGTAAATGAATTTGTCGAGATAATATTTACTTTGATGGATAGACATACAGCTTAAACAGCAATACAGTGAATACCTCAAGAAACTGGATATTCGAGTTAACCTGAGGGCTTGAAATAGGTCACATGGCTTTTTATGATATTTCGTCCACCGGATTTTGGGGCCTATGGATATATTCCCGAAGGTGAAACTCTCTAGAAGCAGTGGGAAACACTCAAATAGACATTTCAGCTAGAATCACTAAAAACTAGGACGCATGACGACTGAAATCGGAATTGGAACCAAGATTTTGATTGTGCACGAATGGGTTCTCCAGACTACAAAGAAAGGCTGCAGGATGATCAAGGAAGATCTCAAGAGGGCTTCACCACTATGAGTAGATAAAGTAAAGTCTATGGCTGATCAATCTTCGATCGGATATAATCTAGCATGCAAGTAAAGAAGATGTGAGGCAAGGAAAGAAAAGAGAAGTGGAAAGAAACTATGATCGAACCGGGAATTATCCTCGAAGTTGCGGTGGCAGTGTCAGTGACCGACTCAAACCAGTAATTTTGCAATGAGGAAGTACTCCATTTCCATCAACCAACTTGTAGTTGTGCTATCGAGATGATCGTACCCTTGCTGGACAACTCACTGACCTGTTTTTCATCTTACTATATCGCAAGTACCGCAACAACAAGATCACGAACCTCAGCTGCATTTCGAGCATGAGGAATACCCAGCAAACCAACGGGTCCAAGGGAACAACTCTTTCACCGCTTCGTCATCAAAATCCCTAATCCCAAATAGCGGCATGTTTTCTCCTCGAGGAGCTCTTCACGCAACACGCATTTTCCACTTGCTTCTCGTCGCATAAATTCGGCCATCCACGCCTATCACTCTAAATCGAGTAACAGGCTTCATGCGGTAAAGATTTTCTTCGTGTCGAATCTCGATATTTCAATACTCCAACATATTACTCATCAAGCCGCGGAAAAGAATGCGATATCGCTTCCGAAATAGGGGGACGATAAAATATCGGGATATTCCAGAATTATGGAATTGATGGAGGTCAATAGGAAATTGCGTTTGTTTGTTGATCATCATTACGTTTGAGAAGAGCCAGTTACCCGTATTAAATGGGTGAAAGTGGATTGGCTGATGGAGTTTAACATGTGAGTACACCAGGTGGTACTTCTCCTTTGTGTAACGGGATGAAGACACGGTAAAATATTGGAAGGGCCGAGACTCTCACCAGCCTTTGAAGATGGGTTTCGGCATGCAAACCGCTTTATTACCTTATGATACGATTCATGAGGATGGACACATATGCATGTGGAGGAATTCAGAAATTTAAATCCCTTATAGTCATATTGAAGATGGATGGGAGTGAATTGGCTGAGTGAGTGTGACATGTTCCATGTGAAGATAACGGAAGACTGGAATAGGAGTTTTTACGACGCGTTATCGAGGATCATGATAAGAAAGGATGTGTATGAAAGTGTATGAAAGTGTGTGAAAGTGTGTGAAAGTGTATGGAAGCGTGTGAAAGCGTATGAAAGCGTATGATGCTAGAACCCTTTAAGGTTTAGCTCGAAATTCTAACTGGAACTAAAGTTACCCCGCATTTTCATCAACATCTATCTGTTTGTATTGTTTTGATTCTCAGATACCAAGAAAGATTCCAAGACAAGACCAAACAAGACAAGACAAGACAAGACAAGACAAGACAAGACGACACAGATGGATGTACTTCAAGATTTGAATCTTTATTCATTCCCACATAAAACATCTGAGCTCTTCAAAGCAACTGGTATGAAGATAAACATTCAAAGTTATCAACAGATTGAAATTTATATCTCATGATGTGGTTCTGAAAGAGGAAATGGTTAAGACAAGAAGGGTAAACCCATCCTTTGTTGTCCTGTTGTATAACAATATGTACCTCCGAAAACAGAAAACCTTGCATTTTGGAAGTATATCAAGGAAAATACATCATTCCATCATATCAGACCCTTCAAAGTATCACCTCGGGAAACGGGAAATGGGAAACCCTTACGCTTTATCAACAATGCTGTAAGCCCCCACGTGGAGAGGACTACTTTAGATCATCATCAGCACCAGTATCAGAAAGATACTTGGTAATAAGACGCGATTCATGATAGGATTGGATTCTTTCTTTAGAAACATCCTTTCTATCCCTCTCATAGGTAGAAGACAATCAATGCTGTAGCAGGTATAGCAGCACAAAACAGCCCTTGCAGCCATACAAGGTTCCATCAATCAAACCTTTGACCCCGCACCCAATAATCAACTTTACCACTCTTACTTCAATATACCAAGTCGGCCAACGGGAACTCAACATCACCCAACCAATTCGTTGAACCCATCAAATCAAAAGGCCATCAATTGCTACTTAAGTATTTACTGTTGTTGTCTTCCAATTTTTTGTTTGTTTCTTATTTTGCACATTTACAACCTCATCCTCTTCCCTTCCACGTTCATCTAACATCATAAACGTCGTTATATGAATTCATATCTACCAGCACAAGGCTGCTTACTATTGATATTAACGAGAAGATCGACTGTGCATATCGATCCACCTACTACCTGCCAAGCGCTGTTTCTTTACCAAGGGCATAGTGACGGCAAATCGGTTACAAAATCCGGTACACAGAGTATTTCAAGTACCTAGGTAAGCAACATTTGTTTCTCTATTCATTTATTTCTTTACCAAAGTTATCTTCTTTACCGCTTATTACCGCCCGAACCGATCTTCATATCTATTTTTCGAACTTCCAAGTGCTTCGTTTGTTTCCGGAGGAGTTTCCTAACCCTAGCTGCGTTTGAGAGTCTTAGTACTAAGCCACGAGCCATGTCACCATTGCTGTCTAAGAAAGCTATGATTTTATCTGGAGCTGTGCAAGTAGTCAGTCCATTGCGATTGATCCAATTGCCTACAACGTACAAGAATCAAGTTCTTTCTTGAATATATATAAAACACCATGTCCCACGTCTATTCTTTCATCACGATAGTTTTAGATCTACTTGGGCTGACAATTCACTGCTTCCCACAGAGCAGTAAACCTGCTCCATATAATACCCCTCTACTTGAATTGAATTCCACCTCCTCGACGAACTATTTACAATGTCCACCAACTCCATCAAACAAGCTGCAGAAGCTGCCCGAAATAAAACATCAGAAGCAATGGAAACCACTAAACGTCTTGCTGATTCTGCCAAAGCAGATCCAATAGCTGTCAAAAATGACCTCCTCCACACCCCATTTATGCGTGCCGCTCTACCCTTCATCAACGGCGGTCTTGCAGGCATGACAGCCACCACCGTCATCCAACCCATAGATATGATAAAAGTACGTCTCCAACTCGCCGGAGAAGGAATTCGCACAGGTCCCAAACCAACTCCTCTATCCGTAACCCGTGAAATCCTCGCTTCGGGTAAAGTTCTCGACCTCTACACCGGTCTCAGCGCAGGCCTCCTCCGCCAAGCCGTCTATACTACCGCCCGTCTTGGCTTCTTCGATAGTTTCATGAATACTCTGTCCGCCCGCTCAAAAGCTAATAATACCACAATTGGCTTCAAAGAACGCGCAGCAGCGGGTCTCACAGCAGGTGGCTTAGCAGCCATGATCGGTAATCCAGCAGATCTGGCACTTATTCGCATGCAATCAGATGGATTAAAACCACTAGCTCAACGCAAAAACTATAAATCTGTCATCGATGCTTTAACATCCATCACCAAATCTGAAGGTATACCCGCTCTCTGGGCCGGTTGTGCACCCACAGTCGTTCGAGCCATGGCTCTGAATTTTGGACAACTAGCATTTTTCTCCGAAGCCAAATCACAACTCAAGACACACACCGAATGGAATCCAAAGACACAAACTCTTGCTGCATCAGCTGTAGCAGGATTCTTCGCGAGTTTCTTTTCTTTGCCATTTGACTTTGTGAAAACGAGGTTGCAGAAACAGGGGAGAGGTAAAGAGAGGATTTACAAGGGGATGGGCGATTGTTTTGTCAAAGTTGCGAGGGATGAGGGTATGTTGAGGTTTTATAGGGGCTTCGGAACGTACTATGTGAGGATTGCACCGCATGCAATGGTTACCTTGCTTGTGGCTGATTGGCTGGGTTTTATTACCAAGTGAATGTGGTGAATGGTTTGTACAATGCGGGGAGTGGGTGTACCCGCTTGATAGTGATCATCGTGGAGATGAGGAAGTGAATGAATGAGCTTTGAGATGGATTGATCGAAGGCATTTTCTTGAACAGTTTGGATGGATGGAAATCAGCGGTATGGAACGGAGTTACAAATTCAGGATACCTTTTTCTCTTCTTTTTTTTCTTTTCTAGTCAATTTTTGGATTAGGTTTTAGGTACTAGGACTTAGGATTTCGGGATATTGAATCTACGAGGGCAGTTTTCTATCTAATTACTTTCTTTCTATTCACGTTTCCCTTACCATTTAAATTTCCTTGAAGAGAGAGACCTCTACACATTTTTAATGTCGGTAGCTACATTCCATCCCGGAGAAGAAAAGAAAAGAAAAGATTCCTTCAATCTGATACTATATCATTTATCTCATTCCAAAACCATCCAGATCTACCCGCCGATTGAAGATCAATGCATATGATAAATGATTCCCCACACATCCCCATCCATCTACGATGATAACTTTCCAAATCCCTTAATTCCCCGTCTGTCTGATCTTTCCCCCAAAATCACTAGCACATCTTCATTCTTTTGCCATCCTTCTTCTTCTCTGTACCTAGGTACCTGATCCATTGAGACCTACTTAGATATTTACAACACCCAAGGAAAACCCAATCCAACCCATCACCAACCACCAACCTCCAAATCCCCATTCCCATTCCCGTCATCAACACCCAGCACCCACTACCAGCACCCAACTCCGCAATCCAGAGATCATGTTCAGATCACTAATTAAAGGAGATCTGGAAGTAAAGTAAAGTAAAGGGACCTCCTACCCTATCTTGTGTAAAGATTTGTCGGATTTATTGGGGAGGAAGTATTTTTATATTTTTATATTTTATATTATTGATTTGTTGATTTGTTGATTTGTTAATTCTTGTATATGGGAGATGGGATAGGAGATATCACTACGAGTGATGTATGGAAGGTTGGAGGATTGTATATTTCACATTGGGGGGAGTTGGGTAGGTAGCTTCAGGTACCTCTCGGTGGAATAAATGTCAAAAAAGTGAGGTTTTAACCGTGAAGAAGAAATAGGCAAATATGGAGGAAAGATGAGGATTCGAGTGAGTTCGTTGATGAGGGTTAAAGGGGTGTAATTTCATTAGACATAGTTGATAATCGCTTGAATAGTGAGATTTCAAGTGAGTTAAGATCCATGCAATCATATCTAATTCTATCCACAACCCCCATCCTCGTCACAAGTTACAATTACCGATATAATCACAGTAAGATGTAAATCTTGTATTTTATTCCGCCATTGACATTTCCATTCCCAAAACTTCGTGGTCGAGCCGCAGAGGTATTGTAAAGCAGTCAGACAGACATCTATCATACACCCATGTAATTAAGTCTTACAGCAAATCTGACCAACCATAAAACGCCCATCCGCCATACTTGGATTTTTGCGCCTGCCTTCCTTTATTAGTCAGTCATTTAACATATCATATGCATGCATGCATGCATATCAAAAGCTGATTTTCCTTGCTTGCTTAAATTCCCGAAATACCACTCCCCCATTCCATATCCCAGATCAAACCCCCTTTTAATTCTGCGTATCCTTGATTGCAACCAAAAGATCTGTCATGTATGTGGCCTGTATCGAATTAGTATACGTGAATGACCTGTTGATTGGTAGAGTATATAAAAAATCGAACGCCAAAATCATATATATATATATATAGAAATTATCTCCCCACGACCTTGCGGTCAATACGGATGAACGAAAGTTATTGAATTTTGTTTTGATAATCATGTAATGGCGGTCGAAAGAGAATAGACAAAGATTGAAAAGAAAGTGAGAGAGTAAAAGGAACAAATGATTTACCAAAATCTTATTATGTGCGTAAATAGCAAACAATCTTGGCTCCACCGGCTTAAACAGCCGATCAACCCAAGAAATCCCGCCCTCTTTGAGGGCCGCCTCCTCTGCTTCTGTTTTACTAACATTCCTTGCCAAGTTTCGAAGAACGAGTACTGCACTGAGTGGAATACCTGCTGCATCATTATGTTCATCGACAGCTGTAAAGTGGTACTTGAAGCTTATGCGAGGTGGTTGAACGATATACGAAGGTTTGAGTTTCTTGGTCGGGGGTGGGCCAGAAGCTTCTTGGGATTCGCGTTCGCTGGCAGGGATGCGTTTAGGTGGAAGATGAACCTTGATATGAGTAGCAACTTCGGAAAGTTTGGTGGCGGGAGAGGAGCGGAAGCGAGAACATGTATCCCATGCACACACATATTGTTGATTTGCAGCCGAATTAACGAATTTGTTTTCTGCATTAAGCTGGGCTCCGAAATGAGTTTTGAGAATATGCTGGTAGCCTGCTTCGGGGTTCATGAAGAATTCTCCACAAGGTCTTCCGAGATGAGTACGCCATAAGCATTTGGTGTATGCCTCGCCTTGCAGATCTATTGGCTCAGTGCGGAATCGAATACCTTTGATGATGAATTTATTTACGAGACCGGTTTGTACTTGTGCATTTACCTTATCACCAAAGGTTGCGCTGACGTTTTTGATAAAATCTGCGGCGGGTAGAAGTGGCTTTGATGTTTGATTAGCCAGGTAAGTGAATTGTTGTTGATAGGCATGCCACAAGGCAATTTGTGTAATGGACTCATCAGGATCTTCTTCGTAAAGACAACGTAGCCAACGCGAACTACGCTCTGGCTCTTCAAATTTGGCAATTTCGAGAAGTAAGTCTTGTGGAATAGGTGCAATCTCTGAAGGTGCAGGTTTTATGTATTGCGTGCCAAGATTAAACTCCTTTTCAATGATGCGAGCGCCATGCATGAGGAGTCTCGTCAACTGCTTGACCAGTGGCTCAGCTTTTACCTCTGTGATCAGGTAGTCCACATTCTCAACAACGGCTGTGTATTGATAGAGGAAATCTAAACAAGCATGAGCGAGGTCTTCGTCATTTAGTAAGGTCCAATCAATGATGTTTTGAACTGCGGATGCAGGTACACCTTTAAGCAGATTATTCTCCTCCAGGTTCATTGATATCCTGCTAATGGCCCTCAGAGAAGTCAAAATAGCACCTCGATCCTGTGAATTCAATTGCGCAAGAAGTGAGAGATAAAGGGGATCTCCCACCTCGAAATGCAGATACTTGGTAAGCTGCTCTGCAATGTCTAAAGCGTAGTGTTTCAACTCTACAACAGTGTCAGACTCTGGAAGGTTTAAGGCAATGCTGAGGAAATCTCGTAGGGGTGCAAGTTCTGATACGTAATGGGCGTTCTCCTCTAACATAACCATATTTCTCATGGTCAATGCTGCTTCGTTGATTTGAAGAAGACTATCGCTAAATTCCTCGGTCTGAATATTATCGTCGACTTGTAGCTTAGCCAAATGCTTGATCCTTTCCAGTATATCTGGTGTGCCTTCTAAGCCATTGATAGTGTCTGTGGTAGAGACCATATCGCCATCTTCCGTGTAGGATATTTGCCAATGAACGTCGTAAAACAATGAACTGACTTCGAACATTTTCTCGATTAATGCTTCGGCCAGACCTGGAAATCCTTCGAATTTGTATTTATCACCCCGCTCCATTGAGATCTTAACCAGATGATGTAAAGCGTAATCTTGCTCGGCTTTTATACCCGACTTCAAGGAACAGAGACAACGAACGTAGATATTGGGACCATCAAAGCCAGCTTGATAGGATGTTAGTAAACAGGGGGACGACTGCAAAGGGAAGACCAATTACTTACTACCAGGCAACATCATCCCTCTAGGCACAACATTATTTTCTAGCACCTTCTGCGGCTGCGGCTGCATCCTTTAAAGCCTTCTGGCGTCGCGCAAAACTCGACGGGATTATTTCCAGGGGTTATTATAGGACGGAGTGTCAATGGCATCTGGAGTCGAGGTTCATAATTTGCAACTGCAAGTGACATGTTTTCGGTACCAGAGGAAGGGTTGTATGAATAAGGAGCGCCGACTCGAGGCATATGATGTTGGTGTGAATGCGATGGCGTTTGTTGTTGTTGTTGCTGTTGTTGTTGTTGTTGCTGCTGTTGTTGCTGCTGCTGGTGCTGTTGGTGCTGCGGTTGTTGTTGTTGTTGTTGTTGTTGTTGTTGTTGTTGTTGTTGTTGTTGGGGTAAGTGATGCTGTGGAGTTGGAGGTGGATGGGAAGTTGCGGATGGATGTTGTCGAACTTGTCGAGATGGTTGAGTATCAGGTTGAAACAACACCCGCTGTGGAGGAGCTTGTCGCAGACCTCGAGTAATTCTGCCACCGGAGCCTGGGGTTTCTTCACTTCCATTTCTATCACGCACAGGTGTGCCGTCGTCACCAGAAGCCTCTGAGTTTTCAGTACCAAGCATGCCGGTTTCTCTGCGAATTGAGGGCCTGAAATTGTCCATAGTACGAAAGAGAAGCCCCCCTCCCTTAGCGGTGGTGTCTTCCAGTATTTCACGGGGAGGTGGCACTTTTCCATGGAATGTCGAGATTTCATATGCGGCTAGGTATTTGTAATAGGTTGTTTTGAGACTGAATGCGAGCGCAGGTAAATTATTAGCTCCCAAATTGAAATCTGCACCAAGTTTTCTCCATGCAAGCTTTTCGTCGCTGACTTTATCATAACCACCGCGCTCAATTACAGTATTATAAAGATGTAAGAGGTCGATAGTCCTGGTTCCGACCCGTGGTTCAGGATCGAAATGCGTTCCTCTCTTTTCATGATAGACCCTAAGTTTTGCGATAAAGTCGTCATATTCAGGAGTATGAACGATTGAGGTATCGTGATGGATAATTCTTGGGGGGGCCATTTTGGTATCCTGCCATGCGATGATTATGGCGATCCAATGGTTGTTTGCAAAGCTTCTTTGAATGCGACGAACAACCAAGCTTACCACAGTGCGCGTAGAAAATGCGACGGCGACGCGATCGGTCGTTAAACTGTGAGCTCCGGTCGTTCGCTCCCAAGAAAACTTACCTCGAAAATGAGGCATCAGCTTCAGGCCTCATCACGTGCCGTTCCTTGAACCGTGCGTGGTTTGGTAGGGCTTAGCGTGACCAAACTCACATTTCGCCTTTTGACTATTTTCATTTCTATGAATTCATGTAAGTCAATTAAATTCATCAAAGAAAAAAAAGTGTTATTTGAATGGACTAAGTCAATAGATTCGAATACATTGACAACAACAGCGACAGCGACAGCAACAGTGAAATTGACATTAACCAATTACTATCACTTTAACATTCATTGATTACAAACTAATTAAGTGACGGACTGACTGGCGTTTACAGCATCTTTCATCTCTGTTTTCTACTTATAATTTCCATCTTCTATCTCTCTTTTGCTCTTTTCCCGTTCTATTTCCTTTTAATGAAGTTTATCTATATATGATTATTTTCCATTCATCATTTTCCTAAGTGTCTAATAACTTATAGTGTCACTTTCAGTTGAGAATGTCTCAATTCTTCTCTCACGAATCTCATCTCAATTTTCAACAGCCTCAACGAAATCCAAATACCATCGTTCCTCTTGTCAAGTTCTCATACTCTTTAACTCATCAAGGTAGTGCTACAGGTTCCAAGTGGACTCACTATTCGAGAAATGACCTCGAGCTCGTGATTCAAGAGGTGCGAGTGGGGAGTCCCCGATTCCAGAATGAAAGCCAAAGTCACTTGGTGATGAAAGTTGTAGCGGGTGCTGAGTACCTGGTATGTAAAATCTACATATTATTTTATTTTCAAATTCAATGGTTTAACACTTTTCAAGGAGGAGCAAGATTTAGAGGTAATTGCAGGAATATCCAAAAACTTCATTCCATCGCCAGGTATTGAAGTTCCGGTTAGAGTCGTAGTTAAACCACCACTTCTTGCACTGCGTTACCCAAAGCCTCACAATGTAAGCCAAGGAAGCCAAAATTATGTCTATATCTTCTGCTGTAGCTAATATCGACTCTCCAGGTTTGTAGGTTGCAATTCAGATTTCGTGACAGTTCAGGCTTTGGCCAGATTATCAGTATCTTGACTAGTTTAGGCTTGGCGATAACAGAAAATGTATCGTCGGGGTCTTTTCTGCAATTTCGTCCCCCGAAGGTAGATTCGACTTCTTCGGGTATATCTATGATATCTTCTACACCAACTACAAGCTATCTTGCCCCGTCTCAAAATACCGAATTCAAGGTTCCTATGCACCCAGACTCAGCCAGCTCTACAATTCAAAACTCAAGTAGTCCTTATGGATCCCAATTCAATAACCACCCCCTCAGTAGGCAACAGTCCACCGTGTCCATCTCTTCCTATATGCCCCAATCTAAACCTACTGCCGAACCTTTTAAGAGAGCACAATCATTATATGTGTCTCAACTCGAAAGAGAAGTATGTTCCCTATGATATTTATTGCATTCACTTTGTATCTAATTCTTTTACAGCCACAAGTGATACAGACCTCGAATTTTGTAGCGCCCTCACCTAACAGCATACCTTTGAGTTACGATACATATGAGAATCGAGCACTGTTGCAAAGGTCCGAAGATTCGCAACGGCGTTTCTCTGCATTACCCCTTTACGAACCACAAGCTGGAGATCGCCTTTCCAGTAGTTCAATTCTGTCTTCTTCAGTCAATAGTACGAGCAATCACAAAGGTCATGAGTACGGAACTGTACCAGATAGTTCCGGCTCACTCGAAATTCGTCCGTTATCTCGTCCGACAGATTATTCCACATTCAGTGCACTCGGAAGACGCCCAATATCTCTCCCAACTGAGCATGATATTTGCTCCGGTCTTTCCATACCACCAAAGCGACATTTGCCGTTTTCTACAGCTAAAGTATCTCTGAACCTTGCACCCATCACTCCTGAGGACGCCAATCCAACTGTTCAAATAGCTAACAAGCGAAAGAGACCAGTAGGAGATACTTCTGATAAAAAGACAGCGCCTGATGTCTCCACAAGTATCGAAAGTCAGGTAAAGAGACACGTTGCAAGTCGGAAAATTATTACACATCTACCGGAGACAACCCACTCTCTAAGCAGAACTTTACCTTCAAAGAGTTTGACAGGTGATGGTCTTGATATTTCTGTCCAAGCCAAAAAGTCATCTTCTCTTATGACGAAAAGCTGTACTATGTCAGATGCTCCAGTGGTACAATCAAAGCTGCAGTCAAAAGGAGTCCCGGCTAAACAGCTAAATGTATCAACTCTTTCTGACAGCCCCGAAACTCTAAAAATGGTGGATAGCTCCACTCAAACTCAAGTAATTTCAGGTCAAGATCATACGGCATATTCCACGCCAACAAAAAGTGCTTCTGCCTTGCAGCCTTCATCAAAGACGTCCACAGCTTTTGAAACACCACCAGTCTTACAGGAAGGTCTGGACTTATTCTCTTCAAGATACAGTTCTCGCTCAAAGATTTCTCTGCCACCAAATTACAGTGATGTTTCTGATGATATGCGTCTTGAGATGCTTAATGATTTCATAATCGCAAACCTGGAGAATGAGGACTTTCTCAAACTGGCTGAGGATATGGATGCCTCTTGGCGTAGATTAGGGCTTAATGGAAGATAACTCAAACCCTAGTTTGTTTCGATTACGGTATCGGTAGCATCGGGCACGAAAGTGTGAAGGGAAGCTATAATTTGGCTACTGCGGGCGCTTGAAGGATCAATTTTGCTGGGATTGGCTGGGATGATGTGCAGACATACGGATAGTTCATTTGCTGGATACTGCTTGGAACTTTATGAGACTCATTTCTGCGCTTTTTCAATCGCTGAAGATTGCTTATATATATTTAAAACTTGTAGATATGATTTCTTTCCACCTTTTCCGAGTCAAATCCAGTACGTCGAATGTGATAAAAACCGTGATGCGGGGCTTCGCGTTCAATGCGTTGGTACCTCATCCAGGGGTAAGTAGACGAATCTCTAGGCTTTCAAGCAACCAGAAAAGAACTGGATCACAATGAGAATTTCGAGAGTTTATACCACCTGGGTAGGAGTTCGGGTTCTAAGTTGCTAAGGCTTTGAATGCCGAGGATATATATACCGAGAATCTCTAGGAAGTTATGCAATAGAATGATACACCGGAGTCAGATACCTAAATATAGGTATCATAGGTTTCAGAATCTGCAGATATGTAATATACCAAGATGAGAAACTGTTGATGCCGAGAACCTACGGGAATGCTGCATTGCAAATGCCGATTGCCAACATATATGCAATAGAATGGAAAGCTAGAGTTAGTACTCCTGAGTCCAGAAAGTATAAAAGCTTTGAATGTTAAAGGGGAGTACATGGAGAAGATGAGGAGTAAACAGAAAGACTATTTCACCAATGAAATCTATGTTTTGAAGGAACTAGAGGTCGCGTTTAGACTTTGGGTTTCTATGCTACCAGGCCGTACGCTTCGTGGCCGAAACTCAGATCTTCAACATGATGATATTTTCAAGCTAATAGTTCAGGTATACGGAAGGGAGGCCGAGATGAAGGAGAGGAAGCAGCCGAGAGAGCCGACAGATATGCAACATAATAAGTTAATAACAGGATAATCAGCTGATTAGACCCATAATCTGTAATGTCTAGAAGATTAGTAATGTTTGTAAATGATCTCTGACAAGTATACTTGATGAGATAGTGTAAGGTTAATAGAGATGGGTGTCATGTTTGCTCCAAATATAGATTAGAGAATCTCTGGGCCTTCACTTGTGCAAGATTTCGGCTTGAAATACAACAGTGTTGTCATCAATATTCCCACTATTCCATGCATTGCCATATTGGTCCGTCTAGTGGCAAGTATGAATTATTTTGGGCATATTTGGTATGTAGTATCAATTCTTATGTTACTTACAATATTCAATTCCATAATGATATCGAATACTATTAGGAACATACTAAAATACTGGAATCTAATTAGGATTTGGAATAAGCGTTCCATCAGATTCTGGTATTTCAACATATTTCCAGTAGTATTAGATCTTGTTATAGTTATTAAAGTACGTATAAACCTTTAATCATACATACAACAGTGGTACTTAATGATCCAACATCAGCCACCGTTTCACTGACGTATGCTCATGACAAAACTGAAATATAATAATAATCAATCAAGTTCTATCGTGATCATACATTCACAAATCTCTTTAGAGAGGTGTTTAGACAAGGATTTATGATGATTATCCCGCCCCTCCCTTCCCATACCACGTCTACTTGAGTCTTGGTTAACCAATAGTTCCTGCCAAAGCAAAAGGGATAAGTAATTTTGACTTTTGACAGGTGTGATGGTGCCACCACCGTAATATTATCTGACCATATGTATTACAGTGAAGTTATAATCCAGCCCTGTGAAGATTTTTTCTATTTTGAGCGTAAGACCGGCTTATGACCACCATTCTCATGTAGCATTCTAATCTGAGTAGAAGTTTATGCATTCTTTGGATAAACAGCTTTCTGACAATATTTTTGGACTCCTCACATGGAAGTCCAGTAAGTTTTATAAGAATCGCGGGATATGAATACATCCCATGGAAATCTTATTGAGCATGAAAAATAGACTGGTAATAGCAGCTACAGAAACTACCTCGCCACTGTTGAATGACTCCATGGTAAACTGGTGATGGAGACGGTAGTATAAAAACAAAACTAACACTAACAGAATGAAATCTTACGACGATAATAAATGGTGGAAAATTCATCGCTCACTACACGAATTATTTATGATTTCTAGTGGTATTAATATGATGACATCACAGCTGCAATTCTATAGTCAGTCATATTAGGCTATAGGCACTACAGGAGCAATATTCGAAGCACTTTTTTGCACACCTGAGTGAGACTCTAGTTCATTGGAAACATATGTGAGGATCTATGCGGGTCTCAGGAATCGTACTTTGAGATATTCGTGCTGCATCTCTGAAGGTGATCGACTGAGACTTGTTCATGCTATCCATTATCGACCATACAAACGTGATTTGAACTCCTATTATTCCCCATCTAAGGATAATTCGCAGTTGAACAATCACAGAGAGGAGGTTTATAGTTAAACCCCACTTTTACAAACGTAATTCGAAACTGATTTAGATGGAATTTGCCACCCAGTGTTGTGATTAGTGGTTGTTATAATTAGTAGATAAACCTGTGTAGTAATACTATTTATACTATTTTTCAAATATTCTTCTAATTATTCGCAAATTGGTATCAAACTTCACAATGAGTATTAATAGTAATTATTTAAAATTCTAAACTGACGATGTCAAAGACCACTTAAGATATATTAAAAAATTGAAAGTGTAATCTAATTTGAATCTAATTTCAAATAATCATCTATTTCGAGATAAATTTAACATGGCAAGTATGTTTATTCAAAGTTGATTCATCAATTTCAGATTAGCTTCGTCATAGGTATTTTAAAGCAAATTCTAGTATTTAAAGGTATTTTGGTTATTATACATATGAAATCAATATCAAAGAACTTGATATCACTGTTATATACTAATCATAACACTGCCGCTGTCATCGCGGTATGTGAATTCTCGTTCAAATCCTGACTGGCTCTATAAGCTGTATCAATTAGAACGCATCCTTGTAAACTCCCTTGAAAACGAGATTTGAGATACTGGTGCTGTTTATATGAGAGTATAGGTGAGTACACATTACTATTCGGTTATTTTAACAGTATTTTTTGGATGCTTTGTGTTGTGAATCTGAAGACTTGTGCACAGGCTGAGTGCAAAGGTGCAATATCATATAGACTATTTCAAAAGAAATGCTCGATTGCTTTCTGTTTCACATCTAACACTTGTGCATAGGCTGAATTGAAAGCTATAGTAGCCATCATAAGTACTTCGAGCTTCATTATATGCAAACCTGACTTAAAGACCTTATGCTGGAACCTTGCAGGGCTAACTTCACGTTTTTCACGTAATTATAGATACGAAAATTACATCATAAGTAGTCTCAAACTAAATTCAAACTTTATATGTTGCACATCTAGATAAGTGATAACGGTTAGAGAAATGTACGGTATAAGATTCTCATTTGCATTGTGGGAGGACTACTATGCAAGGAATTAGGCTCGATCGGCTAGACTATATACAGGTGGTATGGCCTTGTCGCCCAGGCTCTTATATCACTTAAAACGGACATAATTACTAATTAGTCTCGAACTCCTTTCTACAAAAATTACTTTGCACGTCTGGATAAGTGATAACGAGCATAATCTCAAGCTATGTCCTAAAAGCTACTTTACATCACTAGATACTAGATCTATATCAATTCCTAGAGTTATCCTCTGCAGACTCAGTTCGAACTTCTTTGTTGCATGTTTAAATGGAATATTTATTATCACCTTGACAACATCCACCAGATTTATGTCCTTCGGCTCATGTGATTCCATATCTAATATATACCTCACATTCTAGTCGTAAGTTATTTTTGTAGCTCGGGATTAAAACAACTATGATGCGCATTTAAGATAATGGACTGACATCGTTGAATGATGATTGGAAGTTACATAGCACAAACTCTAATCAATATCATTCTGTTGCATGCATGGGCTTGTACAGGGAAATAACGCATATATCACAAGCTTGGCGACCTGTGATCATAACTCAACATAAGTAAACCTGCCCATTACAGAATTCTATCTAGGTAGGAAAGATCTCATCATGGTAGGTAACTAGAATACATGTTAGGAAATAGAGATCATGACCTAAGCCTAGGTTATAATCGTCGGATTAAGAGACAAGGTAAAAGACAAGTTCTCTATACCTAGATTGACAACTGAAATTTTGAGCGAAAATAACTCAAAAAAGCCATTCAGAACATACCGATATATATATATATATATACATATACATATCCTCCTGAATACTCGATATTATACGATTATCAAAACTTTCTAGCTATATAAGTCAATCAAATGCTTTGTACTGGTCAAAAATGATGCTCGGCTGATTGAAATTCCAGTGTGATTATAAAGAGGGTCTAGATTACGCGAGGTAAAAGTTTTATTTACAATCTTTACACTTGGTCGTCTACCAACTATTCATTATCTCTTTATAAGTCGGTGCGGAAACTCCGCAAAATTATTGTACAGAAGTCAGGACACAGACATGACTGACGTGCTTCTCATTCATAGTCATATGTTAAGCGGGCACCCTAGTCTTGAACTCTTTACGGAAATATGGATGAACGCTCCTAGATTTCTGGCATTTGGCTGTGTTTATTTGCCTTGTATTTGCCACACACAAGATGAGGTAGTAATGAGTTCCTAGGAGTGGATAGAGCTATCGTAGGAATCTTCAAAAGTTCAGACTAAGAGCAACTTTGTCCCGAGCAGGACACCACCTTTTTAATTACAACGACTGTAAAAGTTATCACAGCTAATCTACTTCTAGATGTACATATTCATCCCATTTGATGCGGGGTTAAAATCTGGGGTATCATGACTAGATTTATCCCCGGTAATAATGACAGATTTAATCAAGTCCATACATTAGATAAAGCTAACTACATTCATTTATGTTTGTTTCCGAGGAATCTGCATAAAAAGACTTTGCTAATTGAATAATTCAAGGCAATTCACTGCACATCCAAGACATTAGAGCTATTAGACTAAGGGCTACTGTTCCAGGTTGAAGCATGTTTTACGTTGACCTGAAATATTTACATGAATCATGAGTTCCTTTCATTACTAATTCAAGGGCAATTTGTTGCATATCTGAAAAATGTGCACAAATGTGGTAGCTGGTTGAAAGCCTACTATCAGTTCAGACTGTTCTTTCCAGCTGGCTATCGGCAAATCACAACAATCTACAAGCAATAGCAAGAATAATATTTTGCATATCAGGAAAATTCGCATGAAATCCATAATTCGTTGCATTATAATGTATCTTAATCTGTTATAAATCCCAAAAATCTAATGATGATAATTAAAAATCAACCAATATTCCTCCTGCCTCGAATCAATCACATCGCATCAATAATACCCTAATCGAAGTGGTTGCAATTCTTTCATATCTCAATAATACACAGGTGATTTGCATATTTAGTTAAAGAGTCCTTAATTCTATTCTGCTGCGTATCAGAGAAGATCTGAACAGATTCTTCTGCCGGAAAGAAGGTACTTTATCTCATTCTGTTGCACATCTGAGAATATATACACAAATTCCTTTACCAGTCAAGAAGTATTCCATCTAAATCTATCTTATGCATACTCAAAGGGATCTGAATTGTACAAATTGAACGCTTACTAGTCTTCCTTTTCATTCTAATCAGCCATTTCCTACCAACCACATACTCGCTGGAGTAATGATTGCAATTGTTGCATATCTTCAAAGTTATGCGCAGGCCCTTCTACTGATCAAAGATTATTTCGTCTCATTCTGTTGCATATCTGAAAGCTTTGCATAAAGTCATTGTAAACTAGAAGTACTGGCCTTTCATTAGCAAGCCATCCTCTACCAGTCATATTACAGAAAATATAATGATAGTAATATGTTGCATATCTGGGGGATCTGCATAAAGCCTTTTACTAATCGAATTCAACTTTTATGAAATTTTATTTGATATCATGATATACAAGGAAAACAAGACCAGAGCTCTTAATGGGAAAACTGTTGGTATTTGCTTTTCATTCTAGCTCGCCAATTCAACCCAATGAATAGAAAGAGCTTGAGTCAAAACATTTAGTTGAGATGAACTTTTAGACACTATCTATATCCTTGTGCTATTTGGTCAAAAGAGTATCTCTTGTGATACCATTAGCGATGTATGTATATTAAATTTGGATTATATAGCCACCAGTTCGCTTTAATAACTGATTGGTTACCTAGAGGCCAGCCAATCTTTACAGGAATTTCTCTTAACTGCTGTAATGATGATTTTTTTCATTCAAAAATTTCTGTCCTTGGAGACATTCCATAAAAATCAAATAAAAGTTAAGATTTTAGATCTGGTGCAACTTTCTGGGCCGAACAATACAGGCTTAGTCCGACTCGACTTAATCAAGGCATCAATTGTGGTGAGTGTTAACTTTCCAAAGTTTAGTAATTAAAAGCGCAATCCGTGATAATTATTCGTGTATTTTATGAGAACCAACGAATTTAATAGTTTCTATACTCTGGAAGAAAGTATTGATTGAGGTGCGGCCATGGTAACTCTTTCACTACTTAAACATGATTATTTGCAATGTCTCGCTAAACTATGCTTACGACTCATGCACTCCTGCTTGGAATTACTAGCTTTTCCACTGGAACAAACAAGCAGGGCTGCACATTTCTTCGTTGTAGAACAGCGATAACACTTTGAAAGAATTATGGGAATGATTTAAGTAGCTAGAGTATATTCCAGGAAATTTTCCTGTTTTCAAGTCACAATTTTTAGGCCAAAATCAAAAAAATTGGTGCACTGGTGATGTCTAGTGGGGAGGGATTGTGTTTGTTCATGGTCACCGTACTAAGCGAAAATTATCTCCTATGCAGGCAAGACTCAAACTAGAAGCCTCCATTACACCATTTTTCAAGGTAAAAGATAATGATGCCACCATGAACATCAGGTGCCAAACCATTTCAACCTATTTCCAGACTAGAAATATTCTCTATCTTCATTTAATTTAAAAGATAGCATTTCTAATGGATTTATAAGAGATCAATTTCAGAACCTCATTGTTCTTAGAAAATAATAACCGGGGGCTACGAGACAAATTGGCTGCGAAGAATACTTTGTAGAGTCATGATAGTACGCTTATAGAATTGATTTATGATCTGAAAAACTCAGGTTTTATCGATTGTGGCTGTTCGAGCCTTGATAATTGAAAGCTAATTACTCGTAATCGGTAGCAGTCGATATCTGATTGTCGCTGTCACTTTTAGTGTTCCACTTGGTCCCCAATCACTTTGGAACTAAAAAATGTTCTAGAGATTCTCTATTAGAGAAGGCACGAGGATTATGCGAATATTTTAAATTTTAATTGCTATTATTTTCAAGAGTGACTGACTCTGAGCATCTCGTTAAACCTTAATACAATACTGCAATAAGAAAAATAGTTGGAAGGAGAAAGAACAGAAGCGTAGGAGAACTACAAACCGCAAGACGATCAAATCATAACCCTCGCCACTCTTAACATAAAACACAGCAAATATCCGACAACTCTGGAACTTAAGTATTCGACAAAGGTCACATCTGAGCTATAAGCAAGGCTTGAAACCACCGAGAATTGTAAACACAGTACCAGTCGCAGCAAGATGGCTATTCAAAAACCGACCAAGCCCAGCTCACTAAGCAGCGCTGGCAGCCACACTTTCAGCGGTCACTATACAACTGTCAATCCTAATGCTACATTACTTCGTCGATGTCACTGGAAGCACCATGCCTCTGCTTCATTAAAGCTTAGCCTGCGTTCCAAACACTGTTCAAAGTCGTTGGAGAGGGTTCTTTTCCTACACCGGTCGGATCATAATGAAATTAACTTCGTAAGTGATATCAGCAACACCCCATCGATATAAAATTCATAAAACAACTGTAGAATAAATCAAATGATTCAATCAAAGAAAAAAAATAAGCTAATTAGTTCTTTAGCCATCGACCCATGTCCAACAGCGCTGGCTGGTAATCAGCGAGTCTGCTGAGGCTAAATCTTACCATGCATGCCAACAAACAGCTCCTCGACCTCCCCTTCCATCTACTCCATACCCAGAACAATACGATTGGCTTAATCGCAGGCTCTTCCGGAACCGCCCTCTCTGCTACCACAGCGGCGACTTTATTGAAATAAAGAAGCTACACTCATCCAAAAATCCGCACTGGCAGAATTCTAGGGGCAAATTGGTCTTGCGAGCCAAGAGAAATAGGCTTGTGATCGCTTCATCCAAACGTTCACCGTTATCCTTCTATCAAATGTTAAGTACTGGCAATGGCATAAATTTGGAGGAAATGCGTTTGGAGGAACGTGGCGTTGATGTCCGAAATATCAAGAACTTGATTCGTGATGGGCCAGAGGCGGCGAAATGGACCAACTACCTGGAAACCCAAAAGCAAAATTTGCGCAGCCGTGATGTGGAGAGATTGATGGATAGCTCAATGTACCATCGCATGGCTTCGACAACTCATGCAGCTGATCATCAAAAAAGATACTTCAGTCTTGTGATGCCACAAATCAAAAATATATACAATAACTCTGCAAGGAGCGATCATCGTATAAGTGCGGTGCCTTGGTACGTGGCTAATGAGATCGAAAACGAACGAGAGTTGGGCACACAATTGGGCAATGGGCTTGTATCCGGTGACAGACTTGAAAGGCAGCGCCTCAGCTTTCTCGAAGATCCTCTTGGGAAGAAGAGCATATTGAGAATGGAGTTGATTGTTGGTCACGGACTTGATGCAGAGTACCGCAAACAGACTGTTTATGGTTCAGTGGCTTCGATAGAATCATCAATATTCAACGTCATTCCCTCTGGACTACTACCGGTTAGGAGAGATGAGCCCCAAGAATATGAGTGGGAAGACTTGATAGAAGATTCTCCAACTGAAGATGAGGAACTATAGATCAGAGGTCGCCGTTACCCTCATAACACAGCCCGTTGAAAGACAAAGACAAACTAGAAGCAAAACACCTCTAGAGGAACTCTCAACATCAACATCCAGCTCTTTACCACCAACCAAGTACGGTATCCTCCATCTGTCATTCTTTTGACTCGAAACGAAACGAGTCCTGGTCCGACAAAAAATTATCGTTCATCACATTTACTAGCTCCTTGTGGCAATGGTTAGCCAGTCTTTTGAAAACAATCTACGAATGCATCCGCCAGTGTTTCTAGCACTCCTTTCAGCATATTGATTTAGCATAAATGCGCATTTAGCCAGCACATATATCCAGCATTGAGTGCTGACATGATCTCATATCTCTCAGCACCCTCGCCTGTCTCTTTCAGTATTCTTTTGATGCCATTTCTTAAAACTTGCACGGCACTTTTCAGCACATTTTGGACAGTATATGCGGAAAGAAGAGATGTAAATCATCTTTCTTCAGAAAAGAAATCCAAAAAATCCAAAAAATCCAATAAAAATCCAATAAAAAAAGATAAAAAGAGAAGAGGAAGAGAGACTCAGAAATCCCTATTCTATCATCAAAAAGCGCACGTCTCATTCTCTTTATAACCTTGAGTTGCAATCCGAAATCTTTTTATCTGGCAAGAATCAAACCTCATGCCCCGACATACCATGAACATATCAAGAGCACAGTTCGTGTCCTCAAAATTCGACAACAAATTTGCTTTAGCCAATGAGTGAATTCCAAACTGGAGGAGCCTCACTCGTTAATTCCGTTCGCTTTCAAAAATATTTGGAAAACTGATTTCTTCGCCCGCAATTGTCCAACACTGTCTTTTTGGATCCCATCTAACCTCAAGGATCATTTTTTTGATAAATACTTCCATAATACTTCCATATTTGAAAATATCGGGCACCAGGACGCATATCCACGGTCGTCCAACATACGATTTTATTGATTTTGGCATGTGACGAAAGGTTTTTTGGATGTCACTTTGCGTCTTCGATATTTTTTGAACACCTCGACTTCCACGCAGTTACCCAAAAGCAATTTCCTAATTATCGCTGGTTCTGAGATGACTCTTTGGATAACAGCCTTTGTTGCCAAGAGTTTTGAGCGCTCAACGACTGAATCCGGTGCTTATACCGGATTCTCAGCCCTTGATATCTTGACAGGTGAAAGTTACACATTCGGCATGTGGAATGGCCAGATGGATGCGGATGTCAACACAGCCTCTCATATTTCAGTTGGTTATCCAACGCTCTTTTTGAAAGATAGCGCTGTCCAACAGGTGACCAACTCGCGGGCGCAACTGTATTGTTATCCCAAATTATTCAGCCTTAAAGTCTCTTACCTCCTCTTCAACAATAGCTGGACGCATCAAGTATACAACATTGATTTACGGCAGATGGGTCATCACCAGAGACTCTTGGTTTTTAAAGCTTACACTCGAAGGCTGTGATTATCCGTGAATGTCATTAAAGCTTTTGGATAAGATGTTCACAGTCTGATATTTTGGTTGTCAAAATAGAGACTGATGACCAGAAGCTTATTGTACGATGTTGGTATCGTTCAATGTACTTGATGGGTTTTGTTTTATCCAATCTGCCGATCGAAAAAGTGCCATATGTTTTCAGAATTAGGCTTCAAGGTTCCTTGCAACTTGTATCGTTATGGAAGTTAGAAGTGGAGGGGCTGGGCTTGAACAAGGCACTTTTGAAAGGGATGCTGAACTTTTCTTGCCATTTTTTATCATGTCGTCGTTTCTTTGTCTGATATATAGTAATGGGAGTTTTTGAGATTTAGGTGGCTTGTATTTTCTTTGTAATTTGTACTTTGTTGAGGAGGTTAGAAGTGAGAGCTTTTCTGGAGGCACGTTTACGCGAAGGGGTGTTAAACAACTTGTCTTACCATTCTTTTGTTATATGTTAAATAAAGCAATATGAATATTCAAGATTTGGGTGGCATGTGTATATGCGGTGATAACGCGTATGAGTTGAGATGAAAGAGTGATTTGGTTAAGTATGGCCGATGCTTCGTGTGGTATTGTGATATCCTGACAGAAACGCTATCTAGGTCGGCGACAGTCGATGTGGCAGTTAACACAAGGCTTGTATCAAGAGAGGCCTTGCTGAAAAGAGAAGAACAAAGCTAACATGAAGCAGGTAGATATGAATTGGAAACATGGAAATAGGGTGAGCTGGCATGCTGCGGCCAAACAATTGTTTGGCAAAGTTATTCATATCTGCAGTGACCTAGCGTCTGCACACACTCTCTATCAAAGTGATTAACTATAAAAACAAGTAAACGCAATTGGCGCCCAATATTGTACCATTCATGGCTCATTGTCTCGGTCGTCGTTATTCATCATACGCATCGGTATCGTACAATTCTTCGCTTATAGGAACTCGCCGCCCTCTTGCCACCCCGCCCAATCACGCCTTACTGTCTCCCGTCGTTTTCGCATCGTCAACGACCTCATCTCCAGGTGCAAACTTCATGCTTACACTATTAACACAGTGTCTTTCATCGGTCGGCGTCTGGTATCCTTCCCCCTTGAAAACATGCCCCAAATGGCCGCCACAGTTGGAGCATACGATTTCGGTTCTCTGCATACCTAAACTACTGTCCGTATGTCTCGTTACGGCGCCAGGAATATTATCGAAATAAGCAGGCCATCCGCATCCAGACTTGAACTTGTGGGAGGCTTTGTAGAGAGGGGCATCGCAACCAGCACATGTGTAGACGCCAGAGTCCGGCATGTGCTTGTCGTACTTTCCAACGTATGGAGCTTCTGTGCCTTGCTTACGGAGGACTCTAAACTGTTCTTTGGGATTGTTAGATGAGTTTATATATGAGGTGAGATATGTTCGGAAGACTCGGAAGTCGAGAGTGAGGGGGAAGAGGGGTAGAGAGTAGAGGGGGGAGTGCGGGGGGGGGGGGGGGGGGGGGTATAGCGACCTTTTGAAAGAATAGCCTGCCATTCCTCATCCGATTTCTGAACTGGATAAGACATCTTTTGAGAGTTTGAAGTACTGAAAAAAGCTGAGAGGAAAGGGATGGTTGGCATAGATTTCAGAACAGTTCCTCGAGTGATGGGTTGAAGGGCCTTGTAATGGGTTACTGGGAGGCGAGAAATGGTATAATTGCTGATGGTGTAGAAAGTACGGACAAGAGTAGGAAAGGTTGGGAAACGCATGAAGAGTGTTTACAATAGATTTCAAATTATATTGGAGTTAATTGGTATCTTATAAATGGAGTACAGATTGAGGTTGATATCTCATGACAAATCATTCTTTCGTCATTCTTTCTTCCTTTATACTGCAGATTTAGCGATCGCCACGCTACGAGGCTCAATCTGACAAGCCTCATGATCATACTACTATACTGGTGATAACGAATCAGCCTCTCTACACTTACATGAACATGAATAAGAATAAAGAGTTCTATGGAGCCTTCAAAAGGCAGAGTGACACATTTAGCCTTTTTCCTTTCATCTTGGCCGATTGAGTTTTATACTTTTTAAGAGGCAAACTACGAATACAGGAGAGATCCGTGCATTAGGCGGTAAGGTAAGTAAGAGCAATATGATGTTCAAGACTTCGAATTGGTATACCCAGGAGTGCTTTTCATACAATGTGTTGTGTTCGATCAAGGGTGGTTCTGATACGAAAAGCACCAGAGCATCTGGAGGACGATGTTTTAGATCTCTTGACTGTGAAGTGGCGACTACATACTAGATAGCTCTTGGCCACCCCACCCATCAATAGAGCCTCAAAAATGGTAAACCAATTTCAAGAATCGTGTATTAGTTGAACGCCATCCGTATTGATTAATGAGTTAAGAAGGGCGACCACCCGGGCCCGCTCTAGATAAGGATTGAGATTTGTCAACAAATGTTGCAACCCGATTCTCGATATTGGAATATGACTGACTACCTGGGTAGTATTAGCTCCCCGCTTACGACTGCAGAAGGTGTCCATTATTGTATGATGATAAGGAGGGCTACTTTTACATTCTAGTAACTGTTGTATGAACAAGAGATTTGTCGGTTAGCAAGCTAATGACCAAGGCAGACTATAGAAATGAATCATGCAATGTGCAGTGAGTGCATTGTATGGTGTATGGTGTCTGATGATTGCTTATGTGATGTAGAGTCTCTCAAGTATCTCAGAATCAAGCGAACGAAGCAATTGGTATAATCGTACTTGGTACTTTGTAGTCTAATCGGATGTTCAAATATAATTGAATGCTCAACACCAGACGATAAAATAGATGGTAGTAGGAGAAGAGCAGTAGGTTTATTAGAGAAAATACAAGTAGATACCAGGCACGTTACATAAGTCGTGTGAGGCACGAAGCCAAGCTATTTGGGCCTGTGCGCTTTGTATGGAATTATGAAAGCTCCTTTCGGTCAGGAACACATCAATCCAAGCATTCAGGACACACGACACAATCTTCCAAATAATTACATGGAATCATTGTAGCCAGGGCTTTTAATAAATTAAGATTTCATTTTACTACTGCTAATTTGATCAACAACCTCCTCAGGATGTCGCGCAGGCCAGCAAATCCTCAGGCTGAGCGTATTGCGCAGAACACCCAAACGATCAAGAGTCTTTTGAAACTCGAGTGTAATAAAGTCTGCTGTGATTGCAAAAGGAATAAGCGTAAGTTCTATTGATATATCTTCCGTCACTGTGCGCGCAAGGTGCTAATACTTCATTCTGAACCGACAGATCCAAGATGGGCAAGCTGGAATTTGGGAGTATTCATGTGCATAAGATGTTCGGGAATACATCGTGGAATGGGAACACATATAAGCCGAGTAAAATCCGTTGATCTGGACTCTTGGACAGATGAACAGGTACAAAGTGTATTGAAATGGGGAAATGCTAGGGCAAATAAGTATTGGGAAGCAAAGCTGGCTCCAGGCCACGTACCATCCGAAGCCAAAATTGAGAACTTTATCAGAACGAAATACGACTCAAAGAGATGGGTTATGGATGGACCAATTCCGGACCCCTCAACTTTGGATGTCGACGGAGACGATGATATACCCCTTGGACTTGTCAAAGAGAAACACAACCTCGAGAGATCGACATCACAAAGGACTGCCCCACCTAGTAAAGCTTCAACCCCGATCAGCGCTCCCTCACAACAAGATCTCTTTGGTGATGATATTGGACCACCTCCGAGAGCGAGCACTGCGGGCCCAGGACCTGTAAGGCCTCCGCCAAAGTCAGAGCCCGCCCCTCCCAAACAAACGAAACCGGCGGACTCCCTCTTGGGATTAGACTTTTTCGGAACCGAGGCAGCTCCTCCTAGTCGACAATCGAGTGCCGCGCCCGCATCAGGAACTCAGTCAAGACCTGATTTGAAACAATCAATTCTATCGCTTTATGCATCCGCCCCTCGTCCTCAAGTGCAGCAGCAGGTATCACATGCATCGTCCGGATCTTTCGGTGGTATGCAAGCTGCACCACAGCAATCACCACAACGTTCTACATTTGGAGGTATGAACGATGCGTTTAGTAGCTTGAGCTTTTCAAATTCTACATCTCCACCAGCTCAATCAAAACCTTCAGCCTTCTCCAACTTAGGGAATCTCTCCAGCCACCGATCACCACCATCCGGCGGCCAAGTTTCCTCCCCACCACTTAGCGGCGGCGGATTTTTTGACTCGAAGCCAAAAGCTGCACCTGCGCCTTCACAAGTGTCCCGCGCATTTAGCTCTTCAAGTGGATTCGGAGCCTTTGACTCGGCTCCAGCTCAATCTCCAGCTCCGCAGTCTACAAATGCAAGCTCTTCACTAGGAGATCTATTCGATTTTTCCACCCCTTCTGTACAAAGTGCAGCACCACCCAAGCAAACAGTCGCATCGCCATCCATTCAATCGTCCGTCTTCAATCTTTCAAGCCCAACCGCAACAGCACAGAAATCCCCACCAGCAGCACCTGCCATGAGCAACGCCTGGGGTAATACTGACGCATGGGGCTCAAACGATGCTTGGGGTAGCTCAGCCAAAACTAGTCCTTCACTCCCTAAAGCTGCGCCGCCGGTCCAAAATAACGCTGGAGATTTTGGTGGTTGGGGAGGGCTATCGAGCCAGAGTATAGTACCAGGTTCTGGAGGCAGTTTCAATACAATGGCTAGTCCCCCAAAAGTTGCGGCAGATGATGATTTTGGAGGTTGGAGTAGTGCGGCCCCTGCGCCAGCGGCAAACGCAACTCCTGGGACCGGCAAGCCCGCTGGAGGTTTCTCATCGGGTGGGGAGGATTTGTTTTCGAATGTTTGGGAGTGATAATATTATATAAATATAGTGAGGTGTGAAGCAGGGGAGGCGAGGATGTGAACTTGGGGAGGATATATGGAACATGGATATGGAGAGGGTATATGGACATGGATGGATTGATGGGAAATGACATGAACATAGATATCCTATAAATGACAGATGATTTTAGTTCCTCTTTCCAATTTGATTGTTTCTATAAAAGTCTCGCATATACGTGTGTTCCATCCAAGCAATAACGAATCATCAATTCATCCGTAAAGTATATGCAACCCGTAACGCCCATCACAATGCTAAAATCGCAGTGCAGCATATCTACCAGTGTCCTGTCCGTACATATTATACAGTCTTTTAGTCTCGCATCTTTGTTCCTGTCCCTGCCTCTGCCTCTTGCTCTTTATTCTCCGTCTGTTTTTCCAGAGCCTCTTAGATATGTAATGTAACGACCAGGTCACATTGCTATTCTTGTTCTGGTTTCATGGATCCAGAATTTCGTATTTCCCATTCCTCTCATGCTTGTTTCATCTCCCCCTATTCCCCTACATAAAGCTTTCAACCCATCATTCAGACAAATAGACCCCACAGAAACCACAAAATCAGCACACTACCAATAATCATCCCGCTTAGTTTCAATATGGCGACTTTATTCCCCGAAGAGGCCATCCGGCCTAAGCGCGAGGCGGATCCTTTAAGAGATGAGGACATACTAGAGAAGGTATCAGACTGTTTTCAGGTAAGGTTAGTGTTTGTTCACTATCGCGGAGGGAAATTGGGGAGAGCGGGGAAGGGGGGGGGGGCGATAGTGAGAAGTCAACACGCACAGTATTATCAATAACATCCTGCGCTCTAGCGTTATCATATATATCCACCGTAACGCCTCTCAGCGCAGATACCTTTGCTGATAATTCGTTGAGACGAGAGTTGTTTTGACGTTCGCGCTCGTATGCGTCAGACATTTTGGATGGGGTGAATGTGGATTAATTGTAAATGGGAGGGTATCTGGTATGGTAGTAGATGATGCTATGCCGAGACTGTAATGCTAGGATGGATGGGGAGGAATCTCTTTGTCCGAGAGAGCCAACTTCAACTGTTCAATATCAGAGACTAGTAGTTGGAGTGATATTATTCTTCGTATGGCAATTAACTTGGTTGTATTGTTTATCCTCGTCGATTCATTCAACCTTGAACTTCGTAAAGTGTATGTTCTGGGTAATTTGTCGCAGCTTGTGTCCGTCCATGGATTCGTAAGTTAGAAGGTCTAATCCTGTATGTGGCTGATCTAACACAGCCACAACTCATCCGACAGCTGATCATTTATTAGCCCAATCCTAATATTCCTGCGCAACATTCAACTCCACGACGTCAACGGTTAGGTAACGGCTTCTAAGATATCTGATGAATTCTACTTGAACATAAAGATTGGAGTACATTGTAGAACTGTGATCGGACCTTTCGGAACATTTTCTCTACTTCTAATCCTTTTGAGGGTTCACGAGGCTCACAAGGCGCACGAGAATCATGAGACAAGAATTAGATACTCGTATATTATTTCGAAGATTCATAAAGTTTGAAGTAATGCAATGAATGAATACGTCGAGGTGACTACGGACTACGGGATAAGGTTAATTAGTACCCAGTAGGTAGTTAAATCCACCATGACCCCACACTATATCACCAAATATCCCACGAGTAATTCCGAATTCGCGAATGCAATACAGCCGACGCAGACAGGTCCAATATATACCTACCTACATACCTACATACACACGCATACATACATATCTAGACAAACAGATCGATTACAGCTTCAGCGCAAGCTCATCGCAACTACATATACGTTAACATTCTACGCATAATACCTCAAGATGCCATTAGGAATTAACAATCCGCTTCCTTCGTCTATGGCGTGTAAGTTTTCAACATTCCTTGACTGGCTGATATGGCATCATTCAACTACAAGAAAGAACATCTAAGCTGACATCTACCCTTTCACCAGCGGAATGCAAAAAATGTGCAAAAATCTTAACCTCTTTTATCGATCCAAAACAAGCTTTCGGTCCCGATAAGATTATTCCACCGCATATCCTCGCGCAAGCAAAGGTTCATCCTCCTTCCTCTGTATCCCTTCACTCACTAACATTCTCCTCGAAATCAGGGTCTCGCAATCGTTACTGTTCTCAAAGCTGGATTCCTCGGTTCCGGTCGCTATGGTAATGGTGTAGTAGTAGCTCGACTTTCCGATGGCTCATGGTCCGCCCCCTCAGCAATCGGTATCGGTGGCGCCGGAGTTGGCGGACAAATCGGTTTCGAGCTTACAGATTTCGTGTTCATTCTTAATGATGCCGCTGCTGTGCGCACCTTCTCACAAGCTGGTTCGCTCACTCTAGGTGGAAATGTTAGTGTCGCAGCTGGACCAGTAGGACGAAATGCTGAGGCGGCTGGAGCTGCAAGTATGAAGGGTGTTGCTGGTGTTTTCAGTTATAGTAAGACGAAGGGACTTTTCGCAGGTGTCAGTATTGAAGGAAGCGCAATTATCGAGCGAAGGGATGCGAATGAGAAATTATACGGAAGAAGATTCACGGCTGCGGAGTTGCTTGGAGGAGCGGTTAGAGCACCGCCAGCAGCGCAACCACTTATGAGTGTGTTGAACTCAAGAGCTTTCGCGGGCCAGGGTCTTGGTGACGGAACTTATAATGACGTACCTGTTTATGACGAACGGCACGACGATGTGGTATGGGAAGGTAAAAGAGGAAATGCATATGGAGAAGGTACACGAAGAGATCGAGGCGCAAGTTTAGGAAACGATGATGATTATATCGACAGTTCTCGTCCTAAGAGAGCGAATACATGGGCCGATGATATTTATGACAGACCTTCTAACAATGAAACAAGAGCAAGGTCTGGGACCGCATTTGAAGATGATTATGTGTACACAGATTCTCCACGTAATCCTTCAAGTCAATTTGGTGGAAGTGGAAGTGGAAAAGTCGGACCGGGTAGGCCCGCCGCACCAAAACCAAAGTTCCAACCAAAGACAGGCAGTCTCAGGAGTAATGAGGCGATCGCGCAATTTACATTCGATGCGGATCAACCGGGAGACTTGGGTTTCAAGAAGGGCGACGTCATTACGGTTACAAAGAAGACGGAGAGTGATGAAGATTGGTGGTAAGTAAATGTTTATTTTCATCCTTTTGCATATGATATAATTATATGGCGCAAGAGATGAGCAGTCGAGGCTAACCTGCCGCTCATTAGGACCGGTACTCTTAACGGACGATCCGGCATCTTTCCTTCCAATTATGTTAAAATGAGGGAGTAAGAAATTTCAAGAAATGCGCCACCACTACCTATATTACTCCTCTCGCCAATGCTCTCTCGCTCTTCTTGGAGAGAAAATACTCTTGACTTGTTCAGGCATACCCTACTTTTCATATTTTATAGATGGGAGTTTTGGGAGGTTTCTTGGGGTTTTCTGGTCTTTTTTTTCATGATCATTTCCTCCTTTGGTGTCTCTTAAGGTAGCGAATCAAATTTTATTTCTTTATTTCACTTTATTCCCCATATTTCTGGGTTTGGACATTCATAGTATGGATAGAGCTCGAGCTCGAGCTTCAGGATGCGGACGAAGGATTTGCGAATAAAGAACGGGGGCGGGGTGGCCCCTTCGTACATAAAATTGAAATAGTTGTAAAATTGACGATTGTAATGTGGATATAGGAATGAATGCAGAGAAGAATGTGGATGGGAAGGATTTTTTGTGTGGGACGGTTAGCTTGAAATTGGGGTTAGGAAGTGATGATATATAAATAAAAGTGGAAATTCACATCATCTAATTCTCGGTTCCGCATTGTGAAGCGAAGATGCGATGTCTAATGAAATACGAGCCGATTGCTAAACATCGGCATCTAAGCGAAGAATATATATATGCATGCTACCTTGTTAGCTGCAAGTGAATTTTATTTTTACCTATTTCAACGCTAACTCTTCAGTCTCGATTATGTCATCCACGGGTTTCAACGGCGTACCATTTATTCACTATTTCACTCCAACCGGTAACTCGGGTCGTATTGGGGAATCAAGTGAAATACCTATAATTCTGCGTTGGCCGCTTTTCTTGCTTTTTGTTCTGTCTTGTCTTGTCTTTTCTTGTCTTGTCTGGGCGTTATATATAGTTGTTGTCTGTGGGTTGTTGGGGTTGGGAAGATTGTGTGGGTGTATTTCCATGAAGGTTCACTAATGGGGAATTTGCTGTTCGAATCTGCTTCGATGGAGAGGATATGGGGATGTTGTGGGGGTGGAAGTGGGGGTGGAGTGGTTCTTGTTTAGGGGTTAGAATGGGGTTGGGGGTGGGGGTGAATTTTTGTGATGAAGGTAATGGTAATGGTGATGGTGATGGTGATGGTGATGGTGATTTTGACGGCGGTAATAACAGCGTCGACTGTAGTCCACTCTCACGATACTAGATCTTGTCATCATCTTGAGTCTCGGTATCTTCGTCTCGTGTGATGTGGTCTGGGAACCCGTCACTGCGTTTTTGAGTTTTGACACGGAAATAAAATTGTTGGCTTAGCATTAGGGTTCCATTGTTTTATATACTGAGCTACTGAGCATAGTGGATTTATAAAAGCTGTTGAGTGTTGGCAAAGAGGCTCGTTTGTAGGCGGTTTATATGCAAGAGGTTGGAAACTTTTGGGTGGCGGGGCGAAGAGTGTGTCTTCGGTGAGTGGAGTTTCTATGTTATATGGAATGGAAGGGAGGGGTAGGAGCGTGAGCGTGAAGATTTCCTTCAGGAATGGGTCATTTTGTTTATTAATTTTGGATGATGGGTTGATTTATCGCTAGCTTTGGATTTCTGTCTCGGGTCAGGGTTGGGTTGTCCCCTGGATACATTGGTTTCTATTTCTACGAATTAACGATGTCAAGTTCAGAAAGTTTTGAGGTTTCCACAAATTGAGGAAGAGCGAGTCAGGATGTGTTCATGCTTTGAGGGTGCGGTGTTTGTATCTCTGGTTATGGGGCTCGGGATCAGGAGGTACCTACCTGCGTAGAGTTTGAGGGAGATTAGGTTCTCATCTGAAAATAGATGAGGAAGTTCGGTAAACGAAAATGCATATAGAGTTAATGGTTATGAAAATAATGGCAACGGTCTTGAAAGTTGCGGGGAAGCATCATAAATGAGATGAGAGAATGATAATGTGAATAATGGGAATGATTATGGAGATACTGCTCCAGCCGGCATTTACTAGTGATGAGTTGAAGCTTGGTCGAAACCTGCATAGTCGAGGAACTTGTGGTTAGCCTATACACTTACTCTGTATTGCTTTCGGAAGTAGAATGCACTCTTTTATCTGATTTCTAAGCGTTTATTTCTAAGCCTTTATTTCTTTACTCAAATTTTAGTCTGTTCAAATATGTATTTTTATATCTGCGCCGTGAATCTACGTCTCTATCTCGGACTTACTTTACCATATCTAGAACATTTTCGATACTTTGCTTCTCTCTCTATTATTTGATCTCTGCTTCTTGGCTTCCATGATCAATCTCCAGGTCTACCGAAGTCGCGATAGCTTTGTGCGCAATGGATGGATTGAGATAGAAGACGAGTTGCAGAAAATGACTGGATACAGGGCTTCTTTAGGGCATTTGCAAGGGAAATCTTTGATGATTTGGGGGTGGATGACCAGAATGGTGATAATAGAGGGCCCGGGTGTGACAGTAGTGTGATTGGGTACAATAGTAATAAAGATAAGATGAGATGATGAGACCTTACTGTGTGAATTATCCCTTCGTTTTGCGTTACATGTGATCAACGAGAAGTCCTTGAGAATCCCTCGAGAAGAAATAGCATCAATATCATTGAGAAAAAAGAATAGACATGATTTGATGAGAAATTTGTTACACATGGGTGTCAAGTCTACCAAGCTCCAAGTTTTCACCGAATTTTCAACCATTGCGTTTGGTTATTCCTATTATTTTTATCATTAGGATGTTTGGAGAAGCATAACAGATTGGTTGAGCTTAGGGGTTATCATTAGCACTACTGGTCCTAGTACCTCAAAAGGTTCCCAGGCATTTATTCTCCATCTAATTAATGATTTTCTGTCCTTGGATATCATAAATAAAGTCTATGAAGTGACACTTGTTAGAAACTGTGATGATAGAGCCATCATAGAGCTTCTCGGATAGAAGAAGAGCATATAATCCTAACTCTCGGTACTTCTTCCAGTGGCATCTACAGTTGAACTAATTTCTGTTTCATAAGTGGGACTTCCACAAAGACTTCGTCTGTACGCACCATTTTCATCCTCCAGTTTGCTACATTCTTCAAGGTCAACTTCTCTGCGCTATTCAAAGTGCTTGCGAGTATCTGAATATATATATATATATATATATATATATATATACCAAGATTAATGGTGGTTCTTCTATACTTTATTACATAAGCACACACTCTCCGTTTCTGTTCTCTTTTCCTTTTATCTGCCGGGTAATCCTTCTCTACTAGCAGGAAATACTAACCTCAATTATCACTTCACATGAAGAATTTGGAGATGATCTATCCTTGATAAAATACTCGACAAAGAAACGAACAGGAATCCCAGGACTGCTGTCTAACCGCATCTACTTTTGCTGAACCTATCTTAATTTTGGTTTAGTTCTCGTTTGAAGATATTCTAGAAGAGTTTTGATGGCAGCAGTTATTCAAAAATGAGTATAATGACAGTGAAAGGAGGCAGAAAAGGTTGAGACTAGAAGATGATGCTTGGAATCTAATTGACTTTTCAAGCAGTTGTGAGATATTTCGCACTTTTAAAATCTAGTAGACTCGAGCTCTGTACAAGAAGTTTAGGCTTACGAAGAATTTTGTATTGGAACTAATAATCGGATAACCTACAATTCATATATCAAATCCTTGAGTATGAGAATATATATAGATCCACAAACACCTTCCAATACGTATACCTCATCACAAGCTTATTGGCATATCTCTTTAGTATATATAGCTACCTACCTACCTTCACTCCTTTACACTACTAATTAAAATAGAGCTTACTAGTATGGAGAAAGTATTAGGGTGAAGAACATGGTGTTTCATTATCAGAATCAGGATTTTGGGCTATTGAATAACCAAGAGTAAGTATGAGTATCTTTCTTTCTGAGTGGAACATCCTGTGGACTAACAACTCAACATTCTAGTTGGTTCATGTCTGATTATTTATAAGGAGTCTTAATATGTGCCGAGAATTAGAAAAATGGCAATACACAGGAGACACAACACAAATTTTTACTCTTCAACAAGATCAAGCATATTTGATACTAATCCCCAACTGACAGATTGAGTTAGATCCGGAGGATCACCGTTCATCATGTTTCTGCTGCAGATCCAGCCATCCCTAGAATTACTCCTTAAGGAGACAGTTCTCTCGGATCAAGAAGCTACCATTCACTACCCGGTAGGTGTCCCAAATTTAGCTCCAGATTCGAAATGATGTCCATCCTCCACTCCCCCTATTCATTCCCGACGAAGACAATGTACCCCGCCTGACTAACCACAAACTCACCTACCTTACCCTCACGCCCATCTTCTGCTGCGTAATATACCATCGCTACGTGCATCTTCCTTACTCAACTCGAGCTACGTGCAGTCTTCCCTTACATCATCGATTCAAATTGGGCATAGTAAGGACTCACTCCACAAACTCCCTACACCTCACGCCCATCTTCTGCTGCGTAATACCATTTATACTCAACTCGAGCTACGTGCAGTCTTCCCTTACATCATCGATTCAAATTGGGCATAGTAAGGACTCAGGAGTAGGCTGCTTGTCAGAAGCTCGGAACTACAAGAACTAAGAACCTAGTGAGGTGGAAAGTGTGGGAATTCCATCTGTGGGCCGGTATGGAAAGTACTACAACCACATCTTGCATTCAAGTGTACAATTAAGATATTAGACGAGTCGAAAAGACAATGATCAGTACTACACCGGACCATATCGATGCCAAGCCTTTACAGTACTAATTAGCCGATGTAGCCATGAAATTCCAACACTGATTAATCGACTCCCTCATATAGTTCTCATCTCCGTGCAAGAATTCACGGGCAGGGATACGGAAACAGGGTCTCATGCTATGGAAGGCAGCGTTTTATTCGACTTACTATACTAGATTGAGCGCCGACTCTTGTTTGCTAGGGAGCTGAGGGTCTACCTAGTTGTAGACTGAGTTTGATATTGGGGACAAATGATGGTAATAGTGTGATATATAACGGTGGTGGGAATGATATATCAAAGACGTACTGTAGAGATAAGACGAAAAGGATGAGATGAAAACAGACGCAAGTTGATCTCCTAGGCTAGTCTTACGATGCAATAAATGACACACCAAATCTTTGATTCACGCTGCATCAACTCGTACAGCCTGCTATTCACCATGGATTCAAGTGAGACCAACTGCTAAGATTGCTTTACTTCTAAATCATCAGTGATGCTCAACTCACATATCTAACAAGCGAAGATTATTCAATTCCACAACGGCTTTCTACATATCCATTTTTGTTCCACATCCTCAGCGTTATCAAAATAGAGTAAAAGTGCCACTTAACTACTCTTTCCTTCAACGAACTCACCATATTCATCCCCCGATTCCCATCCACCACATAATCTCAATCTCCTAGAACAAAACTAATTCCATCTAATCCCCCATCTCACTACATCCAATCACATCAACGAGCTAAACCCATACATTCTTCCAAACAGGTCCGACAACAGGCAACCCATCCCCCGCCTTCATGTACCTAGTTCAAAAGGCCAAACCCAACTTTCCGCCCCAATCACCACATACCCACTAACATAAATCGAAGCACATCACATCACAAGAACCTGTATAGCTAGATAAGTGCGCTTCCCATAGTATCCAAAAAGACCTTGTAATGACAAGACTACATTTACATGCATCCACAAATCCCCAGCCTTTCCCAGCACCCAACTACAGACAAAAAAACCCACCAACGCACCACCAAACCCCCCCGAGATAAATAGATATCTAACCCAGATGTGCACCTCAAGTGACATAGCTTCGACGATACAATGCACCTTCTGCAAGTCCCCAGGCTTTTGCTAGCACATTCCATACCCAGATCATAGTCCTCGGGAGTGGGACTGTGAGAAATGATTATGATGATGAAAAGACGATATGTGATGAGCTGGGAGATACATAACATCAGATCAGATCAGATCAGATCTGCTGTTTAATACTTACTATATGCGATATCGAGAGATATGAATGGAGAGGGAAAAGTTGAAATATTTGACATATCCATGGCTGTGTGGATGGGTGGGATGTTTATATGAGGGTTTTGAGGTAGGGATGGTTTGTGGTTTGTGGTTTTTATGTGTAAATACATGTATAGGTATCTATTTATCTATCTAGTAATAAATGATCCTACCACCATCTATCATCAACACATCTACAAACCACCCAACACCCAACCACCCAAGAAACAAAAATCCCAAATACCCCAACATCAAAATACAGTCCACAGCCTACCCCTAACAAAGACAAACCCAAACCCACACCCCCAAGCTCCCCACACAAAACGAGATCATCCTATCTACCCACCTACCCTTCTCACCCTACCCTACCCTACACATACAACCAATCCATAAATCCATATACGGCAACTGCCGAATATCAGTTTCATGTATCATTTATTATTATCAAGATGATGCGAATTTCTCATTTGGATTCTGGGTTTGTGAGGGATTCTTCAGAAACTGAAGAATGGCGCGGAAGATGAGGGAGTTTGGTGATACTATCAATGCCTTGATTTGTTACTTGTGGAGAGTATGGGCGTTTAGGGGATGGGGATGGGTTGTAGAGGTTGTTTAGATGCGAGTATAAGTCAAGGATATATATAGTATGCGTAGGGATGTAGTAGCGTCAACGTGTAGCACAAATATATTGATCGATCGATAGATGGAATGTGAAGTTACATTTATCGATTTTGGAAGACAAGGATGTAGAGGGTATAGGATTTGTATTGGATTTAGCTATTGCGTAATGTATTGTGACTGTATTGTAGGAGTATGCCTTACTTAGAACATTAAACGTCTTTCTGGTGTAGAGTACTAGACATTTCATAGAGGAGAATGTCATGAAACTTGCCTAAATGAAAAGTCTGTAGAATAAGAACATCTATCATCCCGACACCACTTACAAGCACCACATAACATCATGCCAGGACCAAACATACCTCCCCAAAAATGATTTTCATCTCAAAGGCTTTCAGAAAACACGAAGCATCTACTAAAATATTCGTCCAGTTCACATCACACATCGAGCCCCTTTTTGGAACTCAACATAAGCTGTCCCTATCTGGATATTCATCATTTAAGCCTTTGAGAATGAACCTCTTCATCTCCCCAGCCATTTCTCCGTGAAAGAAACTGCATTCACCAGCGATATAGATTAGGAAGTCGGGACCCTTGCCCCTGATTACATTGCTATCGAGAATCTGTAAAAAGAGAAATGACGTGCGAAGAAAAGAGAAATGTGGGGTGTGAAGCCTTCTCAAGAAGATTGATGGGAAGGATTTGTTGAGAAGTGATTGAGCTGAAAATTCGAATGGTGGTATTGATAAATGCAGTCTTCTCTGTGAATCACCAGAAATGTATCTGCAGATATGCATCAAACCTTGATTGGTGATCTACTACCACTGAAGCCCAAGGATGGTATCTTGGTGATTATGTTCTTTCCCCGATAACCACTCCTCTTCCAGGGTCAAATTGTAATTGTGATTGTAATGAAAGATGAAGGATATTGATCAATGTTGTGGTAAAAGAGACTCGTAGGATCATGTAGAAACATGAATGTGCGTTTCGAAAGGGATTGTCAATTCGGTTTGTTTTCCGAATGCCGCAGAGATTTCTATGATATGTATCTTCGTGCTCCAAATGAAAAGAGAAGTTTGCTATGTGGAAGCCATGTTTGAGCCCAATTGGCATACGTACCTAGGTACTCTTGTTCAAGATAGTTACGAGCGTAACATTGGAATCGATAGTCGTTATTGCCATGCCATGTACCTTACCCATACCGTACATGATTCATACTCCCAGTCGTCCATTTCTCACCGGTCATTTCGTGATTCGGAGACCATGATATGGCACCAGTAGGGCTGTGTGTTTGTGCTGCATGCATTGGCATCTTTTTTGTTGTAAATGCGAGGGCTGAATGGATTAGGTTGGACTGGGTTAATGAGATTATACCATCAGCCAGCTAATTCTGTAGCCACGCCGTAATTAAATGACACCTCATCATATGTTCGGTGAGTCCGTCGTCATGAAAATTGGGTATGGTGTATTGCTATGCGTATTGCGTATTGCGTGTTGAATCTTGCAGATATCAGGATTTTCTCATGGGATGAGAAGAAAGGTCGGTGGCCATTGATGTAAGATATATGTAAGAAGATGGAATACATGACGAAGATGAGAGGAGACATACGGGAGAAGGAGGGAAGAAGGAGGGGAGAAAAAAAAACCTGAAAAGAAATTTTCATTTTCTCTCCACAAAATAAAAGAGAAAACTTTTTTTTTTCTCTTCGTTTAATCTTCTGCTTTGTTACAGATTTGATAATTGATGCGAGTCATTTAGGGGCTAATTCCTTGTACGGAGTAGATAGATGTGAATTGTGAATGGAATTATGAAAATTTGTGGCAACTGGTGACAAATGGTGGTACGGAGTACTCGAAGACTGGACAGAGGATCGTTTATTGTAATGAAAAAAATGGTTCATACATACACAACACTGGTGTATCTTGGTATCCTTGGTATCTCAGGGGATAAGCAATTGAGAAGTCCTTCTAGAAGGTCACTATTAATAGAATAGAAGGTTGAGAGATCAAGAGTCGAAGTCTGTGAGTCTGTAAGGTCTGTAAGTCTGGGACTCTGTGAGTCTCTGCGTCTTGTTGATAAGAATTAGTATTCTAAGGAAACACGGCAGGTAAATAGAATGGCGATAGCATGGTATGGCGTGGAAATATGTGAGGATCTCGTATAATCTGGTATGAATACATAGGTACATATATATACACCTAGGTAGGTATCTATTGTATGGTGAAAAGAATGGTATGAATGGTATGAATAGAATGCTATAATATAGAATGGTAGGTATGAATAGTGTAATATTGTATGAATAGAATAGTATGAGATGATCTGATATGGCATACGACAACATTCTATGATGTAGTAGGTATGGTACAATGTGTATCGCATCGACAATATACTTAGTACGATCAGTCTAGTACAGAGTATACCATAAACCATGATAGGGCTACAATCTTTTCTATCTTTTCAATGATCTTCTCAATGATCTTCTCAATGATCTACTCCAAATCTAGAATCATCTCGGCAGTCGAAATGCACTACAATCAAGACAATACACCACACGCCACCAAATCGCTACTACTGTACTCAGTGCATCCAAACGAATCGTTGCATATGCCGTCGTACGTACATCTACACACACTATACCAGACCTACCTCCTCACAGCCCATCACATCCAGATTCCCCCTTGAGACACGAAGCGAGAGCCGAAGAAAGCGAAACAGCACGCGCGAGAGTCGAGTCCCCTCGTAAAATTTAACCTTTCCATAGGTAATATTAGGTCCATCAGATGACTTCCATCTAGATTAAACCAAGCCGTTATTCCATCCAAGCTCCCACGGATTCGTCTTCAGAAGTCGGGGTGGTCGTCTTATTTCAGCTCACACCGCTACCTACCTAGGTACCACTGCTGAGAGATTACCCCTTTTGCTCCGCAATCGGGTTACGGTATGTTCATCATGTTGGTGGAGAAGAAAGTGAAAATGATGTACGGAGAGCAAGTACTGTACTGTGCTCTGTAGATATCTGGCAGGAGATGTGCGGGAAATGATAATTCAGCTGAAGATCCTTTTGATGGGGGAAGTTTAATTTTCCAAATGATTGATGAGGAAATCTTGGAGAATGATTGAATGGCAGGATGGACATCTAGCCAAGTAGGTACGAAGATACGACGACTATTTTTGTATTCATCAATGGCATTACTACCTCCGGTTATATTAGACTCGGTATTAAGATCAGTATTCTGCTCTTTATTATTTCATGAGTCCAAAAAGGTTGACTAACTACCTACCTACCTACCTATCTACCCTACCTACCTACCTACCTCCCTCCCTAACCATCTACCTAGGCAGTATCAAACTGTGTCTACTCCGTATTATTGTTGTTAATGTTAATAATATCGTTATTATTAACAACATTCGACGTTCGTATCAACCTGCCCAGTGCCCAGTGCCCAGCGCCCAACCAATCTCTCCACGTTTGGCCGGTTCACATTTCTTCCATATTGGAAACTTGTGGCTTCCAGAAACATTATACTTTTTTCGAATTTCCCAACGATCCACAAATAACTGTCTCAGATAATATTCGGTACCGGCAGGAGCGAGATAGGCGGGGATCTTGGTCAAACCGCCAAGTCTGATCTACTCATTCAAATTTCCATTTCTGATGAAACATCAATAATCAGCATACTGTATTCCGTACAGTAGAAACAAGGACAACAGCAAACATCAACAAGCTTTCACACTGATACCCAGAAGTAATAGATATCAAAGTTCTCGCCACATCGGACCCGTTCTCTCGCATACAGTTGCATACAGCTGCATACGGTTTGCAGCAATCGACAATCATATACCTTGTATCAATTTATGGATAGAGCACACCGCCTCATCCTTTTCCCCCACATCATCATCATCATCACTGATTGTTTGTATGGATTGTGGGATTCTGGGATTCTGGAAATATCGGAGTCAAGTATCCATTCAAACGGTCGGTCACCCCCACGTCTTTCCAGGCTTGCCATGCCTTCTCCTTGCACAACCCAGTTGGAATCATCACATCCTTGACTCTGATAATCATCCATCATGGCCATCACCACCACCACCGCCACAGTCATTGGAGGCATGTCCGCTGCATTGATGCTTCTAGCAAATATCCCGGCAACATAATCCTGGTTCCGGACACTCCAATAGCGTTTGAAGTGGGACAATCTATGCACTTCAGCACGGACATGATGGGAAGCTACCCTGTTGAACCCTGATCTGTAAGCTTGGAATGAGGAAAAGCTAGAGGAGTTGCCGATGGGAATTTAGGACAGGAAGAAGAGAGTATTTCGATTTAAAAAGCCTTTGACTCTTCCCAAACTTCTTTCTCTCTTCTACCTTTCATATCCTCTTCTATTCCATCTCGAAGACCAAGACTCTCGTCATTCACACCCAAATTCCATCTCTACTGCTTTGTTTTGTTCGTATAGATTTCTCTCATCGTCAACTTTCTGCAACATATAGACCACCACTTCTTGTTTCGACCTGATATCATTTAGACAGATTTCGCTCTGTATTCATTCACGACATATCCATCGATCAATATTTGAAAGGGAAACCAAGAGCTGGATTCCCAGGATATACAGTCAGCATTATTTTCTTTCCTTTCCGCATTCTCTTTTCCTTCCAGAAATCTCTTACCAGTCATAAGGAGAGAATGATCATCTCCGGTCCGAATTTCTTACAGCATAAGCAGCTTTTCAGTGCTTGTGTGTGAAGTCCGAGATCTATTTTGAGGCTCAGATTCACTCAGTCAAATGCTTTCCCTTTGTGGAGATGATCTGAATCATTTAGTTGTTCTTGCAGATGTGCAGATGTGCAGATTGAAAAGAGTGTCTTGTGTAGTATCTTTCTTTTCTGACCAGTTGGCAGACTTTCAAAAATTCCACCAATTTACACCATACACATCTTTTATACTCTTTGAATATAGAAGATTGTCTGTTTTTAAAAGGTTCGTCAGAATTCTTGTCTCTAGATTTCCTGTTGTTCATAACAAAACCTACGTTGCCTGCACAACCTTCATGACCTCCACTACCTTTATGACCTCCACTGCCTCCATAACTTCCACTCCCTGCCTGCACTTTGACCGAGTGGGTAAGAGAAGAAGAAGAAAAGATGAATCCATATTGAAAACTGGGAACTTGTCCACTGTTCAAGATTCATTCGTCCATTCGTCCATTCATCATCCCACATTCATCTTTTCTCTATCCACCACCACCACCACCACCATCATCGTCATCGTCATCCCTCCCCTCCTTTCACATTCACTCCTGTCACTCCTTTCATCATTCACAACTCTATCCATTGGAAAATAAAATCAAAATCCGGGTCTCTCGGTCATTCGGCTTTAATGCACTAGCTTGATAGATTTGATTAAGAAATGACGCTAAGATTTTACATTTTCCCACAGTTCTTTTTCAATTCTCGAATTTAAATTTAAATAAACGGTCGAACTTTCAACTCTTCCCATATTCTTCTTGTTCCATATACAACAACTTCATCAACTTCAACTTCCCAACTTCCCATCTCAAAGACGAGACAAATCACATACACAGTCTTTTCAATCGTACTTTATCGTACCAAGATCAATTTCGACTTTTAAACACTTAATTACTACATAAAATACCACCGTCATCATGTCTGCTGTTAGATCTTCCATCGTTCGCGCCGCAATCAAGGCCGGTCGCAGAACTACTCCATCAATCGCCAGACAAGCTGTTCGTGCTTTCACCACCACTCCACAAGCCAATGATTATGAGGCTATTCACGAGAAGGAGATTCCTGCTACCAAATTCCAACCAGGTAAGTTTGATTGATCTATTTCACATTCTCTCGACCTAGATCTCCGTCCTATTTCATCCCCTATTGGTGTCCAATTTTGTTTGATAATTTCATCTCTTGATTCATTTTCATTACTACCTGACAGCTTCAATCTCTTAAATTTCATACATGTTTTCTCTGGTAGTCAGTCAATTACTGACTCCCGGATGTTATAGGTTCTGGTCCAGAGAGAGTAACAATTCCAGTTGAAGAGGTAGCAGCCGCTGCTGCAAAGGAGACCGTCGATGTTGTCACCCCTCTCACCCAATCAGCATACAAAGGCATGACACCAACCATGCAAAAGATGTCCTTGATGGGCAAGGTCGTCGTTGTTACTGGGTATGTTTAAATTTTCCTTGTTTCCCCGATCTATAGTCTCATCCTCATTTCCCACCAAAATCGACTCTTGGATAAATGAGTTCAGACTTTTCATTAATCTTATCGGCGTCTTATCATAAGAGCCAGGCGTTTGAGATTAATCTTAGTTCGGGCACTATCCTGTTTCCGAAGTGAACTTTGTAGACTAACAAAAGTTTAAAATAGTGGTGCTCGTGGACTTGGAAATCATATGGCACGTGCTTGCGTTGAGGCCGGAGCTAAGGCTCTTGTCATCTTTGATGCCAACCAAGAGTTAGGCGACGCGTCGGCTGCTGAGCTCTATGAGTTGACTGGTAACAAGATTCCAATCAGCTTTTTCAAGGTTGATGTTCGTGATGCCGATGCTATCGAGTCTGCTGTTAACAGCGTTGTTGCCGAGCACGGTGCTCCTGACGTTTTGATCAATTCCGCAGGAATTGCAGAGTAAGTACATTCTCTCACGAGTCTGCAAATGCCATGTGCTAACAATGACCTCTAGCTCAAACATCCCCGCCGAGACCTACGACCACAACATGTTCCGTCGTCTTATCGACATCAACCTAACTGGTTCTTTCCTCATGTCACAAGCCGTTGGTAAGGCTATGATGGCCGCTGGCAAGCCTGGATCAATTGTCCTCGTTGCCTCCATGTCCGGATCCGTTGTCAATTACCCTCAAGAGCAATCTTGTTACAATGCTTCCAAGGCTGGAGTCGTTCAACTCGGCAAGTCTCTTGGTGCTGAATGGGCCAAGTACAACGTCCGTGTGAACATGATCTCCCCAGGATACATGGACACTGCTCTCAACAACGTTCCAGCTCTCGATGCCCAAAAGGTTATCTGGAAGTCCCTCACTCCTCAAAACCGTCTTGGTGCTGTTGATGATCTTAACGGGCTCGCTGTCTTCCTCGCCTCTGATGCCTCCGCATTCATGACCGGTTCCAACGTCATCATCGATGGTGGATACACTCTCTACTAATCGATAATGAGGAGCTTTGTTTCTTGAGATTCCATCAGCGTCTGGATATACTTCTTTTGGGTAATCCCCAAATCCACTTCGTTTGATGGACCTCGGGAAAGGGCAATGATGACTTGATACCCTTGCATAAAGATTTCATTTTTTCCGATAATCGATATGATGTTTTCTTTGGTGCGTGGCATGGAAAAGGAAATAACAACTGTTTCTTTGTAATTACTTTTTTCTTCAAAATGGATGACAAATGATTCAAAGATTTGTACTTGGGCGGTACTTTGGGTTAGGAACGGGCGTTAAATAGTATAATAGTTGCATGCAAAGATGATCTATATGATCATGAGCGAAAGGGCTTAGTCTGTGTAGAGGGAGGTGATAACTCGAACTTTTAGAGGATATTGATACTGCTGGCCATGTTTGATGGTACTGATGGTACCAGAGTAGCATACATAGCATTAGCAATTGATGCGAATTGTAAAATTCTTTCAACATTGGTGGTTTTTGGTTTGTGATTTGTGAAGTGATTTGTAAAGCGTTGTTGACTTTGATATTCATCAACTCTCCTTTCTGAAGTCTTTCCTGATTATCCATCCATAGGTTCTACCTTTTCAATACATTCACTGGAAGACAATTTAACAAAACCGATATCCTATTAAATAATAATAGTCGTTGTAGTTGTAGATGTATAATTTGTTTTGCTGGTTATTGGGTTATTTAGTATCTTTAATCACGTATTAGATTCATACGTTACAATCTACATTCCATCCTCTCCTCTCCTCTCCTCTCCTCTCCTCTCCTCTCCTCTCTCTCTCTCTCCTCTCTCCTCTCCTCTCCTCTCCTCTCCTCTCCTCTCCTCTCCTCTCCTCTCCTCTCCTCTCCTCTCTCTCTCTCCTCTCCTCTCCTCTCCTCTCCTCTCCTCTCCTCTCCTCTCCTCTCCTCTCCTCTCCCCTTTCCATTTCCCTTTCCCTCTCACCTCTTCGCCTTCCAAGTTTATTTCGCCTACTCCCAATATACCTCCTCCTCCTCCTCCTCCTTTTCTTTCCTCATACCCATTCCTCCCCCCCCCACTACCCCATCTCATCTCAACTCAACTCATCTCATCCCAAATCCCGCATAGCATCCACCATTCCCATTCCCATCCCCCGGATCTCCCATCTCCCATCCCCTCCAAACCCCTCCTCCAAATTCTATACTCCCAACTCCCCCCTTTCCAACCCCCCAAAACCCATCTCTATAAATCTTCCCTCCTCCCTACAAAGTATCCGATAACAAATAAACCTTCGTACAGAAAACAAACTCGAGCTCCTCCAAGCCCTGGAGATTTGAGTAGATCCTTCCCGTTCACCTCCTCCTCATCGACTTTTCCATCATATCATATCATATCATATTGATAAACACTCACCCACTTACTTATCTTACTTGATATAAGATTATATCGAGCATGGAATTAAAAGATGTCGTCTACAATTGCTACTCCCGTAGATTCATGGTATGACATATTCGTTTTTCTGTTTTTTTTTTTTTTTTTTTTTTCAAAAGTGATTAGAGTGAGGGTTCAATACCTTGACATTGCTGAGGGTTTTACTTTTACACTCCCATCATTTTCACATAATTATCAACACCACCACCACCACTACCACACAATCACAATCATAAAATCAATTACTTTTCAATCAAGTGCATTAAGACTGCAAACACCAACTCCAATAATTTTCCCACCAAGATCTGTTTATAAATAAGTAAACGAAAATCCTATATGCTCAAGCCACTACCCATCAACCCCCTTCCAAATGTAAACATAGAGAGCCCAGGAAATAAAGAGTAAGCTCTGCATGCAACATGACAAATAATTTCACTCATGAATCCTCCATGATGAAATCTATCACCTGTACCCATTTCTCATAAATCTTCACTCATCCATGTCCACATTGATTTCCTATCATCATGCTATCTACCACTCCCTCCACTATGCAATTAGTATCTATCGCCTCCACGAGCGGGCTTATTCTTTCCCTCAGCAACAGCTTGAAGGATCAACTCCTTGGCCCTTTGAATGCCCTCCTCGCTACCAACAACTTCAATTGGATCAGTTCCCTGTCCACGAGGAACAGTCACGTTACAGCCTGTGGCCTGGCGAATGCTGTTAACTTTGCTGCCGTTCTTACCAACAATTGATCCATACAAGCTAGGATCAACGAGGGTAAGGTGTCCAACAAAGTTGTTCTTTGAGGCTTGTTCAATGGCTTGAGCCAAGAGAGACTTGGCTTGCTCAATGTTTTCGGTCCTGCCACGTAAAACCCATGGAATGTCACCGGTCTCTCCAGAATCAGACTTGTTGAAGACGAACCATTCCTCAACATCATCAGATGTGTCTTTTTCATCTGTAATCAGAGCATCCTTAGCACTTGCCCCAGAAGGTGGTGCAGCTCTAGCTGGTATTTTAGCTCCTGCATGATCGACTGTTACTTGAAGATCATTTCGCAATTTTCTGAAGAATTGACCATTGTTTGAAATATCATTGTGAAGCTTGCGAGGAACCTGAACAGTCTCACCTTCTTGACCTTTAACAAGTTCAAGAATGTGAGCCTTTGCCTTCTCAACATCAGCAGGTAAACCAGTGACGGTGATTCCAGTTTGGCCACTGCCTTGTCTAGGGATATCGATAGAGACCTTGAAGTTCTTCTCCATTCCCTTCTTAGTCTCTCCACCAGCACCGATCAAAGGACGATGCTTGTCAGTTGGGACATCAACGGTTTCTGTAGTTTGGCTGTCTCGTTCCTCAACGATCTTCTTAATGGCAGCAACAATGTTATCCACAAGCTGTCGATTGCCTTCAACCTTGATAGTGTTGCCATCAGACTCGGCCTTGGGGAATTGTACAACTCGAGCGAGCTCTCGACGATCACCAGATCCACCAGCATTAACAATAATGGAGTGAATGTTTGCGCCTCCAGCACCAATCAAAGCTCTATGGTGCTTCTTCTCGACGTTCAAAGATTCTGTTACTGTCGAATCAAAGACGCTCTTCTTTTCCTCGATCAATTTCTTTGCCTTTGCGACTTGAGATGCTGTGCCCTTAATTTGAATTTCAACACGTCCGGATGCATCAGTACTGTCACGAGAGTTTGGAACATCAATCTTGGCTCCAGTCAATTGTCTCAGTTCTTCCATACCAGCTCCACGTTGACCAATAAGCGAAGGAATTTGGCTTTGCTGAACACTGACAGTGGCGCTGTGTGCGTTATCTTGGAGATATTGGAAGAGAGAAAGGATCTCATCTCTGGCTTCATCAGCACCCTTCTTAGGTCCCTTGATAGAAACCTCATCTGGGGCTTGCTGACGTCGAGTACCCTGTTGGCTAGCTTCGCCTTCTGCATTCTCATCATCTGTAGGGCGAGCGGAGCGTGGGAAATGAATCTGAACCTTGTAACGAGTTTGCAATCTGTTGATCTGTGTACCCTTGGCACCAATAAGCTCAGGGTGGAACTTGGGATCAATCTTCAGAGTGTAGGTAGTCTCATCAGCCCATTGCCTACCAAGAGATGAGATGTGAGATTTAGCAGCATCTGCTTTGGCCTTGGGTCCCTTGACTTCAACTTGGCCACCATCCTTAAGTTGAATATCAACGTCGAACTTTTCACGCAACTCGTTAACGAATGAACCTCCCTTACCAATCAGTTGGTTCGCGTGCTTTTGAGGGAAATCAAAGGAAATCGTGTAACCACGTTCCTTCTCCTCTTCAATTGCGTGTGCAACGAAATCTTTGACCTTGGCAGCCAGGCTCTCCACTGTAGGTTTAGGGCCTTTAAGTGTGATGACAGTGCCACTAGGATAAACACGGACAGGAATCTGACTGGACTTATTCTCCTGTAGGATGAATCTCCTGAGTTTGTCATGGTAACTAAAAAGATTAGTGTTGTAATAAATATAATCTTTTTTTTTTTTTTTTTTTTTTTGCAAACTTACATTACTGGCACATCAATTGATTCACTGGTGACCTCGGCCTGAGAACCAATGATATCAAGAATGTGTTTACGAGCATCTTCCAAACCGCGTCTGAATTCCTCAACATCATTTCTTGAAGGCTGGCTGCGGGGTATGCTATACTCCGGTTCTCTCCCAGCAAGTCCTTCAAAAACAAGCAGTACGTCACCATCGGGAAACTCTGGAAGTACCACGTGCACACCATAGTCTTGCTTGACTCTTGGAGAGATTTCCTTTCGAAGATGCGAATGATAGAAGGGATCCACTGGAATGTTGGCCATACGTGAATGAGGATGAGCATCAATCATGCTAATCAGCTGCTCTTGTACATCAAACAAGCTATCTTGATCCCGAGAGTAGACTTCCCAAGGGGAGGTAACATCAGCTTGCTTTGGAGTGAATATACGAGCATTGAAAAGCTTCTCGAGTCTTTCAATTTCATCTCGCTCGCGCAAGTATCGCGCAAGGTTTTGTGCATGCTGGGTGGTATTCCCTGATGACTTCTTGAGTTGCTTGTGGATATCAATATTGACAGTCTGCGTGGCCATGGCTTGCTTTCTCGCTTCCCGGACAGCGTCCTTGATTTTATCTGCAGGACCAACGATTGTGATAGCCTCATCTTCATCAGTTTCGCTAGGCACAAAAATGGCACATCCTGTCTTGGCAAAAAAGTCCTGTCCTGGGTTGCCTTGGTCACCAAGAATGAATTGATGGCGACCTTTGCTTATTCCTCTCAATTGTTGACGGGTTAACTCCTGGTGGTACTGCTTGGCCCGGCGCTCAAGCTCCGCGCGTGCGGCTAGAACGGCAGCACGGTCACCATTGAGAGTGATGTAGTTATCGGCAGCTGCTGGAACAAAAAGTGGAGCTTCACTGTCGCGAGGGATATTTGGCAAAATATAATTAGATGGGATTTCCAACTCGGACAAGTTATGAGTGTTTCTCAAAGAATCGGCATCGGCAGCAAGGAAGGTGTAGAATTCCGATGGAATGCCATGCACCTTTGTCTTAGTTGTACCCACCTTTTCTCCCACAATCTTCTCGATTGCCTTTCTGGCTTCTGCAATTGAGACAGAATTACCAGCGACCTTGACGTCGACTGTAGAATCATCGTCATCGTCGGCAGGGCTAGGCTTATCATCCTTAGGTATTTGAATTCTAGCACCGGTAGCTTCTTGCAGTTCCTTGATCTTTGAACCTTGCTTTCCGATAATGAAGGCTCGTGCTTTGCGGGGAATGGGCACTTGGATTTCTTTCTAATGAGAGCGTTAGAATTTATAAGAGAAGAGCAACATCCAGCTTACCTTTGCGCCAATTTGCTCCATCAAAGCCTTGATACCAGTACGAGCAGCTGAGGCAGGACCATAAGCTGTGAAAAACATCTTGCCTCCCTCACCAGTTGATTGTGAAATGTTAGACCTATATTTCTTGTTGATTTCCCTCAAAATTTCAGGCAGGGGCTTCTTCAACTCTGTCCGCTTGAGAATTTCATCTGTTGTCAATCCGATTCTCGCCTGGGGTTCTTTGCCTGGTTGATTGACCTTTGGACGATTGGCATAAGACAATGGGGTTGCAGCGCCGGAGTTGGGGGTAGAAGCTCGAGATGTACCATTGGTTGGAGTTCCATTGAGATTAGCAGATGGCTTTCCACCGCCCCAGAAACCTTGAGCTTGAGGCTTAGGTTGGGAAGTGGCACCGAGAGCTGGGAACAACTCATGGGATTGTGTATCGATTGAAGACTCCTTGCGGACATCCTCCTTCTGTTTTCCAGCAGCTTTAGTAGTCGCAGAGGGAACCCATCCAGGAGCAGTGGAATCGCCATTGGCATCCTCGAGAACGCTGGTAGAGATGGGTTGTTCACCATGCTTCAAGTCTTCTTCATCAGGAATCTCCTCAATGGTAGGCTGATGTTCTTGGTCATGTTTCAGCATGAGCTTCTGGGCCTGGGTCAATTCCGGGCCATTGCCATTAGCCTCAGAGTGGCCGTTAGGCACAGCAGTATCGACGGCAGACATAATTTGGATGATTGAGATTGAATATTTATAGAGTATGGACGAGATTAAGGTTTAGAATCGACTAGTAATTCTATGAGAAATTTACTGCATCAGTACATGATGTAATGGACAATTTTTTCCCACTGCGGCAATGAGTGAATGAAGAACAAGACGACTTACCTGAAGAATTGCTGAGTGATTGAGAATAGGGTGAACGCAGATCAGTTGAACCGGATAGATAAGGACAAGTAAGGCCACGCAGACGAATTATGGGAGAATGAGCTCCAGGGTCTAGAAGACTGGCATAAGGGGCGGATTCAGAATAAATGTAGAGGGGTCTGTAGAAATTGATGCAATGCAGAGCTCTTCTTGGTTGAGTAGGCTCTGTAAATACAACTGCTTCTTTCTTTTCAATGGATGTGCAACGACGTCGAGGCTGTGTTGTAAAGTTGTCAAGATGGTGGGTGCAATGGAAATAATTATGGAACTTTCTTGAGCTTTACCGGTGTTAACACTTAATCAGAAGCTTGGACCATTTATTAGGAATAAAAGAGACACTAGGTATTATTAAGCGAACCCAGATTTGGTTGGAATTCCTTGGCATCTCGTGACCAATACGAACGATAGATGATGACTGGATTGATTACTCGAGAGTTCGAGTCCAATGCAAAATCTGGGGGAAGTTGTTAAAACAAATTTTGGAGTTTCACCATGTGGCAGGTATACGTAGTCAAAGAAAAGGCAATGACATGGATACTAAGCCTACCTACTACCTAGATAACTAAGCTGAAGCTTTGTTAAAAGATTAGGAAGATCAGACGAGACTCTGTCCCTGGATGTCAAGCGAATCTATTTAAGCAATATATAATAGTCAAGAAATAGAAGTAATAGAATATCAAATCCCATCCATTACTACCTACTAACAAATCATCAGAGCTTGCATATTGCTTGCATGTTGGGTTTGGGTATTGCACCAAATTCATTCATTCACTTGGTGATAGATATCAAGTACATTGGATAATCATCCTAAGGTAGCCTCAATTGGATTCAGTCCAATTTTCCTTGATGGCTTCCACAATTCATTCTAATGAGAGGTATATTCACATTCAAATTACCTCGTCGCATACAATTAGCTTGTAAGACTTTATCAGACAACATTCGAGGGGTTGGAGATGATGCACCTGACGCTTTTGAGCAGATAGGCTGGAGTGAATTCATTGTGGAGAGAACACTTGGGTATACATACATGTAATTAATTACATGACGTTTGTATTGAGAAATAGAGTATCTTCAGACTTGAAGATACCCGCCAAGAAAAGAGCTTTCTGTTAAATTCATGTGCCAAGCGGTTATAGGCTACGTTCTCTTCTTCAAGAAAGGGCTCAGAGTTTTGGTTATACTCTAGATGGCTTGTCACAAAGTTGAATGGACATGCACTTCAAATCCAGTCTGATTTTCGATTGAGGATCACCCCTCCTGTTGTGTAGCAGATGTGGTGTCTCGAAGTCTCTCGGAGTCAGCCCACCCACCTGCTCTAGGTAACATATCACTACTTTATACAGAAAAAGTCAGTACAAGAGGTCCGCTGAACTGTTGTATATCATCGGCAAGTACTATACAGCGTTGCAACGGTGCTTTTCTTTTGTTCTATTTCGAAGTTACAGAGCAGGTGGTGGTTACTTCGGCAACCAGAAGTATAACCCCACTATCTCAATAGCGGGCGCAGGTGAAGCTCGATCATTTGGGATTTCGGGGATAAGAGAACGGTTTTTAAAGATACTTACTCAAGGTTGCAATCAAAGGTTAAGAATGATTCGGGCTGGCTGTAGAGAAAAGTGATAGTATGCTGTACCAGTACAGTCACATATAACGGCTGAGGATATCTCTTTATGAAGAAGCGAGAAAGATTCCGAAGATTGATTCTTCTTCATCAAAGCTAACTGGTAGATTGTCCAGTACCACATCGTGACTTTCAAATTTGAAACTTCGAGTAGGGATAGGGAGGTAAATTTGAAAGAATCCTTGTTCTCGGAATCAAGGATACAGCTTCATATGCTTTTCCGGTTGTGTCTATTAACTTCATTTGCTCTAGTCCTATACGGAGGCAGTCCTAGATAATTAATACTATCGCTCAGGTGGGGAGTATAATACGATGATCTTCGAGGGATCATAAAATCTAGAAGCCGGACCAACGTTTTCAACATCTTACAACTACAAGGAACTTATTAGCAGTTACGTACACTTCATACTGGCTGTTGACGATAGGGTTCTGTGTCCGAACAAAGAAATAGGGATAAACTATCTTTCTGGGAGGGCGGTTAGTTATGAAATTCAAGTAACAGTGGGAAGTATGCAATAAACGTCCTAACCAATGATTATATTCCAATCCGGCCGACGAGAGAGTTCTCAAACGAATAGAAAAGTACACCAGTCAGTACCTAGGTAAGGACGCCTTCTCGAAGAGTGGATACTTACTGAAAAAAGGCCATTCAGGGTCTTTGCAGGAACCTTGGAAGGCGTGGAAATGGCACGAAAATACAGGCTGAACGGTAATTATGTATAATGCCAGTAAGAAAATGGGCTGCAGAGTTTGTATCGCAGTTTGACAAAGTGCAATAAATTAAAGGGATTCAACTTGTTCAAAGGGTATTATTGTACGATACCTTATAATACAAATAGGTACTTTACGAAATGCCTACTGTATTAAAAACATGTGCTATCAAAGTACATTAGTGCCATGTAATGTATATGTTGTGATAGTAAGGCTTGTTTTAGGAGCTGTAGGAAAATGGAGCAGCTCAAGCGGCGGCAGCAGCAAAAGGAGGAGGAGGAGAAGGAGGAGGATAGAGAAACAGTACCTTCTATTGATATCATCATATCGACCGATCAATCAGTCTCTTGGTAAAGTAATAGAATCAAAGAAACAGTATATCAATCACATCAGAAAGGTACAGTAAACACATTAGCATCAGAATTGTAATATAAAAGTCTTTTACCGAATGTCAATCTTTCTCCTTTTTTTTTCCTTCTTTCAGTTCCTATCTCTCTCTCTTTCTCCTCTTCTATCTCTCCTTCTATCTCTCCTTCTATCTCTCCTTCTATCTCTCCTTCTATCTCTCCTTCTATCTCTCCTTCTACCTCTCCTTCTATCTCTCTATCTCTCCCTCTTGTTATTGTTATTATCGTCTCAGAAATTGATTCACATTTTCGCGTTAGAGTTGACATCGTTGTTTGATATCCTCCTGAGTCCTGAGTCCTGAGTCCTGTCCAGACCCCCTCTCGCTTTGCCTTGGCCCAAAAATCTCCTTCTACTTGATCGTTTCCTTCATTAAAAAGTCGACTTAAATTACATGATTTTTGTATCTGATATTACTTGAATTTGCTTCTTCTCATATTCTTTTCCTTCTAGAATTCCTTGATCAGTCCTCTTCTTCCAAGATTTCCTATGATCCATCACGATTGCATTCAATATAAAACCTAGTCAATATCTCTCTATTCCCCGTCAAAATCGGTTAAACTGACAGCGAAAAGGGTCAGGCAGTGGAGAAAATCGAAATACATACAGTACTTTTCCCGAATTCTAATTCAAATTCAAATTCAAACTCGGATTCAAATCTAAATTCCAATCTTCACAAACAATCACCATAATAATAATAATAATGATGATGATGATGATGATGATGATAATGATGATAATAATAATAATAATAATATCATTACGACAGGGAAGATAATCAAGGAAAATCTGGGACTGAACTGAAAGTCTTATCCTGCCCAGGTGTTATATTGTCCATACAAAACCGCCATACATATGCTTCGAGTACATTGGCAACTTTATTATTATACGCCGAGCCACCTTATCAATCTCTGGTCAAAACCCAATAGGCCGTGTTCAAATAATCATAATAATAGTAAATCTAAAGAATTGGAGAAACGAGGGAGATGTTCATCGCCAGTTACCTTTTTAGAGAGGATCAAAAAGTAATTCATTCAACCGAGGGAATTACGATCAAATCACACCAAGTATAGTAGTATACATATACTAGGTACTTGTCAGCAGCAGCAGCAGCAGCAACAGCAGCAACAGCAGCAGCAACAGCAGCACCAGCACCAGCAGCACCGGCAGCACCAGCAGCACCAGCAACAGTATCGCCATCATCCTCATATAATATTGAATCTACAGTATCATTCAACATTCAACATCCAATACCCAACACCCAACACCCAACATCTATCCATCTACCTATTCTATCATATCCGTCCGTCACATTATACTTACTCATCATCGCTCTCAATACTCATCACGACCTACTATCACCACCTGCAATCATCATCACCTACTTTTTCCCAATCCAGCAAATCTATATCTCTTTCCATCATATTAATAAATAAAAAAAAGAATTCTCCCTTCGATTGATTAACCTCATTTTAACAAAACTTACAAAGCTATTATTTGGATCCGCCAATTTATCTATGAGCAATAGTGTGGCTGCACTGTTCAATTTGTGGTAATAGATCTTTATATTATTATCAGAGGAATTTCCGCCCGCTACCAAATAATAAACAGCAAATCCCTCCCCTTGACTTTCCATTACTATTATCATCACCCATCACCCATCACCCATTACCCATTACCCTTCTTGATCCCAGTCCCAGTCCCAGTCCCAGTCCCAGTCCCAGTCCCAGTCCCAGTCCCAGTCCCAGTCCCAGTCCCAGTCCCAGTCCAGTCCAACTCCAAGTCCCAGTTCCAGTTCCATTCCCTTCCCTTCCGGCGTCCGCTCATTTGAAGGGGGGAAAAGAGAACAAGAAGAAGCCGAAGAAGAAGAAAAAGGTTACAGACACAGACTACTACACAGACTACTACAGTTCTGTACCTACCTGCCTCTCTTCGTCTTACTCGGACACAAGAAAAGGGACAAGAACAGTGAAACCCGACACTCGTTACCCTGTGCCAATTTGATATTGCATGCAGATTTCATTTTTTGATTGGTTAAAAGGTCACGGCAATTTTACGAAACACTCATCCTCCACTCAAAGCGGCGGAACTTCCAAAGTTCAAACGAAGGTCTGAGCAGTGGCCGACCGATGTCAATAATGGATCAAGAAATCCAAACAACCAGTCGTAGGTTTACCAAGTTAACTAAAAGGCCACCAATATCCAAAGCTATAGCTAGACAAAACGAAAGCTCATCATTCACATTCCCTAAATCTTTACGAAGTCAACGAAGCTCTGGGAGCTTACAACGAGCCCCATCGGCACCTTACCCCAGATCTTACTACACTCCAGGCCATACCCGAAAACTCACCTCCCCAAATCCCGCCTCTAGTAATTCGTCTCTCGAGCATCAAATTTCAAATCCTTCTCCAGTATTGGCCGGCTCGGAATTTGTGCTTCAGCCCATGGGCATGGGAGGAGCGAATAACAATCGCCGTTCCATTCCATCCCGACCAATAAGTGAGAAGAGTTCTGAAGAGTTCATCGGCGCTCCCTTTGATAGTTCTGGTATATTTGATCATATCGATTCAACAAAGTCCCCTCGTTCTCGAAAAACTTTGCAGCGACCGCCGCCACCACAGCAGACGCATACGAGTCCAGCGTATATGGTGAGTCCACCGCTACGACAATCCGCAAGTTTTACTGCAGGCGATAAGATGAACGAAAAGGCCCCTCCACGCGTGGGTGATAACCAGGTTATCAGCCCAAAGAGATATTCAGATGAAACTAAGGAACCGAAGTCTGGAATGCTAAGAAAGAAGTCTGGCTTCTCTGGCTTTATGAGCAGTATTGGTGTTGGCTCACCAAGAGGGGTCAAGATTTCGGCACCTGAGAACCCTGTACACGTTACTCATGTTGGATACGATAATACAACTGGGCAGTTCACTGTAAGTATCTCTATTGCTGAATTTCCCCTTCCCGAATTGGTTGCATGTCTGACGGATTCATAGGGGTTGCCGAAAGAATGGCAGCGTATGATCAATGAGAGTGGAATCACGAAAAAAGAACAAGAGCAACACCCGCAAACAATTGTCGATATCGTCGGTTTTTATAAAGAGAATACGGATAAAGGTGGTGAGGAGATATTTGACAAATTCGATCATGCGAAAGTACCAGAGATGACGATAGCGCGTCCTGTGCCAGCGCCATTGCCATTATCGCCGGGCTTCAACACCCCGAATTATGGACCAATGTCCCCGATGATGAGTCCTCCAGCTAGTCCTCGATTCCCCGCAAATAACGAGTCGAATTTCGAGAATCCACGATCACCACCCCCGATTCCGCGGGGAACAAGTTCTCAGTCTAAGCCTGATTCCAATGGACTTGTACCGAGCAGGCAAGCTCCTCGGCCACCCATGTCGATGCAAGGGCCTACTCGAATTGCACCACCACCACCGGCGGCCGGTAAAGATTCTGGAATAGGAATGACACGCCAAAGCGATGATTTACCGGCGTTGGCGTACGTCCCTCCAACTGTACAAGATAATGGGCCTATGCTCCCAGAGGAACATAGATCAAGATCAAGATCAAATTCGAAAGCCAATGGCATATCTCCATATGCAGCTCCAGCGTCAGCCTCACCACAAGTCTATCAACAACAAATATTCCAACACCAAGAGCAAGCAATGCAACAGGCCCAACAGGCAATGGGCCGATCAATAAGTGTGAAGAAGCCAACTCAGCAGGCAACTCCACCAACTCCTCAGGGTCAATTTTCAGCGAATGGCATTCCGCATCCGAGCCAGCAAGCTAGACAATTACCAGGCCCGCGTTCTAGGCAACGAACCCGACAAAGCACTGGGTTCGATATAGTTGCAAGGTTGAAGCAGATTTGCACCGAGGGTGATCCTCGAGAAATTTACAAGGAGCTCACTAAGATTGGTCAAGGTGCTTCTGGTGGTGTCTACACTGGTTATGAAAGAGGAACGAATCGATTGGTGGCCATCAAACAAATGAATCTCGAACAACAGCCGAAGAAGGACTTGATCATCAATGAAATTCTTGTTATGAAGGACAGCTCCCATCCAAATATTGTTAATTTCATTGACAGTTTCTTGGTCACTGGAGAACTTTGGGTTATTATGGAATATATGGAGGGTGGAAGTTTGACAGATGTTGTTACTTTCAATATTATGTCAGAAGGTCAAATTGCAGCTGTTTGCAGGGAGACTTTGAAGGGTTTACAACACTTGCATTCCAAGGGCGTCATTCATCGTGATATCAAGTCAGATAACATTCTGTTGTCAATGGATGGAAACATCAAACTAAGTAAGTTTTCTACCTGCTAAAATTGTGATACAAATTTCTAACGTATTTGCAGCTGATTTCGGCTTCTGCGCTCAAATTAATGAAGCTCACAACAAACGTACTACTATGGTTGGTACACCATATTGGATGGCTCCCGAAGTCGTCACACGCAAAGAATACGGCCGCAAGGTTGATATTTGGTCTCTTGGTATCATGGCCATTGAAATGATCGAGGGAGAGCCGCCATATCTCACAGAATCGCCCCTCCGAGCTTTGTATCTCATTGCTACGAATGGCACTCCTGCTATCAAGAATGAACAGGAGTTGAGTCTTGTCTTCCGCGACTTCCTTTACTTTGCGCTCAAGGTTGACCCAGAAAAGCGAGCCAGTGCTCATGACTTGTTAAGGGTAAGCTTATTTCTCCATCTCGTCAAGATCCATCAAGGCTAACAAAATATCTTTCGTAGCACGATTTCATGAAGCAATGCACAGACCTCATACAATTAGCTCCCTTGGTTCGATCTGCACGCAATGCCCGAGCTCAGGAAAAGGCCCAAAAGGCACTATCATGATCTTCACATAAACTAGATCATGAACGAATGATGAACCCAAAATATAATGCTGGCGTCACAATGTTTACAGTGGAGCAATGAATTTAACTTTACTTTCGGCGTTTATGGCGAACTACAGTAAGAAATGGTCTTGCCTGCTTGGTAGCATACATATACTGCCTTTGATAGAGCATGAAGCCATTATATTACATCCACTTTTGGAATGTTTCTTCTTTGGATCCACGGCTTGTCATAGATCATTGCACACCCGTTGGATACATGGTTTGCAAAGCACAGCAATGCACGAATTTCTGGATCATTAAGCGCTTCTTGATCACAACATATATCAGCATTTGCAGCAACCGAAACCCCTTTTCGTCTCAAGCAAAAGTTGTATTTACAATCGAGATATATTGCGATTTTATTTTTTCTATCTTCTGAGCCACAACACAAACCTTTGTTCATATTATACTCATTTCCCATTTCTTATTTCTCTGATTAGGGGGAGATGGAAAATATTCTTTACATATATGAAATGTAGGGCTCTCCGTGGAGGAGATTGGGAGGATTTGGCACCACCCTTGGATTTGATAAGGATATCATGACACATTTAGAAGAGTTGGTGGGCGGTGAATGGATGGCTGGCGAATATATGATATCCTGGTTGAGTTCAAAAATTTACTTTTGCCTTTACCTTCACGCTTGGAGGATGGACCATTAGATGTTGGAGGTGATGGAACGGAATGGGCATTTGTATTAATGGTGGAGCCTTGTTCGGTCACCTCTGGGCTTTTTTTTATATTGTTGGTGGGGTTTTTTCTTTGGTGGGCTACTGGAGATGGATGTTGGGTGAAGTAAGAGGTGCCTTTTGACCTTTTGCTTGGGGAGAGATTGGTATGGATTAGAGGGGTTGAATGGGTGCGTACAGTTGATAGTAGTTCCAAAGGGAGAAGCTTTTCACATGGTTTTTGTCTAATTCGCCTTGGTTGATTGTGCAAATTGAAAATGTGATGATGATAGTGCGGAATGGCAAGTGCTACACTGATGTTCTCTATTGCCGATTTGGTTCAAGATGATAACAGCAGGTTCGATAGTCTGACGAGTTTTTTTTTGGTGATCTTCCAGTGAAACAAGCGAAGGAAGATGATAGTTGTGACTTAAGAGGAACCACCAATTCTCGGATCGGTCATCCGAGACCCTCCGATCTCTCCCAGGGCTATCATTCTTATCCCCGTCTGTGTTTCATTTTAATTGAAACTATCTCAGATGACTCTTACCTCTCGTTGCTTTTTTTGTCATTTTGGGTCAAAATGAAAGGAATTGTGATTTAGGAGGGGAGCTGGCATTTTATGATGACTCTGTTTTGTTGCGGGGTAAGGTGGTGGGATCTGAGATCTGAGATCTGAGATCGTGGGTGTGGGATCTGGGATCTGGGATCTGGGATCTGAGATCGTGGGTGTGGGTGTGGGTTGTGGGTTGTGGAATGAGGTGTTGGGTCGGTGGGCGCGTGGATTTCGTCATGACTTACTAGTTGATAGGGGTGCTTTTTGATGGGTTTTTTTATGGGGTGGGGTGGGGTGGGGTGGAGTGGAGTGGAGGGGGGCGGATGTGATGGGATGTGTGATGGGATGTGATGGGATGTGATGTGATGGGATGGGATGTCAAGGTTTTGGAGGAGGGGGATGAGGCTGGGAGGTTTGGGGAGGGGTGTAGTGGTGTGGGTGGTTGTTATTGGTATCCAGAGGTACTGGGAGCTTTTTAGTGCGGCAAAACGTTATTGCTGATGGAAACGGCTTCTTCTTTCATGCTGTGGTTTTGGTGAATTGTTGGGGTGGAACGAGGGGCGTGGGGTGCAGCTTTTTGGTTTCGATTTTTGTTGAGTTTGATCCTACGGTATGTATTATCGGATTGTTTTGTTGTCGTATTTTGAGGGTTGAGAATTGTGTGGTAATGGTGTGGGACTGTGAGATCGTGATACAGAGGATGGTTATATTCTGGGAAGATATCTGCTGTTGATTGTTCTGTCGCCGTGTTTCTGTGTATGGTTATCTCTTTTAAAATTTTGCATTCTCGGCACAAACACCACTTCGATAGCTCTTTGGTTTAGTGCTTGGATGTAGGAACAGCTGTTGTATTTATACTATTGTGGTACGCGTCGAAAAATTCATGGCGTAGTAATAAAGGTTCTACTAGAGCAGCGAGGAGCTCGCATGGGAGAGGTGGGCCTGATCGGAGGTTGAGGATTGGAGATTGGACGCCGAGAAGTGATTGAGCTAGGAGTAAACAACCCAAAATGCGTACTACACTTATTATTCACTCGCTCAGCCAGTAATGCCGATATGTTTTCGAACATAAAAGGGTACTCCTTGAGGCAGCAAGTATGAGTCTTCAAACTGCAAAGCAGAGCGTCAGATTCAGATCGAGGACTGTTGTTCGATATTTTCAGCATAGAAGCCTGCAATCGGGTTATCTGGATACATGAATCTAATAGTCTTAAGGTCCGTTTATTGTAATTTTACTCGAAATTAACATGAACATGTGAAGAATATCGACAACAAGAAATCGCATCACTCTTTTGTTGCCACTTTCCGACCAACGCCTTGTAAAAGATGGCAAATCGCTTCTCCTTTTCTTTCGGTTGGAGAGGTATCTGTTGGGGTACCTATTTAGCTATTGATAAACTTTCCAAGGGTATGTTGAGCTCCAAGCAAAAAGGTGAATCACCTCTTATTTTGTTTTGCCCCTCCTCTCCCAAGGAACCAAGTTAACATCCCAGGGACAACTTTCTAGGTTTCTTTTCCTTTATTAGCAGGCTCATACACTGAGCGCCAAACTATACTCGCTCTTAAATGCCCACTTCTCCAGCCCAGGCTGACAAAAATTGATGATCTCTTCAGTGTCCTTCAATAACACGAGCGTTAGATATGAACTCCTAAGTCAGATGTTTAGAATTTAGCAAACAGATACATCCCATAAGGCACAGAATCATAATTGACAGTCAAAAGAGCCATGGTGCCGCCTGTTTTTCTTCACCCAACTGCAAACCTGTGAGAACTTTCATGCCTGTTAAGAATACCATTTTTGAGAATCCACGGAGGAGAATTTGATGTGAAGGTTCTTGAATACAAGGTTATCATCTGAATTTATATGAAAATGCCGATAATAACTGTTGATATATTCTCATCTTTTTTGCCTCTTGTCATCATTCTTTTCCACTGTTCTTCTTTCTTAGCAATTTACCTTGCCTAGGTACTTTCAGAGGCAAAAATAGCATTTATTTATACCTTATGTTTGAGCATCGATTGCTCTAGATCCCCCATCGGGCAAAATCTTGTCGTTTTAATTCAGTTCAAGAACCCATAAGAAAGGAGCCTATGATCATTTATAACACCGCATATAGTTCACAATGCAGTGATCTATACACATTGTGTAGCTTTAATAATAGGGGGTGAATATAAGTACTTTTGACACCGCACTTTTATTCCTCATTTCGAGAAGTAAGATGGACTTGTGATTCACTTGATTGTTGTATTATCCCAGGCACAGAACCAACGCCCCTTATGGTCAACATAAAGAGTCTGCAGAATTCCAGTATTGGGGTTGTCAATCAAGGGGAGGTTGAAGAACGCAGAGCTATGTACGGACTTTTGAAGTCTAGTGCATCATATACTTTTCATAGTTGTTATTTATCGCCCCGTTTCTTGAAAAGAACTCAATCAGCTTGGAAGTCCAAAGTTAAAATCAAGTCATGATTTGGATATATGAAAATAGATGGAAGGATAGAGAAGAAAGACACTAAAACCACCACCGAAGTTATCGTGCTTCATATCTCGAAACATCAGCCGCGTCGACCAAAGCTTGCTGCTTCATTTCGAAAGTGATAGCTTGAATTTTTGCTGCAAGATATCTGAAACTGCCTGCTCAGCACCGTTGTATACCTCTATCTCTTCTTCAAAAAGGTAAGAGGATTGAAATAGTTTCAAAATTATGTTGTTATATCGAGCTTAATTATATCTTTCGTTATTATAAGAATTATAAATGGGCTGATAGTATATAGCAGAATGAGGCAGAAAGAAGAAGATACGGTTCTTGGGTTGCAGATAGTCTGGACTATTACCCACGTCATATTTTTAAAGTCAAAAGTTTTTCCTGGTCTTCGAAGTTAGGACATTGCTCAACTTTTTAACTGGCACCAGCATCTCAATTCTGATCATTTTCTTAAAGTATAGGAAATTACCAACAAGAGTACCTGCGTTTGCAATATCAATGCGTGAGTGGAAGATTGAGAGTGCTAGGTGGTCTTGAAATATGGCGAAGAAGAAACTATTAGGCTTCCTGAGTGAGCCGAATGATGTTTGCTCCCGCTTGGAACAGTTCCAACTAAAGCTTCTAGTAACGATCTTAGATTTCCCATTAACAAATGTGTCCAAACCCAAGGAAGATTGGCTTCACTTTCTAGGTGAAGAAACGCCGGAAACTTTGTGCTCAAATCTATACAAATTATACAATAGCCCCAGGGATCTTGGAGTACACTATACTCGAATCTCCTTGAGGATCGTGTGATGGAGATGCTTGAATTGACATGATCAAGTAAGTTTCGTCGTTTGAGGAAAAAGTAGAAAACTAGCTCTCCGAACAGTTCTTATTATTTGTATCTGTGCTCTATGGGCTCGTTCCATATGTAAGATGGGTATATTACTGGGAAGGATACCAAGCTGAAGGAGGGCCATCTTTGTGTGCCTTATTATGAATTTGATATAGAGTCACAACATCTGACGGGAAGAGACTTGTTTCTTTAGGGTATGTAGATTGTGTTTGCCTTTGCCTCAGTATGGCAACAACTTCCCAGAATTTGTTTGAAAGACATGAGGGCTTTCCTGAGTTATTTTCTTGCAGTTATATTATCCCAAGCGGTGATTGCTTCTCTAGGACAAATCCAACCTTAACTCCCTTCATCTGATACAGACTCTCCCACTGGGCATAAGACATGGAGTCTGACTATATGTTGCCAGTTCTTTGACACTGTCATCGAATCTTGACATTCAAAGCCTGATATGTTTGGAAGCTTTATCTTGTCACCAAAACAGAGTTTTGATGCCTTACAAGATTCTCCTGGAATTGAGACGCATGGGCATTGAGTAATGCCACCCGCCTTTTGAAAAGCACACTACCTGGGTTCAAGCAAGCCGCCCCCAACAGAACAAGGATTCCAATGTGCCCAAAAAAGTTTGATGTCGGCTGATATCCCAGGATAGAACTAAGATTCAGACTGGAAAAGAGAAAAACACTTTCAATAGTTATTATAAATTTGGCTCTTCTTTTGACACTCCTCAAAGCGAATAACCCAAGAAAGAACTATCCGATACTTAGATATTTTCCCAAGTCAGGTGAAAAGGAGAAATATATAGTTTATCTCTAGAACTATTTTTTGTGGATATTTTCCACCACTTGCAGATCAGAAAAATCACGACATCGATGGTATCCGACCAATCACATCAAGTTTTACATTCTTGTCATCCATCACATCTATCTATAGGAACAGGGGAATGCATCCTCTTAACGAGAATTGAGTTGAGAATCTCCCTGGCCTAACGGAAGGACTATAGTACAGTGCTGTCAAGTACCTTTCATGAATCAATACAACAAAGACTGGCCTTATGTTCCTTTCCCAATCAGTAGAGTTAAGTCAACCCTACTTCAAGAAGCTGCTTTCGTACTCCCTCTTGCTAATGGATGTGCTGGATAGCCATAGCTTGGTGATTAGATATACCACCTTTTATCAACTCAAAGAATGTTTGCCATGTCATAGTACAATGCAGCCATCGGCCCCCATGAAATGTACATAGGAAATAGTGCTGTATATATGACCTTGAGCCTAGGCCTTAATTACAACCGGAAGTCTAGATAGTAAGGTCATCATCGCTTTGAGGCTTAGTTTCTCTTCCTTGCTCAGTCTTCACATGTGATGGTAATGCCTTATCTCCTCCCGCTCTCCTTTATATAAACAATTGGGAGCTTCATGAAAAAGCTTGGATTCCCATATTGGCACTGGGATTGGGGTTAGTCGAATTCTAAGGTCAATTCAACCTGATTTGCAACTGGTTTTTGACCCAATCGACATTGATATTGAATGTGAATAGATCATCCCTACCTCCCGAGTCCCTACCTTGCAATTGCCTCATACTTTCAAATAACCTTGATAGGTAGTAGCTTTGTGAAGCCAGAGAGCCGGATTGAGGTATCATTATAATTATTACTTCAAATCTAACTTCAGATCTTCCTACGAAGTCAAGGTAACTTGGGATTTGGAATAATCTCATATTTGACTAGTTTGTATGTATATGACGCACATCTATTTATTTGTATACTAGATTTTTATATGATTCACAAGTCATCAATATCCATGGATACCTCCTACTAGGTACGGAGTACATAGCTCTCATCAACCACATATCGGAGGATCCTCGGGAATATGATCCACCCATCCACCCATCCGGCATCCAATCAATATCCTTGAAAGAAAAAAGAAAAAGACCAAAATTGCCCTAAATGTGTCCCGGGACGGAACAATGCGGCCGTTAGTACATCCTTAGTATTATTTTTTTCCCCTCCACAAATTAATTATCAATTTTATCTGCCCCGCGCTTTTTAATACTTCTCTATCTTTCAATTCGGTTTATCTTCATCTTCATCTTCACACAACAACCTCTTTGAACTCTCTCCGAAAGCTCCTGTTGAATTACAAGAATATCAAAACACCAAGTATTATCAACATCTTTTGATAAATCTACACAAGATGTCTGCCAACGACATTTACCAAACTCCATTGACTTCGCGCTATGCAAGTAAGTACTATGATCCATCCCCCCTCGACTTGTCCCTCTCGATCTATCATCTTGGTCTTCCCCCACAGTATAGTCAGATAAAGGGGTTAATCTACCTATCTACTTGGCCCATGGGAAGCACGCGTTCAATCACCTTCAAAGATCCAATGCTAATTACTCTTTGGTTGCAGGCAACCAGATGAAGGAGATCTTCTCCGCCCGTTCCCGTGCTAATACATGGAGAACTCTTTGGATCGACCTTGCCGAGGCCGAAAGGGAGTTGGGCTTGGATATCAGCGCTGAAGGCATTGAGCAGATGAAGGCGCACAGAATCATGACCGATGAGGACTTCAAGGTTGCCGCAGAAGAAGAAAAGCGTCGTCGTCATGATGTGTAAGTTCCTCACATTTGAAATTTCTTTAACTTCAATTTCGTGTTTGCTAACCATTTTGTTTTCAGTATGGCACACGTTCATGCATTTGGTCTAGTTGCTCCAAAGGCTGCTGGTATCATCCATTATGGTGCCACCTCATGCTACTGCACCGATAACGCCGATCTCATCTTCCAACGTGATGCTCTTGACTTGCTTCTCCCAAAGTTGGCTACCATCATTCACAAGATCGCACAATTTGCTCTTGAGTTCAAGGATTTGCCTACCTTGGGTTATACTCATTTTCAACCTGCCCAGTTGATCACTGTTGGTCGTCGTGCCACTCAGTGGGTTCAAGATCTTCTCATGGATTTGGAGGACATCAAGAGAGTTAGGGGCGATCTCCGTAAGTCTTAACAATATCTCTTCCACTCATTTCGAATTCCTGTGTTCATTTACTAATAATATCCAACTCCAGGCTACCGTGGTGCTCAAGGAACAACTGGTACTCAAGCCAGTTTCATGGAGATCTTCAATGGCGATGGCGACAAGATTGATCAGCTTAATGAAATTCTGTGCAAGAAGGCTGGTTTCCCAAGCTGCTACTCCATCAGCACTCAAACCTACTCCCGTAAGGTTGATCTTAGAATTGCCAATGCTCTCTCCAGCTTTGGTGCCACCGCCCAGAGAATTTCAAGTGACATCCGTCATCTTGCCAATCTCAAGGAGTTGGAAGAACCATTTGAGAAGGATCAAATTGGTTCATCTGCAATGGCTTACAAGCGCAACCCAATGCGTTCTGAGCGAATTGCAGCTATTGGTCGCCATCTTGCCAACCTCAACAAAAATGCCAACGATACTTACGCCGCTCAATGGTTTGAGCGTACTCTCGATGACTCCGCCATTCGTCGCATCACCATTCCTGAGATGTTCCTCTCTGCTGATGCTGTCTGCATGGCTTTGGACAACGTCGTCTCTGGATTTGTTGTTTACCCAAACCGCATTCACTCTCGTGTCATGGAAGAATTGCCTTTTATGGCTACTGAGGTCATCATTATGAGAATGGTTGCTTCCGGAGGATCAAGACAAGAGGCCCATGAGGAGATTCGTGTCCTTTCTCATCAAGCTTCTGATGTTGTCAAGAAGCAAGGTGGTAAGAATGACTTGATCGATCGTATCAAGGCTACCAAGTACTTTGAACCTGTCTGGGCTGATCTTGACAACCTCATGGACCCAAAGAACTTCATCGGCCGTTGTGTACACCAGGTTGAGAAGTACTGTGGACCTGGTGGAGAGGTCGAAACTGCTCTTGCGGAATGGCGTGACCAGATTCGTTCCAGCAAGGCTGTTGAGTTGAGTCTTTAAATCAGGTTTTAATGATTTTATGATTTCTCTCGATGGATGATTTTGAAAATGGACGCATAGGTTTGGGGGAGCATTGGCTGGAGTTCATGGAGTATGATCTTTTCGGATCTCTATGGTTATAGGATTTCTAAAATAGAATTTGCGACTCATACCCATCCTCTTTTGAGGATATTGCCTTGTGCAATACGAAAAGTCTTGATAGAAGCTCTGGTTGTAATTTAGTTTTCTGGAGGCACTTTCTGCACCTTTTACAAGTCAGCAGCCTTATCAGCAACTTAATGCAAACAAGATATATATATATATATATATACATTGTTTCTGCTCCTGAACATGATGATTGTGATTTGAAGTATGTTAACATCCAATTACAACCCAATGAGGTGAAGAATCAAAGCAATTCTATAACCAAAAAGCTCTTACTGGTAATTCGTTCGGAACCATCGAGTATCCAGCAGACATCAGAAGACACTTTAGTGTCCATTCACAAGCCATTGGAATGACTGTCTCGATAATTCATTCATATCTCTCATTTCTCAAGAAAACCCCCTTCCCTCGATAAGTATCGACTTTGTATCCCTCGCAAAATCAAGACTGTCATAGAGATCATTGTTTTAAGCGATTTCCAAAGCCGTCTGCCAATCTTAAACTCATACTATTCGTCGATGGAATTTCTAGGCGTTAGAGTATTGACTAAAACCTATGATTGGGGAATATGAACTCACGGAGGTGAAATGTTAATTGAGGTGGATGGCGCGTTATTCGAGGTTGGAGAGGAACCTAGAGGGAGGGATACGGTGGTTGTAGAGGCATGTGATGAGGATTAGCTGGAGGGAAATATGAAGGATTGGAGAAGGGGGAACTGCCGGGTGAGGTGGTGGTGGGAGAGTTGGATGAAGTGTGGATGTATAATTTTGGGGACTTTTAGGGTTTTGTCGATTGATGAGAGGGTGGTGGGATGATGATATCAGGGATGTTGAGGACTTTTTTGATCTGGAATATGCTTTTCTTGTGATGGATGGATGAAGAGTGCTCGGCTTTTAAGTTGAATGCGAGTGTGTTGAACAGAAGAGGTATGAGCTGGAAACATGAGGAATCTTGAATGGCCAACTGGAATTTTAAGATACGAATTACCAAGTGAAGATACGAGAGATATTGAGTATGTGAATATCCGAGATTGTGTCGTTCTATCATAACCTCATGAAAGAATTGATCATTAAAACCCGATTTAAATGCTTGGGAGTGGAGATTTCAGCAAACCTCTGACCATCAATTTAATCAAAGGATGGATAGGTAGAAGGAAGCACCTCGTTATCTTCCAAACTCACGGAGACAGTTAACTTTCTGCTGTGCAAGCTCATGCATGAAGGGGAATGGCTGACGGGAAACCACCAAGTTTCCCGATTGCCCCACAACGGAGAACTTCATCGAATGCGGAGCTTAGTTTTCCGTGCCCCGCATCATGTTTTCCGAGATATCGTTTCGTCAGGAAGTAGGAATTAGATTCTGAGGGAGACCAGGCCATTGTCCAGAGAGTATTGGCTATTGTTACATACTTTCGGGCGATATACGTATTCATTTTGTCTTGTCTCTGTTTGATAACAGATTTGTGGTGCATAGGCGGAAAACATGTGTTGAAAACCCCTCTCTATTTAAGGGATAATGTTTCCCATGCAAAAGGCATAAAGCTGCAGAAGATTTCAAAAATAAACACAGAACAGAATTCTCAAAGCTCATCTCCCATATTTCCACTTGCCAAAATTCAACATCAAGATGTCGCAACTTCAAGCCTCACCTCCAATTGCCCCTACCTCCAAGAACGGAACTCTCTACCAAAACATCGATGGAAAAGCCATGAGAGAGGGTGCAAACTCCATACTCATACGATTTGGAGGAAACTTTTCATCCGACATCGTTATAGGAGCCCAAGGTGTTTATATCTTCACTGCAGACGGGAGGAAAATACTGGATTTTACTTCTGGACAAATGAGTTGTCTTGTTGGCCATGGGCATCCTGAAATCGTCGAGACGATTACTGCACATGCTGCAAGGCTCGATCATTTGTTCAGTGGCATGTTGAGTCCCCCTGTCGTGGACCTCGCACAAAAACTGACGGCTTTGACACCACGTGGGCTTGATCGCGCTATGTTTCTTAATACTGGAGCGGAATCGAATGAAGCTGCGATCAAGATGGCTAAGCTTTATACTGGGAAGTATGAAATTGTTGGTTTGGGAGCGAGTTGGCATGGAATGACTGGAAGTGCGAGTGCGTCGACCTATCACTCTGGAAGAACGGGCTATGGTCCTTGTGTAAGTTGTCCATCTCCGTAATAATTGAAGCCTTTTATGTTCCATGGCTGTAGTCGAATAAAAAGAGACACCCTTCAAATTAGTTTAGTGTCCCGAATCAGTTTGGAATATTCTATATTGGAAGTTGCATCGAACTTCGATACTGATTAAGCAAAGATGCCAGGCAACCTCATTCTACCCTCTCCAAACGCATATCGGTCCATCTTCCGCCATGCAGATGGTTCATACGATTGGGAAACCGAATTGAATTATGGATGGAATTTGGTTGATCAACAATCAAGTGGGTCATTAGCCGCTGTCATTCTCGAACCTATACTCAGCTCCGGCGGTATGCATGTATTGCCAAAAGGATATATGAAAGAGATGAAGAAACACTGCGAAAAACGTGGTATGCTTCTCATTGTTGATGAGGCACAGACGGGAATTGGTAGATGTGGCTCAATGTTTGCAATCGAGCACGATGAGTGCACACCGGACATTTTAACTCTTAGCAAGACATTAGGCAATGGACTTCCACTTGCCGCTGTTGTTACTTCTACAGAGATTGAAGAAACCTGCTTCAGTCGCGGATATCTTTTTTACACTACACATGTAAACGACCCGTTACCTGCTGCAGTGGGTGCCAAGGTTCTGGATATTGTAGTTCGAGATAATCTTGTCGAACGCTCCCGTGTAGCAGGCTTGAAGCTAAAAGCCCAGTTGGAAAGCTTACAAAAGAAGTATGGTTGTATCGGAGATGTTCGCGGTAGAGGTTTGATGGCAGGAGTAGAAATTGTGAAGGATCGAATCACCAAAGAGCCTGCGCCAGAGTTAGGGGAGGAATTGACTGCAAAATTGAGTGAGCTCGGCTTATCTGCAAATCTATCGACCATGAAATCATTTGGGGGGGTTTTCCGCATAGCTCCTCCTATCACTATTACTGATGAGGAGTTGACGGCTGGACTTCAAATCTTTGAGGAGGCTTTGAAGACTACACCTGGTACAATGCCGATTAGCCAAACGTAAAAGACTCGATCCTTCTTTCGATACTAGAATTATTATCACTTCACATTCCAGACAATTCTGGTCGTTCCAATGCTTGAAATGTGGTGAACTTTGAAATATTTTCGAATGATATAAACTGCATGTCTATGTGCAGCCACAGATGAGGTGCACGTTCCAGGATCAAGCCACCCCCGAAATAATCCCGGATGATAACCTTCGAAAAATTTGGCTTCTTCTGTCTTAAAAGTCATGAAGTCATGCAAAATATTCTAGTTTGGACAGTCATTGTTAACAGAATCAGCCTCTTGGCCATTCCATGATCTATTGTGAAAAGCGAATTAAAAATTTTAAACCTCAATGGATTCTCTTTCCACGGGAAATGAACCTCGACCTTACCGATCACATAAAATTCCAGCCTGCGATCGATGCCGAAAGGGTAAGCTGAGATGTGAAGCAAACGTTTCGAATGGTCCCTGTCGTATTTGTCGAGACCAAGGTATAGATTGTACTAGATCACAAGCTTCCAAAGCCACCAAAGGCAGCAAACGCAGCACGCCGACCACGAATAGCACGGGTGGCATAGCCATGACCTCAGTGCGTTCGTCCAAACGTCCTAGAATATCTGGCTCTAATCCTCCTATCTCCCCGAGACCTGGAAACAATTTCCGCCCTTCTTTGGAAGAAAATGCACCTGAGCAATCTGGCCTACAAAGTCCCGATTATAGTCAACAAGAAAAAACCAGTACTAATGCCAGGTCTTCTATGATCATCGGCCCTGTTATCGCAGAAGATGTCCAATTGCTGGAGCAATATATGGCCACTCAAGCTCGGCCTAGAAAGTCTAACGACAAACGTATGTATGATACTGTCTCAGACAATCCAAAGGATCCTGTAATTTACCTCAGTGTTTCAAGGCAAAGAGAGGGACTCTCTTCACGAGAGAGACCAGGTGAGAAGCAGAAAGAGATCTTGGAACAGATTTTGGGACCAAATGTAGACGAAGTTGTTAATCTGTATGGTGTACGTCGATGTCTTGTTATGTGTGCTGAATAATTCTCAGTTATTTTCGCTATGTCCATCCTAGCTTTCCTATTATTGATGAGCATAATTTCCAACACTTGTTTTCAAAGAGCGATAAAAGCCTATCACCCGCTTTAATTTGTGATATATTAGCTTCATCGTTGGTATACTGGAGACTTTCACCTATTCTTAAGCAATTTCCAGTTCCAGATCAACGGTATTGCTGGAACCTAGCCGTAGAATCACTCCAAGGAGACTTTCTTGCACCAGGCCTTTCGACTCTCTATACTGCACTCCTTGATTTATCTGGTCGGCCCGTTGTTTCGATTACAGGCAACACCCTCACAAGTGGAAGAACTGTTGCTCTGGCTCATAGTCTAGGGTTGAATCGTGACCCCAGTAGATGGAGAATATCTGATCATGAAAAGAACTTACGTACTAGACTTTGGTGGGGCGTGTTAATCCATGATCGCTGGTGAGTATCCTTTCTTTGCAATTTATCACAATATCTTACGAAGATAACATGCTAGGTCAAGCTTTGCCCACGGTGTACCTGCACATATCCGAAAGAATGAATATGATGTCTCGCTTCCTACACTTGATGTACTTCTCACAGAAAGAGACTACATAAATTCACGCATCGGTCCAGCAGAATGCTTTATCTTGTTGTGTGCGCTGACCGAAGTCCTTGGTGACATACTTCCATTGTTATATGACCGAAGGTGTAGACCAGTTACGGATGTCAATAGACTATTACGTCGACTCGAAATCGATCTTGATGAATGGGAGGAATCTCTTCCAGTGTGGGCAAAAGATCAATGCAGTACTATACCACAAGTATCAGGATCAAGTAGTTTGAGACTCGGATTCCTCTCTGCTAAGATGCTACTTTGCCGTGTAGCCTTTCATGTCAGTTTTAATACAAGTTTACAGGGATTTGGATACTGATTGTTTTACAGAGTGTAACACACTCTTCCGAACAGTGCCTGGTTGAAGTCAGGGCTTACCGCCAAGCAATGTTGCGCGAGTCCGCAAAGGCCATAACAACCTTCTTAACTTCTCTGACAGAGCAAAATCTCAATGAATTCTGGATGCCATGTAAGTATTCTATATCACTATAGCTGTGCCCTTAATTACTGAAGATCCTAAAGACAGCGCATATCATATATGCTCGGCAACAATAATTCTCCTTCGTTGCGTAATTGATACCACTGATGTAGAGACCGCCGAATCTTGCAAGTCTAGTTTATTTGAGGTAAAACAATGGTTAAGCTGGGCACACACTTCCCACCATTGGGATCTAGCAGAAATTTGCCTCGCTCAATGTGCAGAACCTATTGATAGGTTAAACGCCTCGTCCCACCCGACAGCAACGGATCAAGTTAATAGGGGTGAAAATTTTAGCATGGAAGGGGCGGGTGAAGGCATAGGAGACATGGGAAACGTACCCATGATCGCGGACATCGAAAGTTTAATGAATGGATTTGAGTATCCATTTGTAGATCTTTGGGAGATGTTTGAGCAGGAATATCAACAACCATAACAGTGGGCAGATCAATCATCAGAGAGCCCTGGAAACTTTCAATCCCACATCTTACTTGTCTCAAAGCGGGCGATTATTTAGATGCGTCTTTGTTTTATGCCTCTATCGATCTAAAATTGTTTATACAGGATTGTACTGCCTCTCATACAATTTTACTTTTAATTGGAACCAACACAGTCCAGCTCCTGAAGTAATTTTGGGAGGTCTTTAACAAGACACCAGGGTCAACACTCCGTTCGTCAATACTTCGTTCTCCATCAAAAATTACCTAGGTATTGATGCGGGATTGCCGCAAAAGATATCATGGGACGTGGTTCTGTATCCGATGATTTACTGGCTTATTTTATCAAAGAAGAATATTTCATCACCAACTTGCTGGTCTTCCAGTGTCTCTTGGTATTGGCATGAACAGGTGGCTACAGCAACACAGAATATGGTGTAAATTGTAACCACCCTTGAACCTTTCCGAGTTATTGTATCGTATCAATATGTTTTCAGAGAATTTGGTATACTCTTATTGAAAATGCATGTTCATCCACCCTTTCCTCGGCAACCTCGCTTCTATCTATCCATCTATCTTAAGACGAGAAAAAGTAACTCATGAGCTTTACCAATGCAAGTCCATCTTCTACACATGTGACATACGAGCACCTGTATGTCATAATTGAGGACGATATTCTTGTAAGGTGTCAAGCATCTGATAAACTTGTATTTGCGTCTACAGCAATATTAATAATGCCGTTCAACAATTGCAAGAAACCTAGCACACCAGGTGCCAATGGCATCTATAGTAATATCCCCTTCATTGCTTGCAACGCCATTAACATACCTAAACATCAACAAGTCAAACTCCCACACAAACGACCAAAGCTACTCCAAGAATGAACGGTATGTATATATATATACATATATTTAGAATAGACCCCTACAATCAACCGTAAACTTCCCCGGCCCAATTCAATGGACATCAAATAAGATTATGATCATAGATTGAATAATTGAAGTTCGTTTGGCGATATGCAGAATCATAGAACTTATATCAATATACTAGCCTCTCTTTCATCAATACAAAGGCCTGATAGTTCAGTGGTAGAATTCTTGCTTTGGGTTGTCCAATCTAAATTGTAAGAGGTCTCCGGTTCGATCCCGGATTAGGCCCGATTGATTATCATTTTTGATTTTGCAGAAGTTGAAGTTGATATGTTTTTTTTGATTCATGGTTTGAATTATTCAGTGAAGAATGAGGAAGGGCGATTCGTTGCGTTCTTTCGATCTTTTTTTGTAGTCTTTTTTTTGGCGGGGGCTTATCGTGATGCATTCGATGGATGGGGGTGGATGGATATCGGTGGGTTCAATGTTGTGTACGGAGCATGTATAGGTATGGATGGGTACAGTGTACGGGTTATCGTTGACTTTTATCAATTGCAATCAACAAAACAAGCAGATTGTATGATGTATGCATCCACCTACCCAGTAAGGAGGATATATAAAATATCTGTTTATTCTCAGATACCTAGGTGCTTATGAAGGCTTATAAACATGCAGACGAGGTGAGCCTCTCACTCAAAAGCAGGCATTGAGATAGATACAGGTATCACCTTCATCCACCCTTTGCAGCAGAAATAAATCTCCTAGATAACTACATGTCACCCAATACGGTATAAAGCGTCGAACAGATACTGTTATCACTTGGAGAATCTGGCCAAGTACAATGAACAATATAATTTATAACAATGTCCTACGAAATCTTGGACTGGCAGTTCCCTGATATGACAATACCACGTGACTGTTTATTAGTCAACAAGCCCCACTTCCCATCCATCAATCAACTGGGGCAATGATCAACTGCTTTTCTGACTCAACACTTATAGATTTGTACGGAGTATTGCAATTGTAATGTACTGTATTGGTGTCGTTGCTACATACATGTATGTATATTGGCCATTTTATATACTCAATATCTATTCCAGTATGAATGGGAATTGACACGTAAGGTCACGCGTGGTACAGATGCACCATGGTTTTCATCAGCCAATAAAGAGCGGCATTCCTTGACTTTATATATATGTATCTATCCCTTTGCGCGCTTTGTGCTGCTCTATCTTTTTTTTCTTTTGAGTGTTTTTTGCGGTTTGCGTTTTTTGTGCGTTGAATCGCCACTTTTTCATAATGATACTATTTGATTCCAAAATATATCTCTAGTTCCTTCTCGAAATCACAAACAAAAGTTTCTTTTACACACTTGACTTTTAGTAGAAGTCACTTTCAAATCTTTTGAGCTGCCATCATGGATCCAAAGAACGAGGTTTCCATCAATAGCACCATTTCAATAGCAAACAACAAAGATACAAATAGCATCAATTCTTATGAATCCGAGAAGATGAACAATATCCCAATTCGAGAAGATAACTCCACATGGATCACAACATCTTATCTATTATCAAATCTCCATTGCCCCTCCTGCGTATCTAACATTCAAAAGGCACTTTACGCATTATGTCCTATGCCAAAAGATGTTACACCATCTCTCATGTCATCTTGGGTAACTGTTCAACATGAGAAAGCTCTATCGACTAAAGCCATTCGGGAGGCTCTACAATTCGCTGGATTCGACGTGTGCGATGTAACGTCTGAGGATGATGGTAGCGTTACAAGATCACACATACTGCACGACACCGATACGGGATACCTAGACCATGTTCTTCAAAGATGGACAGCTACCAAGAGAACCTCAAGCCAGTTTTCATTATCCCACTTAGACTCATACTCTGATAGACATCTAGAGAATTGCGAAATATGTCGTCGGGAAGCCGCCACTGGAGATAATGTTTCGAAAAAGTTGGTATCAGCTAATGTTCAAAAGAATTTGGGACAATCAAATATTCATCCAATTACATACCCTGGTTTACCTGGTCCATCACATGCAAATGGTAGCAATAGTAAAGGGAATGACGGTGCAGCAGATAAGAGAATGTCCGACGATGGGAGGGTTAATTCTTTAGTCGTCGTTGATTCCATTTCTTCCTCAACATTTCGAGCATCACTAGCTATCGGTGGAATGACATGTGCGGCTTGTGCGAACAATATAGTGGTAGGACTGAAGAAAAATTCTTGGGTGAAGGACGTCGTTGTCAATCTCATATCAAATAGTGCTACCGTTGATTTTGACGATGAGAAACATACGTCTCGAATAGTTGAAGAAATTGAGGATCTAGGTTATGATGCAGCATTGGATAGTGTTATCGATTTAAAGCCAGAGCCCCAGAAACAAAGAGTGCTGAGAACGGTGGAGATTATGGTGGGGGGCATATATTGCGGTCACTGTCCTCCACGAATAAATGACAGCATGAAAAGCTTCGGTGATCGTGTCACTGTCGAGAGAGCTCTTAGTTTGGATAATCCAATCCTCAAAATAAGTTATATCCCATCCGCACCTAATTTCACCATTAGGCAAATTCTTGCCAAGATTTCTGCAGTCGAAGAAGGGTTCATACCAACAATTTATCATCCACCCACCATCGAAGAACGATCTCGAATGATTCACAAACGGGAGCAACAACGAATACTGTTTCGAGTTATTGTCACCTTTATTATTGCCATTCCTACTCTGATTATTGGTATCATATTTATGAGTTTGATACCATCATCGAATCCTACACGACGATATCTTATGCAGCCTCTGAGGGTCGGGGTCAATCGTGCTCAATGGTCTCTTTTCGTTATGGCTACTCCAGTATTCTTTCTTTGTGCTGATGTCTTTCATAGACGAGCTTTAAAGGAAATTCGATCATTATGGAGGCCTGGCAGCACGACACCAGTTTTTCAGAGATTTTATCGTTTCGGAAGCATGAATATGCTCATGTCACTGGGTACTACCATTGCCTATGTATCTTCTATGGCGCAATTAATTGCCGCAGGAGCTCACCCAAAAGAGATGGCTGACGATAGTTCTTTCTATTTCGACTCAGTTGTCTTCTTAACTCTTTTCTTACTCGTTGGGCGTCTTATTGAGGCTTATAGCAAGTCAAGGACTGATGATGCGGTTACAATGCTGGGAAAGTTACGACCCACAGAAGCACTTTTAGTTGTCCCAGATTCTGAAGAGCATTCAACAACGACAAATGGCCAAGGGGACCTTGTCGGAGGTTTCACTATCCCATACTCCGATGATAACTCGAGAACGTCAGATGAAGAAAGGAGCATCATTAAAAGTGTTAACGTCGATTTACTTGACTTTGGTGATATCATCAAGGTCCTACATGGCGGCTCTCCAGCTTGCGACGGTAAAATCATAAAAGGGGAGACCAGATTTGATGAATCGAGCTTAACGGGGGAGGCCAAATTGGTCAAGAAAAGCTCAGGTGATGAAGTCTTTTCTGGAACAGTCAACAAGGAATCACCGGTCACTGTCACAATCACTGGTGTGGCTGGCTCCTCAATGCTCGACCAAATTGTCAAAGCAGTCCGTGAAGGACAAACTAAAAGAGCACCTATGGAACGAATTGCGGATACTTTGACCGGCTACTTTGTACCCGTGATTACTCTCATCGCCATTGTTACTTTCGTTGTCTGGTTTTCTCTAGGACTTTCTGAGGTCTTACCAGATGGTTATCGCGGTTCTAGTGGTTGGGTGGTTTGGTCTCTTCAATTTGCCATTGCTGTCTTTGTTGTGGCATGCCCATGTGGTCTCGCATTGGCTGCTCCTACCGCACTTTTCGTTGGTGGTGGTCTTGCAGCACACCATGGTATTTTGGTCAAGGGTGGTGGTGAAGCCTTCGAGAAAGCAAGTATGCTTGATTGTATAGTTTTTGACAAAACCGGTACTTTAACACAAGGAGGTGAACCTACTGTTACAGACTACAAATTTTGGGGGGATAATGAAAGGAATGTCGTTGTTCCCAATGGCAAGAGTACCTCGAGCACTCCCGATATCTCAAAAGATGACATTGTCTCAAGCAACATGATTGTTTCAGTTAATGACAAAGAATGTAATCTTCTAAACATGATCAAATCAACCGAAGAAAATAGCAGTCATACAGTAGCCAAAGCCATTGTCTCATTCTGTGTCAAAAAAGGTGCGAAAACCACCAATACAACAAATATGGAAGAAATACCTGGCCACGGAATGAAGGCTACGTTCGACCAAGAGTTACTGATAGGCAACGAAGACTTGATGAAACAATACGGCGTCAAAATAACCTCTTCTCAACAATCCAAAATCAACTCATGGAAGAATGAAGGAAAATCTGTCGCTCTAGCTGCTTGTTCTGTATCTGGAAAGCCATATAAACTCGCCGCCGTCTTCGCCATATCCGATCCTATTCGTCCAGAGGCTATTTCAATCATATCAGCACTCAAGGCCCGCGGTACAGATGTCTGGATGCTCTCTGGTGATAATCCCACTACAGCCATCGCCATAGGTCATCAAGTCGGTATTCTCTCCAGCAATGTTATCGCTGGTGTTCTTCCATCTGAAAAAGCTAAGCAAATTTCTTACCTTCAGAAATCACTGCATTCACGTCGTTCCAAGAAAACTGGTTCTTCTACTCAGAGAGCTTTGGTGGCAATGGTTGGAGATGGCATTAATGACTCTCCTGCTCTTACCGTCGCGGATGTTGGGATCGCTATTGGATCTGGCTCTGATATCGCTATTTCTTCTGCCGAATTCGTACTGGTTTCTAGTAATCTCAACTCATTGATCACGCTGTTGGACTTGAGCAGAAAGGTTTTCGGAAGAATCAAACTCAATTTTGCATGGGCAATAATCTATAACCTCGTTGCGCTCCCAGTAGCAGCTGGCGTTTTTTATCCAATCATCAGTAGAGGACATCACGTTAGATTGGATCCAGTATGGGCGAGTTTGGCCATGGCAATGAGCAGTATTAGCGTGGTTTTGAGTAGTTTGGCATTGAGGAGTTCGGTACCGGGACTAGGGTTTAAGGCTAGGACATAGATGGCTTCTTGGCTGTCTCCATGTTCCACATGAGATTGAATAATAAAAAGTATAGATAGCCCATATGAATTTTACACATACTTTCAAGGAGACTTATTCAAGCGTTCAATTTATGTCAATGTTTCTGTGATATTGAACGTTTGCCCACTCAATGCTTTTTGTAATTTCAAATCGCTTGTATTTTTCGGTCGAACCAATACGATCAATGCTCGATTGAGATTTACATTTTGCATTAATTCTTTACGAAAAGCTATCGGGATTTCAATATAATATCATCTTTGCATCATCACTTCGAACGTCATTCATATCTTGTTTAGTATCCTGCTTCGCTTGACCAAAATATCCCAAGCGGAAATAGTTGGTAGCATTCATTATACATTATTAAAATTCTCCCCTATAAGGCTATAAACAGCACTCAATTATGACACTGCAACTCTCTCCGCTTAATATATATATGTGTGTGGCGTGCACGTATATGGTACAAGTGACAAGTTGGTCTTTGGCTTGTTGCGACTTAGATCGAATGCGGCTTTACTTCCAAACAATCTCAAGAAACAATTGGTTGTAAAATATTGCCACTGACAAACACAGAATTAATTTTATGAAATTTATGTAGTTTGGTTTCATTAGAATAATATTGAAACGTTATGATTGTGAAGTTATGATTAGGATGCCGGGTGTTTTTGGTGAAGACTGTTTTAACCCCCTCGCTTACCTCGAGCCATGCAAAAATTCTTTCATCTTCCAATTTCAAATTGTATAATGATTCCAGATTAAGGATTAGGATCTCGATATCATGTTGAATCAAAGCTTGTGGTTAAATGAGACTTTCTGCCAAGTTCTCAAGGGTTAAGTCTCTGTTCTCGTGGTGATGTGATCAAGTGTCGAGGGCTCTAATAATGCAAATAGCCACTTAATTACAGTCATTGTATTTACATTTTGGCAAAATAATCATTTTTTGTATGGCTTTTCCAGGAGTCATAATTAATAAAAATAAAGAAGGATATAAAATCAATATTTTATAGATGATCCACACAGTGCAGCCTGCCAGTGTCATACAACAGAATAAATACATCGACAGTCATACTATCTTGTCAAAAGCGACAGTTCTCGGTGTCATAGCAGTCTGTATTACCTACCCTTTTTTCTATTTAATGACCATCAAGTTCCCCCATCATAATTTACTCGCAACAACAGTAAAAATCCAAAATTCGATTACGATTATCTCTACATCAAAATTTTACAAATTTGTAAGCTTTTATCACGTTGTCAATACATTCTGTATTTAACATATTCCATAGCGCCTTCAAGTAGCCGGTAACATCTTACTTTGAATCTTAACCGGCTTTTACCTTTCAAAAAGTCCACTGTAAGCTTTCCCAACTCTTACTCCAGGTGCCTCTCTCAAATCGCTTCCCAGTCAACCATGCCTCTCATATCTAACCGTTCACCCTAACCTCTATTAGTCCTACAAAATTCATCATGTGCGTCCAGACCCTGGTGTTTTACTCTTGCTACCCGGAATGCGACACCTCAACATATACGGCACTGGAGCAATGCTACCTTTTCGACAGTAAAAAGAATCCCTCGGCCAAATATAACGACAGGTGCTACGGGAAGGACGTCGGAAACAGGACCGTCTTCCTGACGTCGAAACTCAAACAGCGATGCCCCACTTGCGTAAGTGATGCAGTGGCTGAAAGAGTTGACGAGAGATATGAAAGAGAAGAGAGGGAGAAGGATGCGGAGAGAAGAGGAGAGAGGGGAGAAGTTGTGAGACAGTTAAGGATGGAGGATGATGAGGCTAGGGAGGAAATGGATATTTAGCGCCCATTGGCTGGTGCCGAGACACCTGCCATAGAGCAGACCTCTGAGCCACCTATGGAGACAGAGTATGAGGGTGGATTGGGAAGTCACTTCTAAATTATGAGCTTAATGGAGGCGTGGGAGCGTTAGAGTAGCGTCTGAAGTTTCACATTGGATTCCAAATCCCCGTGTTCTTGACTTATCGACTCTTGGTCTTTCCAATGAACGGAAAGCCATTTTGATTTCTGGGCATATGATAAATAAATTCAATCTCCAATTCTGACTTCGATGAATAGACTCTGTAAACCCGACGAGTCAGGGTTAGTGATTAGTGATATTGTAATTACTTGCTTTAGTGGTGGGAGTAGTACACGGCATATTTTGAATACGCCCACTCTAGTGATGTGTATTCATTCCGTATCACTTAGTGGAATACGTATTATTGAGTTTTATATCACTGAAAATATTTAATATTATCTTTAATATTCAAACTGCTAGCAATACATGAAATTACTGGAATTCGAAAATTCGAAAATTCCTTCCAAAATAAGCAATATTGAAACTATACATTAGGATTCCAATAAAGATTCATCGAGTTTCTTCCTGAATAGACAATACCGAAACCATATCTATAGGATTCATCAAATCCTAACCGTTCTGCACATCTCCAATAATATGTATCATTATCAATACGTACACCAGGTACAGTCATACGTATCATTATATATTATTCATACTCTTGTGGTGGAAGACACCTCAATATATATACCAACCACTATAATACTAACTTACACTGCTCCCATCACTGACTTGCTTACACTTCTCTTATATCTGCACTGTATTTAAATAGTTGGTATTTGCTGTGACCAGAAGCTTTCTCCAAGTTAGTCTGTTCACCTGAATAGCTTCGCATATTTCTGTTCGTGGATTGCCCAACCATAACGGAAAGGTTCCTAAACTTCAACGTCGCCTATACTTTGATGCCGCAGTGCTGGCAAGATTTGATTCTCCTTCCTGATGCGTGTAATAAATCTTTCTGTATTAGATATTCAACTCTCGTTTTAAGCTATGATGCTTCAGGGACAACTTTTGACGTTTTTCTGCTTATGAATTTCCGTGGTTGACTTCCTAGATTTTGAAATTCTCAAGTCGTACACTTCATTGGCTTACTCAGGAAATCAGACCATTGAAGTAACCTACCATTTGAACTACCATGGGAAAGATAACTTAGGTTTTATAGCCTATAAAGACTTATGCTGAACTGTAAAAAGTCCAGGAGAGTTTAATCAGGAAGACAAGGGGAGTATGATGATGGTGGAGGACTTGGGGATAATAAAGCGATTTAATGAGAACAACGGCCTGGTCATTTTTATATACGTTGAGATTTCTTCTTTCGAACACACAATACCTTGATTCACTTCGTTAATAAAGCAATGCCATGCAACATCCACCTAATATAATATGTAAGAGTTTGAGAATAACAGGAGTTTCGCCACACTCTATTTATTTAGATAGAGACTCAATCCCAAATGATAATTCCATCAACACTTTTCCATGGCTGAGTTACTTACAACGAGCCAATTCCAATCCTCTCCAAAGACTTGAATTCGGGAATACCAGTTTCGAGCAACATCTGTAGCCTCGTCAAGAAAGCAGAACGTCTCAAATCGACGTTATTATAATTAAAGCAGTGGATGCAACCCAAATCTAAGACACAGCCTAACGAGAATTTATCAAAAATTTGCCAAAAATATACGCATATTATACTGAGGCTACTTACAAAATCGTTAGAGCCATCGAGGTTAACCCAAAGAGGTGTACCTGCTTCGTCTTCGGTAAATGAAGGGGGCGAAGTAAAAAAGCTGCGAACGCTTAGTACAGTCAGTATCTTGAGCCCGACTTAGAAGTCATATATGAATGAATCCTGAGAGGAAAACTTTGGTGAAGTTTGATATGATGCTAGCATCTCAGTTTCGTGCCCAACGATTCAAGAAGTTGTCTTGTCTAGAACAGTATTTCGATTCCAGAATCTTTGCCTGGTTTGTGTACCCGTATTCGGGTAAACTACGGCGCAACATACGCCGCTTTTGTAGGAAGCTATTCCAAGGGCAAAACTTTGCCGCTGCTTTACATAAATAATCGCGCTGACAAGATCCTGTCATCCATGCCTTTATTGCTCACTCCTTCCAGTATCATTACAAGCGTCGATCAAAATGCCAGCAAGATACCTTGATGGAAAGACAACCTTACGTGTTTCTCTTGATCATCCAAATCATAGAATGTCTACTATATGCGATATCTCTATCTCGTCCCTCGCTCCTGTATCCTCTAGATCTTGGCCAAGTTGGCATCTTTTACACATGAAATTCCAAAGAGAATTTAAAATGGAAGGGAGCTATCATGATCAACAACAAACACAAATCAATTGATGGATGATTGGGATTCGCGTCCCCGGACCCCTAACATCCCATAGTACTACGGATTATATGAGCTTAATCCAATTTTCCTATAGCTAGTCACTGACGTTAACTAAAACTCACTGACCGCTTATCTTCCGGAAAAGCAACATCCGGAACACCTCTAGTGGAATGCGTAGGTTACCTTTCTATGATACTTGTTCCCCTATGTTGGTTGTATTCTCATTTCTGTTTCTATCTTCTCAATTTTCTTATGCCTGTGTGATATCATCACAAGGTTCTTTTGATTTCTGCGAAAAGATTGTGTATAGCTCGAATAAGAGACTGTGAAACACGACGGGTAGGATATAAGACGAACACGACGATCAAAATCTTAGACGAATGAAGGGAGCCCTTGCCCAGGAGTGGATTGATAATTTTGAATATTGGATGAACAGCTGCAAAATTTTGTTACAAGATACACAAGTATTTTGAGATTTCAGACGAAGTATTGTGCGAGCTAAGATCTCCTTGCAAGCAACAAGTCTACAAGGTTGAACCAGACCTGAGAATTGATTGCGCATTGTCTATTATCATCGTCCCAAAAAGCAAACTCCTTCACAATGCTCTGCACAAACAGACCCGAAGGCTTTGTGAGTCTCCATACATGTATCCAACTCCACCCACCCCGCTGACATCTTCTCCAGGACTCATCATCCCACCTCAACTCTTCTCCCCTCCCCACAACATGTTTCACAGACGTTATTCTTATCCCCCTCCCGACCTGGCTCGCTCTTGCTTTCGTCCCCACACTCTTTGCTCTAGGGCTACACCACCGTAAAGCAAACTACAACCCCTCCACCGCACACCTCCGTTCCAACACTCGCTCCTCTCGTCTTTACCTTGTCATCCTCATCATTTACTATATTTTTATAATCTGCAACATTCTCATGCTCACTCTCGAAATTGTGCGATTATCTCTCATCCATTACGGTATTGGTTTACTGCCATTTGCATACGTCGGCCTTCTCCTTTCGGCTGTCTTGTTTTGGGGTGACGGAATACAAGGTCGTATAAAGTGGTGGCGAGGGATAAACATGTTGGTTTGGATAGGTGGAATCATCATGAGTGCCGTGCAGGTTATTGGATTAAAGCAGCAATTCGGAATCAACGGGAGAAAGGGGAGTAAATATCCAGTCAGCGACCAGGTTATTGATGTAGCTGTTATGGCAGGTGTATACGCCGTTATTGCGCTACTGGAAACAGTACTGGTGGTATGGAAGAGGAAAAGAACGACGGCAGCGCTGAGGGAGGAGAGGGGAGAAATGGGCATATTTGAATTTAGGAGGGGTATGAGTGAGAGCCCTGTTTTGAAGGAGTAGGCTATTGGGCGACAACTTTTGGAGGTAAAGTTATTTGATCGCTCTAGTACTTGTACGTCTAAAGATTGATTTAATTGTTTTGGGGTGTTGGGATGAATACGTTAGGACCATTCTATTGGGATGTGGTCATGGTATACCCTGGGTATGTACTTTTTGATGGGGAAATCAAGCGAAATACACATACTTTTCATGTAATTTTGTTTTTGCCTACACTGAGCCCATTGAAGGCAAGCGCGGTTTCTAAACTGGGTGGTAAAGCTCAATTTCTCGTTTAGGTGCGTTTTCCGTATTACCCACATGCTCAACACGTCGTCAGCTATCTCATCGGAGTAGGGGATCCGGGGGCTTGTCGAATTTCAACCATCGTTTTCCTCCCAAGAAGTTCGCAAGTACTTTCTCCGTTTGTAGGACTGTCAACGTATGCCTTGCTGATTCTCTGGAAACACGTGTTTTCCTAAGATGAAACTCTGGCCTGGCTGAAGAATTACTGGCGAACTACAGCCGAACAGACTGCATACTAGATTGTTCTATGTGTATGCTGAGGGATCAAATCCATCAGGTCGTCTTGCCTCCAGTTTCTCAGACGTAATCAGAAACATGTGACAATTCCCAGATGATGTCGCGAACGACCTTGAGATAGTCCTCAAATCATTGATTATTGCGACATGATCCTTGTTGTGGCTGTTTGCGCAGAAAAGGCGCTATGCACTATCTGGTGTCGTCATATTGTTTTGTGTCCGAGTCGAAAGATATGATACTAAGGAGGGTATTAATAGAATACTCTCTTTATGATACCATGCGCCATTCTCATTGATCTTCGGTTAAGTTTTCCGAGGTCTATATCTTCGGCAAAGAGTGATTTATGACACGGACCGTCTATGAATCTGATAGAGACGTGAGGTTCTATTGCATACTTTAAGTCGTCATTTGCTGCGATCGATGAGTAGAACGCCGTTTAAGTAATAATTAAATCCCCAAGAAGGGTATCCAAAAGGAAGTTCATCTCTCGATGCTATCCATGAGGATCTTTTCAAAGATTTTTCTACAGATGTTGTATATATTTTGGAGCTCGAAAGCAGCGCTCGAGATTCCATAAGGATGAACGACTTACTATAGAGGTTTGTGATATCACTAGTGTTTCACATATCGAGGTAAGACATATGCGACTCTATAGCAATTACTAGAATAATATTTAATTTCATTGACTATACTGATTGTACTATACTTTTTTGGATGTCCTATCCTATCCCAGCGCTGTGATAACGGTAAAAAAAAATGGAATTAAGTCGTGATACACCGGAACTTTCGTGGGTACTGGTTAGGGTACTCAAGAAGCAAAGCCTGTGCTAATCACAAAGCTTGCATCATCGTTGAATGAAGTGGCAGAGTCAAAAGTGTTGACACCACCGTTGCTTGCAGCGTAGAGCAAGTTGGTGTAGTGTCGGAAGTAGCGGGTAGGATAGCTCCAGGCTCGGATTGTGTTGCCTTGGCCATTAAGGCCGGCCTGTGGGCAGAAGGTGGCATCCTCATGGAAGGCTTTGGTTCCATCATTGGCGTTGAGCAAGAGCCCGAAGTTGTAGTGGCGGATGTAGCTTCCGGGGGTGTCTACGGACTCGAACGAGAAGCAAGCGCTGTTTCCAAGACCGGTGCGAACATGCCAGCTAGCTTGTTGTTTGAGGGCTGTGGCGCTGGATGATGTGACGACTTGAGTGTTGACGCTGGTGTCGGTATGTGCGATGTAGCGTGTGTTGTATCCGGATGTGGTGACTCGGAGCGAGATCGAGGATCCGACGGTGAGGGCAGGACCACTAGTCAATGATGTTGTGGCATATTTGGCGGCGACGATGTTAGCCTGGACCGAGTTTTCGGTGGCATCAGATGGATAGCCAGTGGTCACTACACCCTCGTAGAAGGTTCCTTGGGCGCTGACACTGTTGTCACCACCAATTCCGAGAATGATAGAACCCTCCTTGCTCATTGGGTTGTAGCCTGAGGCAGTTGGGCGCACGCCACTATAGTACGTTGATAGCGAACCAGAAGCAGCATTAGCACCGCGAAGAGCCCACTTGTTTGCACCTCCTTTGAGGGCTGCGGTAAAGAATCTATCAGTGATCGTTGGGTTACCGCTATTTGCCCCTTCATTTACTCCAGAAAACAGATTGTTTTCGAGGTCAGCCATCAACCAAGGACCGCTGCCAGTTCCTTTGCCCCAAGCAGTGTTGTCTCCAAAGTAAATAGCCTCCATGTGGCCATTGCCCGTATCCTTGTTATTAGTCTCAGCATTGCCGTAATCAAAGCAACAGCCACCGTTGTAGTGGGTTGCATCGATAACAGCGTACATGCCTTCCGCTTCGTCACCTTTAGCTATTCCACTAACAGCATTATTGCGGTATCCAGTACCAGGTGAGATGAAGACTCCATACGCCTTCTGGCCGTTCAAAGTGACTGGTGCACCAGTTGCACTGGCTAGGTTATCGTAGCCATTAACATCTGGGCCATTGAAGCCTCCAGGAGGGGCTTGGGTGAGGTGGTTTCCACGACCAGATTGATCATAGATAATTGTGATAAGACAAGTTGTATTGGCGCAGAAAGTGTCTTGAGCAGCAGCATTGGCGACTCCACCTGCAGACAGCGGTGCAATGTTAGTAGTGGTGCCATCAGAGCCACGTTTCACCTATTGAAAGATTGGATAGTTAGTGATTGTCTATGAAGGAAAGGCTTCCAAAATCATATAAGGAGTTAAACTTTATCAGAAGAAAGGATGGGAATGCGAGAGAACAAAGATGGGTGTTAGAATTACATACCTGGTAGAGTGAGCCGCTGAAGGCGCTGTATAAAGCACGAGTTGTGCTGTGTGCGGCGACTAGAAAATTAGACAGTCAGTATATGGATATCATAGAACTCTTACTGGAAACTAAGACATTGGAGCTCTGAGGATGGGGTCTATAAGATGAATAATGCAAGTGGTTTTTGGAATCAGATAACAAGAGGCATAATAGCGTGTGGATTTGACAAAAAGATCCAACTTACTGCATGCCGTTCCGCCTGAAGCGTATAAATCGCAGGGCCCAGCAGCAACGAGAGAGCCCGTAGCAACAAGGCCTAGAGCGATAGCTCTGGCGCGTTCAAGTCTTGGCCTTGAGAACATGTCTGATTACTTTTGGTGTTTGAAGGATGGGAAGGATGGGAAGGATGGGATGAGCAAGTCTGTGTAGGTTCTGATGTTGTCAACGAGAAGCTTGAACGGCCATCGACGTCGAATTCCAACTGGGTGTTTGGCTAGTATTTATACTGTATATTCTGCATCCAATTTCTGAAGAGTGGCCTGTGTGCCGCTGATTGGTACGCATAGTATATCCACATCTTGGTAGACATACTGTTAGATGCACTAGCATGCTCACCCAGAATATCCGAAGATTAAAAGCTGGATGGATCGTGTTATTCCACCTCTGATACTCGTGAGCTACAGTATCATGTGCATCACGAGGCCTTTTCTTTACAATCCCAGGGAACGAGGGTACCATTGAGACATTGAGATGGAGAACACGGGCCATCCCGAATGCACCCCGCACATTGGCAGGCTATATTCCCAGAGGATGTTTAGTCCGCTCATAATCATTGGAGGAAATACCCGCCACTTCATCAACGCCTGACACTCTTGGTTTAGAGAACGGGTGTATTTTTAGTAAGTTGAATTCACGTAGAATCAAAGAATCTGATAGGTTGAGACAATCTACCTATGCTCATTCCTCCCACTACCACCCCCAACTACCAAAAAGAAAAGTATTCTACGCGCACCAATCAATCGTATGTAGTCTGATCTTGGCAATGAGATATGCGGGGTCACCGGGGAGAAGCTGGGGGAGTATCTAACTTTACTTGACCAGCTACGTAAGCTACAGAAACTTTAAATCCAATATCGGAGGTCCAGGCACACAGACGTCCCACTTACCAAAACTGCCGAATTGAGTTGTTCATGATTTCTGAGCAGGTAGGCACGAGCATATACATGGGTGAATCGGTGAATCATATGATCTGGAAAAATGGGTAATATATTACCTAATACAATTCGCTCGTTTAAGCACTATGTCACCGTGCAGGACAGGACAGCTGGAGTACGGAGCTCCGTACACTATCGGAATATTTCATCAAATGCAGGTGATGCAGGTACAGCCAATTGCAGTGTGAAGGTAGATGTACTGCAATGTACACATCATCAACCTCGGCCACGATTGATTGACCACGGGGCTGTTCTTGATCCCTAGGTATTGTATATGTATAATTCCTAGGTAGTATCGACTGTATCGTATGTCGGTACCGGTAGCATAGTTCTAGTATGGTTAAGAAATGAAGGAGGAACTTTGATCTCAACTAACACCATTCATTCCAGCCTCCAAACTCTCAACTATTGTATCTTCGTACCTATAGCTAAGTAGGTAGTATTCATTGTCCTTGAACGGACTTTACTTTCGCTTCGAGATAAAGACCGAACATGATCCGATAGGTCATCCATTGCCCGATTCCATTGTACCATGAAAAAAGAACTACTCGTATTTATCATAAGAAATGTACTCCATATAGTGTAGTTATTCATGATAGAGAAGACCTGCTTTTTGGTTGGAATACGAAAAGAGTGGGAACGGTTAATTAGTTCTACTGTACTGTAGCATCACGAACACAAATGCAGGTCTAGAGTTTTTGTCACATGTTCAGCCGCCCACAAAAAATCGGTTGTTCTGATCGGTAATGACAAAGTTCATATGATTCTTTGTCTCCGTGTTATTCTAAAGTGGAAGATGGTTCTGTGTTAGATACAGTACAACGAGGTTCCGATCGTGGGCGGTTCTATACTTCTACTATGCGAAGAGTGGGGTGGTGGAATCTACTATTCTTGGTCAACAATCTAATTTCTTGCACGTGACGAAGATTTACTATTTTCCAATCCGATCAATTTTTGAATTTATTCATTCTACCATTCCAAACAACTCAAAATTATGGTAGTATAACAGACCAAGTTATACATCTCAGTCTGTATGTATGTTCTGGCTGGTTGTTTCCGATACTTATCGGGCAGGCAAATATCAACTCGGCGATGTCTTTCTGTCTCCCGCCCATCATATGCATGAGCTACTGTATAGTCCAACAACCCAGGATTCCCAATTCTTTAGTTCATCGAATTTCATGGATAACAGTGAATTTGTTTCGAAAACTGTCCCTATTCCGCATAAAGATTTACTCAAAGGGCTACACAAATGTTTGAACGACTACTGAACCCCCAAACGTGGACTACAATTTGGACTGTTTGATTCTCTGGACGACGAAATATTGATGTCGATCAAAACTGCATTTGATACAGAATGAGAAAGATGATGAGCAAATTCAAAAAAGTCAGACTACAAAGTTGTCGTGGGTAAACGTGGCTGATGAGGTGCTAACAAAAATCGCTTTGCTGAAGAGAGATACTGCTGCGGATTAAAGCTTTAATGCTTCCCTCTGAGCCTGATCGAGCTAAAATTCCAGCGTCCTCGTATTACAAGGGGCTGCAACTTGTGTTCAGCTTTCTTAGAAGCGGCAATCATGTACGGGCCAGTACTGGCACGATATTGCTAATCTGATGCCCAATATTATTGTTAAACTACGGTAGCTTCTTACCCGGAGACTTTATGGCATGAGGACCTACCTTGTTGGTCTTCACGCTTGCCGGGTAATATGAATTGACTCAATTGAGCAAGAGTGCAGCAGTACAACCTCGTGACAACGAAATAACTGAAGCCTTAACGTTATGCTTATTCATGGACGTGCTATACATCTTATCCACATATACCCCCATGAACTGAGACGAAGGGTATGATTCGGTATATTGAATAATGGCTCAGTCATTACAAAGTCATTTTCGTCCTTAACTGCCTTCATTTTCCAGCTCTTACAACTCACAAGACATTCTTTTTGTTGTGAAATCGATGCACCTGCTGCTTTAGAGCTTCCAACGCGCTTGATGATGTCAACTAGGCTGAATCTGATGAAGATTTTTATTCTATTCGTAGTAAATGGAATAGACAAAACATCCAACGCTCAGTCAGTGTTGGGGCGATTCAGATCATATATCTATCACCACTTCAAAAGCTATCTCATCTGACAGGGCATCTGGAAATCGGCATCACCCTCTCACTAAAAGCTTTACGAAGTGCTATAGATACCGCCTATCACCTTGAGACATGCTAAATATGAATCAATTTTCTTCATGTTGTCCAGGACAGTGAAAGCAATTGGAACATCGAAGCTTTTAGCACTGCAAGGACTTACCCCTTAAGCTTATTCGACATACCTACAACTGAATCTAATTAAAGCACCGTCAGGCCTTTTGATGGAGGTTTGAATATCTAGGACATATTTTTAACTGAGGCTCCACATGAGGTAAGCTGTTGAAAGGTTTGCTCAAGCAATGCATGCTTTTCATCTATTTGCAAGAAATACACCATAATCACACCTGTGATCAGCTCTGCCTCCGCATAGAAGAATCCCTGGAGAGTATTGGAATAGACCGCGAAAGACACCTACACTGACACTACCAAGAGAGATAACCTAGGAGTGCCATAGTATTTCCTCTTATGACTTCACTTACGATACGATTTCTGGTTCTAACACTTCATCAAAGCATTATAGCTCTAGTAACCGAGAAATAACGTGGATATGGGTAGGAAAGTTCGATATTATCGAATAATACACCAAAATTAATACCAGCAAATATTGGATAGCCTTCGAGAGGCCGCAAGCCTCGCAAATTCCTTCGAAAACAACAGATAGTTTTCAGATTAGTGAATAATAACAGAACTGCATTATTTTTATGGTTTCTGGAAGGAAGGCTTGCCTTGTGATTTGCAATGGTGTATACGGCTTGCAAAGAAGAATCGACGTGAATCGTTTCGAACCACACCGTACAACACACCTGTATTGTTGTGCGCTTCTTTAAATTCAATTCTACACCGAAAAGGAAACCGGGTGAGAGGGTAGGGTATGGGACAACTACGCCAACTACAGTCCAGATGACATGGCTTGTAATCCCAAAGTCATCGAATACTTAACAGCTCTAACTGATCAGTTCAACGTAAAATGCAACGTGGGTGATATAATTTACTGATAATTGCTCGGCAAAGCAAATCTGCTACACATAAGATAATTGACTTAGCCTTGGAGAAATTTTAATGACACAAATTATTCTTCCACGACCCTGAATTACGGGAGAAAGTTTTGCCAACAACTTGGAGTTAGCAACGTTAATGGCAGATATTTATTTGGCGATTCCAACGGACTACAAAAGGATGCAATATTCATGTCTCTTCGTTGTCTATTAATCTATTCAAACCACATGCGGATTGGTGATGGGGGCGACGGCTATCGAGCATCGGTTTTACCGTATTTGGAAATCTCAGGAAAAGAATGAGAGTTGGCATTCCTTTATGGTTCAAGTAGTTCGTTTGGGACCATCACACACAAACATCAGGTTATTTAACCTATGGGCCAAGGAATGAAAAGGCTCGGGAGTAATGGTTCAGGAGTGATGACCTTCCTGTCCATCTTCTTTCAAATAATCAATGTCTTCGCTTATTCTGCTATATTGATTCTTTCAGGGCCATATAGGATGAACAGTTGAGTCAGCAATTACTCTCATATTCTAATCTAGTTTTATTTTTGGCATGAAACTGCATATATAGTCTATATAGTCTATATTGAGAGATAGAGTTATGAAACTTGGAACTAAGTATTGTAGTTAGAAATGATGTTCAAGTCGAGGAATGGCGAATTTACTTAGGCTTATCAAAAAATATTCTCCTGGGTATTATTTAATACACAATAACCTCTATAGCACTCTATGGATACATACATGATTGTGGCCAAGACGGAAAACGTGAAAATAATATTCGGGCTGTTATTACAAGGTCCTGTTGGTATGGAAAAATATTGCCCTTTGCGAGCACCAGTGGGCACCCGAAAAGCTTGATATTTATCAGAGATTATAATGACTTCTCCCGATGAGCATATTTCACAGCTTTATCGCATCAATCAGAAAACTCACTCATATTTGATTAAATTCTTCCCCAGCCACACCAATCATAAACAACAACTCTATCACATTTCTCAAGTCCACCCCTTTCCCACTCGGTTGCAAATTAAACCCTCCGCCATCGGAAAACACCCACCCTGCATATGCAGCCCCACTTCACCGCTCCATACCTGCCAAACTTTAAGACACAATTTCACAAGACAATATAATGATAAATACATGGCCAAACTTCAACAAAAACAACTAATAACCAGCGTTTGTGGTTTAATGGTAAAATCCATCGTTGCCAGCAGTTGATTCTTCACAGATTCAGCTTCTCCAACCTCGATGGGCTCCGGGTTCGATTCCCGGCGAACGCATTCACTTTTGTCTTTTTTCTTGTTTTGATGGGGTTTTCCGCCTTTTGAATAATGATTGGAAATATCTATCTACTTCGTAGGCAGTGAATAGTGATTTGATTGTGGGGTTTGGGAGTTGTAAGTGTAATGTTGAAAACTCATCGAAAATTGGATGCTTTAAGATTTTTTAGTGTAACGGGTGCTAGTAAGGTGAATGTAGGGCAATCTGTGCGACCCACCAATAGCAATATTGGAACTTCCGTTAGTACTTGGAAAATTCCTTGGCACTTTTTTTGCTGGAGGGTTTTTTTTATATAATTGTTGGTGATATTGCCTCGTATTCATCTCACTGGGTTATGTTTAGAAGGCTCAAGTAGGAGAGTTATGTATATTCTATAGAACCTAATTGTATGCTGAAAATACAAGGATAGCGTTCAAAATCATGATTGGGTGTCAAATATGTATTGCAATTCCCTTTGGATCTTTATCAACTATTAGCCGGTACTCCAATAGTTCCCACTCACCACTCGACACCGCATTTCATTGTACTTGAATGCGTTGCAAATGTCTGTTTGTGGGAAAGGTCTAGCGGTCGAATAAAGAGGAGATGATAGTATGCCTTGGTGATTTTATCCTTGCTCAGCATTCTGCTTGGGGGCTGCGTTGACAAGAATTAGTTGGGTGATTGGGTATGTAATATACTCGTCATTGAGCCAACCACCTAGGGACCAGTAGGTGTATCGAATTTAGATGTGCTATACCGACGAAGGAAGTTTTAGTTATTCTAACCTGGTTGGACATTACTATTTCGTACAGATAGGGGAAATATGGCATGCTATTGTCAAAATGGGAATTCTTCTTCTGTCCAAATACACAGTTCGATTCCCCGACGAACGCCCTACTTTTATGAGAAGTGCGATGTCTACACTTTGCTTTGAAGAGTGTCCTCAAACCATAGCTGCCTGAAGGTAAGTTGTGGGGTCGAAGTCTATATAGGAAAATGGGATATATGGTCAATGATTAAACTCTGTGGTTTTGAGGCCAATAATAGCCCCCCTTCTAACAAAGTCAAATCACAACTCCATTAGGCGGCTGTCAAAAGTCCCTTGGTGAGGCCCTATGTATTACCGTAGCCAAATCAGAACCCATGGCCGAAGCACAAATCATCTTGATACTTTGATCCCCTATCCATTTGACGGTACATATGTCCCTTGACAGATACTATCAAGGTCCTATTATCAACTTCTGTAAAGCAATATCCTCCCCAGAGAAGGGAAGCTAAAATAGATCGCAGTTCATGATATGGCGAGTAAGAATATCTATTCAAAGTGTCCAGATAGTGTTTTGAGACGGCCTAGGCATTCCCGTCATATGCTAGCCAGTTTCCTGCTTCGGGTTCTAATAGAGTAGAGATATGTTTTGTGATCTCTTTTCCTGCAATCCGCATTTAGAGCCTGGTTTATCAGAAGACATACGTGTGTCCGAACACGCACAGCAAAACATCCCTCGTGGCGCAATTGGCTAGCGCGTTCGACTGTTATTAGAAGAAGAAATTCAGAAAATAGCATAATCGAGAGGTTCGTGGTTCGACCCCACGCGAGGGAGTAGCTTTTTGCTCTTGTTAACTCCATGCATATATTGGTCCTGCTGCCGTGGAGTGTATAGTTAGTTGTCAAGAGGGATTATGTTTTTGGTAAAGGGACATCCTCAGTCAAAGGAATCTTGATAGTCCGTGCACTCAAAGGCTTTCAAATCAGTGATTCAAGCCTCCCTGGGCATCCGAAGATACCTAGGTAAGCTGTTTTGCTCTCTTTTTGCTCTTCTGTGTAAAGATTTGGTGGAGAGATAAGGAATAAGCGATATTGATAGTGGATAATGTTGAACGCCTTGTGGAGTATTCTTTATTCAAAGGTGGATCTGATTGGGTAAAAGCAAAACTCCGAAGTGGGTGCTCTATCAAATTTTTCACAATATGAGTGAAAATTTATACAGGGCTTGAAATCGGGAGGCTATCAAATCCCAGTACCAAATTTATGAGCAAAAGAGTAAGCTTTGGCAACTACTTTTGAAACATAGCTGACCAGACGGTTCTGCTACGAGAAACTGCTCAAAAATATGTCAAAAGTATGGAAAAAATTTCAAAATAAATGATGATGAGAGTGGGATTCGAACCCACGCCTATTACTAGACCAGGAGATGGTGATCCATCTTGTGTTAAGAGTTTGATACCTTAACCTGGCGCCTTAGACCAACTCGGCCATCTCACCTGTTATTGTTGAGGTATGCCGCGCAGTTTTAAAATATATCGTAATTCTAAAGCGGGGAAAACAAGTAGAGGAGGGACTTTCTTCTCCACCATTGTTAGGAAGTTCTCCGCTACCCATAATCCCATTGATTAAGGCTGATTCTTAAAAATAAGATATATTCACAAGCGGAGTATACGTGGCAGTAAGGAATTGCATTGGTTTCTTGATTTACTCTCTCACAAAGGAAACCTTGTTCCCTTGAACTTTCCTCTGTTGCAGGCATGATGCAACCCGTTCCAATTCAAAGTCTATAAATCCCCTCACCGTAACGCCTCGCTATATTATTCTATGCCTTTAAAACATCATGATTTTTATTCATGTTTCCCTGCCGTTGTTTTACCATAAGCCCCACCTGCAGCTTTTCTCATCTCAAGAGCTCTCTTGTATGGAGGTGCTGTTGGAGGTTGTACCGGATCAAGTGTGATACGATCCTTTGGCAAATGATATGAAGCATCAGCATCATATCCCGATAAATCTCCACATGCCAAAAATGGAGCTATCCACCTTCCTGATTTTCTAGATTGAGCTTCATCAGTTGGAAGTTTGGTTTCCCAGATTCCATCTTCCCTTAGTATCATTGTTGTGACTCGATTTTCTGACCAAGTCCCTTCCTCAGGATTTTGTGAATAGATAGGTGAAACTGTTGGCTCTTGGCTGACAGCGGTATCGACCATTTTCGCCAATCTATCCCCAACTCCCAAAGGATCTTCCATACTAGCTTTGAATCCTTCCGGAGGTTGGAAATTCAGACAAACAATGAAAGCTTCTACACTACTTGCACGACTTGATCTTGGTTTTGCAACAACCACTCTTTCAAAAAAGATCTTTAACTGTGCAAATAGAAGATCGACGTTTCTCCCTCGGAAAATCTTAGCAACAAATTTTCCACCAGGACGAAGGACACAAAGTGCAAGATTTAAAGCCGCGAAAAGTAGCTGTGATTGAACATAGATGTCTAGATCATGAAGGCCCGTAACATCAGGGGCCCCATCACTAATGACAAGATCCACAGGATTTGTGGCTTGTTGGGAGAGAGATTTTGGATCATAGGAAGAATCGAGAGCACTCAAAAGTAATGGAACTGTTGCTGGATGTGTAATATCTGCTCGAAGTGTTATGATTCCTTGTAGAGGACTCATTGGTTGCAAATCGATAGCCACAATTTTGACATCCTTTTTTGGTTTTAATTCGACTTCATTTGAAATCTGATCCCCCTCTGATTTGGGCTGGGCGATTTGAAGGACATTTTGTCGCATTCTTGCCTCTTTATCTTCCCATGCTGCTCGACCGAACTTCTCTCCTTTGATCAAGACTCGAGATAGGACTTGAGACCAACTTCCTGGGGCTGCACAAAGATCGACAACTCGAGTAACATCGGAGAAGAGGTCAAATTCTAATATTGAGTCAGTTAGAGGGAACTCGGAATACTGCAAATAAGTTCATAGTGGGGTTTAATGCCTTCATCAAGTTGTAATAATTTGAAAGCACTTCGAGCTCTCCACCCTTGTTCTTTCGCAAGTCTGTAATAAGCATCACGCTTGTCCTTTGATGATTTTCCCATCTTGAGATTAGGACAATTGTGAATGGACAAACTTGTGGAGAAAGATTGAAGTCATCGATAGATAAATGATTTTTGCGACAAGGCTACATTGTTAGACTAGCGCGGGGCTGAAAGGCTAAATTGACAAGGATAAATCATTGACAGGGGTAGTCTCCAGAAAAAAAGTTATGATATGCTTTTCTTAGAGAAACAAGATGATTCGAGACAACCAGAAAATATAAGGATTTTAACGTCGACTACCCATCTTAAATAGAAATGGATAACAAGCAAAAGAAACGCTCTCATTCGGAGACCAATGGCTCCCAGAAAGCCCCAAAACGTCAAAAGATTCAGAAATCATCCAAGAAGCAAAAGAAAGATGCGCCCAAGAAGAAAGTCGCAGTGGATTCTCTGCCATGGAACGAAGTAACAATGCCAGATATGTTTGAGGATGCTGAGGGCTTTTATGGATTAGAGGAAGTAGATGATGTTGAGGTAGTGAGGGACGGTGATGTTGTCACATTTGTATGTATCCCTGGGATGAAATATCCGAGAGATGCTGATTATCTTCTAGGTATCTTCCAAGATACAGACTCAAGATGACGACGATGATGAATTCGAAGGTTTTGGAGAAGATGAGGAAGACAAGGAAACGAATGATATTAGCATAGTAAAACCAATACTGAAACCTACAGAAGAGAGCACGGAAAAGGAAGAACAGTCAGCAAAGAAAGAGAAAAAGGCAAAGCCCGAAAAGAAAGAAAATAAGGAGAAGCCGAAAGCGACAGAGGAAGAAGAGAAACTGCCAAACAAGAAGGACAAGAAATCGAAAAAAGAAAAGCCGAAACAACAGCCAACAGACAAAGATGCTGAGCTTAAACAAGATTTCAAGAATGTTTTCCAGGCGCTTGAAGAAGATGCAGCAAGAGAAGTTGATGTTTCAGGTTGGGCAGAGCTAGATCTTTCGTCAAATACATTATCTGCATTATCAAAATTGGGTTTCTCGAAGCCAACCCCAATTCAATCCGAGGCTATTCCAGAAGTGCTTGCGGGACATGATGTTGTTGGGAAAGCATCTACAGGTTCTGGAAAAACTTTAGCATTCGGAATACCAATAGTGGAAAAATGGCTCGAGGTATATGGAGAACTTGATGAGGATGAACTCAAAAAAAGCACAAGACCACCAACTGCATTAATTCTTTCGCCTACAAGAGAACTGGCGCATCAATTGACTGAACATATCACAGCTTTATGTAAGGGTATGTCTACAAGCCCATATGTAGCCGCTGTCACTGGTGGTCTCTCCGTACAGAAGCAACAACGTCAGTTAGCCAAGGCAGACATTATTATCGGTACACCTGGACGTTTGTGGGAAGTTATAAGTTCCAGCAACGAATTGTCAGCTGGCCTGAAACAAGTGAGGTTTTTGGTTATCGATGAAGCAGATAGACTTTTGACTGATGGTCACTTCAAAGAAGCGGAAGAAATCCTAAACGCCCTGGATCGTACACACGCTGATGAAGATGGTGAGGAAGAAGACACAATACAACCCAGACAGACTTTGGTTTTCTCGGCCACTTTCCACAAGGGATTGCAACAGAAATTAGCAGGGAAGGGCAAGCAATCTTTCAAGGACGAAAGTCAATCCATGGAATACCTTCTGAAAAAGCTCAATTTCAGAGAAGAGAAACCAAAATTCGTTGATGTTAACCCAATTTCGCAAATGGCAGCGAATTTGAAAGAGGGTATGGTAGAATGTGGTGGGGAAGAAAAGGTAATTCTCCGCCTAGATTATTTGTCATGATTGCGCTCCTAACACATTCTACAGGATCTTTACCTATATTCTCTCCTCCTTCATCACCCAAATCAACGAACCCTCATCTTCACAAATTCCATCCATTCTGTTCGCCGTCTAACCCCTATGCTCCAGACCCTCAACATCCCTGCCCACTCACTCCACTCCCAAATGATCCAAAAAGCCCGCATGCGCTCCATTGAAAAATTCTCCCGCACAAACAATACCGGCTCAGTCCTTGTAGCCACAGACGTTGCAGCACGTGGTCTCGATATCGGAGGTGTCCAATTGGTTATCCACTACCATCTCCCCCGTACCGCAGACATGTATGTCCACCGCTCCGGTCGTACAGCTCGTGCCGCAGCCTCTGGGTCCAGTATCCTTCTTTGTGGCCCCGAAGAAGTAGTCGGTACTCGTCGCTTGGTAGCAAAGGTCCATGCCCAAAATGCTCTAAATGGAGAGGGCAAGAAGTCCAAATTTTATATCCGCTCTCTCGATATCGATCGCCGAGTCGTGGCTCGTCTCAAGCCCCGTGTTACGCTCGCGAAGAAAATAGCAGATAGCGCTTTGGCGAAAGAGAAAAAGGGCCATGATGATGATTGGGTTAAAAATGCAGCTGAGGAGTTGGGCGTCGAATATGATAGTGAAGAATTTGAAGCGCTAGGTGGAGGCCGAAAGGGAAGAGGGACGGGAAGGAGGATGAAGGAAAAGGAAGCGAGAGGTATGACCAAGGGGGAAGTGGGAGCCCTAAGAGCGGAGCTGAGAGCATTGCTGGCTCAGAGAGTCAACGTGGGCGTTAGTGAGAGGTACTTGACGAGTGGAACGGTCAACGTCAATGATTTGTTGAAGGGGGCTAAGGGAGAATGGCTGGGAGAGGTAGAGGGAATCGGCATGGAGGATGATTGAGCTGTGGTGCCATGTGATGCGATGCGACGTCGACGCCCTGTGATGTATGCTGTAGATAGTACTCGGGTATCTATAATCTGTTCATGAAGTCTAGACATTGAATGAAAGAAATAGCTTCACACATTCGAATTGATCCGGAAATAACCGGATATTCATTCATTCATTCATTCATTCATTCAAATATCCAGTATATAAATGAACAAATAACGCTAATACAAACCACGTGGAGATTTCTACTGCAGAGATTCATTCCGACGAAGCTTACATCTTGAATAGGTGGTTCATATTCATCTTAACATGAACATCAAGATTCTAATCGAAATGCACAGTAAATGATAGATAGAAAGAACAAAATCGAGTGAGGCCCAACGCATCATGTGTCAATACCTAGGTAGTATAGTCAATAAATAGACTGGCTATTTATGACTCCAATCAAGTATTAGGCGACATCGCGTATCATATACCATACATATCGATGGATACAGTGAGTACATTATAATACGACTGTAGATACCTATGTATAAATACACTCACACTCACATACATACATACATACATACATACATACATACATACATACATACATACATCACGAATTCACCACGCGCTCAGGAACCACAGAACTGGAGAATTTGAAGATTGAAATTTGGTATTTGGGATGATTTAACCTATTCCTACAAGCCAGCCGCTCACACAACCAATCTCGATACCCTTTCACGTAGTACGCATGCGCGCGGTGCGTTGTTCACCACTCACCACTCACCACTCACTACACACGATGCACCATCGCCCGTTCTCCCCTCCATAAGGGTTCTACTGCTTCTTCTACGTATACCAGACGACGGCGTATTCTGCCTAAGAAAGAGATGCATCATGGCATGACCACCATGTCGCGAATCGATATATCTACAGTCGCTCCAACTCGTCCACGCTATCATCCATCTCGCGCCATCTCACACCCCTACACCCCCATCCACCCCCACAGCTCATCCTGACTGATCTCCCCAAAACACTGAAACAAAATGGAATCAAACGAATCCGGCCCCTTCCTCGACTAGGCCTCCTCACACAAACACTCCACGTAACGAACCAGTCAACCAAAGGAAAACTCAATCACAATCACAATCTCAATCTTAACCCCAAACCCAAACCTAAACCCAAGCCCAAACACCTACCAATATGCAGGGTATGATATGCAGCATTCCCAATGTCCCGAATCATTAAAGACGAACACAAACATACCATTTCCTATACTCCCCAAAAATGCAAATGAGCAAACTTCGAGTTTGAAACAAAAAGTCCAGGTCCTTCCTTTCCTTCCCTCCCCAACCTTCCATTGATTCTCCAGTCCAGACAGAAAAAAAGTATCGAAGGAAACTTCAAACCGATTTGAACAATGAATATCATTATTGTAATCACAATAATACTTCATCAGCCCAGATCGAACAATTAAGATGCCAAGGAAGGAAACGCAAATTTAATAACTCAAGTTTGCCTCATCTTCATCATACTCATCTTCTAAATCAATCTTTCGTTGATCATCACCCCAATCTCTTGCCTTGATACCCAAATTTTCCCTAACATCTTTTTGAATTGCCAAGAAATATTTGCGCAAGCTTTTCAATCCCCGAAGAAATCCCAAATCCGGTTGATCAGGATGTCGAGGTGGGCAATGTCTTCCCGGTGCCAAGCAATCTTCTTTGATTGCACAATTTGCAAAGTCTGCCATTTTGAGATCAATCTCCCTTCTCCTGCTCAATGGCTCAAATGCATTGCTATCAGATTCTTCTTCTTCGACCATTTCTCCATCATAGAACAGGAGAAGACTGGCAGCATAAAAACGATAGCCTGGTAAACTTCGGATCAAAACCTCCAATGTGGAAATCTTTTTAATAAGCGTCGGGATATGTCGTAGGATACTTCCATCATCAACACCATCGTACAAGAACCGAGTTAGTGCTTTTTGGAAATCCGGTCCTGCTTTGAGATCTCTGCCGAAATATTTGTCATGGAAAACGTACTTTTGAGTCTTGACGTCCCAAACCTGTAGACCACAGACTCTCACACCTAGATCGTGAGATGTTGTTGCTTCGCACTTGGTACGTTGAGAGATCTGTTTCTTCTCAAGTGCATCGATACCATACTGTCGAGTGCCCATCTTAAGGTCCATGATACAAGGTTTCTTCATGCCGGCTGTCAAATCTTCCAAAAGTAAGAAGTATTGAATGCGCTGACCTTGGGTCTGGGCTTCCTTGGGATTGACAGGTCGAGGAGGGATGACAAGAGCACTTGGTAGTATCTTCGGCATAACGGGACGCTTGACAATAGCATCCGAATCAGCAGACTTCAATTCGGAACTCTCCTTGACAGCTTCGAGCTTGGGCGTTGTTTCCTTCTTAATAGACAGGGGCAATGTCTTTTGTTCACCTGTCGATTCAGGATCCATGGTAAAAACATCCTCCTCATCGCCTTTGTAGCCGGCATCGTCTGCTTCTTCAAAGTACTTGAGGTTTCCTCGACCATCGGCAACTTCTGCAGGTTTGCGGCGAAGTCCACCACTTGAATAGCGTCTCTTTGGTCGTTTTGGCGAATCTTGAGGCCCCACAATCTCTGCTTCAGGAGCGCTTGTGCCGGCCATATTATCGAATTCATCTTCAACATCTCCATTTTCACAATGCGCATTCCCATTGACATCGCCATCATTAGTCGAAACTGGTGGTGCGGGGGTGATGGGTGTCATTGGAGAGAGTCCGGTTCTCTGTTCAGCTGCCGTCTTCATAGCTCTTGTACGAATTGAATCTTTGGGAGGTTCGCTCTTGTGTGTTTTTAAGCCAACCTCCGAACTTGCACTTCGTAGTGAAGAACCAGACCTTAATGTGCGGCTTTGTGATCCGGGCTTCTTATGACGATAAATGGGTATTGGTTGCTGTAGGAAAGCTTCCCCAAAGACCTTGTTCCGAAGTTCCTTGTTGACAGTGGTTGCTCCCCAGCTAACTGCATGCTTGTTTGACAACGTTGGACGAAATGTAAAGTCCCCACTTGGTGGAGGTTGACTTTGACTTTGACCTCGCTGCGTAGTCTGAGTAGAGTCTTTGGTACTTGGAGCCTCGATGGGATCAATGAGATGCGGATGAGGTTGTAAGAAACTCTTTGGTATAATGTGTCTATTATCGGCGAAATTGACAGTTGCTATAGGAATAGAAGATGTTCTTAACGACTGACTGATCATCCTTGTTGGCTCTGGAGGCTTTTCGGAAGTCGTGTGACCATTCGTGTCGGCGCTAGTAGTCTCATCCTTTGGTGGATGCCCATCGGTCACATTTGACTCAGCCAATGCATCTTTCTCATCTTTGGGCACAACCTTTGGCTTTAGATGCTTCTTCTCCAAAGTTACATTAAGAACACCAATATACCTAAAGATCAATTAAGAGAGGCACGTTAGTCGATGTACCATGGGTGCCTGAGGACGCGTTTGCTTTTTATGTCTTGATGAAGACTCAGCTTCGATGCCTGAAGCGGGGATGAGTCAATAAAAATTACACGTACCTTGGTAGAAACTTCATAAGCTGGGGATGCTTTCGTTCACAGATCTCGTAAAACTTATTTTCACCATTGTTCAATTCTTTGCAAACTGCACGATTGGAGAATCTCCACATGGTTGTGTGACCACCGACTTGATGCTTGTATGGAATTAATTCAACAGAACCCCTTGATTTTCTAGCCTCTTCTGGGTCTTCGATAACATTGATTTTTGGTGTTGGTGGTACCTTAAAGCTAGGACGACGATATCTTGAAGATGTTGGTGTTGCCTCAGGGTCATCGGTTAAGGACTCTTCATAAGTGGTGGATTCTCCTTCATCAAATGAATCTTGACTATGGTCATGAGTATCTGTTGGAGTAATATAGCCATTGCTTTCTACTGGCTCATGCTGCCTAGGAAGTCGTGGTGATGGCAGTGGCTGTAATTTACCTTCTTGGCTGTCATAAGGGTTTTCTATTTCACATGATGGGACTCGGTGTTCTTCAAGCCACTGTTGTGGGTCTGAATCTTCTGATTGGAGTTGATCATTATCCCCAGCCCCTGCAACGAGGTCTAATCTGTCTCGTGGACCCTCTCCTCTTCGTTCAGATGTACCATGGGCAGTCTTGTGAGGAACGAATAACGCCGAAGAAATCTTCTCCTCACCAGATTCATTACCATCATCACGACTCTTGGTCATTTCCAAATCAGCACCATCCTCATTGCCCTCTCGATCCAACTGAGATCCCCCCCCTAAATTTTCCTCGCCCGAATCAGCCTTTGACTTTTCAGATTCCGGAGCTGGTATGCTTCCTGAGAATGAAGATCCTTTGGCATTACCAGGTGTCAAGTTGTGATGCTTTCGTATATCGGCCAGAAGCTGTGAAGGCATTCTTCTTACTTTATCTGAAGCAAGCGCTTCAGTACCGCGAGATGGATCAAAGTAGTCAGGTTCGGCAGAAAGTCCTTCATTAGAACTGGAAGTCGGATTCAAGTCTGTGTTATGGGTTGGCGACTTGGAAGCCATCTTCAGATCTGCGAAAGGCGACAGCGATTCACCTTCCAAACCTACTGCCGAGTGTGTTCCTGTTTCCAATTTTCCACCTTCTGGTATGCTACCAATCCTTGCAGATGAGCCTGCATCCTTTGGCTGAGCTCTGTTCTTATTTTCGCGTTTCTTTGTCTTATCTTCTGGTAGACCTTCCCGGAAGAACCTCAAACTATGACTTGCTTTTCGACTGCGATTGTTGTGCTCGACCCCAGATAGAGCTTCTGCAATAGCCTTTTCGACTTGACCGCCCTGATCATCGTCGCCTTGTTCGCAGATTGACCAAGCTTTCTCTACAGGCGGGCTTGTTCTGGCATCTCTCCATGATCGATAACTGGCCCTGATTCCATCCACAGGTGGAGTATTTGAAAGAGACCCGACAGGCTCCTGCAGAGGTGTTGATGGCCGAGTGATGATACCGGTATCACCGGGGTTGGTTGAGAAAGATCCTTTGGGTAAATCTTGAACTCTCTTCTCTTTTGCTGTTCGCTCAAGAGATGTTCCTCTTTCCTTTGGTTCTCGCATTGTTAAGATATTCCCGGTGATCAGTGAGCAGATCATTGACTTGATTTACATCAAAAGAGAAGTCCAGTGGTGGTGGTAGATGGAGTTGCGCCAGCACTGACAGGTCTGTTTGGATTGAATGTGATAGATGCCGTACCAATAACCATGTTGCTCAATGACTCGGCCAAGCTTGCAGTTCTCTCATTCTGGTATTGATTGTTTGAGGTAGAAGGATACGGTTGCCGTATCGTCGGGGATGTACTTCGAGATTTGCGAGGATTGGGATCGATATGAGTTGCCGCCGATTCGTGATGAGCCGTGGATAGAGCTTGAGTTAACAAAGAGGATTGGTTTGATCTTGGTGGCGCGTTGGCCCATCTTTGTGCTTTATTTTGATCGCCATCCTGTAAGATTTGTTGATTCTGCTCAGTACTCACCGGAGAGGTGTGTGCGGCATTTCTGAAGTCAGTAGGGGAGTTTGACATGAGGCGCACATTTATCGAATCCAGTGACAGTGTGAGAAAATGATTCGCAGGTATTGAACCTTCTTCAGTAACTTGTGTTCTGGAACGAGAAGAATAGGATAGGACGGGATTGAAAGCCAAGGATCAATCAGGCAAGGATTTACGATCAGGGAAAAATGTAATGTTTGTTAGTTAGAATATTTTCTAAGAAACAACAATAAAGATCTTTTTGAACCTAATAAAAACACGTGGAATTCTGTTCTGTTCTGTTCTCTCTTCTTTAGAAAGTAGGAAATTCTATGGAATTTGATGAATGGAATGGAATTTCTGCTTTCTTCTTTTGCTTCTTCTTCTCTTGTTCCGCTGCTGCTTCTGCTGCTGCTTCTACTTCTTCTTCTTCTTCTTCTTCTTCTTCTTCTTCTTTTTCTTTGCCTCTTCTGTTCAGTTTCCCTCTTGTGTTATTTGAAAGATTGTTTTCTTGTATTATGTTATCTTGTTTCTTTTCCGGTTGATTGCTGTGTAAATTGACGATTGAACTCGGTATTGCTTTGAGTAGGGTATAGTAGTAGTAGCAATAATAGCAGCTGTTGTTGTTGTTGTTATTGTTGTTGTTGTTGTTGTTGTTGTTGTTGTTGTTGTTGTTGTTGTTGTTGTTGTTGTTGTTGTTGTTGTGATGGTGGTGGTGGTTGTTGTTGTTATTATTTGATGGTGATGATGATGATGGAAGAAAGAAGAATGAGTAATAACAATAACAATAACAATAAATAATAAATAAGGTACCAGTCCGGTAAACCGATGGATTAGAGGCGAGCAAAAGGTTAAAATAGTGGGTCATTTTAGTAGAGAGATAGGTGAAAGTGCGGCTACCTAATAATAGTACCTAAATAGGTAAGTAGGTAAGCAGGTAAGTAGGTAAGTAGATAAGTAGATAAGTAGTTAAATAGACAAGCAGGTAATAAGTAGGTAAATCAGTTGGTTAAATGGAAATGATATTCAACCGATATTCGAATCAGATTGAAAGAAAAAGCATTTAAGGAAGTTTGTTAAAAGTAATTAATCAAGGAAGAGATAGGTTTACGGTTTATGGTTTACGGATAGTAAAGGTCTTCTTCTTCTTCTTTGTATTCTACTATTATGGTATTATTGAATCGACTGATTAGGTCGAGAAGTACGTCTTACCTCCTTCCCTAATTAAGAATAATAAACTCAGGACAGAAACTAAAAATAATCAACCTTTTCCAAAAACCAGATCCAACTAGGTACCTACTGATTGTTATATACTTGTATGATCAGGTACCCATGTACGGAGTATAAAACTATACATTCGTCTTGAAGAAGAATATAAGACAGATCAAATAGTCGAAAGGAAGAGATCAGATTCAATTCAATTCAATTCAATTCAATTCAATTCAATTCAATTCAATTCAATTCAATCCCATCCCATCCCATCCCATCCCATCCCATCCAATGCAAATAATCAAAGTGCCTAGGTAATACAATAAGCTGGGCATGAATTAAGAAACGTAATTTGGGCTTTAACAAATGTCTTGTCTTGTCTTGTCATATCTGGCTCGTCTCGTCTGGTTGTGTTGTCTACACAGTACATACAATCAAAACAGCACCTACCTAGGTATCCATAGATCTGACTAACGATGACGAATGCGTTCGTTCATATCTACCGTACTGTCCTGTCTGCAGTGTCATCATACCTAGTGAAGGGTATATATACACCAGCTACCTCGTAGATGTTTAATGCAGCATGATGGAAAGATCAAAAAGCATATGCGCCCTTCTCCTTTCATTCTATCTTTTCCCTGCATCGACGCCACTGGATCACAAGAAGGGTATGGGCACAAGGCTGTCAGACAAAAGGGCCAAGACTGCAGGTGATTACAGTGCCGTACAACAGTGTGACTGACGGTATATGGACGGTAAGGATCGATTACCTCGAAATACGATAACTGACAGATTTCATGAGCAAGGGTAGTGGGAGGTACAGCCTGCGTATTGTGCTACGTTCTGTATCTGCCCAAGGAATCAAGAATGAATTAATTGTATCATTAGATCCAATTCCATCCATTATCGTCCTAGTAGGTACATACATACATATATCTATATGTACATACACCCATCTACATATCCATACATCCATACATCCATACATCCATACATCTATCCACACATCCATTCATATATCTATATATCCATACATATATCCATCCATATACATTATCCATCCATTATCCATATATCCATATATCATACACATATACATCCATATATCCATACATCCATCCAAAATCTACTTGAATGCCAATTGACAAGCAGCCAATGACCGAAGCTCAATGCAAAGATTGGAGGTATCCTCCGTAATTATTGAGTAAGTGATTAAGATCTCCGATGGATAATATAAATTCTGATATCAAGTTCCATCACACATACATCCAGTAGGTCTATGGGTAATGACTTCGTAGGACGGAGTATACGTACCGACTGTCCCAGTGCCCCCTATGAGATTTAAGGATCTGGTATATATATTATGGGACCCAACCTTGTGGATATCAACTACCAACCAACTACCAGTGCTATTGGAGATACTCCATCCGCGGGTCTGTCTCAATTAGATTAAGCAACATCTCTTGTAAGGTTGTTTATCTACAGTCCGTATTTATTTGTTAATCACGAAGTATATTCTCCAGTACACGCACTATTTATTCAAACCATTCCCCACACCAAATCCATCACATCGCGGCCTTTCTGTATCCATCCTTATCAATCGTCAAATGCCCGGTGATGCGATCGACGATGATTGTAACCCGTTCATACGTACATACGTACATACATACCTACTGCATACATACATACCTACAGACACACTACTAAATTTATGAAAAACATCCATCACGATATCAATCAGACAGCCCAGCCTACTGCAGACAAGCCAACAAGCAGAACCAAGAACCAAGCAAAATCCCACGTGGGAAAAAACCACCAAAAGCGAGCGAGTATCCAAACCTATACACCTCGGGTACCGTACCTATATTACATCCACCCAACCCTCAACGCCCACCTACCGATCCGCAAAATCTCCTCCTACCCATCTCCCATTCTTATCCACCATGCCAGAGCCCCAAACAAATCACACAACGTCACCCATGCTGTAGTCATCCTATCCCATATATCACCCACTTCCACGTGCCCCTCCCCCACCCAATCCAACGGCCACCCCAACCGTCCGTTCCACAAGATGCCATCCATCCATCCATCCATCCATCCATCCATCCATCCATCCATCCATCCATCCATCCATCCCAACACCAACACCAACACCAACACCAACACCAACACCAACAAATCTCTCCCCTCCAAACCCAACCCAATAGAAACGTGCCTCCAATCCAATCCAATCCAACGACACATACCCCATAACCCTGCACCCGCCAACAACAGCCCACCACACCACCACCAACCATCAATCCGCAACCACAAGCGGCCAGCCCAAGACGAGGGCGGAGGAGCAAATTGAGTTTGCGGGGAAGGAAGGAAGGAAACGCGAATAACACCCGGTGTCTTATTGTGACGACACCCCACCCCACCTACCTACGTAAGCGTTTCCTACGACTACGAACCTAGAGTATATTAATAGACGGCACCGTAGAATATAAACCCATGTAAAGAAGAAAAGAAAAGAAAAAAAGCAACCATTATATTTCTCGACCAAGAGAGAGTACCTATCTATCAATCAATCTAGTTCTAGCTACCTATTTACTAAACTAAACGCTTTACGATAAATTGGCCACAACATCACATGTCTGTCCGTCCTTGTGCAGCCTACGTAAGCAAGGGGTATCTCGTATCCCATGGTTCCCATCCGTTCACCCGTAACACCCAACGCAATTTACGCTTCTGAACTAGACGCTGTACATTCACCATCAACCTGTTGACTACAGTTCCGTATCAAGACCACACGTTCTCCTCGAGCGTGAGGAGACTCCGCCGCGATTGTGCATTCCTCTCTCCTTTTGAAGTGAACATGTCAAATTCCGTACTGTTAGCTTTCTTCAACTCCCCCTCCACTGACCAATCGCCGCCGAGGAAGCCCTCCACCTCGTCGAGGAAATCTCCCGCTGCATGGTCCCCCACTTTTGCATTACTTGATGTTTCATTCAGAGCTGCCATTGCAGAGGAGTGAGAACTAAAGGGTTGAATGCCCGGATTATCTTCATCTTCATCCCGAAAAGTCGTATGTTCTTGATTCTTCGGCATTCGATTTCGCAAAGGACTGGTTGTGAAGCGACGATCTCGCTCTCGCGAGGATTCGCGATCCGCAGCGATGAAGGCTTCTGCCATTGCATCGATTGCAGGACTACTAACAATCGGGTCGGCCGCGCCTAAGAGAATTGTCTTGAATTTGGGTGATGAAAGGGGGCGTTCGACGGAGTTTCTTTTCGCTACACCATCGCCCTTGGAGTTCTTGCGAATTGCGGAGAAGTGGTTTTGGAAGCTATTAATATCCGTGACATCATCGTCAAATGCAGCCACTTTGCTTCCACAAGCCCCTGTACGATACAGACTTTGAGGAGATGGTGAGCGGCGTTTGCGCCGAGAGCTAGGCTGAGATTGAACTGGATCCTCGTCATCCAAAACACCAAATGACACCCGCTTGCGTTTCGTACTCTTTTTCTTGGGCCCATTCACCCAAGGGTTTTGCGTAGCTGCTTCTATAAGAAGCTGTGTGTGAGATGGCCGCTGCTCAATTCCTAGTGTATCAAGTGCTTCCGGTGGAGGACTTGGCGTCATAAGATCGCGGAAAGGCCTAATAAAATCATTATCAGGCGTGACCGGACGCTCTTCCTTCTGCCAACCGGGATGAGGAGACTCGACATCAGAGTGCGGCTCAATCATTTCAGTAGCTGCAAGTTTTCTGTGAGCGACCAGAGGTAATGCTTCACCTGGCGCCCAAGGACTCTGCGGGCAATTGTTTTGAGAGACAGTTGGCTCTTTTGATTGCGACTCTGAGTTTGAACCCTTGGAAGATGCAGTATCTCCAGAAGGAATAGCTGTATTTTCGTCACTTGCAGCTGCCTTTAATGATTGTTCGGTAAGATCTTGGGTGCTAGCTGGTGAGATGATATCTCCTTCACTAGGCATCAGAGGTGTAAATTGGTTCAGTAAAGAGCTTCTGGAAATTCGATCCACGTTTCTAGCTTTCTGGATTGATGTGAGGTTATGTATGGTAAGGTTGTTTGTTCTTGCAGGTGATGATGATGTTGATGTGTGGCCGCTAGAAAGTGCCGAGTTTGGAACGTCATCTGTTTCTGGCTCGGCCCGCATAGCTTCCTGAACCTCTTCCTCCGTTTTTCCCTGAGCGACCCCTGACACTTCTTCTGCATCTTCAATAATATCGAGAGCTTCTCTATCGGCTTGAATTTGTGTATCAATATCCGATTCATGTTTAACCTGCAATACTGTAATTTCCTCAATTTTCTCGCTCTTGAATGACATATTAATTTTCGAAATGGCTTCTTTCGTCTCAAACCCTTTATTATCATCTGATATCTGTACATTTTCGGAGATGCTACTTTCGGGATTATCGTTCCGAGTGTTTTTAGTGGGTTCCTCATTAGATATGCTTGTGGCATCATCAGCTAATTGCTGACTAGACCTTAGATTTTGGTGTAGAACATGAGTTTGTGGAGATCTCAGTTTACTCTTTATTGAGCTGACTGGACTAGTGTTGTAAGACTGTGTGCTTGATCCATCTAGGTTACTGTAAGGTACTCCCTTATTGTTGGAATCTTTGAGAAGGGCCGGTAGATGCGGCGATGACTTCGAGGGAGAGAGTTCAGGTTGTGCAATTGAGTGCTTTTTTGGTGGCGATGATTCTAAACTGTCTGTGCGCTTATAGTTCATAGGCCTAGAACCCGCCATATGCTCAACAAAATTTGGCCGTGGTAGAAAACTCGAACCCCGATATATTTGAGTGATAACCATTGAAGCAGACGAATTTGGAGAGTGATCAAAGTCATCTTGTGTTGTGACCCAGCTGTTATCAAGGTTTTCGCATAGTGGAGAATGTTCTCTTTCAATGGCTCTCTTACCATCCGAATTTCTTGTTGACGGAGTAGTTGAGACCTCTTCTTGTGTAGTAAGCCAACTTTCATCGACGGGAGAGCTTCTACGAGATGATCCGTTCGTTATTGCAGATTTTGTGCGTCTGTTTGGAGAGAGCGAGGACCCCTTTGATGTATTACTAGGGTGTAATACGGAGGGGTGCGAAAGTATTCCGTCGCTTCGAAGGCTTAAGTCTGGCATACTACCTTCGGATGGTGGAGCTCGGCTATTTTCTCCCATATCTTTCAAAGAATGACGGGTGAGCGGGGCATTGGTCTTGCGTTTACGCTTCTTTCGAAATTGAAACTGCTCCAGGTTCACAGAAGATGGTGCAACATCAGTAACGAAGCTAATATTTCCTGGAGTTTTCTGAGTTTCATCATATATCGCACTAGTCCTGGGATGTGAGGGAAGTCGCGGCGAAGTGACTGGATGCGTTGCCGAAGGTAGCAGCGGGCTAGCTGGCTTGCTACCCAGTTCGTGAGATAGAGCCGATGAATGGTGGTCGGGGGAATCTCCGTACAGGTTGGCAGACTTTCGTCCAGATCCAAACACGGAAATGCTATTTCGTTCTTGTCCTTGTTGTCCGATATTATTGTGAAAAGAGGCTTCTGTATCAAATGTAGTACCTGGTTGCTGTAAAGATGCATAGCTCTCCCGCGGAGAAGTTAAGTCATGCTGAGTCTTAAGAGAAGAGCCCGATCGTGGTTGACCTGTGTTCGTCGTTCCATTATGTGCAACCATCGTAGTTCCTGTGACCTTCTGCTGGAGCTTCTGACCTATTGCATGAGGCAGTGGAGTTGGCGATGAGACTGCTGGGTCCTCCCAACGAGCACGCTTTGAGATATGAGAACCTTTCAACCAAGCTATGTCTACAGGCCTCTTGATACTAGTCCATGTGTCCGGCTGTCTACCGTAATCCCCATGATTCGAAATTGAGCCCCCTATTCCTGGCGTACCTTCAGAGTCTCTGATATTCGTATGCGTGGAAGATGTCGATTCTGGAACCCCTGGAAATGGCAGTCCAGTCAATAATCTATTTCCTTCAAACATATCTCTCTCTTCTTCCATAGTTATGTCTCCGTGTACTGTGTCATCCACAACAAATCTCTCTCTATCTAGGCGAGTAGCAGGTGCTTGTTCCATCTTCGAACCGTCCTCAATTCCTCTTTCTTTTGCCTGTCGTTTAGCATCCCGTCGGCACCATGCCAGTGCCTCTGTTGGACTCATATCCTTTCTGCCATGTTCCCTAGCTCGTCGCATAACATCCTCTCTCCTAAACAGCATATCTTTTGATCCAGGCTTCCACCAGTCTCTTTCTCGATGTCTCCATGGGTTCACCCATTCATTCTTGTTATCTTTATAAAAAGGCCCCCTAAGCTGTGCAGACTGAATAATAGGTAGTTGTCCACGTAGTACTCTTTCCGCACATTTTTCATATCGTTGTCGTTTTCTGATTATCGCTCTGGTACTTGCCTCGGTATCGGAACCTTCACAAATAAGATCTTCAGGTTCATGGGTTGGTGTGAAATATAGAGGTTCATCATCGTTATCGGAATCAAAAGAGAGCCTGCTCATGTGGAGAGACATTCCTGCAAATAGCCCATATGCTGCATTCGACGGCTGTGTCTCAAAGTTTGCATACTTCGTGTGAATATGATCACAAAAGTTATCAGTTATCGTATTTTGATGTGGCTGACCGGACAACTCTTTTTTCGTGTTTTCGCGAGTAATACGAAAACACGTGATGACATGATACAGATTAAAGTGGTTTTTCGGAGTTTCAATTCAATTTCTTCCTTTACGGACGGGATCTTTTATTGTTGCAATGTAATCTTAATGTTTGTTGTAATAACATTCAATATTCGATATTCAATCATTGTACTTATCAGACTGTGAGGACTACCATTGCTATGTACGTATATATCCCTACCTTATATCTATCTACCTTGGTCCACCATGGTCCGGTACTGTATGCATCTTTCAGAAAACGCAAAGTACCTAGGTAGGTAGTCAATCTATGCCATGCCACAAGCCTAGACTTGTCTCCAGAAGCTTATTTTCATCCTACAACGCTACATCAATCATATCTAATCACCTTTCTTTGCTTGCCCACGTCGACAACCTTGAATCGATGATGCAGACTACGACCTACTGTACCTCCTACCTGGCTACTCGGTAGATACCAGTAGTGTTCCAAACCAAATGATCGAGTTGAAGTAAATGAGATCCGCTTAAGAAGGTTATCAGAAGATATTAACAATAAGGCTGGAACATGTTAATCAATAGTAAGAAATGATATTGGAATACCCAGCGATCAATCAATCAATCGATCGATCAATCAATCAGCCCACCCATCCATTCATCCATCCATCCATCCATGGATAACGTTGATATGAACTGATTCAGCACTACTGTATATGGGACTGTACTTGCTATTAAACATCCATCCTCTGCATTGCCAACTCAATTCTGCTCCGCAATATGGCATGGAATTTCAACTCCCAAGTAGTAGCCCTGGAGGTATTAGGTAGGCATATGACGGGAGGTGTAACCCAGCTTGAATTCAAAGTCGGTGGATTTTTGTTCAATAATATAACTTATATTGTTATGTTATTGATCATCTTCATCGAGACTTGCAATTGGTAATCATCGTAGATATAGACTGAACAGAACAGTAATAAGTATCACATAAGTTTTCATTTACCTCTTTGTTTCCTCTCTCCATTATTGTCACTGGTAGATCATTTGTAGTACATCCCATCATATTACCTAGGTACCTAGGTAATTGGATAATGACCACAATAACAAAATAGATGAAAAGTATCATTTGACGTGGGGTTTCTGCGGCTGACTGTGGCTGCTCATATGTTGTGTGTGGCTTGAGAGTAATCACCTACCTAGATATCTATACGAGTCCTCCGTAGTAAGGTTTATTACTATTTTATGTTTAGTTACCTACGGTACCTAGGTAGTTTTGTTCTGTGTTGTTTTGATAGGCCCCCTTCCTTGCTCTTTCTGCACGACGACCTGGGAACTACTAGATGCCTCCCACATACCCAGTGATGGATGTACTTTCAATTAAAAGGTCCAAGTGCCCTTACCTCCCAGCCCAGACCTGAATTCAATATTCAATCCCACTTCGCAACCCCATCTCAATCCATCCGCGCATTATTTCACGGACTTCATCCAGTATATTAATACAAAACAGGTTCTACTAGTATTCTATTCTATCTTACCTCTTACTAGCACCCATTTTTACAATCAACACCACTCACGCATACACGCGACACTACCTACCTACCTAGCATTTACGCGATCATAATCTTCCATGACAACAACAACAATCAAATTTAATCAACACCGAATTCATGCCCACTGCCCATAATCTTACGAAACTTTCAAGATGGACCAGGCCTGGTTAGATTCTCTCTCCGAAGATTGGGTATCTCAACCACGATCTGAATCTTCAGAGCCAGAACTCCCATCTCTCACAATTGGCACATCTGATTCATCAAACCCTCGCCCAGCTGCCCCGGCTAGTCGCATACCGAAATTCAATTCAGAAACAAAGTCTTGGTCGAATCTACCGGATAGTAATCCATTGAGCGAAAGGAGTCAGAACGAGAAAAACATTCCCTTGTCCCAACGAACCCATCAGCCATCGAAACTACGAAGTGAAATACCACTGAGTCCAAGGGGAAGGAAAATCTCCCGACCTTTGTCAGCTTCCAGCACACATACAACCGAGTATAATACAGTTCAGCATAACAAATCTCTCAGCGCATCGCCCACGAAGAGCTCAAAAGACACCCCAGAATGGAAGAGGAGACTTTTACAAGGAGAAGTTGGATATGGTGAGCAGCGCGATCTATTTAGCGCAGTGGGGCTAGAGACAATGTTTCAACCACCGCCTGTTGAGATTTCGATCAAAAAGCCACCTACTTTTGGAGAGAGTAGTATTATGCCATCTAGCCCTCCGCTATATCGTACAAGACTGGAACCACCACCGTTTGATGATAGCGAGTTGTCATCTGAAGATTCAGTTCAAGAAGATGGACATGGTCTGCCACGGGGAATGAGGTACAAAACAACGGAGGATTTTGGCAGTGAATTTTCTACCAACGATTTAAGTAGAGGAAGCGATTTCAGGCCTAGCGCATTAAATACTTTGAGTCCCGTCAAAGAACACAACCCTCCCTCAGATTCTTTTTTGAGCGCAGATGACATCCCCACCAAAAAAGGACATCTTGATGTAGGACGAACTATAAGCGGCCAAAGCGATACACGCAATGAATTCCTCTCGCCAATATATTTGGCAAGACAGGATACAATAGATGATCAAGTCGGGGTTTCATCAATGGATTTACCACCTGCCGAACTCCAAGAACGCCTGGAAAAACTTTGTACCAACGATTCAAACAATGACGACGTAACTGAAGACCTCCAGAACAGCTCACGACCCATAACTGGTGATGTTACAACAGATACAGACGACTTCAGGCATGATGGTCAATTCGTCAACAGTCGGAGAGGTGGTCGTTCTGAAGAAGGTTCCTTCCAGAAACAAATGCTGAGTCCTTCTTCCCTGCCGCCAATTGATGAATCTGCATTACCAGTTGATGCTTCTCCACAAGACAGCTCTGAGAAGCAACTCCCCAAAATAAGAAAGATGCGAACCTCCAACGAACGATTAGAGCCACCTGTTAATCTGCGGTCTCCTCCAATTGAGTCAACACCTCATCCCAGCCCAACTAAATCGACTGTTAAAAGTAACTCTGGTAGCCCATTAAAACTATTTGGTACTCATGATACGTTTACTAGTCAAAAGCTTCTTAGAAGACTTAGTCAATACGAGGATCGGGGGAGTGATCCCGAATTAGACGAACAACCGAGTACTGCTTTCGATTCCACGCATCCCCAGATGGATAATGCAATTGATAGCCGGCCCACTTCTGAAAATAGTGGTCTGCCAAAAGAGCGCAAGCCAAGACGATTCAGTAGTTTTGGCGTTGGCGACTTGGACAGTTTTCGGTTCAGTGAGGATGTCTCGTTTGAATCGAATGGGTCAATCTTACGCCACGATGATTTCAATAGCGATGATGATGACGAAAATTTGGCTCTCCCTGTCTTGGATCCTAAGTCACAAACCAGTTTTCGTTTTCGACTGGATTCCTCACCAGACATCAAGGAAGAGGTTGATAGACGACATAGTGGGAGATATAGGACCACCAGCAATGGCAGCAGTAAACGCAGCCTGAACGGTAGGAAAAGACCTAGCACGGGGCCTTCCACCCCGTCTACTGTCTTACCTTCATTTCAGGCGAATGAGAATCTCAAGACACCCAGAAGATGGAATGGCGAAGCGGAAGGAAAACGGCTTCTCAGGTCTCCTTTGAAAGATCCCACACCAAAAAGACGCCGAACCTTGCACAGAGCGGATATCTCTCTCCCACTAAAATCTGAAGAGCCATTGGCCTTAATTCAAAATAGAAGGCCTTCGACACAGCCAGCTATGGGGAAATCGCGGCAAGACAATCAGCGAAGCTTCCAAGCTGCCGATCCAAAGATACTTGCAATGCGACAATTGCTTCGTCCTCGAACACCCACACCTAGCCAGCGGAATAGTCAGCAACGTGACGAAGCACCTTTTGCTGAGTCAGATGTCACCTCGAATGACCGTGCAAGATTGTCACAACAGCAAAAGATTGCAATGATTCAAGCTGAGCTTGATCTGGCCAACTCTGACATGCCTCTTGGTGCTAGTCCGAAATCGCAAGATAGTCGAAAACCTTCAGTGACCACCCAGGACTTCCTGGACGAGGCGAAGAAGATTATGGCAGGCATTCGAGGTAAAGCAAGACCTCATAGTGGTCTTAGTAGTCTTGAAGAATCGGAGACCGAAAGGAACCGTGCACTTGCGTCGAATAGTGGTTCAGATGATGAGTTGGAGGATTCCTATCAGGAGTCGACTCGGGAACTGTTTGAAAGACCACCAAGTCGCGAGGGTGCTCCAGCATTGCGAGCACCGTATATTCAAGACCCGGAGCTTCTGGATCATTTGCGTAAGTACGAAGAGAATAGTGAAATGGATGGCGTCGTTGCTGCATCTATAAAGTCTATGGCTATGGCAAAGGAGGTTATGGAAAATGGAAGAGAAATTGATAAAATGACAAATGAAACGGCATCAAAATCATTCGGTCACTTTTTTGATCTTGCCAATACAGTCCAGAGCGAACCACCAAATATTCGCATATCCAATAATCCTGACATTCAGCGAAAGCGCAAGCATTCTGGGTCTTCACGACAGATGGATGAAGAATATGACGATCCTGATTTCTTCACACAAGGCTCAAACAACTCTATACCCACAACATCTTCGAGAGGCTCGGATTCGAGGCGTGTGATTGCCCCGCATAAAGTATCTCATTTGATTCCAGAGCAACTTGCTGGCATGGTATTTGATCGAGAACGGAATATCTGGGTGAAGAGGAAGTCCGGCAAACGAGAAAATGATGGGCAGGACTCCCCTAACTCCGAAGGAACAGAGGATCCGTTCGAAGACATACCTGATCTATCATTTGATGAAACGCAAGAGCTCACGAGGATACAGGCTGTTGCCGCCAAGCAGAAAGAAGACGCACAATTACGACTAGCTGAATATCTTGATGAAGAAGGACAGCATGACGCGTTCAATGGCCAGTCATCCCCTCAAAACAATTCGAATATGAGCCTTCCACCCGTTAATAGTAGACCACAATCAGCACCTTCGAAGCCTATCCAACGTGACCCAGATAATTCTTTACCTGAGATCAAGATTCGATCAGCCTCCGAGGGCGAAGACAATGCCTTACGGCCGAAGAAGACTCGAAATAGAGATCTAAATAAGCCTATCTATGGAAGTCATAGTTCTGCTGGAAGCAAGGCCCCCGAAGGGAGCAGGGAATCTGTCGATGAAGAAGTCTTTAACCAAACAGATGGAGACCTAAGTACCACAACTCCCAAGCGTCAACGAAATGTTACAATCGCGTTCTCGTCGCCTATTGCGGAGGTTATCGAGCCACCTAATTACAATGATGATGATAGTTCCACGAAAGAGGGAGCTTACCCATCTGACTATGATAGCGTCGATGAATCTGGTACCGAAGATGATGATGGAAGTATCCGTGTGAGAAAAGGGAAATCTAGGCAAGGAAGCGGGTCACGTGGAGGATATATAAATACTTCCCGTAAGCTGTCCGTAAGAGGACAACAATTCATGCCACGCCCAGTATCACGCATTGATGAGCAAGACGAAGGCTTGGTTGATAGAGAAAGTGTTGTTATGAACAAGACCAGAAACAACCCTCTTCCCATGCCTTCCGTCTCGCCGAGAAGAGTGGATAGTGTGGTACTTGCTACACCACGGCCCGCTCATGAAATCGGGACACTTGAGCTTACTCCGCTTTCAGAATTTACTATGCATCAAGCAGATGAGTCTTACGGGCTGGATGTCAGCTATGTAGCGAACGGAGACAAGCATGTTCCAGGAGCTTCTACGAAGAAAACATTGTCTCACTCGATCAGGGAAATGGTTGAGAAATTGACTGAAATCGAGCCTTATGAGCCATTCTGGGAGCACATGAAAAGCGCCGATCTGCATAGGAAGAAGCTGACAAATCTACACAAACTTGACGAGTTTTGTGAGCACCTGGAGGAACTGCAGGTCTCCAAAAATGAAATTAGTCAATTAAATGGTGTCCCTTCATCACTTCGCCACCTCATTATCAGCCATAATCGCTTGTCCGATTTGACGTCCTGGGGCCATCTGTGGAACCTTCAGCAAGTCAACGTCTCCAATAACGAGATCGAAAGCCTTTCCTGCTTCAGGAACTTGGTCCATTTAAGAAGCTTGCACGCCGATAATAATAAAATAACTTCTCTTCATGGTATTGGGGGTCTAGATGGCTTGATTACACTTCGGCTTCGTGGCAACCCAATCGAGAGAGTGGATTTTGAAGGGACTAACCTCAAACACTTGGAGAATTTAGACCTTAGAGAATGTCGACTCTCAGAAATCAAGAATATTGGTCATCTACCGAAACTGTCAAGTCTCGACTTGGAAAATAACAACTTGGTCAATTTCATGGCACCAGATGATACCTGCTCGGCTAGAGAAATTAGGCTGAGCTTCAATAATTTACAATCGTTCGATGCAAGTCTCACGCCCGAGATCCGCGTTCTCTATCTGGATGCCAATCGAATAAAAACCATCTCTGGTCTTCTGCACAAGAGGAACCTTTATAGTCTCTCAGTTCGGGAGCAACAATCTGGCACGATCCTTGATAAATCATTCCTTCATGATGCTTTCGAGGTAAGGAAGCTGTTCCTATCTGGCAACTATTTAGGAACTTTCAATCCGGGAGTCGAATATCTCAATCTACAATACCTTGAGCTTGCGAACTGTGGTATCACTTCTTTGCCAGATGATTTTGGTCTTATGGTGTCAAATGTACGGGTTCTAAATCTCAACTTTAACGGGCTGCAGGAATTCCAATGTCTTCTCGGTATCGTTCGCCTAAAGAAATTACTCCTTGCTGGAAATCGATTGACCAAGGTAGAAAGACTCACGAGAACTTTGAGAGCATTTCCCTACCTGACTACTGTTGATATGAGGAATAATCATGTCAATCATAACTTCTACCCAATAGCTTTAGAACGATGTCTGATCAAAGATGGGGGGCTTGAGAGGAATGAGCTTGACGTTATCGATCCATATTCACTTGGCAATGCAGACCCAGTTAGAGATGCGCATTACATCTCGTGCTCAGATATGGGAACAAAATCGATGAGACGTGTATACGAAATGCTTGTCTTTGGCAAGAAGGGTGATAATCCCAGACTCCAGAAGTTGGATGGTCTCCCAGTCAATAGAGAGGTCTCAAAGATTCGAGATGACGTTTGGGAAAAGCTTGTTGAGATGGGCTATATAAAAAATTCCGAAAAAACTCGTGCGCAGACAGACAATGGCCAAGCTGATGACCAGAGTGTGGAAGAAAATCAGGAAGATGGAGGTTACTTCCATCAGGGCACGGCCAAGAATGATTTAGTAGAGGGGATTGTGGAACACAAAACGGATGGAACGCAACAATGCCAATCTAATGGTAATGGATCTTGGGAGGCAGTCCAATGTCCACAGGATATGAAACCTGCCGATAGAAATGTGGAGAGGGCCGAAAGGAAGGCTGAGAAGCCATATGCAGGTAATCTTGGTAAGAAGAGCGCGGGGCCAAAAATTGACGTAAAGCCAGTTGTTGAAGTGAAGACCATGGGAGTTCCAATGGGAAAAGTTGCTGTGCACGAAAGGAACGGGAATTCATCTCAGAGTCGCGGTCAACCATCGAACACTTTTCAAACCAAGGCAAATCTTTTTTCGAATCTGCCTTCCCAGGAGAGTGCACACGTTGCAAGACCTGAAATAGACTCGTTATCGGGACCATCCAGTACCGGGAAACACAAAACAACACTTGACGTAGATAAAATTATCGCGAAGAGTGAGGCTTATGTTGCAAAGCATAGAGCCTTGATGAAGCGCATGGAAGAGGAAGATAGAGAAAAGGTTCACCCGCTGTCGGAATCAAAGCAGATGGAGACCAATAAGGTTCTGGGATTTCCCCCTGCGGCAATTCCACAAAAGGAACCCCTAGTCGCTAGCCAGGTTGCGTCTCGGCAACAGCCTGAAAAGAACATTGGAGCCAGCCTCCCAACAGCAGCTCAACTCAAACAGGAGTTTGAAGAAATGCTGCAGTCATTTGAGCGCGAGTCGAAATCAAAAGAGTCCAAACCTTCGAATCGATATCGATTTGAGCATGAATCTTCTGCTCGACGGAGCAGCCAAAGCAGGCCTAGTATTAAGAGGGGTATCAGGAAGGTCGAATTTGCCGAAGGTAGTAAGGGAGCAAAGCAGGCCAAGGAGCCGCGCCGGCCAGCTGAGGACAGCTTTGCCTGAGCAGCAGCATGAGCTACGAATTACGGACAATTATGAGTAATGCGGTGGGTTGGGTCGGTTTGTACATATAGGATAATCACCTAGGTATGGTGTTGGCGGTTTAACAAAAGAGAATTGGGGTTTGTGGAGATTATTTGTATAGTATTATTACAGTATTGATTGGTACCCCACGGGATGGTCGCGATTATACCTTTGGGCGCATAGAGTTACTTTTTAGATATACAAAAATCATCTTCTATAATTTTGACGTCGTCTTGGCCTGTCTCTCCCATTCTGCAGCTGTGTTTTTAGCTCCCTCTTTCCTCTTCTCTTCCCTATCAATATTCACCTTGTCCCTCTCCTCATTTTCCGTATGCCCTTCAAGATACCCCAGACTCTCCCTCCACATCTCCGCTTTCAGCACCCCGTAAACTCCACTCTTCCCCTTCTCCAACAATGTCCGTTCATCCACCAGCTTCAGCACGTCTTCCCATCCGCCTAATGCATCCACAAGTCCTTCTTTTAAAGCGGTTTCGCCATTGAAACGTTTGGCTTCGAGAATTAGGGAGCGGTAGGTGGAGGGAGCGGGAAGCTTTTGCCGGAAGATAGAGGACATGGGGGGCTTTAGTGGTGCCCCAAATTCGAGCTCGTTCAGACAGAGAAAGCCTCGAGATGGGTTGAAGATCCGGTAGTCGGTGTACATGGCGGTCATGAGACCGCCTGCGAAAGCGTGCCCCGGGAGGAGAGATATGGTGGGCATGGGGTAGCTGGGGTTCGTGTTATCAGATTATGGCGAGGAATTATGAGGAAAGAGAAAATAGACACACGTTAATAAGCGTCTCCATAGCGCATAAAGACTCTTCTTCCAATACCCTTCGGTGGTGGTTGCATGGTCAAGATCTAGGCCGTTGGAGAAGAATTTGGGAATGCCCGAGGTTATGCAGATGGCGCCGATTGGATAGGAGAATTCGAGAATATCGAGGGCTTGAAGGAAGGTTTGGCAGAATGTTGTTGTGAGTCGGTTATCGGGGGGTGAGGAGAAGGTCAGGAGGTAGAGATTTGGGTGGGAGGGGGAGGGGACGGTGCAGGTTAGGCTGCCGGGTTGGGATTGAAGAGGGGAGGAGACGGGAATGGGGAGGGTGAAGAGGGGAGCAGGTTGGGCCATGGTTATATATGTTGGGGTTGATGCTGATGTTTGGATTTGATGCTGCGGTGGGATGTGAGTGTTGATATTTGAGGTTGAAGAAGGCAAGCTTAGAGATGGAGTATCACAACTAAGGAAAAGTATGGATTGAAGCTTGTGTCAGAGATTGAATATCCGTGGATATATCAACTTCTTGGGATTGTGATTGTCCAAATACACATTGACAATCGGTAACCATTATAGGCCGAGGTTCAACAAGGCTAGCCTCTTGGAGGAATGCGACTGTCTACTAGTTTCTCGCTCACTTACCGTGAGTTTAAATAATAAGAAGATTACTTTTAGCTGTGGCAAAGATTTACAATGAGAGTCTCACAGGATATTTCAATATGCCTGGTTTGATAATCCAATATCCTTATTAACAATACCGAAGTACTGTTATCGTTTTGACATGTGAAGGAGGTGAAGTTCAATAACCTTAGCGCAAGGCTGAAGACCCCTGCGCTATCCCTGTCTATCCGGTATTAGTATTATCAGCCTACTCCACTTTATTAAGTTATTAACGGAGAGCTTCCAACATGTCTATCTGTCACTTCAATGAGCAAACGCAAAACACAAAATCTTCTGTGACGTCGTGATGGCTACAGCAGGAAAGCAGAAGAGCATTGTGTTCTTTCATCCTGATTTGGGCATTGGTGGCGCCGAACGACTTGTCATAGATGCCGCCGTGGGATTACAGAATCGAGGACACAAAATCGTTATATTCACCAGCCATTGCGATCCTAAACATTGCTTTGATGAAGCTCGGGATGGTTAGTTGAGGGGTGGGAGTCTTACTATGACTACAAATGCTTATTATGGATAGGTACACTTGATGTGCGAGTACGTGGAAACTGGCTTTTCCCATCTTCAATCTTCTCTCGGTTTTCCATCCTCTGCGCCATTCTCCGGCAATTCCATCTTATTGTCTGGGCCTACTTTACTTCCGAGTTAAGCGATCTGAAACCAGATGCGTTTTTTGTAGACCAACTCAGTGCCGGCTTGCCATGGTTACGATACTTCTATCCTAATACTCGAATATTCTTTTACTGCCATTTCCCCGATTTGCTACTCGCGCAAGGGAGAACTCATTGGTTGAAACGCGCATACAGAACACCTTTCGACTCTTTGGAGCAATGGAGTATGAGCTTCGCAGAATCAATTGCGGTCAATTCTGGATTTACAAAGGGTGTTGTGGAACAGGTATTCCCGGACTTGGCTAAGGAGAAGGATTTACAAATTGTCCATCCCTGTGTAGATGTGAACCCGAAGAAAACCGAGACCAAGGATGATGTAGTTTCAGTTTGGCAGGATAGAAATATATTGCTGAGTATCAACCGATTCGAAAAGAAGAAAGATATTGGCCTTGCTATCAAGGCATATGCAGGATTGGGCAAACATGGAAGGCAAGGTGTGAGATTGGTACTTGCAGGTAGGCTAAACTTTTGCTGGTTTGCAAAACAAGCTGACATTATTGATAGGTGGATATGATAACCGAGTTATGGAGAACGTGGTATATCACAAGGAGCTCGTCAATCTGGCTAGCGGGCTTGGGTTGAAGACAGCTACAACGAAAACCATTGTTGCAGCATTAAACGTACCTGATGATGTGGATGTTTTGTTCTTATTATCGGTACCAAACACTTTAAAAGATATGCTTCTTAATTCAGCACGACTCTTAATATACACCCCTTCTAATGAGCATTTTGGCATTGTTCCTTTGGAAGCGATGCTAGCTGGGGTGCCAGTCTTAGCGGCAAACACAGGAGGTCCATTGGAGACAGTTGTTGAAGGGAAGACAGGCTGGCTCTGTCCACCCGACGATGTTGAGCGATGGACAGCTGTTATGGATAAAGTTCTGAACAAAATGACGGATGAACAAGTTACAAAGATGGGAAAAGCTGGTGTGGAAAGGGTCAAGAACGAGTTTTCTGACGTCAAAATGGCCGAGAGAATTGACGGGCTGATTGATGGGATGGCGAATACACCAAGGAAGAGTGCATGGCAACTCTCTGCATTCTTGATGACTATTAGCATAGTTCTATTGGACATCGCATACTGGCTTGTAGGCCAGAGTGAAACTGTCAGCAAAAAGCTGGACAAGACTTTGTCGCCTCCTCCACTCACTCTTGCCCTGATATCTTTGATATCTTGGGCTATATATTTTGTAGTTAAGTCCCAGACCAAGTCAAGTCCACGGCAGTCGACTAGATGAGGATAATTATAACATATCGATCAATAGACAATGTGGTTACTGTGGTTACTGTAAACTCCCGTAATAAAGATACATGTACGATGCCTACTAGGTAGTTATGAAAAGGGGGTTTTCTAGTATCTGATTGGCTGATACCAGCCGAGGAGAGCGGAATTTTCTCACGCCAACCTTCACTTGCAAATCTTAAAACATCACATCATACTACGAGCAGGTATCTAGATACTCTCCTTACCACGCTCTTTTATTGCTTTAGGCGTCAAATAGAATTTCTACTCAAAGATTTTCAAACTCGTTTAGATCATCTCATAAATATCATAACTCCTCCAAGAGCCTAGACCACTCAATCTTAATCTCAAACTCAAAAAAAATATCCATTTGCCCCACCACCACACTCTAGAGTCTATATACCGTGTATTTTGACCGACACTGCTCTCTATCAGTTACGTGCAACTGAGTGGAACCGTACCTTCGTACACTCTACCAATAAGCCACGTGAGCCATTGTCATTATCTTCACCTCTCGGACAAATAAACTCAACAAACAGTTCTCGGAGTTGCGGCGCCTGCAAAATTTACAACGCAAAGGTTTGCGAGGTACGAAACAGATCTCTGGGACCACCGTCAACCAACTGAACTTGGTTTACTGCGGACTTTTAGATTTTCTGGTTTCACTGAATAGGCTAGTCGGGAGATACTGGGGTTCAACAGCATTCGTTGATATCGAATACCGTACCTGAAAGTTTGGTCTGTTTGCGAAGAGCACCTTCTACATACGTCTCTACCTACCGTATTCCAAAATGTTATTGGTTAAAAGTTCTCTCCCGCCCATTGCGGCTGGGAGGCTATCGACTCGTACACTTTTTCATATCTTGAAAAGTGGAAAACATAGCATCAGAATGGGGAACTTACAAACTCCGCTGTTCAGTCACGTGCTGCAGAAGTCTTACAGTACTGAGACTGAGAAGAAAGAGAGGTTCGGTGCTGTGGTCGTCGGTAGTGGACCATCTGGACTTGCAGTTGTGGGAAACCTTTTGGAGCAGAAGAAAGGTCCAGTTTTATGGGTTGATAATGCTCCTCTTAAGCTTTTTGGAGGTGGTCGATTGCACAAAGCCTACCGGGAAGTGCCTTCGTGAGTTTTGTCCTTCTTTTCAGTCATTGACTTTGAGATATGAATTTAATGCATTTCATCTCATAGGAATACAAAGGTCAAGTTCTTTACCATGTTTGCAGATGCTTTAGAACCTTTTCGACAAATCACAGAGGACGCTGCTACTCCTAATGCTTATAGCCATTTGAAAGGGCTTGATCAGGAAAAGACTTGCCACATTGCTGAAGCTGCCAATTTGGGGATAATGTTGGGGCAAGGACTTGGTGCAAACAAGGGCGTAGTCAAATTCCTCGGCAAGGTGCAAAGGGCTTCTTGGTCAAATGTAAGCTCGGTGCCTCGTTTGATTCGCGAACGCTAACGCTAAACAGGACAATAATTGGGATGTCAAATTGACTTCTCCGCGCGGCGATAGACTTCCAACTCTTTCAGCATCATCTGACCTCCTCTTCTTGTGTACTGGATCTCACCCCACTCGTAATGGCATCCCAGATAGGACTGCCCAGGGGATATTTTCTCTTGGCCTTGATACCTGTTTGAACCCCAAGATACTGGAAGTAGTTTTGCGTGGATCTATCAAGAAGAGATCGGATTCAACTGGAAAACTCACGATAGCCGTTATTGGTGCATCGCACAGTGCAATTCTCGTACTGAGAAATATCTACAACATCGCCACTTCGCCTAGTAAAGAATTTGAAAACATTCGCATTAAATGGCTCACTCGCCATGAGCTTCGATATGCCGAGGAGCGCGATGGATGGATCAAGCGTGACAATACTGGCCTCAAAGGTGAAGTCGCTACATGGGCAAAGAACAATCTTGAGCCCGATACTCTGCCCACCTCGAAAGTCTCCCAATACCTCGAGAAAGTGAAGACATCTCCAGAAACCGAGAAGGAAGACCAGGATAAACATTTACAGGGATGTAACCATGTGGTGCACGCTATTGGATTCACCAAGAATAACCTTCCAGTCATCGAGAGAGATGGAACAGCATTGGATATTACTTACGACCATGAGACTTCTGGATTTGCGGATACTGAGGGAAAGACAATCAAGGGGCTGTATGGTGCTGGAATTGCATTTCCAGAGAGGGTCGTGGATCCTGAGGGTACGACGGAGTATGCGGTTGGGTTATGGAAGTTCATGAAGTATTTGAAGAAGGTTGCGCCAACGTGGACTGCATGAGGAGATTAGAATAATTTAACTAGGGAGACTGCGTTGATAATTGTGAAGAGATAGGATTTTGATGCATCGATGCAAATTTATTCATAGCTTATTGCGAGCGTTGTATCAACTGGCATAAGGATAGTGGGCATAAGAATGTTGAGACTCAACAGAGCACCTCGCTTTCATCCTATGAGTAATATGGACGCTGCAGTTATTATTACGTGTGGTCGTCAACGCTATCTTGCTTCAGCTATTTTGACAGAAAAATCAGGTAAATTCTACAGACAGACAAACCGCCTTCAGAAATTCTCTCCAACTTATAATTGAAGTTTAAACTATTTACAGATAGCGGAAAGAGAAAAGAGAAGCGGGGATTTCCTTTAGTTTAATCATATCGTATTCTTTTATGTGTATCTTATTAGGCATATTATGTGAATAATAAGGGTTGTCTTCTTATGTCCAAGTATGCGGCCTTCTTCAAGGATGCTCGCGGACCCGGCCTTTGCCCCGTGGTGTTTTTACAGTAAACGAGGGGGTTTCCCGTTGCATAGTCACCAATGGTATAAATTGGGTGTGTATGATATGACTATCTGGATTTACTCGGTTTGTCAAGTGTAGTAGAGTTTCTATCTTCGCCTATAATAGTAAAGTGTAGGTGATGAGATCATCAGCAATATTGAGAAAAAAATGTGATGGGGATTATGCATGCATAAGTGCCTCAAGAATGTGGATTTCCAACTGAGGGTAATCATGTTAGGTTCACCAGTGGTTGAGCGAATTCGAGCGATCCAGAGGAAAACTGATTGCTCATATTACGGGGATATGATGGTGTGGGAACCGAAGGGGCTTGGATTTACATGATGACGACTGGGAACAATATTTTTTCGAGAACGTATACGTAACGGGGATGCATGTCTTGACTGTGCACTTGAGTAGGTAGGTATCATTTGTAGGTATTTGATGATTTGGAACATGCGTGCTCTCGTTAGTCGTGCCATTTTACAGAAGGGGAAGCAATGAAAGTTGGGGGGGGGGGGGCTACGAGGTAATTATAATTCCCATTAACTTGAACATATAAGATACTCTTTCCTCAATATTTGAGTTCTTATGCGTGCGCATGTTTCTCTGGCTTTGATGGACAATGAGCTCTTCTCTCTTGTCTAATCCACAACTGGCTTCAAGAACTAGATTTCACGACTTGCTTCATCTCTTCGAAGACTTGATTACACCGTTCATTTGTCACACGGAATGTGTCAAAGAACTACATATCTTAATGATATGATATTCTTCCCTCAATACTATTTGTTGCGTATGAGGTCATTGGAGTTGCGTACCACAAGATATACTGTTCTTGAGCACGAGTATTGTGTATCATAGACCGTCACAATGTCACTCACGGAATGACGTGCACGTAATTACGCATGCCATGAAATCCCATTTCATTAAAGAGTCCTCCAATACTTTCTGACCTACACATACAACCTGTCCTTGGTTTTCTCTGTTCTCCATGCTTCAATTATTGTTGATGACGGAAAGGGATCCCTAAATTTCGTTTCGTTAGCCAATCTTCACTGATCAGACAACGGCAAAGGGGATGGCTACTGACCTATATCATTGGTATCAATAAGCTGTTGATCGCCAATGACGGTTAAGTTTGTCGCTATTACTTGCTATTGCAGTGAGGTGTCAGAAAATGATGCTTCCTTCATGAGAGCATGCAATATCTGCATCTATCATTGATGATCAGACTTTTTTAAAGTATCATTGTTACCTTCTGCTCTTCTTTCTTTTCTCCATAAAGACAAATGGGTATCGCTTCCAGTGGAGAATTCAGGGGCCATCCTCGAGAAGTTGCAATCTCTCGCTGAAGTTTCTATCCTAAACGTCAGCATTGCTTTTGCCTCAACCAGATTCTGTTATTTTTGGACACGAACTCTACGGTGACCAAGCCGCATATCAAGTTCTTGCCTACCGTCGTTAATACCTCTTATCTTCATGTCTATTTTCTGGTTACTCACATGTCTGCCTCGGTAATATCTTTCAGCTCATCCCAAGTGTCGAATCCAGCATTTATCAAGCGATGAAGATAGCATTGTATCTTAAGTCTATTTAGTACCGACTGAAGATCCATTTTCAGGAGGTGTTTTTAACAAGGCTCTGGATAATAAGTTGACGGGGCTCGGGTCATAAAGAATAAGAGCAAGTCCTTATGAATCACACCGGACGTACCTCCGCCGCACCTTGTTTACAATTCAGTATGCAGAAAGGGGGTCACATATAGAGGTATGCGGGGGATTGCAAGAAATTCATTCACCAATCTCATTCATGTACCCCGTGATTGGATATTGGCATGAAATCTCGATATCAGTTCTGTTATCGGTTTCTATTCCTATTTGTCTTGCGTTTGCCGAGTGCAACGGATACCCTTCATATCCAACAACCATATATTACATGCACCCTAACATCAAAATGTAGTGCTAGTCTATTTAACGAATTACAGGAGTTGCCATTGAAAGAAAGCCTGTCTCCAGTAAACATCTCGGGGCATACCATCACTCCACATGGTGCTGCAACACCGGCCACCATTTATACCACTTTATTCCTGAACTTAACGCCTCAAAGCGATAATCACCACTGATTAGACTATGATCTTGAGATGGATGGCCCTTCAGTCTTGATGCTCGCATAATATTCGCGTCCGCCACACTCGTGTAAAAGTGGCGTGTTATGGTGGAACATGGTTGGACAGAAATTTAGAATCTGCATACATTTTCACAGGAACAACATTAATGCGCCAGAATGATATACTTGAGTATTCGGAAGCTCGGGTATCCGCTGATTCGGAAGAGGTTACATCCGTTCAACGCGGGGAAACACAGAAGCGTTCAATAAAAAGCCACAGATACGTGGGGGTTTGGCGAGCCGCATTGATGTTATTCTTCCATCATGCACCCCCAGCTACAAAAGTTGCTGTCCTTTGGTTGAGATTGCTTAGATAATTCACTTGGGTGTTTGAGCAGAATTGACTACCTGCAATGGTTTAGTTGTCTGTTTGACTTCAATATTCTAACAACGTGGAATACTTCAACTGAACTGGGTGTTTGAAATGGGTTGGTTCTCTGTATCGTGTTGAGTGTCCGAAGAGAACTTAATATCTGAACTGGTTGACGGGCACAATACTGGAGCCTGGATAATTTCTGGCTCAAGGCAAAAGACAAAGACAAAACAAAACCATAGTATACTCAACGAGGTATACGTACCTCACGAGAAATGTTTCAAACAGCAAACTATGGTCATAGGTACGCACATAAGGGAACATCTTTCTATTGATTCTTGATCTCCACTATCACTTTTAACTCCAGCTCTCGCCTTTATCTCCTCTACCGCCGTCTAGCCAGCCGAGTTCCATTGCTTCTTGCTCTCCTTTACCATGCTACCTCAAATCCAGTAAAGCAGCCACTCTTGTGCATACATGTCAGATCAGAGTATCGTCTAGTCTGGTCCTTGTCATTATTCTCCACTCCAACCCCACTAGATGTTCCTCATCTTCCCATTTTCCACTCAACTCCCTACACCTCAACCATCCCTCCAGCCCAGAAAAGCAATCAAACAAGCACTATCAACCACCCCTTCCACCTCGGCCGTAAGACATGATAAATAAAAACTAAGTGTCTCTGCACGAGCACAATAATAAAGTTGTTCCTTCCAGAACCAAGAGAAAAAAAAAAGAAGCAAAAGCTAGAATGCAAAAATCGTCCGCTATTCTAGCGAACAATGAAAGCAAAGAAACGTAAACATCAAGGCTTTTGATTGCCATTTTCGTTGCATTCCTTCCCTGGAACACCTTTACCAATTCAAAATGTCAAAAAGCAAAATAATCTTTTGCGGCGCTAAAGAAAATGTAAATAAGTTGGAAAAAATTTGTGGTATCTCGTAAAATCGCGGGACGTTAAAGTACAAGGGAAATGAAATGAAGGGTTTGCAAATGCAAAAGCTTCCAACTAAGCCTCCGTTTCGGTATCGCAGTCGCAAGCTGAGAAGTTTTGGTGCGTGGGATGCTCGCAACACTCCCAGGTTGCGGTCGGATATTGCGGCAAGTAAAATCGTTGAGAAGAAAAATTACAGTATCGTAAAGTAGAGGTAGGTAGGTAATAGGTAGATGTGAATAAATTGTAACAAATCCCGAGAGATTGTCGCAAAAGAAACGCAATTTAAAGAAATCATTGGTAAAAGGCTTTGAATTTCTCTTTTAGAAACAATTCAAACTTCCCTTCTTCTTCTTCTTGCTACTGAGAGCATTCATGCGTTCTTCGAGATGAGCCCTTGCGAGCTCTGCCTCCTTTCTCTTGCGTTTCTCTTCTTCGACTTGCATTAGGCTCCAACGGTTCTCCTTCTCCGCAATGCCATTCTTGGCCTTTTCTTCGGCGGCTTTAAGCTCCCCTTCTAACTCATTGGCGCGTCTTCGCCAAGCATCACAATCTGCTTTGACTTTGTTGCTTTGCCTCTCTAGATCCGAGAGAGCCTCTTCGAGGGTTGATGTAAGCTGCTTCTCGGCGAATAAATGCTTCTCAATGGTGCGAATACGAGCTTCTTGGTCCTCCTGGATTTGAGCAGCTGCTATGTCTTTGCTGTTACGGCTATTGATACTACCTTGAGTAGGCGTCGGTGGAACTGGCGACGATGAAGGAGCGGGGCCAATCTGTGCAGCTCCTGCAATTCCGGGAAGTGGTGGCAAGGGAATTGCGGGAGGTGGTGATGGTAGTGAAGTCACGGATGCAGACTTGTGTAGTCGCGAAGTGATCGAGTTGGAACGCTTATTATTGGGGTCGGATTGCAAAACTTCATCGAATTTGGCCTATTTAATCAGTCAGGTATATCATAAAAGTTTTCGCTCTGTAACTTACTTGAAGAATGGCATATTCCTCCTTGATCGCGTCCAGCTCGGTCTGGGCACGAAGCGCGTTCAGATTGGCTTCATCCAACTGTGCGTTACGTTCAGTTTGAAGAGTAGATAGACGGTTGTTGGCAGCCTGATGCTCGTCGAAGTTTGAAGCGAGTTGATCCTCAAGTTCCTCTACCAATCTCGAGTTTTTCTTGTTCTTAGTTTCAAGGTCATGGAGCTCCTTCTTTAAAGCAGCCAATTGATCTGCAACTGTAGCGTTATCATCCTTGAGTCTGGAACCTTCAGTGGTCTCGAGTAAAAGGCTAGCCAGCTCAGCCTTGACCGTCTCAAGTTCCTTCATGATGGTGTCATTGATAGTGGACAGCTCCTCCGTGTACTTTTCAAGCTTGCCCGCTCTAGTTTCTTCGGCTGAAAGTGCCTTCTGATTGGCAACGAGATCCGCGATTCTCTCTTGAAGTTTCTCCGTGCTGACATCTACTCCAAGTGCAAAAGCAACTTGAGTAGCGATTTTCGTCAACTCATCGCGCGCTTCGGAAAGCTCTCCTGCGATTGCATCCGTAACCTCCTGGTGTTTAGCCTTCAGTTCGGCTAACTGGGTCTCGTGCTCAGCCGCACAGCTTGAGCGGATTTCTTCAATTTCCTTGGCATGGTTCGCATGCAAGAGACTTAAACCTTCTTGGTGAGTTTTCACAATATTCTCATGCTCAGCAATCTGCTCTTCTAGTCGAATAACAAGGATCTTGTGTCCTTCAATCTCCGCGGAAGCGACATTCTTTGATTGAATGGCCTGCTCAAGTTGTTCACGTGTTGATGCATGGGCTTCCTCGAGCTCGGCGAATCGTGTGGTATTTGCGGTAAGAGCAGCCTTGTGTTCGTCAACCTCTCTTTGCAGATTAGCAACATGAGCTTGATGTTCTTCAAATTCGCGGGTCCTCTGCTTTCCGCTAGTTGTCAGACTTGACAATTGTCGTTCCAACTCAGATATCGTAGCCTCGAGAGTATTTTGGGAAGTTTGCATGAAAGTCAACGCAGCCTGATGTTTTCCTTCCCAAGCAACAACTTCTGCCTTCAGTTCTGCTATTTTTCTTTCATGGTCATCATCCGCCCCATTTGCTTCTTTGCTAAGGACATCTCCATTTACCAGAGGGTGGGTATTTATAGAAGTCCGGAGAGATTCGATTTGTTGAAGTAGCTCCTTTTCGCGAGCATTGTGAGTCTCCTGGAGCATTTTAACTTGATTCTCAGAGTTGATGATCTGGTCCTGCATAGTCGAGACTACCGACATATCCATAGGTGATGCCTTCATGCTCGATCGTTCTCTTGCAAGCCCGCTGATGATCGTTGTCTTTGTATCCAACTCCTTCTTTGCCGTGGTGACGTCCGCCTCAAGCTCCTGGATGCGCTCCGAACGAGTATGCAACTCGTGCATTGCAGTATTTAGGTTCAACTCGAAGTTAGCCATCAGGTCAGGATTATGCTCAAAATTCTCGGCCGCAATATTCCTCAAGGAGGCAAATGACCTATGAGCCCGATCAATTATCATGACGTTTTGACTTGACTTGCGACGTATAACAGGTGTTCCCGAACGTGGTGAAGTAGCTCCAGCATTCAACCTCGCCTTTGACACCTCCGCTTTGAGCTCCTCCATAAGATCAAGAGCCGCTGTGTGTTCTTCTTCTAGTTGAGCATATTTCTCAGCAAGCATCACTTGTGCCTCCTCTTGCTCTGCACCTAGTCTTCTCAAACTTTCAACTTCCGCCGTACTCGTCGCGTCACTAGCCTCATCTGAGGCTGCTATTGACTCCGACTTTTTGGTCACGGCTTCAGCACCAGATTGTTCCGTAGTACTGGGCGATTCCCCAGCTGAGGACAATTCCGATGAGAGCGATCGCGAGGATGGGTATTGTCCTCCACCCTTTAGCTCGTTCACCCTCGCGTCTGCTAAAAAAGAAGCTGGTCTTGTCCTAGGAACTGACAAGATAAAATCACGTGTGCTGGGGTGACGGGCTTCGTCGACGGCGTCTTGGAGTTCGGCCAATGTACGAAGAGCCTCCTCATACTTGACCGAAAGGAGGTCATACTCGCCGACTGTAGCTTCATGCTCCACCTTCAAGTCGACAAGTTCTTGAGTAACACTTTCCAGTTTGTCCTCGACAAACTTTGATTGAGCTGGGCTTTGAGGTGAATACTGGCTACCAATTTCTTCACTCAGCGACTCCAGGGAAGTTTCGGGACCAATCGACTCTCCACGATCGGCGGGGCCATCAGTTTCGGGCCTGTTGCCATTTGCCGGACTGACAGAAAAATCATCGTCACTCTCATTTTCGGTCTCTAAGATTACATTCTTTTGATTTCTCCTACTTGCAAGGCTTTGTCGACGGCTATTGATGTCCACAGAGGAAGATCGTTTGCTATTTGGGGCTTTCTTGTCATCGTCGTTCTTTCCTTCGTGTTGTATGTTGTCCAAGTCATAAAGCAGGCTGTCCAACTTCCCCAGACTTCTTTGACGTTCAATAACGTGCTCTAAACGCTCAATCTCACGTTGCATCATCTCCGCATCTTGATCAGCCTCGGCTAGACGTTCCTCGAGAGTTGAAATGTAATCTTCAGAGGTAGCTTCATTTTCGCGAATGCGAGCAATCTGTTTGCGGAGCTCCATGACGATTGCCGAATTTTTGTCTTCGCCAGAAGTATGGCCTTCGAGCCTCGTTTCCAGGTCATGTAAATAACTCTCAGTATTAGCTTCTCGATCAATCAGCTTTTGCATGCGTGCTTGAAGTTGTTGGTTGACTGTCTCAGCATAAGCACACTTGGTTTCCTTTTCCAAAAGTAGAGTTTCCGTATTAGACAAAGATGATCGAGTGTTAGAAAGAGATTGCTCAAGACTTTGAATCGTCTTTTCGTACTCGAGGACCACCTGTTCAACCGCTTCGGCGAATGAGTTCGAGCGTTTTAGTCTCTCTGTGGCACTGTCACCCAACGTGTTTTCATGAGCCTGGTTATCAGCAACTTCCTCATCCCGGGCTCTAGCCAACTCCGATATAAGCTTGGCATGTCGTTGACTGAGGGCCGTGTAATTTTCCTGCGTATCCAGTAGCTGATTGTGCAGTTCAACTTCTCGTTCGTTTTGTCGCTCGGGCCTCTCGCTCGTGGGCTTGCTACGACGATCGCCCCCGCTCTCACTGCTCCTGATTTGATCCCGAAGAAAAGCAACCTCGGCTTTCAAGCGATCAATGACAGCTTGTTTATCGCTTTCGTCAGAAACTTGTTGAATTCGAGGCTTACTTTGAATTGCACGGGCCCGCTGAGCGTACTGAACCGTATTCAGAGTTTCGCTCAGGTGGAATTCGGCCGGAGTAACACATGCAATCATGTAGGTGATGGCGTTACCTCCAAGTGAGTCTTGAAGTAACCTAGTGAGCTTAGAGTCTCGGTACGACACGTGGGATCCAGCCTGTCGGGATGACAATTGCGATATAACTTTGCCTAAACTAGCCAAACCGGCATTAATGGAAATACCTTCTTTGGCTCTTTCACCTTGTGCGCCAGTATTTTTTAATCTCTCACTGCCAGCTAAATCGACAAAATGGAATTTGCTATCAATTGTGACCACTTCTCCACCAGTCATGGCTTCCAGTGGAACAGAAAATCTCTTTTCGGCGCCTTGTGTTCCTTTCGCTTTGTGCTGGACCAGATTTAAACTGAACACAGCATGAGATCGTGAAGATTTGGCGTTGATCGCGGTTGCATCAGTCTGGCGAATCATAGATCCGAAATTGAGTGCCGCCATAAGATCCTCCACAGTGTTGATCTCGACCTGGTGTAATCCGGTAAGGAGAATATGACCTTTGGTGTTCTCTCGAATATTGACCACTTCTCGTTCATGAGCTGGTGTGTGGTCGGGGACCAATAAATCTCGCAATTGTTCGTTGTAGATTTCGACATACGTAGCCTTGAGACTCCAGGTTTTGTCCTCCGTTGACACGGCAGGAGAAGCTGTGGAATACCTCTTAGGGGCTCTCAGACCAGTCGAGAGGTTCCGATTGGATTGCTGCGATTTCCCGCCGCCGAGTTTCTCAAATATTGCCATGGCCGCACGTGGAATAACACCTATATAATGGCACATATATTAGCATCTTGACCATTTGAGTATTACGACACGTTGCGCAGCAGATCGATATCAGATTGAGTGCGACGGGTCTCGAACTTACCCATAACCTCGGATTTTCCCTGCTCTCCTGGACCGGATGTACCCATTGTAAAGGATTTTCCAGCACCCGATTGTCCATATGCTAGCATAGAGACATTGTAACCTTGGATGAAGGCATTTGTGCTCTCTACCAAATATTCCCAAATTCCTTCCTGATCCACATCTTCACTAAATACTCTGTCAAACACAAATATCTTCTTTCCCTGTGGAGAATCGATTGCCAAGTTCGTGGGTGAAGTAACCTGCACCATAGGTCGCTGGAATCTTTGTGGAATGAGGTCGTAGCCAGGATCAGTTGGTCGAAGGGGTGGCCTAACTCGTACCGCTGCAAAAAGTAACTATATTAGCTTTGTGCTTGACGGGAGAAATTAATCAAGATAACCATACCAACTTTGACAGCAGTTTTGCCATCTTCATCAGAGGCTCGACTTCCCCCAGTCTTACTGCTCATGCTCATGCGACTATTCGATCTTGGTGCTCCTTTCATCATTGCACTCGCCGGCCTAGGCAGACTCACCTGGGGCGATTCTGGAGGAGAGCTGGCCATGGCTCTACTAGAACCTTCGTTGCGACAAAATGTATGCGAATCCCGAGGTGTAATATTATCTTGTTCCGATTATAAATGGATTTGCCTAATTTTTCGGCAAGTAATTATAGGGTATAGGAAATTGATATCTCCAGGTCCAGATTCATCGGTAGATGATTGGCAAAAAGAGAGTGAATAATGTTATGCTTGAAGAATCAAGTATGGCGAATTTTGGAATTCCTTCCTCCCAAGGTCTCTCCTGTTATTGCCCAGGATGTATAATGCTTCCTTTCCCTTTCCTTTTTTTCCCCGTCTGACCAACCAAAGAGGTAAGCGAAATGTTGGAGATGAACACGCGTATAGTTGTCGATCGAAGGGCAACCAAAGGTATTAAATGTAAAGATTTCTTCCCTTTCAAACGCGTCCTGAGTTGGTTGGGGATATGCAGTGTTAATGTAGGTTTAAGAATATAGACAATAATGTGTTACGAAGGGATGATATGATTAGGCATACAAAACGATTGGAGGTGATTCTAGGTTGGGTCAGAGAGAGACAGTCAGGTCTAATTACCTAGGTAGGTTGCGCTGATGGTTGGTTGAAAAGGGCTGTTCCTGATGTATGCAATGTGCAGAAGGTTGTGGATGTGGATATGGGATATAGATGTGGGTGGTGTGAAAGAGAATGTGAACGTGAATTTGAATTTGAATGTGTATGTGGATGTGGATGTGGATGTGGATGTGTATGGGGGATGTGAATCTGTATGTGAACATCTGTATGTGAACATGAAGAATTACGAGATAAGGGAAGATGCACAAAAACCAATGCTAAAGCTTCAATTCAGCGGAGACTGTAGAGTAAAGTAAAGTATAAAAGAAAGGGAAGTTACTTAATTGGGCCAATTTGCGGTTCATGGGTCTGCAGGAAAGTGGCCATGGCGGATTTGTACTGTGATTGTATATTGTGTGGTTCGGTAGTATGCGGCATGAGATGATATGTTTATTATTTTTATTACTATTATATTATTTGTTTTATGTATTATGTTTATTGTATTTATTGTATTTATTGTATTTATTGTATTTATTGTATTTATTGTATTTATTGTATTTGTTGTATTTATTGTATTTGTTATATTTATTATTATTATTATTATTATTATTATTATTATTATTATTATTATTATTATTATTATTATTATTATTATTATTATTATTATTATTATTATTATTATTATTATTATTATTATTATTATTATTATTATCTATATAATGTCTATTAGATAGATAAGTAGGTACTAGAGAGATTAGGAGATGTCATTGATTATTAGATATTAAGCATTATCAACTTGAAATTATTTATCTATAGACTTAAGTAGATGAGAAGGTAGGGGTTCGTCTATTTATCTCTTTAGGTAAGGCCTAATAGACTTTTATCAACAATGCTTTTTTTTACTACCTAGGTATTCATGCTACTTGTGCAATTGATACTATTGTTGATACTACTGTTCGTACTACTACTTATGTACTTATTGACAGTAGTTGACAGTAGTGAAAGTCCAATCTCAAGGGATGTTCAGCTCTTCAGTCCCATACTCATTAAAAAAACAATCACAGCTTTCATGCTTTCATAGCCCTAGAATCCACTATGAATCCACTAGATACCCATTCCATCTACTAAACTGAACTCTTTTGAGAACCCTGGAACCCTTTTACCTTTGGTCTTTCACATGCATTGATCTTGCAGTCAGTCTTGCAGTCTTGCAGACTTGCAGGTCATCCAATGATTCTTAATTCACAAATTTCAATATGGGAGATGGGAAAGATAGTATAATTGTTGATCTTTGGTTTAGCATTCTTCTAATCGGTAACCTATTCTTTACTATTCATTAATAAGAATTTCAGGTACAGAGTTTTTTGGTCTGTAGCTAATAGATAATGTAGGCAATACAGGAACAGGAACGAATAGGAACAAACAGGAACAAACAGGAACAACCCAACAGGCACAAACAGGAACAGGACCAGGAACAAGGGATAGGAACGGGAAAAGAAAGGCTAATTATTTAGTAGCAATTAGGTTATAATCTCTCGTCTCTATCTGCTCACGTGCTACTTGTTATTACTCTACGGAGTATCTGCCTACTTGGGTATCTAGTAAATGAGTAATGTTTATCCATCCAGGTACCTCCGACATCCATTAGATACATATACGGAGGACTGGGTAGATACCTAGTAGGTCCTGAGTGATTATTTGTGATTATTCATCATGTTATCTTTACAATACCTAGCAGATAGACAAATAACGTAATCAAGGATTTGTACATATAGTACAGGATTTTATACAGATTATCCTTTATATGCTTCCTATCATCTCCTTTTCCCATACACATACCAAATAGGCACAGTACAATACTACCTTCTAATAAATACCGAGGTACCAAATATCTATGTAATCAATGCATTACTGTGTTAGTACCAACCTGCAACTTCCAAGTTGCAATCTACAACCTGCATTTGCATCAGTTGGCTAAGTATGTATGTACGAAGTATGTATGTATGTATGAAGTATGTATGTATGTATGTATGTATGTATGTATGTATATACGGAGTAATGTATGAACCCCCCCAGATCCTAGAGAGCTTGTGTTGCACGAGGCAGCAAGGGACAAGATATGCTAGTGGGTGCTATGTATCTAGGGTACCATCTTTTGAAAGGGGCATTAAAATGGATTTAGGACTTGGACTTCCTTTTGATCTTTTTGTTCATCCAATCGCGCAAAACGAAGGATATGCCATATGAGGATAATCCTGGTTGAGATCCGTTAAATTAGGGTTTAGATCATCCCTCCATTTTCAAATCGGGACAACGTTTGCTTTTTCTTTTGACAGATGAACCAAACGTTCAGACGAATAATAAATGTCTCGAATCGCCGATTGACTGTTCTTCCCTGTCCTGTCCTGCACTGTCCTGCAGATGCAGATGCAGATGCAGATGCAAATGCAGGAATTAAGGATGAAGAACCTCCTGTAAAAACAATGAAGGAATATTGAAGGAAGCGGCACGCTGTTTGATGCAGGTGGTGTAGATGTCAGTGGATGGACAGTATACAACATTGTTCACATTGATGGAGGCAAAATAGAAAAGGCAACCAGCAACCAGCCCTTCATTGCTTGCCGAGGATACGTTCTCGATTCTATTAGTTAGTAAGGCGTGACCGAGATGATTCAATCAATCATCAAAGGTAAGAAAGAACCCTCCGAAGTTTAAGAAAGGGAAAAAAAGATAACAGCCAACAGACAGACTATAATAGGAAATGAGGTCTCAGTCGCTTGGATAAATGGAAATGAATCTAATTGGTTGGTCTCAAAAAACCTAAAGAACATGAAACTTAAGGGTAAATGCTTTGATCCTCTGCTCCACTGTCAATTTTTACACCTTACGGAGATTGCATTGTCTCTTTCGGTATGAAAAATTCTTAAATCGCATCTGAAAAGAAGTTGGTTGTCGTCGATACGCGTGCACGTGGAGAGAGGTACATCACCACATGCCAAGAACCAAGTGTCAAAGTCTCCTGAATACATAGAGTTAACAAATCTCAATTCATGTATGCTTGCGGGGATCTCCATACTATCGGACTTCTCCCTCTGAAATTCGGATGTTGTAAGTATCAATACCCTGAAATTCGGATGTTGTAAGTGTCAATACTCTGAGATTCGGATGTTGTAACTGTCAATACTCCAGTGGAGATATGCTGTTCAATCTTTTACATCGGCCATCTTCATCCACTGGATTACTACTGCGTGCATCGGAAACTTTTATCCTGCATGCCTTACGAGATGCATATCGTATATGTACACTTTGATATAAGTCGTTGGCGGAACGGATTTCTCCAATTACTTCTGAAACCTACTTGGATATTCAAGATGTTGGAATCTTGCAGAAAACAAATTCTTCTAGTTGTCAGACATGGTGATGATATCATGCTGGGAACAAGCCTAACAGATGCTCATTTTGAGTGCCAGTGCTCACCTACGTTACTTACTACACATCACACTTCAAGGTTGTTTGTAATGAGAGGTCTCATTTACCTACGGAATCTACGGCATAAATGTTGAGAATCTCTCCTGGTTGACCGGAGGATAATCCGTAGTGAGAATATGAGCCGAATGATTTCACACGCGGTAAACAAATGTTTTCAAGCCTCAATTTCCTGGGATTGATCTACACTGTGTACAATGGCTCGATTGACGAGAGATAATACATGGCAGGCTATGATATGGAATTCTCTTCATACAGCATGACCTTTCAATCACTTGACAAGATGATACCACTCTCCACTGCACCTCCACTTCATCATTTTACCATCTTCACTGAGCTCTATCTTGATGGTTCGTGCAGTATCAACGGCACGGATCCAAAAACTGTCCAAGCGTACAGGAAATTAACCCCGTATATTATTATTCAATGCGAGGCTGAGCCGCGCCGCGCTGTACAAGACGTCTTGTCTAGCTTGTCTTGAGATTATGATCTATTTTGGGTATTACCAATCCGATTTACGAATTACGATCGCCTTAAGCTTGGCTCAGAGTCCTTAGGAGGTTTTCAGCCTCATTCATCCGCGTACCAAAAGTCTCTGGATCTAGGCTCGACTGTTATCAGACGGATTATGAAAACTTTTCGCCGCTCATCACACCGCTGTCCTAGATTCTCGGCCCCAAAATTCCGGTGAACGGATGGATCGACGACCCATCAGGCATAAATCTCGTATGACTTTCAACTCCAGAGAGCTCTATCCTACGCACCGCATTTCTGGTAAATGATACCCAACGTTCTGAGTACTCTCTCGCGATTTGGTAGACTACTCCGCGATGAGCGCGGTCATTGTCCTGGAGGATGCCAGGCTTATGTTAACTTCACGGCAATCCATTAAGCGTTCCGAAAAGCTACCGCGGCCCGGAAAACCTTATACTCGAGCGTCAAATACACATCTTCTTCCGATTAGCAAATCAAGAATACGACGTTTCAAGACCGATTTGAACATAGATGGAGATCCAACGGTATACACACGTATGCATTATCCACCTGTCAAAGTATAACATTTCGGCTGAGCCGAAATACATGCATAAGCATGCTACAATACTTAGACAGGGGATTGGATGTCAAAACCTAAGGTATCAGAGTTTCTCCTTGCCGAGAGCACTGATACTGTATACTGGAGCTATTGCTTTCCACATGCAGATACCAATACCTTCTAGCAAGTGCCAAAATATCGCAGTCCTGCTCTCATTATAACCAAAAACTTTCTTCTTGGATATATAGCGAGAGAGGTTCAACGAGGAGCAAAGTATGCCCAAGCCTTAGACGCCCTTCTTGTATTCATCCGTCCACACCACACTACTTGCTTATTTATACATTAATGTTATTCTAATTCATTCAACTTTCACGGCTGTCTAATTTCCCCCATGCTACATATAATTTTACTCATCCGAATACTTACCACGTAAGTTAACTAACATTATTAATGTTTAAAGCCAAATTGGGTGTTCTTTCAAAACATCTGACCTTATAGTGGATAGTTGAGTACTCCCACCTCTCCATCTTCTAATTCCTTCCCCATCAAAAAGGGAAAGCATCTCTCAGACATCCAACCACAGCCCTTCCTCTCATTTCCAAACTTGGATTTAAGATACGTGTTAAAGTCTAAATCTTTCTCCGCCGTTGTACGTGCGGGGGGCGCTGGGAGATTGTCCTATTTATGCTTTCCCACAATAGGACATAAATGAAGGTTTGAAAACTGTACTACATCGATGCTCTAATATATATCAACACGTAGGTAGTCGCTGGAGGTACGCAACACATGAATTAGGAAAGTTATTGCCGATGGCAATACTGGCGGCTTTATGTACGGCATCTACTTGGGTATTCTTTATGGATATTATACTTTGTTTTCTTCTTTTCCCCCATGGTTGAGAATTTAGGTGTGAGCTCGGAGATGAGATGGGAATGCTTTTGCTTCTGTTTGGAGTGCCGAGGTTTGGTTTATGGGGTACCTTGAGGGGTACACATTTTAGATATCTAGGTAGGAATGTAACGACACTTTTGGAGGGGGTACTAGATGCTATCAGATGGGGATGGGGGGAGATAAAGATTGTGAAGGAGAGAGGTGTGGTTTGAATCAAGGTGTTTTGTTTGTAAGTATATTAGCTTTAGTCTATTTTTAGACTCGGATATTTTGATATCATGATCGTAAGACGTGTCGCAATGAGACGTTTCAATGCCTCGAAAATTCTGGCCATCTAATTGCCAAGCTAGATAAGACCCCGCAGCCATCATAACTTCATTAAGGGTATCATTCATTTAGTGTAAAGCAACACTTTTTCTATGCCTTCATCTTCGTCGTATCTCCATTTTCGACGGCCTCTCTGAGTTCCCTCGCAATCCTAGCTAGCATATTCTTTTCCCACACTCTGTACGCAGCTCTCTTATCCTCTGACAAATAGTCCACTTTCTTCTGTCGCATTGTTCCGAGTCCGTATCTCATTTCGTGTTCTCGAACACGGGCCCTTTCTCCATCATCTGATGCCTCTTCTCTTTCTTCGTCTTCGTCTTCGTTTTCATCTTCATCATTTGGGCTGCTTTCTGCGACGATATTTTGATACCAATCCATTTCCAAGCACCCTTTACTGGTAATCTCCGCCATCCATTCATTGACATCCTTCCCATTGTCTGTCTCTTCCTCCTCTCCATCTTCTGCGTCTTGTGCCTCATCATTCTCAGGTAAATCCCACCCATCCCAGCCCCCATCCCCGACTTTCCTCTCCATCTCCTTATTCCTCCTCGCCTCCCTCAAAATTCCAAGTGCCCTCAGTCTATTCCCCAAAAAATCTCTACTACTCACTCCCCCCCTCAACTGTCCCCAAACAAACAAACAGACCGTAATCATCATCACCGGCCATCTCCCCATCGTCTCCCCCCCCTTCCTTTCCTTCTCCCACTCTCGAAAAATCAAGCTCTCCACCCCAGCCAACACATGTGGAGTTGCCTCCTTCAAATCAAGTTTCCTACATAATTCTCTTCCTACTACACCCACCCATCTAGGAATTTTCGCATCATCTCTCTTTTCATGCTGAAGCCCGTTTTTCGGTGTGCGGAAACTGGCGAGACTCTTGGATTTGGAAGGCGTGCTGCGCTGGGGAAGGGGGAGGATCGTTTTAATCGGGGTATCGTTTCGACCTGGGGTGCGTTTCTGGGGTCTTTGTGCCAACGAGGATTTTCTACTCGGCGTCGCATTGCCACTGCCATTGCCCTCAACCCTCGCGCGTTTCCTCGGCGTTGCATTGGCCAGCGAATCCTCAATATAGGCATATAGTTTCTTGTAAACTCTCGGGGGAACGGGAGGCCTGGGCTCGATTTGGGGAAGATTCAATGTTGTTTTGAGGCTGCTTGTAACTTAGCACGCGATAAACGGATTACAATCAATAGGTATAGACAACATACCGTTCACAGGCAAGGTTGGCACAAGCATAAGTTCTCCCAATCTCCTGCTCTTGATTCAACGAACACTTTACGCGTGATTGGGCAATAAGGGAACTGGTTAGGTCGAGAAGTTCCGGGGGAAGAGCGCCAGAATGTCGGGGTATGAGGTTAGAGAGGACGAGGGAAGTTGCTTGGTTCATTTCGTGGATGTTTAGGATTATTGCATTAAATTGTATTTTGGTTGTGATAGGAACTATAAATTTCGTATACACAAAGTCCCAAGGTTGAATGAAGTTGTAAATAAAAGGGTTCGTTTGTATGTAGAAGCATCTGATACCGGTTCAATAAAAAAAAGAAAGCTCCAGCCTTGAGCTAGTCTCATGTCTGGTCCCGGCACTTACGTCGGACCCCGGAGCTTACCCCTGAATTCCATAGTTCTATCAATGCGCCCCGTCTCAGGGATGCGATTTCAAGTCAATAATTCAATTGTTGGTTGTGACGAAAGACACCTTTCATTACAAGCACCTTTAACGATCTACGATCTACGATCTACAATCATGACTATGGGACTGGGTAGGATAGGCGGACTGTTGGCTTGTGTGGGATTGGTTGTTGCGCATGGAAGTGTCGCACATCAGAAACCTGTGTCCGTAGACCCGGGCGCGGATTGGGCTACTAGACATATGGCCGGTGAGATTCTTTCGCAATTTCTTCGCTCCTGGCTTCTCTGGAGTGATTCTGTATCAATTGGCTAATGTGAGAATAGAGGAACATCGTATAGAAAACTTCGATGCGGGCGCCTTCTTCGTGCTGCACGACTTCGATAATAATGGTGTATGGGATCCAGCGGAAATATTGAAGTTCTACGGCATGGAAGATGAGACGGCAAAGAATGTGCCGCAGGAAAAGAAAGAGGACTTGTTGAAGGAGATATGGAGGCTGATGGATTCCAATCATAATGGACATGTCGAAAAAGAGGAGTGGGATGAGTTTTCGGCTGGTGGAGGGCTGCTGCCGGATTTTGGATTGGGCCCGGGGCATCATTGGGATATTGAGATGGAGTATGAGATTCATCATTGGCAAAGGTAGGTTTTATTTCTCTTATTGGGAAGGGGGTATGAACTAGGGGGTGGAGTGAGAGAATATTGGACTAATGTAAAGCAGATACCATAATGAAAATACCAAGGAAGAGGATCTGATACATCCGGAGGATATCGCACATTTCAAGAAACACGACGATCTGGAGGATGAAGCCGATAGAGTTGCAGCTTTGGACAAGATGTCCATTGTTGAAAAGAACATTCCTGATAAGTTTAGAAAGGATAAGCAATGATAAGCAATGATTGATTGTGTTGAAAGTATAGATATTAATGATAATTAGACCCAATGCCGAATAGACATGTGTTATTACAGAATCCTTTGATTTTCCCAACCCCATACATTTTGGTTATCTGTTTGCTACTAAGTCAAGCTATCGAATATATCTTACCCAGACTCCAAGACTATCTTTTGGGGTCAGACTTCTTCATTGCCTCATCGTTCCCATAACCCTTCTGCCCAGATCAAAGCCGAAAGATGCCGCGGATCTTCTTAAACCATATTCTGCGAATTCTCCGGGACCAAGATGAATTATGCATATGAAATCCTCTTGATGCAAAGAAGAAAGGGTCCAAAATCCGCCAAAAAAAATCGCAACACCGACTCAGGTGCCTCGAAGAAAATTCCCTGCGAGATAGGGCTTTATTGGAGCTATGCTCTCGGATATGAGGGCAGCTGTGTCGTTACTCAAACACCCAACTCATCCGAATGCGGCTATGATGCAGCGGTCGATACGACGCTCAGTAGAAAAATGTCAGGGATTTCTTTAACATGGGTGTTTAAGCGATTTTGATCACAGTTTTAAGGAGGGCGGAACGCGGAACGAATGGAGGTTTTTTCGCACGGGAAATAGGTGGGCAAATTTCCTCATCGCCCATCCTGTTCTTTTTGTCGATTGGTATAAACATATTTTAGGCCAGCCCGTTCGTCTCCGAGCTTGAAGTGTTGGAAGTTGAAGGTTAACGTGCGTATCTTCTTGACCATTTAATTTCCCAGAGGCTAAATTATCATGCTATAGCTAGCCTCTCGTACGATCCCCCACACTCCCTCCAATTTTGATTCCCGAACACTGCTTATCGAGTAATATTTTATTCTGCGCGGTTTCCCTGCAGTTGACTGCGCGCTTCAACCACTGTCTCGCATCGCTTAATTCAGGAACGAGCCCTTTGTTGCTCTCCCTGCTCTCCATGTAGCATCCTCAAACCATGGGTCAATATGTATTGTAAGATACTTGCGAGAAGATCGATGCTGTTATAGAGGATATAAGTGAATGATGTGAGTTATCTCCCAGCGGTGATTTCGAAATGCTTGGTGCCTCCAGCAGAGATGCGTTACCACCAAAACTGCAAGTAAAAGTTGTGCGCCAAAGACCCCAACGGATATGTCGTTAGGATTGGCATTATTGATTACTTCCATTGTTTCGACTTCGTAAGGTTGGAGACTGGAGTTGAGATGCCGTTGTATTGCAATTTATTGATTCGGCTTTATCTGTGCGTTCGATGGAGGTAGGCTACGAATCTGACTGGTGCCAGATTTTGGAAGATTTCTACAGGGGATACAATGTGGGAGTTTGAGAGAGTTACAGTTGGGTATGGGGAGAATGAGAAATTATGTTTGTGGGAAACGCTACTGTAGCTTCCGCACTTTAGCTAACCCAACAACTAATCACATTACCATTTTATTGGATCGGAAGGGCCGCAGTAGTTAGATGTCAAACTTTCCGTATTTCATTTGCTGATATAGACGTCAAAAACACAATGCCAAACATCGGGAGCAAAAGTCTTGACAAATTCGACATGCTCAACCGCAACTCTCCTCTCATCAACCCGTTCCTTGAGCCAGGTTTGGAACATCTGTTCGATCTCCACCTTCCTTCTTTCCACGTCTGCAACCCCAACATTCTCGTGTAAATGTAACCATCCATCCTCGCCCAAAATATCCATAGCGCTTCTCCACGTAGGTTCGCTTGTTGGCAAGAAACCACAATTCACATGTTTCACTGTCCCAAGGCCCTTGATGTTTCCCAACCTCCGCTCCGCCTCCACATTACTCTCCAAGAACACTACAATCCTTTCATCCCCGATCTCCTCGACCACCTCACCCTTCCTCACAACCCTAATCCCCCACCCATTAGCCACCGCGCCCCTCCTCAATCCCTCAACACTCCACCCATTCAACTCCCAACCCACTACCCTCCCCACACCCATCCTAGCATAACTAAAAACAAAATATCCAATTCCCGCATACAAATCCACCGCCGTACAGCCCTCCCGCTCTCCCTTCCCTATCTCCTTCCCGTTCATGCTTGCCAGCTCACCACTATTATGAAACCCCAATAACCTAGCCTTCTCCTTCACATTCCCCCTACTAAACATTGTCCATCTCGGTGCCCAAACCTGTTCAATCCCATTCTGTTTCGTACTCACCCAAAACGCCTCTTCGAAATCTTTTTCCGAGGGTTCATCACCCGTGAAATCAGGCCCGAAATCTCCGTGCAACATGAGTAATCCACTGGGACTTCTCAATATGTTTTCAGCTTCCTTCACATTTTGGTTTTCTCCTCCCTTTTCCTTTTCATGGAGAGGTATCCCGGCATTGATGGCGAGATGTGTAAGTTTCTTGCCTTCTTTTTTGGATACGCTCTGAAGGATCTGTGTAGAAAGATTGGTTTTCTGAGCAGGGGTGATAAGAGAGAGGAGCGAGGTCCAGTGCGGCGAGGAAAAATGACCCCGAGGGCAGGAGAAGCATGGGTGAATATATCACCCAGCGTTTAGGAGACGAAGTAACAAGTGAGTCGATCGAAGCCGAGATTTCCAAAAACAAAGCAGGAGGGAGTGTTTGGAAAAAAGATCGGATGGTGGATTCAATAGGATTTTGAGGTTTTGGTTTTGGGGGGCGCTTGCTTTTGGGCGGGGGTACAGTGTTCGATTCCATGTTCTTATACAAGTTGCGTACAAGACACTTCAAATGTATTCGAGTGGTGCTTGAGGTCAACAATCGTGATATACAAAATCGAAAGGATATAATTTTACTCCACGGTTTGATTATGTAATCTGCATATATCTTCCAACCTCCAACGCGCAATATACTTTTTTCCTCGCAATGGCTGACTTCAATTCATCTAGTATTCGTTCAATAATTCTACGTGAGGTGTTATAAACTATGATAATGAACATTCGGGCGATAATGCAAGAGTATTGAATTTTTTGGAAAAATTACTGGTTGAAAAGTCCAGCTCCCGGTGACCTCTATTGATTGGTACTTCAAGTTTCCAGAGAAAGATGAATACAGGATTGTGCTTCTACCAAAAGCCGAACCAAAAAGTAAATACTGCCCTCATAGATCAGCTTCCACACAGCGATTAGCATAACCTCAGCGTAAACATAGGTATACATATAAATAAGCATAGAAGAAGCTGCATTTCATCGACTTCGTAAATAGTGTCTAGTAAAATCTCCAGCTTTGAATGGAAGTTTCAATTTCCAAATTCCAAATTTCATCTTTGTATACCGAGTAGGTAGGTATTCCTTCAAGATAACAGTGAAAACCTCCCCTTCGCGAGGAATGTACGTACACTACAACTACCCGTACCCTCCCACACAAGGAATGCTCTCTCCAACTTTATTCCCCAAACCCAAGCACCCTCTTATCCTTCTGACCACTTATTCACTTCAACATCTAGAATGTCCATCGCATCACATTGCATAACACCACGCAATGTACGTTTTTACGTTTAAAAGATTTTTATTCAACTGTTCTACTGCCACTCTCTTCCCCTCTTCTCTTAAATGCCATTCCTTATTGCGTGTTACATGCAACCATGCAACTAACTAGCTGACTGATCACATCGGGTATTATTCTCAATTCGCTCGCTCCATCGCTCCATCTTACAAGAAGAAAAAGAAAAATAAAAGAAAAAGAGTACGATATCACAGTACATATCATCCCATCTATCCATCCAACCACTGCCGGCAACCCTCCTGCATCAACCTAAGAGTCGACATCTCTTGATCCATCCATCCACCAATCCCCAAAACCCGGTAGGAAAAAGAAAAGAAATCCATCCGAAGAGGATCCAAGTCAAAAGTTCATACTTACAAAAAAAAAAACTAAAAGTGATATAAAAAATTGTGATGGTGAGTGCCTAGCAGCTAAACCCAGTAGCAAAACATCAAAAGATATTGCCTCGCCATTTAAACGCCTCCTTCGAAGGTAAGCTGGGTGGAATAGAAAGTGAGATCGAGTAGGTAGAAAGAGGTGATAGGGTTGTGGTAAAATTAATGCTATGAAGCGTCTTCCATTCCAAGTTTCTTCAAGAGCATTAATGGCTGTAGTGGCTAATGACCACCTAGAGCACTTATTCGAGCACCTGCAGGTCGGTGGAGCAATGCTGGCTTTCCATTCAAGCTGTGGCGCATACTTCCGGTATCACTTCTACCACCGAGATCCTCGTCACTATCTTCGATAATCTTAGTAGGTAGATCGTCTCTAACATGGTATTGTTGGCTATGTCTTTCGGGTGTAGTGACGGAACTAGCGATAGACATAGCTGTGCTTGATCTGTGGCTAAGATCTGGAGTTGGAGGAACGCTGGAAGGACGTCCACTTGGGTGGAGCATGCTGTCTTCGCCTGATTGTTCGCCATCACTGGTCATAGTTGAAAGATTGCTTTCACGATGTCTTCTCTGCTTCTCTCTCATAGCAAGTTCCTCCGCTTCGGCATCAGCATCATGGGCCATCATGAGACCTTCTACAGCAGCTGCGCATTGGTCGCTAATGTTTCGGATAATGTGAGCGATAGCATCAGTCTTGTCCCGAAGATGACGATCTGCAACATCTGCAATACTGATTGCACTGTAACGTTTGCTATTTCGCACACTGCCAACCAATCTTGCCTCCATCTCCGGAGTCATATCATCGACAGATCGGTTGAATCCCTGTGAACGAGATGGTGTACGAGATGATGCACGAGATGATCCACGCTCAGAAGGTCCTCTTGATGCAGATCTCTTGCCCTCAGTCTTGCTTTCCTCGACAATATCGCCCATATTATCAGCATCCTCTTGGTCGAACTCAGCATCAAGATATTCAGTCATATCTGGACTCTTCTGGATAGTGCGAACCAAGTGCTCCAAGTGATGAGATTGACCGCCGATAAGACTGCGCAAATGTAACACAACACGTTGTGCCTCATCCCGTTGTCGGAGAAGGGTGGAGTTGGTGCGTTGGAGCTCCGCAAGTTCTTTCTTATTGCGCTTACGTTCACGCTCAAGCTCTTCAGCAATTTCTTGTTGAAGAACAAGTGCTTCAAGAGCATCATCACGCTGCTTCTCTGTACCAGCAAGGCGAGTGTTAAGACGAGCTGCGTCATCCTTTTGCTGGTCAATAAGACCTGTGAGGCGTCTGTTCTCTCGTTTGTGTGTTTCGATCTTGACCTTGAGATCTTGAGTTTCCTTCGTAAGTTGCTCAGCAAATGCTTGGAATTTGAGAAATTGTTGTTTCCAGCTTTCAAGTTCTTCAACCAAGAAGTTGTTTCTCTTGGTAACCTTGCCAAGTTCTGTATCCATGCGGCCCTTGAGATTGATAAAGTCTTGCCAAGCCTCAAGCGCATCTCTGGAGTATTGGTTTCTCTCGCGTACAATCTCGTTCAGATGTCTCATGGAGACCTTTGTCATAAGAGGTTTCTTCTGAGCTCCTCCAAAAACAGCCTTGATTCCGCTATTTCGTCCCTGAAGAAAGTTTAGTATATTTTAGAAAGGCCAAAGCCAGAATTTACTCACCATCTTCTCACAAACGTGATCCATTACGGCCATGGTAGCGTCCTGGTTCCACCATTCTGGGTCTTGGATAGACTCAACTTCTCCGCGCATGACGATGATTTGACCAGCTGGAATCAATTTCCCACCACCGTAAGCCGAACGAAGATGTTGTGGTACACCGGAAGGTGTTACATCACCGTTGAGAGCTTGAGTAATACGGTTGACCATCTTTGTGCGTTGGCCGGCGGTCAAAGCGGTAGGAGGGCTAGATGTTAGAACGAAGTTTCGATCCAAATCCACAACCAAGGCATCTGTAGGTGCAGTGAATAGAGATCGGCATTCTGCAGTAATTCCAAGAATATATGGTCCAGGTTCCTGAACAAGCTCTTGGGCATGTCTTGCATGAACAACTGGAACATAAAGGCCACTCCACTCATAAACTCGAACGAAATATCGAATGGTTTCCGAAGCTACAGTGAGCATGGCAGGATAATGAGAAACGAAGATAATGCGGCGTGTGGGTGATAAAGCTGCCTCGACTACTCCTACAATGTTAGGGATAGATAAGCAAGAGAACAATGGCCACATGGCAAAGTTCTGGAAGCCTGTTGGAGAAGATGGAAATTGGTAACAAAGTGCATAATCCTTCATGTCGATACGCACGAGATCATTGAGTCTAGGAGCTGGGAAACTCAATATCCTCGAGACCTCTTCAGCATGAAAAAGGTTAGTGGCTTTGTTCCAATGAATCCACATTCCTCTGAGGTAATCTCCCAATAAATTGTACAATGGATATCTGGAAAGGAAAGATAAACAGTATGGGATCCAGTAGGTCTCATCGGCTGAATCATAGAAGTCAGATTCCGTTCTTCTTCTCAAGTCGCGAATTGTCTCTGCACGTTTCTCATCTGCTCGGGACCAAACTCGTAGGGCAATACCATATAAAGTATGTGATGAATCTTGTTGGAGGACGAAGGAATGGTGAACGCAATGAGGTTGACTGCGGCCTGTGCATATTTCGACATCGTGGGGAAAGCATGCCTGTCATCCATTAGCTCAAGTTCATTGAGGACGGATTATCTTCCTTACCCTCATTGCTGAGTGAAGAGATCTAGCGACTTCGTTATCTTGCTCAAGTCTAGGACTACTACCCAAAATCTCGGGCAGCCAAAATTGACCAACAGCACCTTTCATATGTTGAATCTTCCCTTGCGCTGGGGCTGGAGCCTTTACCCATTGTGCTGGTTCTCTACCAACACCACATACCATGTAGGCATGAGTGAGTGTCTTTGGCGTTCGTGCTTGAGGCTTGGCATTGAGTGCAGAAGGAATTGGTTGTGTGATTCTTGAGTGGAGGGAGGACGTTCGGCTGGGGATTATGAGGTTGTGATCCTGGTTATTTTCTCGAGTACTGGGACGCTCATCACCACGGTCTCTAGTTCTGGGTCGAAGAAAGTTCGCTGAACTCGTGAGAGATGGAGCCATTGTTGCAAGATATTATGAAAAGTTAAAGCTCTTAGGGTTGTAAAATGCAAGAATGCTCCTTTTCATCGAGTAGAGCCAGATTTGAGAGATTGTTGAGAATTTGTCGAAAATCCTGTCGGTACCAACACAACTATGTGAGGGTGAAAAAAGGTGTTGAAATTTCAAATGAGTGTATGCAGTGAATTGATTCTATCGTTCGAGTTCGGGCATTCGATTTTGAACATTCACTCTTCTAGAACTGCCTGGAACTGATTGGTGCCCCGAGTTCCTCTAAAGTTTTCAAGTTTTCGCAGTGACCCCTTTTTTCCGTTCAATAGATGTTTCTTGTTCTGTGTGTCGTCCAGGATTGAATAGGTCGACAATGACAATAGAACCTGTTTTGTTTCGATCCTACTTTTTCTGCTGCTTTCTGCAAGATGCAGATTGTTGTGCAGTCGCGAAATGTAAGACTGGAAGGGTAGATAGGAAGGGAAACGAATGAATTATGTGAGTGAAGAAGGGTTGGATCCAGACGATGAATAAGGTTCGTTTGTAGTTTGGTAAGGACTAGGTACTAGGTAGGCAGTAAGGGAGAACAGGCACAGGAACAAAAAGAGGAGAGCATGCACGGAAGGTCAAGAGAGAATTAACAAGGGGTTCCAAGCCAAAGCTCACATCATTAATCCTTGTCGGGGAAAAAGTGATAGCTTGGTCGAGTTTGGGTCTAGTTTCAAAAGGGTAAAGGGTGAAGGGTGAAGGGTGAAGGTGAAGGGTGAAGGGTGAAGGGTGAAGGGCGAAGGGTGAAGGTCGATGGTCAATGGTCAATGGTCGATGGCCAATGGTCAATGATCAATGATCAATCCATCCATGGCTCGAGAGTCAAGAGCACCAGTGGACTGCAAGGGAAGGAAAGGAAAGGATCGATCAAGGGTATGAGAAGTTTATTTAATTGGTCAAGAACATAAAAGATTAAATGGTGGGGTTGTTTTCAGGAGATTGGAACGATTGGGAGAAGAATGATGCGCTCTGATGATTATGTAATATATCAATGTTCGACTTTGGGTGTGAGAGTTATTCCGCATGTGTACGGAGTACGGAGTACGGAGCAACTCTGTACGAACGATTGATTATATTGGGTGGATGAAGAGAGAGAGAGAGAGATATCGCTAGGTAGGGATATATAGATATAATATATATAGATGTATGTATATATACATACCTAGGTATAATACATATATATACCAAACTAAGATTATAAGATTGCACTCATATAATCGATGAAGTTATCTACCCATATTAGGCATTAGTAGATATCTTAAAATCCATCGTGATTCTTCACCTTCAATACCCATTTAGTATTCGGTCTTTGCTGTTTATTGAATATTGGAATTGATATTGATATTGATATTGATATTGATATTGATATTGATATTAACACCGGGACATTGATAGATGAGCACCCGCAAAGTGAATAGGGGAACCTAAAGAGATGGATAAAAAAAAGACGCATACTGCAGGAAAACAATTAAACTTGAAATGTAATATCAGGAACCTTTCTACTGGTAACAATGGGAAGAATGGGCATCGAGGAATTACCTGGTAGCTTACAGTCTGTATGTATCTTCCCTGCTCATTTGCAATTGTTCCTCGTTCCCTCGATGCATTACGGTGCAGGTACAGTAATAAAGAACAAGGTCAAATTGAGGGGTGATTTGATAATACCCATCTTTTGCTTGCTTACCTATCGTACCAGGTATCTACCCAAATACTATCTATCTATCCATCTATCCATCCATCCATCTATCTATCTATCTATCTATCCATTTATCCATCCATCCATCCATCCATTTATCCATCCATCCATCCATTCATCCATCCATCCATCTATCCATTCATTCATCCATCCATCCATCCACCACTCCGTCACTACTACCACCAAACTACTACCACCAAACTACTACCACCAAACTACTACCACCAAACTACTACCACCAAACTACTACCACCAACTACTACCCATTCCATCCTTTACAATCTATCACTCGCAAAATACATATTAGTGCAATGCAGCACTGCAGCACTGCAGCTCCTCTCAACTGGAAAAGCAATCAAAAAAGAAAAGAATCCAAGCAAGCCAAACTTTGGAAAATAGGTCAAAACACACCAACACACCAAGATCCCCTTCATGCTTTATCAATTATCATCCAATCAATCAATTTCATCGTCATCATCCATCCATGGCAGCCCTCATTTTGGTTACTTAGTCAGTTCCTTTACGGGATATATTACCCTATCAGCAAGGTCCTTTCGTATCAGTTCTGGCCTTCCAAGACTTTTCTTTTCCTCAAAAAGGTTCTAATACCAACATAGATACCCAAAAAGGCTTATGGTTTGATCAAATCTCTTGTCGATTATCTAAAATTCATTGTACAGGCTTATCAGCATTTACTTTTTCGCAGGTCCCTCAATCATTGAATACCATTAAGGTTCAGCTTATTATCGTTTCGAGTTTTGCCTCATCAGCCAAAATCCTGCAGGTATCATATGATTTCTCCCCATCAAATCTCCCCTCAATTTCTGATATATGATACAAAAATATTAATCATGTACAGACACGCCAAACGAGTACTACAGTCTACAAAAGATCAAGAAAAATCGTGGGCAAAATGTGGTTTTCCGCTTTCATTCTTGGATTACTCCGTACAGGTGTAACAAAATGAAATCTCTCCATCTTTCAGGGGTTTAATCATAGAAACAGGAACAGGAACACAAACACACGAGCACAAGCACAGGCACAGGCACAGGCACAGGCACATGAGACTTGCAGCATAAGCACAATTGAAGCTCCGCACATGTGGCCTTCGTGTGACTTATGTGTGGGTCATATCACTCACTCTAATGCACTGTTTCTATCAAAAGCTGTTATTTTCATCGGCAGTCAATCAAATTTCCCGGATTCAAGTGGAGTTATAACTTAATTGTTGGATATTAAGATGGTTCAATACAAAACCAATCGACTAGAAATGGAAGCTGCAGCCAAACTTTATTAGATGTTTCTTCGGCCCCTGCATGTGTTTGATTTTGATCGCAAATTGCTATACAAATGAAGACTGGCTCATCGGGAAAATATATATTTTCGAACCGTAACCGACAAAATCAATATCAATATAACCGTTGTTCAACTGTTGGTCCGGGAGTCGAGCGGGACCTTTTCATTCTGCATAGAAAGTATCAACAGTGGGCTCGAAAGTGCCCGGTCCTGCTATCTACTTGACGCTGACTTCAACTCGCACCACCCCGAATTTTTTATATTAACATGTGAACAGGTATACTCTATATCATCATTCAAAATCTGCGATCAACGGAACTTTACGCCTTTTTGCCTGACCCTTAAAACTAGTCGCCTGAACCTTTATCTCGACATTCTAGTCTTAAACATGATCTCTTCCAACATCTGTCAATCCCAATGACAGCAGGAGGTCTAAACTATCAAAACTGTACATACCGGTACTCCCGCTTGTATCACGGTCTCACGACACTAATACTATGTATGCATTGACTAAACTATACCAATGAGACTTGTCTATCAATTTAATGCCAACTCGCAGATAACATTTGAAATTTCCATCACGGCCTTACCAAGCGATCTAATTCATCAAACTTTATCGAGTCCACTTTCGGAAAGCAGCACGTCAAAATTTCAACAAAATTCTAACTCCACGAGGGTCAAATCATTTAGTAATGATTCAAATCAGCGTATACCAAGATGTCAACTTGAAAGAGAAATCGAATTCTCAATATATAGCCTGGAAATCTCCAGATAATCGAGTCTTCCTGCCTCAAGCTTTCCTCAAGATTGATGAAGAGTTGCAGAATCTAGAGGTCTCCCAAGGTTCCCACATGCAGAATCTAGACAAATGAGCAAGCGTTCTCTCTAGCCGACGACCATGACGAAACGGCACACTTGAAGGGACGAAACCATGTGCGCCGAGGCAAGTGGACTTCCTCATATGAGGATGATCAGCCAGGTACTCCCCTGGCTCTCTGTGGAGGGTATCAAGTAGCGGGGCTAGTATACGATCTTCAGACTTTAAGTAAGGATGTGCTTGCTTACTACTAGTGGCATTATCAGTTACTATAACAACAATCTCTTTATCAGCCAGTTCATTGGCCCAGCCAACGTCAGAGCTCTGGACTCTAAGAGTCATGAGCGCTGGGCAAACGAGCTGACAACCTCAGTCTTCAATCATATCAGATCAAAATGCTACCTCTGTGCTGATATTATGGCTTCTGAATGGCCTATGGCCGTGACGCTGTAATAATTTCAAGGGTACATTGTTCTGCTGTACATGCTTTGCGCACTTCTATCCAGCCGTTTTCGTATCAATGTTCCTGAGTTGTAGCTGAATTTCCCCCAGGGATTGTGCACAGAAATGCCTTCGCTCTTTGATATTAGCTTACTTACCCCACGCCCTTGACATTACTTTTGTACTCGCGATCGGGAGCTCCTTGTGAGCCTTATGGTTACCCATGAATGTTAAGTAAGAGGATGAAAACCTTTAAAATATTTCAAAGATCTCTTAGCGGGGATCCACAAGATTCATAAGATCAACATGAAATAAGGATTAGATTACGCAGCCACGTGGCAGCCATACCCTTCGTAAATTCCATCTCTCGTCCCTATGTATTTGTGAAGTTCTTTTCATATAAGTAAGAGTGAGCGAGTTTCGATCCGATATCAGAACATTGGGGAATAATTCGACAACGAGCTGTACCCGAATGCAGTTCTCTACCAATATCAGTACCCTTACGTTTTCACCGCCAACAACCAATACATATATACATATATACATATATACATATATGTATATATTTAATCATTATACATGCCGATTACAACCTTGAAGATGAATTTACATTTTTTTCGATTCTGACAGTGGATTCTCAATTCTGGATTACCCGAGTTCAATCCATTCCGATTCTCCATCTGAAAGAATTTTCCGAGATCACCTAAAGCTCCGAAGGCCTGGAATCAACATTGACACCGATAAGAACTCCATGCCAATTTTTCAAACATGTAACTTGAACAGGTGTCAACCTGGTATATCAATAGCCAAATTCCAGGAAAAACTGACGGTCGAGGATGCAGTTTGGCGCATGGCATAGAGTAAGTATAATGAATCTGAAAACGGGGGTAGGAAATACAATGTTTATTGACACTGCTCCCGAGTTTCAATGGAATGGTCGAGTATCACTAAGTTTTTTCTCCTCAATAGAATGACATATAACGAGACTTGCTTATTAGGGTTTTTGTTGTTGCAGGACTACACGTTTCATATTGAGGTTGACCTTGGTATCTTAGGTCATGAACAATCTCAATCAGAGTATCTTGAGACTTCCTGAGAAACTTGTTTTGAGGAATCTAGAATAAGATCCGGGGACGACAGGAAGAATAGTTTATGGACTATCCAGTGCTCTGAATATTTAGTAAGAGGGTAGATTATTCATAAACATTGTTCCTTGATATATGACTTCTCCGCACTATTTTACACTCGTTGCTTAGAATCCATCAAGCTTGTAGTTTACATACAGTACCTATCGATCCAATTATATAAAGAAGGCATATTAGTATCGGTAAGAATACAAGTAAAGATACACACTCACAAGGAGATTTTGCCATGAACTAAAAACTAGCAACTGCAAAAAAAGAAAGAAAAAAAAAACAAGCCAACGCCCTTGGATCTTTGGCTACTTTGATTACCTTACACAATTCATCCAATTCCAGCTTGAATAATAATCTCAAAAAATATAATGACAAGACCAATGTTGGACGCATAATAGACTCTTCAATAACTCCTGGTGCTCTTCTTTGTTCAACAACTTCTTCACGTGCCTATATCTTCTTCAACCTCGGCCCAGTCACCGTCCCCTTGTCAGTTTTTGAATATAGATTTTAACAATAGCATTCCTGGCATATCAATAGGACCGCTGGCGCAACGGTAGCGCGTTCGACTCCAGATCGAAAGGTTATCCGTTCAAATCGGGTGTGGTTCAATACCTCCTACATTGATTGTCTTTTCGAAATTTTTGTTCTCTGTATCGGGATTCCATTGGTGGTTTATTTCTGGTGTGATAATTGTTTTATCTTTGGTCATTATGATGGATTCGGTTGATTGTCGGGTATTGTAGGTTGGTTCTAATGTCGACTTTGTTCTGTTCATGCTTTTTTTATCACTAACTTAACGTCTTGTTTGTATTTTATGTTGATTTGTGTCAGAATGAACTCGTTTTCAATATCACATGAAGATCTACCATCTAGAACACTTGTAAAATGGCATCAGAATGGTTGAATCTTGACCTAAAGATTGTCCTATAGTCAGGGAAGATTATATATAAGCATTTTTGCCGGATGCTACTCCGATATACGTAGGTGGAGCCAATGTTGTACCATCTTAATGACAATCCTAGATTGAGTACAAGTATCAACTAAGGTCACATCATGCTATTCACATGGCATCCTAGAGGGCCTCGTCAGCACTCTATAGCATCTCATATATTCCTCCTTATCTTTTTCCTCTACAGGAAGTCCTGTATCTGCCGGCAGTTGTTCTCTCTGAGCGGCTAATCATGAACAAACCAAAAACTGTTTCATATCTGTTGTATACTTGCGCCATTCAATTTTCGGACAATTATAAATCCTTCAATATTTCACTTGCCAAGTTCTCTCTATCGCACCAATATCCTCTATGGGTAATCACCAAGAGACTGTTCCTGCTACCTTCCAATTGAGACGTATTTTCCCGATGATGGAATACAGTCCTGGAGTAGTATTTTCCAATCAATGTTCTCGCATTACTATTCAGAGATGACGAATTCTATAAGTCTTTCATCCTCCTCTCCATCGCCAAGATGGCACTTCTGTTGGACAAGCATAGAGAATCTCAACCATACATAATTTTGGCAGGTATACCAAAGATTCTAGACGCATTTCAGGCCTGCTGTAATGGAGATATATCCTCATGTCCAATCCAAATCGATTGGACGCGTGTACCCCTTTTCTTGGGGTGATACCCACTACATTTCAAATTAACCACCTACTCGATTTCATCGACATCGTTCGCGGGAAAAGTATATCCTATCTGGATGAATTGAGTATGCCTTGCTTGGGAAGATCAGTAAAGCCTTGGCGCTGTCTGCATCAAGACTTCATATCGTTTTGCAGACCAGCAGTTGGAAGGGTTGATATCAAAAATCATTTGCCACAGATCTCCTTGCGCATGCTAAAATATGTATATATGGAGAACATCATCTTGTAGAAACGGAAGAATCCACAAGCTCATCCACTTCCTTGCTCCAGAGCCTTCTACTCACCATGCATTTCACACATCTTGCAATCCCCACGCTGGCCTCCTTGGTCGCTGTGCAAGCACACCCAGGGCACAACATCAATCAAGAGATTGCTGATATTGCAAAGGGCCATGAGTTTCACAAGAGAGATATTAGTAGTTGTTACTCAAAGCTCAAAGCCAGGGGGCACCATCAACGTACCGCTGATAGAAGACATGAGATTCTCGAGAATGAGAGAGCGAAGCGCGGTCTTCCTACTGGTATTTCTTCATTCACTTACTAGCTACCAAGCTCAACTAATAATCCAAATAGATGCATCCATCATCAAGCTCCGCGATCTCCCCGAGCTCGAGGTCCGTGATGCTGGCACTGTTTTGGCCACCGATCATCTCTCCTCAACTAAATACTCCCCAAGTGACCCATACTCTACCATCTTCACTGGCAACAACACCTGCATCCTAGTCCCAGAAGTAACCGAAGGCCCCTTCTACGTCACAGGTGAATACGTCCGCGCTGATGTTCGCGAAACAGCTACTCAAACTGGAATTGATCTTATTCTTGATATTGAAGTCATTGATACCTCAACCTGTGAACCAGTCCCAAACGTTTACATTGATTTCTGGTATGCAAACAGTACTGGTGCATACAGTGGTGTTACCGATGCTTCTTCACCAAGTAACATCAATGCTACATATGCGAGAGGTATTCAATCGACTGGGTCAGAAGGTGCTACTCAGTTTACCGCATTCTACCCGGGACACTATCAAGGAAGAACTCAACATATTCACGTTGCTACTCATGTTGGTGGAACGTAAGCTCATCACTCTTTCTTCTTCCTCATTCAAGCAATGCTTTTGGATCAACCCAATACTCATCCTTGAATTTTTAGTGTCTTTGCCAATGGTACCTACCAAGGCTCAACTGTCTCGCACATTGGTCAAATCTTCTTTGATACCTCGCTTTCTACACAAATCGAAGCACTCACCCCATATTCCACTAACCCTAATCCTGGCTCAACCACCAATGCCAATGACGGCATTTTCCGTAAGCATAATTGTCTTTTGCTTTCTCTTTATTTTTACATCTATGACTCTAAACCATATTTCACATTTTTATTTTCTACATTTTATACAAGTTCTTCCCCGCCCCTCAAAACACCCCCCACTAACTCCTCTCCTACCCATTCAGTTCAAGAAGCCGCCCTCGGCGACCCCGTCATCGAATACTCTCTCCTCGGATCCTCGCTCTCCGCCGGCCTCTTCGGCTGGATCGCCTTCGGTATCGACCCTACCCGCGCCGGCTCCATCCAAGCAGCTGCAGCCCTCACTTCCGATGGAGGAGTCCCCCTTGAAGGAGGTGGAGGTGGACCTGGAGGCGGTCCAGGTGGTCCACCGCCCAATGGGACGTTTCCGGGAGGCCCTATACCCACTTTCTCGACCACCAGTAGTAGTAGTAGTAGTAGTAGTTAGAGCGCTCCGCTGACGGATACTTGTAGTGTAGAGTCCTCGATGGTCTTTGTGAAGTAGGTGGTGAGAGTAGAGATGGTGTTTGTGGAGAAGCTGTGAAGCTGTAAAGTGGCAAATGATGATGGTTGATATTTCTTTGTCGGGGATGAAATTGTTTTTACATTCTTTTTCGCCGAGGTGGTGAGATGCTCTATAGAATTTCCCTCATGGCTTATTCTCAGATCATCCCACAAGATAGTCTAAACACACTCATTTCTGCATTGTTGAAATAGTGGTTGTGTTGGTTTAGTCAAGGACTTTTGTGGAATGCGTGTTGTGTTATGTTATGCTGTTGTTGTTGACACTCTGAATACACTCCTTTGAGTTTTCTTTGAGCTTCTTTGTTCCTGTTGGAAGTAACTATGAAATATATTTACTGTCTTTCGCTTGATTTAGGTGATTGAGGTGATTCGTGATCTTGCTAAGAGGTTGGTGTAGAGAGTAATGCGTATATATTATTTTTACGCAGAGAATTCGCGAGACTTGAGTTTTTTGAGCATAAATGTCATGGGGTTAAGTCATTGGGAATCATAAGTGTAGATGATGGGGTTTATAGAGGTGGAAGATAGTATATGTGGAAAATGGGAGATGGGGAGTGGATCATGGATGGTGGATGGATTGTACGCATATCTTGAGATAGTTTAGCTCATTAGGTGTACGTGGGGATGGGAAGCGAAAGACATTGGATAATATGCATTTGAACCATTTTGAATATTCTACCCTCATGAACATAAAAACATGCAGAAAGACAGAGAAAATAGGTTCGAAATCAGTTTCCTGTGGGAAGTCATCCTCCTTTGAAATTGCAGTGCTTCGTCGAATCTAGGATGTTCAGACTGTCCATCATATTTGGGAACGAAGGCTTGAGTTGCGGATGAGGTGCTCTTTCCTTTTGCCTGTTCGCTTTGAAAATGGTGTGCGAGCTTCTTTCCTACCTGCATGCACCCGTGTGTTCGAGATTTGGGATTCTGGGACTTCCGGGCCCTGGTGTTATCAGATATAGCTTTTAGGCATTTTTGTAACATGGGAGGGCGTCGGGGTATCCTTTTTGCTTCGTGAGTGTGTGATACAACTCTAAAATGTGTTCTATGGTGTTTTTTTTTTCATTCTCTAGATATTGCTGGACTGTCTTTGGCTGTGTTTCAAAGTATCCTGAGATACGTGATTCCTCTGCACTTGTATCCAAAGTTCCTCTTTTGCTTCGATAACTCGTCTAACTAATCCCTCGCCCTTACCAGGTTCCTTCGTCTCATTAGACTATATGCAAAGTTATGCGTAGCTGCCAAGATATCAGGGTACTCGGGATTACAGTTGCTTTTACGAATGTTTAAACCGTGCTGGTCTGTATCGAATGCTTCCACGAACTTTCAAGTATGGACTTGACGACCGTTACATCATTCGCGACCGTTGTTTCAAGTCTTTACCGCGGGGTTCAGCAGTCTGCAATGCATATCTTTAAATGTTAGTAGATCGGATGTGTTATGGAAATATATACTTGCAAATTAGTATTTTGGATGTACAGGTTCAACAACGACATCTCTTTCAAGATTCGCAGGTACGGAGTATATCTTTCTATACGCTTTCATTCCTGTGAATAATTTTCTTGGTTCCATACTTCTTCATCTTTCTGGGTGGTAAGATAGCTTTCAAGGCAGTGCTGAAGGTCTTTTGTAATGAGAGCCACTAATTTCTTGAACGGTATCAGGACGTGAATGAAAGACGGCCTAGAGAAAAGCAGTAGCAAAAGACAATAAATTGAACAACTTGCGATAATTTTTAAGCTAGTTTCTCAGAAGATTTCGCTACAATCATCCTGACTTTCTCAGTTATGGAAACTTGTCTTCGTACTGTAGCTGCGTTGGGTTATTTGAGAGGAGCGCCCAAAATTAGCAACCGGTTCATATTTGAGAGCCAATAATATATCAAACGTGTATATATTTTATACAGACTAGAACAGCGACAGTCATAAAGTAATAGATGTCCAAGCCCGGAAAATAAGAGCACTCCTTGATATCAGCAAATCTGAAAGTCAAAAAACTTCCAAATTGTAGATTTGTATACGTATACGATGAACGGGGTCTCTAAAATCGGCATTGCGTAGCTTTACCATCTAGCCTGACTAATGGACCAATGCGCCGCTGTACTAAAGCTCACAGGTCATGCTCAATGGTAAACTATTTAGATACATATATATGCATATATGCATGTATATAGAGACGTCGACAACTATATATATATACGCCATTGTTGAAGAACTTGCATCTCAACCTGTATACCAAAGGATCTAAGAGTCTGGAGATGCAGCAACAATACAAATTGTAAGACATATAATATATCATTAAGATTGTATAAAATGCAGAGTCAACAATACATCTTCTCGAAAGAATGGTAGAACTATATATCTACTCATGAAGTTAAGATTGAAATCTTTCTCACGTGAACACGGACTTTAGCGTGTTTTGAACGCGTTAGTTTTCTAAACGGTAATTCTAACATTTGCAGTTGGTAACGGTCCGGAAGATAGCAAACGAAATCCAAATGTCAAAACTTTCTTTTATTATGCAAATTGTTTCGCTTCAACACAACAACCTCTTTGCTTCTGAAATGATTTGATATAATTGCCTGGATATAGATTCCCAAACTTGCATTAAAAATCAACAAAATGCAGGATTTTGTGGATTTGACAACTCCAAGTCCGGAGCCAGAGCTACCAAAGGCTCGCGCCAAAGTTGCCTCCGATCCCCCTCTCAAAGATGTATCGCAGAATGTTCCCAAACCGCACACAGTGCAGAAAATTGGTAACAGCCGTACTAATTTCGACAATGCGATAAGCACTGGAACCCTCCAGGCTCCGGTATCAAAAGCGTCGATAAAAAATGGCCAGCCCAAAGTTTATAAGACAATTGAGCTTGATGATGGTAATTCACTTGAGCTTTTGTCTGATGACTTTGATACGACAATTGGTTCTGTGTTCAACAGCACACCTGCGAAGCAAAATACCGAATCCTCGAAATATGTCGAATTAATAAGTTCAGATGATCCGTTCACTTCTCCCCCACCCCCAAAACGACGTAAAGCATCGCCGCCGAAAGATAAAGCTCCCCGTGTAGCAGATGGGTACAAGCGCACTGCATCTAATATAGAGTCTGTCAGAGGATCCCAACCAAAGCAGTACAGATACAGCTTGAATAGGTCGAAGTCTATGGATGCTGATCCTATATTGTTTACAAGCTCGCCGGATGTATCTGCGATACGGTCAAGGAATGGCAAGGGAAAGGCATCTTCCAGTCGATATTATGATGACGATAAAGACGAGGCTGCTGAGGTACCACGAAAGAAGGCCAGCATGCTAGATCCTGTGGAGCTCGAAGACTCGGACGAATTCCCATCGATCGAGAATGTAAAATCATGGAATCCAACCCCCAAGAAAGCAAAAGCACCCGAAGAGCCGATGGTTCATTATTATGATAGTGACTCATCTACCGAGAAAAAGAAGAAGGAGAGGGAAAAGGCCAAGGATAAAGCTTTGAGTGCAGAAGAAAAGAAAGCAGCAAAGGATGCCGAAAAGGAGCAGAACCGCATCAACAAAGAGCGTGCCAAAGCTGAGAAAGAGCGAGAAAAAGAAAAGGCCAAGATTCTGGCCAAGGTCAATAACGACCGAACCAAACCTGAAAGTTCAGCATCAGAAATGATTGTCGATCTGCCTTCATGTATCCGGGATAAAAGCAATAGTACATTGAGAAATGAAATCGACACTTTACTCGCAGAACTGAATGTCGAGCAGTCTCAATGGGAAAACTCAGACCTAGTCATTAAATGGCGTCGAAAGATTATTTCGGAATACAGCGAAGAAAGTGGTATTTGGGAGCCTAAACCATTACAGATCAAAGACGAAAAGCACATTCTGTGCATTTTGCCAGCCAAAAAGTTTGTTGATATGGTTTTAAAGAGGGGCGATGAAGATTTAGATGCTCATGTTTCTATTCTCAAATCACAATTCGAATCTTGCAAGCTTATATATCTTATCGTGGGTCTCACCGCATGGCAGAGGAAAAATCGCAATGTCAAAGACCGGCAATTTAAAGCTGCAGTTGGAAGTCGAATTCCGGGGGGCGAAGTTGCTGGTATAAACAATCAGAGAAGAAAATCAGCACAGGCCGATGAATATGTTGAAGATGCAGATGATTTAATCGAGGATGCTTTGCTCAGCCTGGAAATCATTCACAAAGTCAGGTACTGGCTCACAGCTGATACTCGCGATAGCGCAAAATGGGTCTCCCAGTTTACCAAGCATATATCCACGATTCCCTATCTAGCTCAACGCGAAGCTCTTGGTTTGAACTCATGCATGGCGAGTGGCCAATTCAGATCCGGTAAAGATGCAACCGATACTTATGTTAAAATGTTGGAGGAAATCCATCATGTGACGGAGAAGATGGCAGAGGGCATAGTGGCGGAATATCCGACGCCTCAAGCGCTCCTCCAGGGGTTCAAGGAAGGCGGTCCGTTGGCGATAAAAGGGTGTCGAAAAATGGGGAATAAGAATGGGGCGTTGGCTGATACAGAGATTGGGAAGGCGATTAGTAGAAGGGTGTACAAAATTTTCACGGAAAAGGATCCGGAGTGTTGCGATGTATAAAGCTGCGCTAAATATGGGAGTTTGGGCATATTTTGGGTCTATTAAAAGGGGGGGAATGGGGCGATATTGCCAATGCGTAGGGCTTTTTGGGGGTGGGGGCTGCAGGATGTTTTCTCTGATACGAGTTTCTGGGCGTCTTTTGGTGGTATATGAATTTTGGGTCTCAAGGCGACGAGGAGTTTCGTGGTTGATGATCGATCATATCTTTGTGGAAAGATTTATGTCACGGGGAAGTATTGAATTTAAGTTTTGTACATGCATCGATATATTAGGTAGTATATTTTGCATTGTTATAGGTCAAAATACAGGCATAATTCATGATTTTACATACTTTGTATCATATCTATCCTTTATAAAGTTACCAGAGTAAGAGTTTTGTCATATATGCACCTGCGACGAAGGGCCATCTTGTCAAGTTGAAGCTGTAAGGATTATTTAGGGTTAGCTTCCAGCTGCTGCGAAAGGAACGACAAATGAATCAATTACGAAAGAATGACTCTGCGCATTTGGAGATGTTGTTTAGCCTTTACCTTCGCGTCAAGATCTGATAAGATCCCGTTTCTATCCATAAATCGTAATTCCGTACTCATCCCTCGTTCCCTTCGACCATCACCCAGCATCCTGAGATCTAGGATGGTTTATGTCCTGACAACTGTGCGCCAGGCGATAATTAGAAATGCATGACCCCTTGAATCCGTGCGCCTGTCTATCCGTCTTCCTCGACTCTGCAACGTGTGCAAAATATCCATCCATTTCCGCCCTGTTCAATTTGGTACCTCGAATACCGTCCCATCCCAATCCCATTTAATAAAATCCGACCAAGCTTCAAAATTAACACCTCAAGCCGGAACCTCCTCAATCTCATATTTCTCATCGAATCGCCGATTGGCTTCTTTTCTCCTGGCTCTCCTTTCCCGGTGTCGTCGTTCTTCTTCATGGGTATCGAGTCTTGTTCTTTCATAGGAGTCACGTGTCGTGCCTCTTGTATCTCTTCTGCTTTCTCTTTCTCTTTCTCTTTCTCTTTCTCTTTCTCTTTCCCTTCGATCTCGATATCTCCGTTCATCATCATCATTGTCATCAGATTCATTAACATCTCGTCGTCGTCTTTCACCATCCAGATTCCTCGCATCTCTCGCACCCCTTTCCCCACGATCTCGCCTCTCCCTCCTACCCTCATCCTCCTCATCCTGCCTCCCCATCCGCTCCACACCCTTCCCCTTTTTCTCATCAAAAAATCCCGCCCTCTCCAACACCTGTTCCATTCCCACCACCGTCGCCGCAGCCGCCATCCGGCTCTTCCACGGCCCCCCCTCCACCAATAACGTAGCGCCAACCGCCAACCCCATCATTCCCAACGTCGCTGCCAAATTCTTCGTCGTAACCTTCTTCTTGCCATGTTGAGAGTCATGATGCGAATTATGAAGAGGGCGCGATCTTTCGTTTCGGGCGCGGTGCGGTTGATGTCTTGACATCGTGATCACTATGCTTGCAATTGGCACTGAGTGGAGTAACCTTATATCTTTCTTGATTTAAAAACGACGCCGTAGAATAACTTCAACACTGGCGATAAATATTAGGGCTACTCGATTCGACTCATTAAAATTGTATTGTCTCATCCAAAACCCTTCTGAGCTTTCTATATTCTTGATGAAAGATCTCTTGATAAATAGGTACTTTAGGATCTTGAGTGAGTAAATAATACAAATGAGGCTGAGCCACACAACCGTTGCCTGAAGATGGGCGGGGCGGTCTCGTGGCGAAGACAAAGTTGTATGTATGGACGAATGTGAACGAACCTATGAACTTTGGATCCAGCGCGAAAACAGAATTTCGGGCTGAAAAACGCCCGGTGAGTGGGCTGGATCTGGTATGGCGAGTTGTGATGTGAATGTTTTCGGCAGGTGGGGGCAAAGGTTGATTCCAATTTTGTGATACAATACGGATGTTGTGGATAATATATATATATGGAGAGGGTTCGCATTAATATTTGTGATGTATGGGTTTACATCAGCATCATCATTCATATGATAAAGTCCAGCTTCCGCACATTGGCGAATCTATCATGATTCACTCTCGTTACCTAGGAGTAAGACATACAGGCGTAGGTACGTATACATGATCTGATTGATATAAGCGCGTGATGCATACTGCGTTACGTGCCTTACCTGTTCCTACAGCTGTCACTGCCCATCTAAATAGCAAAGGGAGACCTCCCCTTCCCTTCTCCAAAACAATCCCCCTCTTCAATTCCAAGAGAAGAAATTCCCGGAGATCATTCATTCACTCAACCCCTTCTCATCTCCCATGGCCAACACCTCAGTTGACTTATCTCGTTTTCAGACCCTCTTTTGATTGACTTATTTTACTTTTTATAGTAATTACCATAAAAATCTCCCAATTCGGCATAAAATGCACGCTCTTTTTGAGGATGATAAATCTAACCAATAAGAGATCGGAGAACGTTAATTTCGTAGATCCTACAGTAAATACACACCAAGATCACGTGTCCACAATATTTTAGTTGCACATCTACAAAAACTCACAAAACTTCCTCAACTCCCGGTGCCTAGGGTAGCGCCAGATCATCAAAAGCTAGCATCCCAAACAAAAAGAACAAGCCCCCGCATCTGGCGCTAACCAAACTGTGAAGAAGAAAATGTGTGTTTCAGACATGCAACAAGACTTTTGGATGCAGTCCGCTCACGTGTAAATCATGTGGTCGCATAATCACGCTTTGTTGCACATCTACAAAAATTCCCCAAAACTCCCCAAAACTGTTGGTTAACCGTTGAAGTGAAAGCGTTTGGACGGAGTACGTGTACGGACTAGCTGGTGTTATGATGGAGAATCGTACGGCAGAGTTGGGGTTCCGTTTTGGCGCTAGTGAGGATATGGATCCTTGATGTCTGGATTTTGGATCTCTTGATCATGACGCAGTACGGAGATATGCATATAATCACGTTTTGTATGCGTGACCGATGATATGGTTTCGTTGCATAGGTATTCACAAGAAGCTTCAGAATCGGCATCTTCATGATTATTTTCGCAAGCGCCAACTCTGTCACTTTGGGGAAACCTTTGGATTTTTGATTTGGCGCTGAGATGTGAGACTTGGGTTATGAGACTTGGATTATGAGAGTCCAAAAAGGTAAGTATGGGTAGATGATAGACATCATTTTAACCGTTTGCAATTGGTTCTAGTAGCTTCTATGACATGTATCCAAAAAGAAGCAAAGGGGTATCAAATGCATCTAGATTCTAGATCCCCAGTTGGTAAACTCCATTGAAATCCCAAGTACGTAAGTCTTCCCAATCCCTAACCGCTAGTAGAGTTTTATGTTGAAAACTCTGAGAACTCCAGACGCCCCATGCATGCGTATAAGTAATCCAAAAAAAGAGAAGGAAAACATCTTATCTCCAAGAACCTTTCTCCAATCCATCCCCCTTCTCCATGTTTCATCTCCCTTCACTTCTCCAAAATCATAAACCCTGCTCCCCCAAGCAAACTCAACAACACCGCCAGCGTCGCAAACCCCGCTCCAACTCTATCCCCATTCGTAATAACAATCTCCTCCTTCATACTCAGCATTCCCGTCTTCCCACTCCCCGCATTACTATCCCCCACGCTTGTTCCCCCAGTAGTATTCGTAACCGGCACATTCCTACTATTATCCACCCCGGGAACCGCAACCATCGCGCTCTGTATCCCTCCCAATGCACTCATCTGTTGTCCAATCCCTATATTCCCATCATAGTCCCCCTGGCTCCATTTAAATCCACAGGCGTTATTGGGGCCGGAACATTGGGTTCCGGCTGCTTTGGCGGTGGTTTGGAGAACGGGGAAGAGGGTCTGGGAGGTGAAGGGGGCGAGGATGGAGGTTGAGGCTAGCCAGGCGGTGAAATAGGCTTTGAAGGATAGTTGATCTGTGTCGCATTTATTGACGTTTTCGCAGGCTTGCTCGGTGATGACCGAGTTGGTTTTGCTAGAGGCAAAGATGTTGACTGATGTGTTCATAAGTTGGGTTGTGCGTTCTTTCCAGGTTGAGTTGCCATCGGTCTGAGGAATGGGATTGGGTTAGCTTATTTCGTTACTTTTGCTTGTGTGTCATCCGAGGAGAGAGGGCGTGAGAAGATGAAAGGGGGTGAATAAATTAGACGAGAAAGGGTTAAGGAGAGAAGGGGAACCCTTACATAATTATACATATTTGCCGCCCCATGTAAATAAATCCCCGCATTATAACTCCACTGCAATCGATCCACACTCGCACAATTATCCGTATCACTACTGCCATCAAAAATATTATACCCAGCATCGATCAACCCCACACTTTGTTCCCATTGCCAAATCCTCTCGGCCCAATCCGCATACGTTTGATTCCCCGTATACCTCGCCAATCTAGCTCCCAGATTGAAGAAACACCCATTCGCAATGGAATTTTTATACGTAAAACCTTTATTGAAAGTGAAAATCTGCCATCGCAACCCACCTCCACAACTAGTGGTATCCCATCGACTAACCATCTCGTTAAAGACAGCTTGGGCTAATGCGAGCCATTGTGGCTGTCCATCAGAAGGATTTTGAAAATTAGATTCTGCAGCCAACATGGCGGCCATTCCCCAAAATCCTTGATCGTCATTCCCTTCATTCTTAGTTTGGTTCTGGGGCATGTAGTCGGCCTCTGGACCTGCTTGGAAGAGAAGAGCTTCCGAGATGATGCTATTATAGGAGGTATCGCCCGTATAACGCCAGTAGTCTATCAACGTCATGAACATGCCACCACCTTCCCACCAAAAGTATGGAGGTGGTAAAAGACCCGGAACTTGACCCTGTAAGATGTTAGGAGACCACTTATATCGAAGGACCACCGGTGGACATGAAGATATACGTACAGGTTCATTTCCATGATAATATGATACCAAATTTGCAGCCACGGAACTGGCGGCACTTTTGATAGAATCTTAAATCTTTGGTTAGCTGTAACCATCATCTCCAAGATCCATGGATAGGAGTCCAAAGCATACCAGCCTTCGTAGCGTCAACCGTAAGAGCACTAGCGCATCTCAAGCCAAGCAGCGGCGATACCCATCTTAAAATCCGCATTATAAGAATCAACTTCTCTTTCCAAGAAAAACCAAGAATGAGATGAAAGAACCGTCGGGGAATTAGAACCAAGAAATAGAAATAGTCTTGGAAAAGGCTTATATCTCTCGTCTTGTCTTAAAACGGGGATTATGAATAACGAGGCTAAGGTAGATCCAAATCAGAAGATGGCAGACAACCTGCAGGCACACAGTGTAACAATACAGTGCAACACAATAAAATGACAAGATGGCAGAAAATCGTAGAGAATCGTAGCCCTGTCAAAGGTGCATTAGAATTATTGATCCGTATCGTATCGTATCGTATCGTATCGTAAATAGCAAATGGTAGTATCCTCGTATCCAACACCAAAGACCCAAAGATAAATATAGGTACCTACTACCAGGTAGGTAGGGCTGGTAAGCTCAAAAGACAATCCAGATTCTACCCTCACTCGGCGCCAGCTGAGGATACAACGAAACGGGATGAGAAAAAAGAGAAGAGAAGAAAAGTATAAAACCCGAATTATTAAATATCTGATAACACAACGCGTTCAGAATATCAAATTCGTAAATATAAAAAAAGTGGTAAAGATGAAGGTCTGCAATATAAAAGCCAAACAGAAAGCCAAATACCAGTCTTCTATATCAATAACCAATTATAAAAGAAAATAAAAGAAAGCAAAGTAAAATAAAGCCAAAAAAGAAACTCTTCAACAAACCACAATATGTATCCTCCATCCATCACCTATTACACCTCTAGCCCAAACCTACAATCACAAACCGCAACACCAAACCACAACCACAACCCCAACAAACCACCCACAAACCACCCATCCCATCGATAACCTAACACAGCCCTGAAACCCCCTTTGTCTCATCCAATCCCGCACATCTATCCGTCCGTCCGTCTCAACAGACCTGATACGCGGAGGAAACCTAGCAATTCCGGTTTGGGTTAGAGAATGATTATTGTATAAAAGAGGTATACTAGGTAGGTAGATATATATAGCTAGAAAATAATAATCATACATTTTGATCCTCATATTAATACCCACCTACCCACCTACCTACCCAATAAACCCCCCTTGCAAATCATTATTATTATTACTATTATTATTATTATTATTATTATTATTATCATTATTATTATTATCATCATCATCATCATGATCATAATCCAACTAATTATAAAAATCACAATATAAAACCCACCCCATACAATAAAATAACCTTACATAACAAACACCTATCGAATAAACATCCAAACCCACCCACCCACCTCAAAACTCCTTAAACGATAACCGAACCAACATCCCCATCCCTATATCAAATCCCCAACCCCAACCCCAACCCTAACCCAAATCTCCAAATCCACAACCAAAACCTAAAAAATAACCCATCCATCTACCTACCACCCTTCACAACCCTAACCCAACCCAATCTACCACTTCCTAGATAATCTTCCCTTCTATAACTAACTACAATTAAGCATTCGCTAATCCAATATATAATATACATACATATATACTCCATAAACTTTACTTTCACTCAACCCAACATCCACCTACTTATCCATCACAATCAACCAATCTCACAACCCTACTTACTATACACAATACACAATACACAATATCCAACCAACCCACCCCCCTCCCCTCCACTTCCACACATTCCAGAGCTCCAATTTCCCTCCCTCCCTACCTACCTACCTACCGACCCACCTACCTACCTATTGCAAAATCCAACCATTCATTCACTTTACAACTAGATAATCATCACCATCACCATCACCATCACCATCACCACAACAACCTAATACCCAACAACCAACCATTCACACAACACAACACACCAACAGCTACCCACCTACCCACACACCCACACAGCCACCAACCAACCCAATACACAAACAACTCTACTCCCAGGCCTTATAATTAAATTCGCATTCATACATCTTCTAGATAGCTACAATAAATAAAATAGATAAAATAAATATACATCTAATACCCAATGCCCAATACCCAATACCATAAACCTTTCAATCAAAGTTCTCTACATATGCATCATCACCCAAGAAGACCACGATAGAAACCCGACGTTTTATCCATCGCTGGCTACCTAGACAACTATAAGTACCTATCCGTGACCATCATCTCATATCACATCATCTCCATCACGAATCGTCTCATCCCATAATTCATAGCTACCAGAACCCTTCATCCACCCATCTATCACCTAGGCCTGGTACCATTTCTAATCCCTTTGATCATCTACCATGATAAAAAGAACAAGTATCCACAAGAAGAAAAAAAGTGGTATTAAAAAGAAAAACCCTACTACCTCCACCTTCAAAGGAATGGACAGCTAAAAACGCCATTAAGTGCGACCACCTTCCTCACTCCAATTATCCATATCTGCTTGGAGATAAAATAAAACAAAAGCTGTAAAAAGTTTTCAAGCCATTGTAATGCAAGTAAATACCCATCCCAATGCCAAGCGAATCTTCAGAAAATGCAAATGCGCCAAACCCCCTTCCGGTATGCAAGGAAAAGTCCCAAAAAGGCAGTCGAAATTACAAAGCCATCATTGCAACAACCGCCACGACACCTGCAAATATACTGCCTTTCAGTACTCGTTCCTGATTTGCGCCAAGGCTATCTGCACTGCTTTTACTGGATGATGAAGAGGAAGAGTCGTCCCCTTGAGAGAATCCACTGCTACCGGTTGAACTCGCACTGCTAGATGATCCGGTAGCTGTTCCTGAACTAGAATCACTACTGCTATCACCAGAATGATCATCTCCAACTCCTCCACCATTGCTACCTGTGAGCCCAGGAACTGTTGCGGCAGTAGGGACAGCAGTGGAGCCGGAAGCTGCAGCGGAAGCTCCTGCGGTCAAGTTTGTTCCCGTACCCAAGAGGGATGAGAGAATGGTAGCATTGTTTGAGTCGACCACCGTGTTGTTTGTTCCCGAGACATTGTTATAATAGTATGACTTTCCACTATTGGTTCCTGGGGCTGATTTTCCGTCGTAGCATGAAATTTCGACCGACTCGAATGAAGCATAATAGTAGCCGTTATTCTTGATATCCTCAGAATCCCAGTCAATTACACCACCTGCCCATTCAATGGTTCCCTCGCCATTAGTGGCCAGACCAGCAGGCCAAAGAGAAAGTTGGACTCTAGCAGGAGTTTGTGGAAAGTTCCATTGGTTTGCTGTTGCATTCCAAGTATCGGCACGCTTCTTTGTACGTCCAACCTGCCCATCGATAAGCCAAGTGATCTCATCAGGGGTCCAATTAATTTCGTAATCGTGGTAATTGGCATAGGTATCGGAAAGGGTGATGTCTTGCTCATTATCATCTAATAATCGATTAATATAATCTCCAGATGCCATGGGAGGATTACTCACAATTTGTGATACCCTGGAAATAGTAATTCGACTCGGCCGTACCCAACTTCGAACCAACAAACTCAAAATCGATTTCATCCTTGACATCCGAGAAAAGAATAAAAGCAGTTACCACACCCTGACCTCTACTAGTCTTGAACCGTGCCTTGACATTTCCATACCACATATAAGTCGAAGATGCCATGACCGTTCCGACCGAATCTCTCGCCATGGTCAACAAAACATTATCATTGTAGATGACTGGATTGCCACTGTAAACCCAATTGGTTTTTGATGCATCTCCCAAGTATTTCGTATTTGAAGTAATGCCGTCCAAGTTTTCAAAAGTATATGAAGCGCTTTGGCAGACAGGTTCGGGCACGCAAGATTGGAGGGAAAATGACATTCGAGGATCACACCCTCCTAAACAATAAGCTCCGGTACCACATTGTCCATATTCTACAATCGTCAGTCTACTCTCTCACACGTATCCTTTTGGAAAAAGTAACTCACGAGAGCAACATGGCGCATCTTCAGGGCAATGACTATCAAGACTACAAGTGGCTGAGAATGCCGCCGAGGCTGAAGCCAAGGAGGCCAGGAATGTGGAGGTTCCAACCATTTTTGTATATTTATGTAGAGTAATTTTTAAAAAAGAAAACCACCCAAGATCGATACCGAAACGATTGGCGATATCGAGGGACTTCAAGGTTGTGTGGTGGGAGTGAAAAGGAAAGGAGAACAATTAGGTACGCGGTGAAAGGATAATAAGATTGTGACGGGTCACTGCAGACGAATCGCCAGTTGAAGCGTATCGAGTGAAAAAGGATGCGATGTGATGCGATTCAGTTCGATACGATACAATGTCTCCTCGACAGTGGAAGTTGTTAATTCCCCGCAAATTCGAAGATCCTTATTTCTTTCCTCTTCGTAATATTGATATGATATGCTTCGTATAAGTATGATGCGTAACTATTGTTCCTTCACACGGTTCCTTCCCTTGACAAATCCCACGACGCAAAGATTATCAGAGGAAGACTTTACTTTCTTACTTGGAAATGTACTGTGTGGTATAGTGCCGTATGATGGAAAGAATCGATTCACAAACGAAAGTGTCTGATACCTAGGATAAATAAGATACGATGCAACGACAGATAACGAGTGATGTCGTGAATGGGGAATGGGGAATGGGAGATGGGGAAGGGAGATTATTTTGATTCTCTTGTTGCAGAATTGTTGATGTTGGAGGAGGAAGTGGGAGGGAGAGACAGCAGATCATTCATTTATTTGGGAAAGGCGACGCTCCAGCGAGGTAAGGTCAGTTGAGATTCGATCAAGAGGTTCATGTAATCCTGCTACCCTTGGTCTTACTAGGCACCCCGTAACTGTCCACAGGTATTAGATGACTAATAACAGTATTGCCTAGAAAGGCAGTAGCTAGGTAGACAGGTGCTCAATGTGGAACTACCTACGTATTACGGAATTCGGGAACAGATTTGACTTTGCATGGATTCATCTAGAAGCCAGATGACCTAGGTATGCAGAAATTAGTCGGTATATATAAATATATCACGTACTAGTGGAGGTACATACAAGAGATGAGATGTACAAGATATACATGATATACATGATATATAAGATATACATAAGATATAAGATATACATGATATATATAGATATACATAAGATATAAGATATACATAATATACATAATATACATTATATATATCATATAAATTATATAAATTATATACATCACATACATCACATACATCACATACATCACATACATCACATACATCACATACATCACATACATACCGAATACACAAAATACAAATAAAATCAATACCAAGCCAACAAACAACCAAACCAAATACAACACCGCCACCCATACTCCGTGCAAATAGACAGGTAAATACTCCGTACAGTCAATCATCATCATCATCCTCCCCACCCACCCTCAACCAATTAAACCTTTTAAATCTCCTAACCTTTTCCACCAGCCCCCCATGGTCAACTTCTAAATTTACCCCCAAACCTAATCTAATCTCGATCCCGTAACCATCGTCCGTACCGTCCCGGCTTAGCGCATGTCCTGGCGTTTTGAGAGTGGGATCATGGGATTCCTGGACGAAAGTGTGGAGTGATTAATCATCGAATCATCTCCGAGGTCGAGTCGATTTGTGCCATTGGGAAACCATCGGGAAACCATCCAATCATTTGCTGTGGACCGTGTGTTTTAATGTGGGGACGCTCGTACGTTCATATACGGTACTACTCCGTCCTTACCTAGGTAAACACCTAGGTGCTTGACGTTACTGTATCTACCCAGGTATTGAAAGATGTTGCACAGAACCTTTCACCAACTCACTTACGTTTATTGCAAAGGAGGCGAATATTGATTCTTGGCCAGTGATGAAGATTAGATGGGCAGATAGGTATTCAGGATTAGATCGTAACTCCCTAGATAGACAATAGGTCAGTAATCAAAACATTTGTCGTTTTCTACTATTGTATTGATTTGTATTGATTTGTATAGTATCCATGGATCTAGTAAGTATAAGTGTACTTACTACTTATCATACTAGACATCTACCTCTCTAGCAGATATATCTCAAAGCTGGAGGTCCACGGGTGTGATTGTGTGTACCCGACTTATACACACCTAGTACCCATCTGGATGAGGGATGATTGCTTGATCAAATATCGACCTAGTGCTCCCTACAAAACAATCAGATTACAAGGTCATCCCTCGAACCATTTCGGGCCACGGGGAGAATACGAAGACGAGGCTGAGTTGGGGATGAATAGTGCTGATGAGTTGTGAATTGGTACGAGACTTGGGTCGGTATGATGTGGTGGCGAGATTGGATCGTAGATGAATGCCAAAGTAGGTAGACAGACACAGGATGACCTCGGGATGGATGGATGCTCACATTGTTTAATGCAAGCATAAATCCAATTATGAAAATTATGAATTATCGTATAGTATCTAGGTATCAGATTAAAGAAACCAAGAATTCATGTATAAGATGGATTAATTTGATAAGTACCCGTGACACGAATGATCAAGCGAGTAATAAATGTAAAGAGTAGTAAATGAACAAATTAACAAACGAACAAATCAATCATCATTCAAACTCACTCATCCTCAAACACCAACCCTTCATCCATCCATTCATCCATTCATCCATATAAATTCCAAAGCACAGTAAAAGTATGATTTCATCCTCCCCTCCCTTTTCCGTCCCGCTCCACCCAAATCCTGGGGATCCCAAAGTCAAATCCCCCCCGAGACTTTCTGACTTTCTGACTTTCTTTTTCAACCTGTAGCGCCGGAACCCTGAAAATCGACATCTTATGTAAGCATATCTTTTTTTCCTCTTCACCTCGTGATCTGAATGAGGAGGAGGAATTTGAGTTGGTTGTTTTTTGGGTTGTGGATGGGATTTTGTATATACATACTGAGGTAAGTATATATATATATATATATATATATATAGGTATGCAATGTATATGTAATATCCATCGACAAAGGTACCATACATCGACGCTTCCTGTAAAGCATCGATATCGATGTAAACCCATCCAATCCAATCCAATCCAATCCAACACACATCTTCCTAACCAACACCTTTAATCATGATCAAACGTAATATTTAGGTAGCTACCTTCCTTTAGCTAAATATCACATCCGTAGGTAAACACATGTACATGATATAAACCAGTACACAGCCCGCCACCGCATCGCAGCGATTGATTTCTCGAGAGTATCTGGTTTGTGTTGATAGCTAGGGAGTGATATCTTAGGAAGGTAGATAGGTATAGCAGCAGACCGGCATACCAATATCACTTAACTTGAAATATTTGCGCCAAAAATAACTTCAATACAGACCCGTAGATACCAAAGCAAAAGGCAAAGGCAAAGGCAAAGGCAAAAGGCAAAAGGCAAAATTTCTATACCTAGGTAGCTAGAGATAGATCTCTTCATATCCAATCTATAATACCCTAGGTAGGTATGTAGGTAGCGAATTCGAAATTTCATATACGGTGCAATAGCAAGCAATTGCAAGCTACCTACCTATCTGGCTGTATATACGTATACCTCTACATTTTCCAAACAATGTCTATTCAGACGAGTACTAGATACCTATGTAGAATCGAATCGAATCGAATCGAATAGGTTAATTGGTCTTAATTATAACCCATCACCATATCGCTTCTAGGTATCCGGACCTGGAATTCGATGGTAGAGGTGTGGTGTTTTGATTGAGATGTGTGTATTCATTGGTGATAGGATTCCGTGTTCAGGTTTATGGGTGGGTAGGTAGGTGGATATGGATTCTGAGAATGGGGATGGAGATGAGATGGAGATGGAGATGCTATAATTGTTGTATATGTATATGTATATGTATATGTATATAAATCACAAGTAATTATACAGGGAGCTCTGGGTTGTAGTTACAGGAAAAAGGCAAGACAAGACAAGAAAAAACAAAACAAGAAAAAGCAAACCAAAAATTAAGATCTCACCAGCTGCAGCCTCTCAATCAAACAAGACCAAACCCCGCCTTTCAATTTCCAACTCCCAACACCCGATCGCAAGACCATCAAGACGGCAAACCAATCCGCCAACCGTGCTTCCACCCCTCCATCCTCCGATCCATCATCATAACAATCCCAGAATCACCCAGCCTCTGCCTAGAGTATTCGGACTTGAAGAGGTGTGTAGAGCTGTTGGTTGGAGGATATGTATGTATGTATGTATATTTGGATTCTTCAGCAGTGAGTGGGAGGAAATGTGGGACGATTGATAGAGGCTTTTTGTTTGTCTTCTTCTCCTTCTTCTTCTTCTTCTTCTTCTTCTTCTTTCTTCTTGATCGAGGCCTAGGGACGGAGTACTTTATGGGGAAAGGGCAGCTTGGAAATGCGCGAGATTATCATCTGGCGTTGTGGAATCCGAAGATTGTAGGATGGACGAGTGAGAACTGTATTTTTATTAGCGAGGGAGGGATGGAAGGCCGGTGGATTTGCGGGAGTTGCAGGGAGAGATGGCTTCTGGGTGGTTTCGGGGTGGGGATGTCCCTGATGCGTTGTGTGGAAAGGTACAGGTTTGAGGAGAAGGACGGGTGGTCAGGGGAGAGTTCGAGTGCGAGGTTGAATTCTTGATGGATGGGTTTGGGAGCTGGATGAGGGGTGTTGTGGAAAGAGGATTGGGTGGGTGGGAGTTTATATGAGAGGGGAGTCTTGTGTGAGATTTGTGGAGTGTAAAACACCCTCGCAGTCCCTTTTTATAGAAACGTGGTCATGCATGTGAAGTATATGGATAACATTCAATTTCATTGGAAAGATTTTGATGGAAGTATAGTTGTACTTTTTGAGATTACGTTATGAAAGATCATCCCTCGTCTATACTTACGTATGTCACTCAACAAGTTAAGCATATATACACAGATATATAAAATGCCAACACAGTCGACAGATAAAACGTAAAGCCAATATAGATGGAGATACCATCTCCACCGACCGCCCAAGAAAAGATCATAAACAAGCCAAACAAAAGCAGGAAAGATACGAAAACCCCAAAGACATACACAAACCACCCCCCTCACAAACCTCACAAACGCCACCAACCCCCAACCCGAAACCTTCACAAACCCCCACGAAGTGACCACAACCCATTAATTAGACGGCCGCTCCCAGCACAACAGCCCGTTCACCCTACCATATCCTCATTCCGCCGTCTCACAATCCCATGGTACACTGGTACACCAAAAGCGCCCAAATTACCTCGTGGCACACGTTACATATCCTGTCTCAAAGCAATATCTCCAGGATCAATACCTACCATTCAGTACCTCGTCCCACAATCCAAGCACAACCTGCACCTGCAGTCTCGAACCAAGAACATACAAAGTCACGTCTGCATCCAGAGGAACATGGCCAAGATGACCGATGCGTATATCATACATATCATACAGATCAAATCAAAGCAAATCAAAGCCACGAGAAACACATGCATCAAGAGCCATCGACTTTCGCGCGCGTCAATGCTTCACCGAGCGAAACTTTTCGGATTGCGGTCTGCGGTCCTATCGAACATCCAACGATCCTCTTTCTTCTTCGCCTGTCCTGCTTCTCCCGACCCATCCAACCCCACCCATCCCATCCACCTTCCCCTTCTCGAATGTTCCGTCCAGTCCATTCCATACGATACATGTATGCGTACGCCCCAGCCTTCAGAGTCCAAAAAATGCTCCATCCCAAGAAAGATTGCCCGACGCAGATAGCGAAAAAGATGTTATTTCGAAACAAGCCGAGGTTCCTCCGCTAGCTGAAAGTGCGCAAGTGTTAAAACGATGAAGGGTGTCAACCGCCACCACCGAAAGGAAATTCTGAGGGGGCATGAAGGAGAAATGAGGACTATTGATTCTGCGCCGTGTGGTGCACCGTTGCCATTTCAGGACCCAAATCAAGTTATGAGGTGAAATGAGGGGAAAGAGGAGAGGAATGAAGGGAAGAGAAGAGAAGGCTAGAAATATATGATCGGAATTTGAACGCCTTGCGACCTAGAATCCCTCACTAATATCAATCCTACCCATCCATCATACCAGCAAATCGTTCAATCATCAACCATCGAATCATCCGCCCATGCTACCATCCGAATAAAAATCCATTACGAGGAGAGAAAACTTAAACACTTAAAGAAGTAGAGAGGAATATGAGCATGGATATGTTGGGACCACTAGCGGGAAATAATACCCATGCTTGTACATATAGATAAACGAGGTAAACGAGGTAAACGAGGTAAAGCGACTTCCCCCTAAATCAAAAGCCAAGCCGAGCCAATATACAACACTTCGGAAGAAATATAACAAAGCATCGAATCCCCCTAGATTCATGGCCGGCGAGGCCCAACCCTCTTATATTTTACCGCCAAAATTATCTTTGGCGTATTGTTCGCATGCCTGTTGTTAAAGGGGAAGTTGTGGTTAGCGAGGTCTTATGGGGTATACTATGCAAGTACCGATACCACATTGTTATACATGTCAAAGACAAGGATATCTGAGACAAGTACATCCAAGAAGTAGCAGGTCCCAAGACACCAAAGCCAACCAAATAAGAGAGAGGTTGAGGCTAACCTTAGCGGGCTTTCCAACCTTCTGCCCAATAGCCTTCCACTTGTTCACCTCGTAATCCTTGATGGCAGCGAGTAAAGCCTGACTCTATTTGAGCATCAGCACGTACCGTATGCGTGATGCTGCAAAGACAGAACGTACCTCATCTTCCGCGAATTCCGCGTAATGCATGTCCTGGAATTTTGTTAACACATGTCTTCCGCCCACATATCAATCAACTCTCATCCAAACGAGCCAAGTATCATATACAACGAGAGTGAGTATTTACCTTATACCAGTGCTTCTTAACGCTCCCTTCAGTTCTTGCCGGGAAAGTCTACAAATAAATTCTTAGATTCAGTCTTGAGTTCGTCTCGAGGCTTCGTGAGACTTGATGTGATATGTCGTTCTGGATAGTTCCAGCGTAGACTTTTATCTGATCTCACCTTTGCAATATCCGCCCAGCTATTACCTGCATCTCTCATATTCTTCAATCTCTGCTCTTCGGCAGGTGTCCAGGGAGTATTGGTGCGACTCTTCTTGGCGGGTGGGGCCATCGACGAGGGCATGTTGGGGTCATCTAAGCCTGACGAAGAAGGTCCTGCCATAGACGAACTCGACTGCATGTTAAATGCCGAAGTATTCGAGGCAGTCGCTGGACCCGTGGCGCGTCTTTTATTTCGTGCGCTGGCGGGTGAAGGGATCTCCGACTTGAGAGTGGGCGTGTCAGTGGTCGATGGATGGTTGTGTGAAAGAGAGAAGCTCGCGTTGGGATCGATTTCTTGTCTATCTACACGCTTCGACATTGGATGATAGGTCGGGGGTGAATGCGCGGGAAAGGTAAAGAAGGCAGAGAAATCTTCGAGGTCGGGAAGGTTCGAGACGTTTTTGGATGATTGTTGCGCGAGAGAGGTGTCGGGGAGAGCTGCAGGCTCGCGTGTGGATTGGTTCATAAGATCGCAGTGTGAGGCTAGGGTACAGGTACAAATATACTTACGTTCTCAGGTACTTGGGAACGTTTGAATGTAGTCAACAGGGCTGACATCCCTTTCTCTGCATAGCTTGCCGAACACCGTTGGAAGCGCTTGGCACCACTTCGGATCCTAGGACAACCTATAAGGCGTCTGGGGAAGTGGAGAGGTTGAATGATATAGTCGGTGGTCCATTCATCTAATATTGTGCGACGAGCAAGAATTTGGTGTGAAGATTGATGAGGGGAATTTTTGTTGTTATAGGTGTGATCCGATGACTAGAGAGAGGCGGCCACATCTAGACATTAAGTACCCTCGGTACATGTCATTGGAATATGTGGACAAGAATAGAAGCCGGAGGAAACAGTAATAAATATGCCTGTCTGCGATCGGGCCACGATACGTACACAGTAACGGTACCTGTATTGACTTTGAGCGGTTGAGGAGCCAGTCAGACGTCTATTACACAAGCTACAAAATTCCAAGGTGCATCACTTTGATTCCAAGTATTGGCCATGTATCAAAATATATTTGTTAGCCCGAACGTATTTTTGGATTTCTCATTTCCAGCGCGGCTTGCGAGGACGGAAATTGAAGGGATTGACTGGCTCGAATTGCAATAACAGGCTGACAAGTGGTGTGGATGAGGTGAGCGAGCAATTAGCATACATGAATGGTTATCATCCATGTATTTTCCCAGTGGAAAGATCGCCAGATCCACGTTTGCGTTTGTTGTAAACCTTCGTGTTACCAGCAAGAAACAGGGTCTATAGAAGTCGTCCCTAGGTATAAAAGACGAGAAAAACCCAACTGCTCCCAATTTCTTTCGTCTTTCCCCGGCATTTCGGTTACACCAGCCAGGGGATGAACGTGAAGAGGATGCAACAATTGCATTTCATAATTTTCCTTGCCCCCGTAGAGATGTAAGTCATCGTGATACAGAATTCTGCCGGCTTTTGCTTGGTTGGTTTAACTCAGCTCGCCGTGCAGCAGTAAGATGCATGTAATGGTGGGAGCATGAATCTCTTGATTGGATTGATAAATGCTGATGGTATGAGCAGAGTTCTGAATGGCCAAAGAGCAGTCCTGTCGTTTAAACTGGAACCGAAAGTTGCGGGGTATGCAACATTTAGCAGTATCCCATACATCTTGCAATCTACCTAGTTCAAAATCATATTAACAAATGAAATTATGATCTCTTGGGGCTTATCATTCGATCCCTCCTTGTCAAACTGCCATGGTTTCCTTGTACTAACTTCTGTAATAGAAGTATTGACCAATATTGTCCTCGAGTAAGAAGAATTATGATAAAGTATATCCTAGACCATCGGGAAAATCCCAGTAAACATTCTCCTCGTATCAAAACTTTGAAAATTAAAGCGGTGTATAGAGGATTCATGTTCTAGACGAGGCTATTGTACTTGTCCCTTCTCATCAAGACCTTGGCTTGATCATGACTTGTCACTATTAGGTCAATATGAATTGGGGTTCGTCATCATTCGTGGCACCCCCCTATTTAAATTTTGTTCCCCTCTAGGTTGGTTTCCGTCCCCTTATTAATTGAAAATTCATGTGCAGGTCAATGCGTACACAAAGCACTCTGTTGGCAGTTTTTGGTTAATCTGACAGCATTGTGCATCTTCAATCCTTTGGCATCAATTAGTTATATTTTCCGTAGGTATAGTACAAGTAATGACCTTCAGGTTACCTTGAGAATGCATTAAGTAATAAGGCCAAGGTATACGGCGTAAAGAGTCCATTATGAATGGTAGAATGTTTGCTATCGACTGCATGGCGTTCCCGATGGTTCGAAAATGGCGTTGCTTCGCCGCAGCCCGCACCAGACGTTCGCCGACATAGTATTCAATTGCAAAATGAATAGAAAAGCGGTATTTGGACTCGATGACACTTCCGTGCCGGGTATTGGATAATAGGCGAGGTCATCGGGCCGGGATTGGAAGATAGTGGTCGAGTTTCTCATATACCCAACGATATGAATGGCAAACCCGACCGTTTGGGTTATTATTCCAACGTTGGGTTCGAGCCTGAAGGGGTAAAAGAAAAGTTGTCTAAGCAAACAAAACAATTTTAGCCTCAGATTTTGTTTTATGAAAGGGAGAACAGTAACTAACAGTTTTTACTCGTCTAGGATTTTATGCCATCAAAACGGTTTTCTGTTTCCAAGGTTGTTTTGTTTGATGTTCTATGGTAACAGCCACTTTAGGTTCCTCTGAAGTTTTGAGATGGTGGATTAGTTAGTTTCTCCATAAAACAAGGGAACTCGTGACTGCTCCCTCTTTAACGGCTATATTATGGCAGTTAAGAAACTATACCTCGTGAACAATATGAACTGTACATGTGGTGAGACTCTCATTTTGAATACCTCCGGATACATGCATGATCTTGGCTAACCAAAGGAACGGTGTATGTATCCTGGCGTATCTGCACCTAGCCATAGTTGTAAAACTATAGGATAATACTCGGAGAAAAAGCATGCCGGTTACTTGCATCCGATCATCTGTTGTATTTCATCAAAATGCACTCCGAGAGAGATATTCAGTATGATCACGTGTAGTTCACGTGACCAACCCCGTAGATGCAATGCGCAAACTTCAAATACTAAGGTTGTAAAACCTTGTATTATAATAAGTTCTTACTTGAGTACATTATTGCATGTATTGTTTGGTTGGAATTTCGGTAAGTTTGTCTTGAATTCGATACTCTCTAGATGATCCTTCAATACCTACGGGGTAGGTAAGATCCGAAGGGGGAGAAAAGATAGAACAAGTTTCTAAAACTTCTATGTTGGAGATTTGCGGAGAAGAGATGATGACAGAAAGGATTTGAAGAGTTAAAACACAGCATGTCTTCAATGAACCTTAACCAACAAACCATGACATCTCAAGAGATTGTGACCAGTGTACAGCAGTGTAATAAGCGCATAATAAAGCTAATAAATGTTTATCCTCCGACTTATCCCAAACCATTCTTACTGGTGGTGGATCTTGCTTAGCAAGGTACACGTTACTACTTACTTGATATATCTTCTCTGGTCATGATAAAAGCTTTGTTTTTCTATGTAATGGGCCTCGAGACATAATGAGTGACAGAATATCACGATTTTGTTTGAGGCCACGCGCCACCATATTCATCCAATACTTGCTCAGATCTCTTTTGAGCAATTACTCGACTAAACCAACCAACCCACCAACCAACCAACCGAAAAAAACATGGGATTCCAATATGCAGAATTTGGCGATGAATTCCCACTTTTGGTGTTGTCGTATATGAAAGGGGGGTAGAAACCATACAATAGGAATTATTTCAGAATGGCTGAAAATGAATGATATGTGCCGGTAGGGTAACTGGAGGTGCCAAGAGTCATTACTAGGTAGCTCTAACGACTCCTTTGCGGCCTTGGCTTTGACCCCTTCATCTGAAGATAAACGATAAACACCCATTTCGACCGTTTTCCAAGTCCCCCAAATTTCCACCATATCCCTTTTGAGTTCTAACTTCTCAGCCATTTTGATATTCAAAATCAATGCCGTATCCAATACCGTATTCAATATTCAATATTCACTACCTATCCGTTTCCTATTTCATGCTTACACATTCACTAGCAACCTAAATTTGACTTCCCCTTCCTCTCCTCATAGGGCTGGTGTGGCTGTCAGAATTAAAGCCCCTGGGACTGTAATGACACCTCAATAACCTCACCCAAAGATCGGACGCTCACCCTTCCGAATAATTGCCAATCTCTTTTCAATACTTCTATTGCTTCAATATGCAGAATCAATCCTCTTACATGATTTGAGAGGAACGATGAAAAGAATCATGATGTATCGATTCAATAGTTTGGCTTGAATAGCTTCAATATCTCAAAATACCTCAAAACATCTTATGCGAGAATACTTGATTAATTTCAGACTGAAATTGTACTGACAATCTACGTGTCAGTGTATCTAGTACCAACCGACTTCCTAACTAAGTATTCTTACTCAATCTAGATTAGAGAGAGGGAGAGGGGTGTAGAGAACGTTTATAGCATTTTCTGCGAGTACCATAGCTTTATGTCAAGACAACGTTTCTTAACACCAAACCTAAGTATAGATAGTGTTGTGACTATGCGGGTGCAACAATGAATATAACAACGCTATTCTACTTTGGATAGGTTTGATCTATTCTTGACCTGTCAGTTGTTTGTTAGTATCTTTCATTTTTCTTTTCATGGAGGTACAAAGCAAAATGGGTCATACTAATGAGCTACTTTAAACGGATCGAATGGTCCAAACACTCAAAACATCAAGCATGATCAAAAGAGGCGCGCGGCGATTGTTCCAACTTTGGTCTTATTTGCGTCCGATCTTCATGATCATTCATGCACTCGAAGCTTTTCACTAAGAAGAATAAACGAGATAAGAATTTTTAAACTCTTGGAATTGGTGGCTCGAGGGTCAATGAGGGTCACCAAATCCCGGCACGAAACTCTTCGAAACTTCGCTTCCCCCTCGACCCCTCCAAGTGTTGCAACATTGCAGAAATTGTCAACTTTCAATCTCTTGTACTTTGTGGTCAATTTTACTATGTACTTGCAATTATATCACAATTATCAATAATGTTGCGTTGCTATGGAGAAGGGAAAATATCCCTCTGTTGCGAAGTCGCATTAAGGGCATGGAAAGCTCAACCACCCAGAAGACAACGTTTGTAATAATTCTTGACCATGTAATCGTCATCTTGAAAAGTTCTCTGTGAGATATTGGGGCAAGTTTTGAATGTTATCGTGGTTATGATACTTGAGACCCCGCCTCAAACGTCAAACAGATATCTACATCATCATCAAACCCCCGTACCCAAGAAACACCATCATGATGCAAAAACAGGACGAAAATTCATGGAGATGTGCGACTTTACCCATGTATAATCAGAAACCATGATGAGCATCAACTTCTCATTTTTCCCTGCAAGATAGTTTTGGACTTTAGAGACCACAAAAACTTAGCCTTATGGATATTCCAAACAACCAAATCGCTCGTTCATATAATATCCGGCATTCCGCTCCTTAAACTTTCTTTTATTTTTCCTACACTTGACGTGACTACTTATTTCGCAGCTAATATTTACTTTCATTTCGTTACCAACTGGTTTGGCTGCTCTACATTCTTTATTGTAGTTATATCTGGTTATATTCTGCTCCAGAGCCTTACAATACAAGTCATTTTATTATCTCAGACCTTTTGACAAGATTCGATTCTACAAGGAAACCTTACAACTTCTTCATTTCTTCGATTGCCGGTTCATACATCCCTTTACACAGTATATCTTGAGCTTTCGAGCACAATTCTTTCAATTTTATACCCATCTATGACTATCATCATGTCTTCGAACCAGATGAACACCCAAGTGGCACCATCCACATACGTCCCAGTTGACGTAGCACACCGACACGAATATGGAATCCAAAAGAATCGCAAACCGGCGTCTACTGGTGGTGGTAGAGCATGGAGCGAGGATGAGGTATGGGTTGAACAGCACCATCCCATGAGTAAACTTACTAATCGATTTGATTATAGGAAGTTTACCTTCTTCAAACCCGTCTTCAGAAAATGCCTTATAAGCACATAGCTTCTCATCTAAAAAAGACCGAGTTGGCTTGCCGTCTTCACTATCATCAATTGTCTCATGGAAGCAATCGGCGCAAGCGTACCAATTCGATTACTTCTTCTGGTAGCTCCACATCAGAATCCCCGATCCTTCCTCTTCGTCTGCAATCCCCAATGAATGAAGCCACTCTCCTCCCAGCTACGCCACCCACCTACAGCTACTCACCCCAATCTCACCATGTTCAACTTCCATCTGCCTCGTCTCTCCTATCTTGCTCAGCCTCCAACAGCCCATCCCGAACTCCTGGCCACCCAGTCGCGATTCTCCCCAAACCATCCACTTCTCGACGTGTCATCCCTGATTCTGCTGCAAACCAAACTCTCCGTCTCGATTGTGCGATGACATCAGTCCCAACAACCATCACCAGTGTTGATAAAGAGCGTCTGCGCCATGTATACGAAGCCCATCGCAATTCCTTCTGGAACGTGATTGCATCCGAGTATGGTGGCGGTATATCTCCCCTTTTGCTTGAGGAAGCCTGGAAACAAGGTGCTGCATCTAAAGGGCCACCAACCCCATGTGTCTCCCCAGATACTCGTTTACCAAATCTGAATCGAGCAGGTTACAAATACAATACCCAAGCTCCTCAACGACTGCCAACACCGGCGCAAGAAGCCAAGAATAACGCTACGAGTATCTCGGCACTTCTTGGTATTGATGCAAGCCCTCGCAGTCCCAAGGAAAGGGAATTAATCAAGAGACTGGAGGAAAGCAGGGAGATGGCTTGAATGGGGGGATTCTTTTTCATATTCATTCAGATTATTCACGATTTCATTCATGAGGTGGAAATGGTAATTTTAGTGGCATGACGATGAGTTTGATGATGGGTTAGGGAATGTAGGGAGTTTGGGCTCAATATTTTGGCGACGGGTTCGTAAACGGAGGGAAACTTCGCTCGATGATGCATTTGGGCGCAATGGAACAGAATAGGCATTCAAATTTATCAATCAAACCTTTTCTTCCTCAAAGGAAACGTATACAGTAGCTAGCTTTGGTTGAGACGATGCAAAAGTATGCAACAAAGTATGAATCCCTAAATGCCATCTAGCTATTTATCACCTGGTTCGATCCTTACGGGATTCTTTCCCCATTCGGTTATCAGCCCCGTGTTTTTGTCGAGATCAAACAACATGATTGTTTCATGAATTCTTTTTCAGAAACCGGCCGCGGGGGTGCGCATTGAGTCGAAAACAAATCGTATCTGGACTTCGCATTCGGATTGCCTGTTTGGAAGATTAGATGGAAGATTCATGGGTTCTTGGCAGCATGAATGTTTATGAGTTCGCTATGAGTACCTAGATAGGTATACATCGGTAGTTTTGAATCTTGAATTGCATGAAAGGGGGGTTGAGAGAGAGAGAGAGAGAGAGAAAGAGAGAGAAGGTTACCTACCTACTGGGTATTATAATTAGCACTAGGTAGTTCGAGCGGTTCGTTCCAAGTGCTGTCTAGTGTCTGAGCTGCTTATTTTGTGGAGATTCTTACTGTAGCATGTGACACCCCGGTAATTATTGGGTCCACGGGTATCTCTAGAACTACGGTACAGGAAGGAACCTTAACGTAAATGGCGTCGGAGATAAAAAGCTTACATAAGGAGTAGTTAGTAGCAACAGTATCGTGGTACTAATAACAAGTAGCTACCTAGATACTAGATTACTAGGTACATAGCTAATCATAAATGAATCGATCATAGCTGCAACATAATGTAAGTAGGTAGGTATACGTACCGGGTAGTATTACCAAGTATTACCCCAAACCTCAAAATCATCTTACTACCCCTCATTTCCATTTATTTTGTTTCTCTCACATTCAATCAACCCACCATGTCCTTCATACTTCTCAACAATGTCTCTCATATTCCGTCGCCTCCATAGCACCACATCCGCATCCTCAATTGCAGCTTCTTTCCTCTCTACCCTCAAATCCCGTCCGCCCTTAATCCGTACTCAATTCCTCGATTCAAACCAACTCCAAAAGTTGGGAGCTACACTTCCTTACCCTTCCACCTCCATTACTGCTGGGGATAAGGTTTACATTCCTCCATGCCACCATCTCGTATATTTTACCCCCGCGGATGTAGAGAAGGAGCTGGGACGTGATGGTTCGGATACGGTGTTTAACCCCCCAAAACCTTTTACAAGACGTATGTGGGCGGGCGGGGAATTGGAATGGGTAAGAGACAACCGGTTATGTGTGGGGCAAGAGGTGAAGGAGAGGACGCTGATGAAGAGTGTGGAGGCAAAAGTGACGAAAGGGGGTGAAGAGATGCTGGTTGTAAGGGTGGACAAGAGCTTTGAGAACGAGAGGGGTCAGGCACTTCTGGATCGGAGGTAAGCTATAGGTACCTACTTTGCTATGAGAATCTGATAGATTATCGACTTTTGCATATTGGAAGAAACGTATCCAGTCTGAAAGGGTCGATACAAAGAGCTAATCCATTGCACGACTAGAAATTGGATATTCCGCCGCGAAATTAACCAGAATAACCCCCTCTCTCTCCAACCACTGCCCCCTCGTGTTCCCTTTCCCACTGCCACACATGTGCGCGATATTGCCCATACACATATATCACTCTTCCGCTTCTCGGCCCTAACATTCAATGCGCATAAAATACACTTTAATCGTGAATGGTGTCGAGAAGTCGAGGGTCATCGCGATTGTGTTGTTCATGGCCCGTTGAATTTAATACACATGGTTGATTTCTGGGGAGAAGTTATGAGTCAGACAAGAGGTTTGCCGTTGCAGGAAAGAAGTAAAAGTGATGAGCGTGATGGTATATTTGTGCCGAAAAGAGTCACGTATAGAGCTACGAGCCCGCTGTATGTAGGAGAGACGTATAGGATCTTGATGGAGGAGGAGGGAGAAAAGGTGATGGGTGTGAAGATTGTGGATGGATTTGGGAGGGTGGGGATGCTGGGGAGGATTGAGAGGTGGTGAGGTTTCGTCGTGCATGTTGTGATGTCCGAAGTCATGTTGTGTTATGCAGATCTATCGGACACTTTCGATGAGTCCTACATACTGCATCCATCCTTGCACTCATGCTGGTCTTAGAAAGTCGTCTGTATATTTCTCCTTGGAATGGGAGATTTTGACAATGTCCAAGATTCATATTTACAAACCTACATATCAATCTGCACTCTCCTGTTCTATCACAGTCTTTCCATCATTTCAAAATTATATTAATGATTAACAAATCATCCCACTAATATCTAATAAGAGATCCAACAACCTCCCCATTTCAAGCAAATGCCTTACAACTCGTAGCCAACGTGCTAGTCGAGATAAACTCCACCTTGGTCTCATCATCTCCCTCTCCCAACACAACATCAAAATGTGGTGAATCCCTGCGACGGGTCATAAGTCTTGACCCCCGTGAACAAATAATATCCACCAATCTCCTCGCTCACCTTCTCCATAACCGTCCGTTGAACTTCAAGCGCATTTACCAGCACGCCTTGGATCGCACGCTTGTATACCCAGTCAAAGGCTACAGGAGAATTGACGTGGTCGGCGCGGACGGCAGCGGTGATGGTCAAGTTCCATTGGCCCGCATCATTGACGGATGTTTGGGGAAGACAGGATTGAGATGGTTGGTAGAGAATTGCGTCTGAGATGGGAAATCCAAGGCCGTTATTGGTATTGATTTCATCGGCCGCACCAGCGGTATGAAGGATGATGTCGAAAGATGAGACGCCCGCGGTCGTGTTGAGGGTAGTGCTAAACGAATACCAGGTGAAGATCTCGTTGTCGAAACCGGAACTCTGGCCTAGCTGGTAGGTTTCGCGCGTGGTGGAGAGGACGGAGGTGCTGCTGTTGTGGCGGTCGCGGTATTGGATTGATACGCTTAGTTTGCTGTCGTCGCGGTGGGTGGTGCGCACGCGGATGTGTCCTGAGAATTTGAGGGTGTTGTTGGCGCCAAGGGATACAGCAATGTTCCATGGCTTGACTTCGATGGGGGTGATGACGTCGGAAAGGGTGACGGCTGCGGGGACGGTGTCGATCATGCGGGCGAAGATGTCGGCACACTGTTTGTTGAAATTGGTGGGGTCTGCTAGGGCTTTCATGGTTTTGTTGTTGTCGGCGCCGAATATGCGCTTGTCGGAATTGAATGTGTCGTTTTTTGCCGACCAGGAGAACGTCGGATGAATTGTTTCCTAGGTACTCGGTTACGATGGTATTGTCGAATTTGTCAAACGTGCTGTCGAAATGTGGGAAATTGGTTTCACTGCCATCACCAGTAATCTGGGGGAAATCAACTCCATGTACTCCTCCGAGAACATGGCCACATGCTACCATGGTGATCATCTCGCTGGTATTGAAGCCCTGTTTTGCAAAGATCGCAGTGTGTGTCGCCAGATCCTGTTGAGGCTCGGGAACACCGGGAACACCAGCCTGGATAGCATCGATTCGTCCAGCTCTATATGGAACAATCGGGCCACCGCAGGACATTGAAGCAACGACGACGGATAACGCGATGAGATCGGCTGTCGAGGCTTTCACTGAGTGGTAATTATTCGTGAAACCGAAAGTGCCATTGAAAGCATCACCAGGATTCTCCGCTCGGCCAAGCTCAAAGGCTATAGAGGCATCAAGTCCTCCAAGGCCAGTCTCGATATCGTGCGTGGCCATATCGTGGTAAGCTGTTCTTATCCATTCTGCAGCTGTTTGACGGCCAGGCCCAATCGATGAAAAGGAACATGGTGTAACACCTATTGGGAGAATTAATGAATATATTCTGATTGCTAGCTGAAATAACATATTTCTTTTCATCACTTACCGTCTCTAAATCCATAATGCAACCAACCCTGCTGAAGATAGAGAATATCCTCTATTTGATCGTACTGGGAGGGCCAGGTATAAACTGCATTTACTGATAGCACGGGTAGCAAGCCCGCACTGATTAAGGATATCGCCTTCATTTTGGAAATCAAGTAAAAAGAAAAAAATGTCTACAATAGAAATAAAGCACCAGAACGAGTGTGTAGTAGTGATTGATCGAAGTGACCTAAAAATCAGTATCACCGATGGATCTGGTGAGTTGAAGGGTTATTTTGAAGCGTTATATATATATGGGTTAAAGAGAGTGGAGTGCCAAGTGTCTACAGCAAAGACACTTCGAAGCTTTCAACTATCCTATCCCATACCACAGCCCCTATCCCTCCTTTTCTCTAACTTCCAGTACTCGTATTTCTTTAACCTGCCCTCAGATCATCCCCTCAAGCTCTCTGGAAAGTTAAAAATAGCAAGCAAGGCTAAGTCAGTAAATAAGCGGAGATCAAATCAGCAATAATCAACACTGGAGAAGATACAATCGGAGAATAGGGTCTTTAAAATGCCATCACATATTGGCGGCACGCGGTGTTGAAGAACACGACGGAAGTACAACGCCGTTGCTAAGTCCATCAGTGGACTGTCACCCAACTCCATTTTCACGATGAAGTGGATATGCACGCAGTAACATGTGAGAAACTTTAGTCCTTAGGGCAACTTAGGGTTGTGGCTTGGTACCGCTAGAATATGTGGTATTGCAACGGATTGGAGGTGATTTGTTCGCTTGGGGTAGTCTCGGTACTTAGTTAAGCTTGTTCGTGATTGTGGAGTGTCTTGAGAGTACTAGTACAGTAACGTACCCGTTGCTAACCTGCTTGCATGTTACGATGCAGTGTTTAATTCGGAAATGGGAGGTCGATAGGAAATATAGTGGCACGCTGCATGCATGGCATGTATAACACTGATAAGGTGAGCTCAAGGTGAGTACTCGGAGCTGGCGATACTTAGCACAATAGAGGAAGAGCTGTCAGGTAGATAATGCCGTGATGGAGATGAGAGGAATCATATGCATGCGACTGTTGGGAAAGAAGATAAAAGGGTTTTCGGCGATGCATATAGAACTATTCATTTAGTACAAGTACTACATGCGAATTGTGGCCTCCTCTACTCCGCACCGCGAGATTCTTCTGCCTCCTGTTTCACCATTCCACGTGACATATACTTGCGACTTTGAACACAAAGATTTCCAAGGTAAGACCTCACAAGATCACTAATTTTCACGTAAGAAACTCAATTTATGGATGGTACCGTAATAGCGAAGCTCCTCATTTTTTTTTATAGCACGTGCTGGGTGGGTCTGAAATTGTCAAACGCGTCAAAAGATTGCTTGACCCAATGCCATGTTCCCTTGCTTCTCAACTATACCACAAATGAATGTTTCTATCCGCCATGTCGCGGAACGCGGGACCCAAGGAAATGACCCAGGGGCAGTTGGAAATTTTTGATGTCAGAGGCGGATATTTGGTGGTAGGAAGGATGATGATTTTAGGGGAGATGTACGCGTGGTGTTCGATGCTTGGTTTGGGTGTTGTTTCCTCTTTGGATGCCTTGGCGGGAGTTTTCAAAGGTGTAGATATTTGAAAGTTCATAGGTATGGAGCGGTGGAAACGCCTTCTAACTGCCGTAAGGAAGACTTTGCACTGGCTCTTTTATTTTGATCGTTTTTTTTTTCATTGATCTTCGTCCTCTTCTCTTATACTCTTCTTCGAGGAAACATACCTGGCACTCTTTCTAGTATGGATCTCTTGTTCCTATATTTGCCGAGTTGCATATATACTCCTGCTCAAGGAACTGGGCCAGGCTCTCCCATCCATCACACAGCAGACTTTTGCACTTCCGGACGCTTTGCGCAGTAACACAAGCCTTCTTTGCTGTGAAATAAGAAACAAATTTCTGGGAGAATACCCTTTCACCCTATTGGTGGCATGCCTTGGACTTGGTGAAGAATGCATATCCATTTCAAACTTTCCTTGGCAGTAAACAAATTTTGGGATCACGTGAATATACCAAACATCCGAAAGGTAGTCTACCGGTAGCTAGTCTACTGTGATGCTCTGCTAATATTAATAGGCAGTTGCAAAATTACCATTTGAATCAACCTCCCTTGAATGTCCGTTTTATTTCGCCTGATGAGAACATGCAATGAAGTCCAGTGACATTGCACGCATATGTTTTGAAGTCAAAATTACTCTAGACTTTAAGGACGCCGTCGTTCGATATCACATTCCAATATGGGAATCTTGACTAGCTACAAAAATTGCTTGCCATTCCTCGACTATTCTTGTCCTGGGTTGTATCTACCTATCAATATGTCTTTAGCACCATCTCCTGGACGCGGGAGAGACGCCATCCACATTCTTCCCAGCACCACATTCAAAAACAAAGTTTACATTCTATATATCCTTCGATATCTCAAATGTATCCTTTTACAAACTTTCACGTCGGTCTTTACACAGGACTCCAGTACTTGCTATTTTCAGACATTTCGAAGTTAGAAATATCACTTACTCCGGTTCAACCAGACACTACGTCAGGACCATGCGTCCAACTTTGATTCCGAAGTGCCTGCTACAGGTCGCTGCCTGTGGTATTGCAATCATTCCTTTCGTTCATGCAGTAGATACAACTATCTATTCAACCGTCACTCGTTATAGAATATCAGTCGTTCCACAATACACGACGTACACTCAGACCACCTATTCAGTCCTTACTTATACTGCGCCACCTTCAATCCATACCGAATATGTTACTGCAACGGAAGTTAAGCGTAGAACTACGACTCTCTACGATGGTACTAAGACTGTGACTGAAGCAGCTTCGACTGTATATGGTAAGTAACTCCAAGAGTCGTGATTGAGCAGTGAATTCCTTCTAATAACGAACAGCCTCCGAATGCTCTAGCTCAGTATCCTCTTCTGCGGCTCCTTCGTCGGATATCTTCAGCAGCTCGACTACTTCATCTTCTGAGTTTGCTTCATCCTCGGGATTCACGGTTCCACCTGTGAACAACATCGTTTCCGGATCTTCAACTACCAGCGATGAGGTGTCAGCAACTGCTCAAATACCATCAACTACGGAAAATCCAAATGCTGAGCCCACCACGTCTGCTCCACAGGTTACTCCCGAAATACCTACTACGACTGATGAGCTCATTGTGACTTCTGAGCCTGTACAGACAACTCCTACCGTCAATACAGAAGAACCACCGGCTACAACTGAGGCACCCGCTGGACCAACTCGTGTTCCATCTGCCGATACTCCGGCTGGTACTTACAGTGCAGTAGACTGTTATGCAGATGATGAGGGTACTGGGTTCCCATTAGCTCCACCCGTCACTGATAGCGTCAATCCAAGCCACTATGATACTCCCGCCCACTGTGCTGAGTTCTGTTCCACAGCCAATCAAGGCGCCCCATTCAGATATGCTGGAGTTGGACCTGGGCACTGCTATTGTTCAAATGGGTTACTCAATGCAGAGCCAAGTAGCGATTGCTCTTACGGATGCCCTGGTGATTCGACACAGGTATGTGGAGGTGGTGCCCCACCTACCAGAAAACTCAGGCGTCGTTCACCTACAATCGCAATCATTATTTACGAGTTAATTGGATGGGTTCCAGCAACCTCATCTGTTGTTACGGAAGTCATTCCAACGGAAACACAAGGGGTGACTACAACAGACATTGTTGTCACCGAGGAACCAAGTATTACTTCTGCAACTGAAACTACTCCCAATGAAACTACTCCCAACGAGACTGTTCCGAACGAAACAACTCCAGTAGCTTCCACGGAAACCATTCCCCTCGAGACCCTAGGAGCTACTTCTACAGAAATAATTGTCACCGAAGAACCAGGTGCTTCTACAATCGGGGAGACGCTCGGTCAATCTAGTACAGGAATTCCACCGGTCAACAATTTTGTTTCAGGTAGCACTTCTACCACGTTGGGTTTTGAGTCCACAAGTGTTCTTCCTACCGATCAACCAAGCACTACTGCCACATCTGAAATACTCAACACAAATGAGCCAGTAGCGTCAACATCACAGGTCGTCATTACTGAACAGCCAGGAGGTACTAGCACAACAGAAGCTGCTGTTAATACTGAAGAGCCAACAAGCACTTCGCAGGTCGTTGTTAATACCGAGGAACCAACGAGCACTTCGCAGGCTGTTAATACACAGGAGACAACTAACACATCGCAGGATACCAATACTGAGCAACCTGAAGCTACTAGTACGTCTGAAATAGTTACTAGTACCGAAGAGCCGGGTGCTGGCACATCCGAGGCACCTAGTGGAACTGGTACAGAAATCCCACCTGCCAGCAATGCGGTATCGGGTAGTGGAATAACTACCAGCGGAATTGAGTCTACAGTTCTTAGCTCCATAACAGAAGCCCTAGAAACTAGCACGGGAGTCGAGACAAATCCTAGCTCTCCAACATATACTTCCGATGGAGGGCAGGTCGAAGAAACTATTACTAGTGCTCCACAATCTAGCACACAGGGAGAAATTGGAGAGATAACTACTGGCTCCCCAATACCTACTTCTGAAGGAGAAGTTCAAGAGACAACTACTAGCGCTTTACCATCTAGCACAGAGGTAGTGGAAGTGACTACTGGCTTACCTCCATCCACTACCGAGGGAGGTGAACTAGGAGAGACAACTACTAGCGCTTTGCCATCTAGCACTCAAGGAGGAGAAATCGGTTATACGACAACTGTTATCCCATCAACCACGCAAGAAACATCCTCCGAAGAGTCCTCGAGTGGTATTCCACCTGTAAATAATTTTGTATCTGGAACAACCATTACAACTAGTGCTCCTGAGGTACCACCTTCTACAAGCTCATCTCCAGCGCCCACATCCAGCGTTGCCCCTTCGTATGATTACGTTTGCTCGGGTGCCCCAAGCCAATTCAATGTAGTTATTGATGAGCCAGGAAAGCCAAAACAATGGTTATCTCAACTTAATTTCCCAGGTGGAACTTTAGAGGGTACATGGGGTTATGACACATTACTTGTCGCAACTTCAAGCTCACAGGCAGCTCGTTTCAATATTGGGTTTGGTAACGCTTTCCAAGGCAAACTTCAATCTACTGGTGCTCCAATTACTGCTGCTGTTCGATTGACCGCTTTAGGATCTCCTCTACAACTTTTTACAGCGAATCATATTTCAGATAGTATGAGAACCTTCACTGCTTCCGTTGGTTCTGATTGTTCACTTGTCTTGGATATTCCAAACACTGGAGACAATATCTTGGCTGTATGTAGTGGTGTATTTACTATCTTGACACCGGCCAAGCAAATTCAAAAAGGAAGTGCATGCACTCAAGTCAGGGCTTATGCTGTTGCAGCAGCTGCTACGGGATCAAGTACTCAAGTACCTCAAACTGTATCCTCTTCGAGTGGATTCATTCAAACAACTATACCATCCGGAACAGTTGGCTTCGTGTCGAGTACTTCAACATTTTCACCTCTCACAACTTCAACAACAATTGCGGGATGTCCTGTTGCACCATTTTTCAGAATTCTTGTAAACGAGACAGGAATGCCTGCACAATACTTATGGGATCCTGTCTCATTCGGTGATGACGCTCTATCCTTCACCACCGATCCATCAAAGAGTTTAACGTTCTCATTGTCTCCTACTACTGGTCAACTTCAATTCAATATTGTAGACTTCTTTGGAAATCCTGTATTATTGGCATCTAATCAAGATGTTCACAATGCTGGAAATGAGGCAATATTCTTCTCTACAGCAACCAAATATCAACAACTTGGTTATCAACCTGTTGTTGCAACTATTAACCCAGATTGCTCTATTGGTTTGACCTTACCATACAATGCCGCAAATATCATACAAGCTTGTCATGGATCAATTTATTTGATGCTGACGCCTGGAAGAGATTGCGTTACGGTATCACTATTAATGTTGCCATATAATCCTTCGGCCACTATCACTTCTTCTATTGCGACGACCACTTCTTTTTTAGTCTAAGCTCGGCGAGTCTGGAAAGCCCCTCTGCTTCTTCGACTGACTTCATTCTTCCTACTTCATCAGTCGAATCTTCAAGCGGATTGCCAGTTACCAGCTCGCCCGCCCTCACGAACACACCTTCCGGGGTGGCCAGTTCGTCTTCTTTTGTATCATATTCATCTCTTGACCAGTCACTCGTTACTTCCGAGGAGCCTTCTGCCTCATCGACAGTTGGATCTTTCCTTAGTTCTTCTTTTGATACCTTTAGTAATTTTGCTACAATTCCTTCTGTTATCAGTTCCTCTTTTATCTCCGAGTCATTCTCTCAATCCGAGTCGGGCATTTCATCCCAAACTCTGCCGGCTTCCTCTGGGCGAGAATCCCAAGCTTCATCGTCCGCTTCAGATTTACTCTATTCATCCGCCATACCTTCGTCTTTCGTCCAAAGTTCGAGCTTTGAAGCCATCTCTTCATACGAAGCTAGTTTGGCATCTTTCTCGTCCGCTCAATCTTCCGGGTTTAGGACTAGCTTTTCCACTTCCTCGTTGTTAAGTCTTGAGCCATCAGAAAGCCAAAGCACCGCCACCGAATTCACATCAAGCCCTGCTTCATCAAGCTTTAGAGAGGAGACATCTAGTGGAATTCCACCAGTAAGTAATTTTGTTTCTGGCTCAACTACAACTCCGGAGCCGAGCAGCTTGCTTACTTTCGAATCTTCATCTCTGCCTGATGTTTCCTCGACTTTGGGACAATTCACTTTGCCTCAGATCACAACTTCTTCGGGATTAGACGAAAATTCATCCCTACAAGTCTCATCGACAGCATTCCAGCCTAGCTCTTCTAGTTTTACTAGCGAGAGTCCCAACTCACAGGCAAGCTCAGAGACTATTTCTGAATCACAAGGAACAATCACATCGAGTCTTGAAGGCCAATCATCTATTTTTTTCTCGGCACAGGAGACTTCTAGATCAATGCCCGCCGAAGTAACGCCAAACATCTCAAGCAATCTTTCATCGAATACGGGAATTCAATCAACATTTGGTTCAGGCTCTACAACGGTTCTTATATCTAGTTTTGAGACTGACACCTTGAGTAGCCAGCCACTGTCATCTTCGACTGAGTTCCCTCAGTCATTGAATATATCACAGGCTTTCCCTACGAGTACTGGTTTGTTGGAATCATCTCAAACTCCTAGTACTTCTCAAAGTGAAACTCAGATCGATATAGCAACTCAATCCTCTGCGGCTGCAAAAACAACGGATACTTTCTCGTCTTCAGAATCATCTGTCACCCTGACAAACAGTTTCTCTAATTCTGCGTCTCTAAGCGTAGAAACATCTCTTGGAGCTGTCAGTACTCTTGTGGTATCTCTAAGTCAATCTTTTGGGGCTTCAAGCAGTATTGAATCGATCTTAGCTACAGAAGTTATCGTTAGCACCACTGAAATCATTGGATCGACCGAGCCGACTCTGGGGGCTACAAATAGCCTTTTAGGATCACTAAGCCAGACTTTTGAGACCTCAAGCAACATCGGATCAAGTATACCGGCACAAACATTCGCTGGTACATCCAACTCCGTCGAGTCAAGCTCGTCAGTTGAATCCATTATTTTCACAACTGAATCGAGCCTATTTGAGGGCGCTAGCAGTACTCTAGGTTCTGTCCCATCATCCACGGGTTCTGATTTTATCTCTTCGACGCATCTAACAGAGAGTGCATCCGAAAGTGTGAGTATCGAGCTCACAAGCAGTTTTGGATCTATTTTACCCACGACTGGTTCGATCGAACAAAGCTTGTCTGAAGTCTTTAGCAATACTATAGGCCCAGTGCACACATCTACAGGGGTTGAACTTAGTAGCTCGGCACAGATATCAGAAAGTCTTAGCGTCAAGTTTACAAGTAGCTTCGACTCTATTCTTCCAACACAAAGTTTCGTTGCCAGTTCCGCTGAACCTAGCGAAACCCAGGCTGTTAGGACTTCGGTCAGTGCCGGTGAAGCAAGCACAAGTCTTGTTCAATCAGTACAGCAATCAGAAAGTTTAACTCAACTATACACATCTACAGGCTCTTCTGAGACGTCACTTTCAGAATCAAGTTTCCTTCAATCCACCAGCCTACCAGCCGAAACTAGTGAATCTTCGTCTTTTGTCGCCAGCGATATAATTACTGTATCCAGTTCGATTGAAACTATACCTACACTGGGATCACTAAGTCTCGAGCCATCATTGGTAGCTTCTAATAGCTTAACAGCTAGCATCAGCGAAACTAATTCCGAAACCGTGACACTTTCTAGCACAATAGAGGTAATAATTGTATCAGAATCACTCACGTTAGTGTCATCTTTCTTTTCTGAAACCACTGATCAACCTCAATCTTCCAAATCGGGACTTTTTATAGTACCTTCTACCACAATTGGGTCGATCGTATTTGAATCATCCACTACCGAGCCATCTTTGGTACTTTCGAGCATTTCATTTACCTCTTCTGAAGAAAGGAATTCTCCCGCTGCAAGCTCCACGGGTACTGAGTTGACTTTTGGAAATGGCATTGGACAAAGTGGTAGCATATATACATCCATCACTAGATCTGAAACTTTGACTGAGAGCCCTGTTTTGAGTACAGAGGGCTCAAGTTCGAATAGTGCTGTTCAAACATCCAAGCTACAATCATCAAGTGGACCTCAAACATCCAATTCAGTCGAGATATCCAGCATTTTCCAGACATCAGGAGAGTTTCAAACAACCAATGGAGTTCAGTCACCGAGCGAAAGTCAAATATCTAATCAAGTTCAGACATCGAGCGAGATTCAAACTTCTAACTTCCCTGAAATTCCCAGTACTATCCAGCCATTTACCTCAGTTCAATTATCGAGTGAGATCCAACTATCAAGCGCTACTCAAACATTTAATCCTGTCGAAACTTTCAGTTCCTTTCAAACAAGTGACCTCTTGGAAACATCGTCCAGCCTGGGCCAGTTTGAGCCCACGTCGACCTTGGTTGGAGCTTCTACAGGGATTGACACGACCATTATTGTCCCAACATCATTGAATAGTGCGAGTCAATCAGCAATATCTTCTGGGCCATTCGATAACACTTCTTTGCCCTCGTTAGTATCTCAATCAATAGAAACATCCACAAACGGTATAGGCACTAGCACTCTTGAAACTTCCAGTCTCGTCACTTCACTGGTCTTTAGTAGTCAAGTGGAAACCAGTGTTTTGATATCCTTCCTCCCTTCATCAACTGTCGAGAATGAAATCAGTAGCACACTGGTAACCAACAGTGGAGAGTCAAGAACCTCTGGATTTCCTGAAATATCAAGCGGTGTCCTGGAATCCCCCTCTATTGTCACTCTATCCATATCTATGACAACTCTTGATATTGTCACAGATAGTGCTCCATTGCAATCAGAGCCGGCTTCATCTTTCACCAACATATTGAGCTTGAGTGGTTCGTCGGCGGCACTAAGCAGCCTTCTCTCCCAGACAACAAGTGGGCTTTTGAATGAAATTTCGTCATCTGCTGGAAGCAGCATACCTCCATCTTCTACGTCTCAAGAGTCTAGCATTAACTTGATCCAGTCACCAATTTCTTCAGCATCTGCAACGATTTCCCTGGAAAATTCATCACTCTTTGGCGCCTCCTCAACAAATGAATTAGTAAGTAGTTCTTTTGAAATAAGTTCCAGCTCCATCGTATCGTCGTATGAACCATCTGGCACTAGCAACGGTTTTACATCTGTAGAGAGTCTCGTATCCGGTAGCTTGACCTCCTCTATAGAGCTCTCAACTGCATTTTTCCAAACATCCACTCTTGAGACTTTGCCTGGGCCATCCAGTACCGAAGTAGGTCAACCAAGCTTGTCTCTTAGTGCTAAGCCTGCACCTTCGTCAGTTTCCGAGTTTGAGAGTATCAGTGCTTCTCAGTCAACAGTTCTTTCAAGTGTGGGAAGTGAAAGCCTACAGCCTTCTGCGTCGGTGATCGCTTCTAGCACAGTCAATATTCTCAGCCAAACCGAATCGACCGAGAACACATTCATCTCATCCACTAATATTGATATATTGTCAAGTTCTGTCACATCAACTGTTTTAAGTAGTAATGATGGTTTTGAAACTAGCGGTGCATTGCCCACACAAACTTCATCGGCCCTTTTGAGCAGTAGTGATGGCTTGGAATCGAGCGGTATATTATCGACTATACCTTCATCAACTGCTTTTAGGAGTACAGAGACTTTGGAATCAAGCGGTGCAGAGTCGACACAGATCTCATCAGCCAACCTGACTAGTAATGGTGGCTCAGATACCACTGGTACATTCTTGACTCCCATTCCATCAGGTATTCTGAGTAGTACAATTGGATCTCTGCAATCTACCACTATTGAGACTCTTGTTGGGGCTAGTTCTGGCATAGGCAGATCCTTGACAAGCTCCTCGTTTGTCGGAGCCTCGGAATCTTCTTCTATTCTAGTGCAGTCCACACCCGCGCCAACATCTGAGTCTTCTGTTGCACCCAGTAGTTTTGAAGAGTCTCCGACTGCACCTATTACTACACCCTTCAAAATATCCACCAGTGAACTCCCATCTGTCACTCCCACAGGCTTTGGAACACAAATTTCAAGCAATGAACCAGAATCCTCGGCGATTTCCGTATCAAGTATCACACTTATAACCTCTCAAGAAGCCAGTATAAGTTCATCAGTCATACTTATCGGTGAAAGCACTTCTCTTGAAAGTACTGAGGTATCTTCCTCAAGTATCACGACAGATATCGGTACCCTTGCAACTTCGTCTATATTCAGTGAATCTTTATCGATTAGTGAACTATCAAGCTTTCCATCGAATACAGTATCTTCTTTCTCGGAAGTTAGTTACATTTCAACACAGACTTCTACTCCTTCGCCAAGTCCTTCAGCTTTTTGCGTCGCTGGTACGGGCTCGAGCTCCGAACCTAACTCCAACCTATGCGAATTCACTTGCAACTTTGGATTATGTACCGATCCATGTACATGTACTGCATATGCAGTCTCAGCAGTTGCACCTCCACCCCAGACCAATATTCGTGGGTATTCTCTTGCTGACTTTGATGCTGAAACTTACGATCCACTCTGCGACTTTGCTTGCAGTCATGGGTATTGTCCGCCCGAGACTTGTACGACCAACGCAGACGGCTCCCCTATTTCTTCCAGTTTCCTTTCAGCAACTTTATCATTCCCAGTTTCGTCGGCTATTGAAAGTGGTTCTATCATCTCCGCAATTCCCTCAACTTCGCTTGAAATCTCCCAATCGGCTTTAGTGTCTCCATCCCAACCATCATCAACTCTCGCCGGACTTAGCACTAGCCTTCTATCCGTGAGCAACGTCTTTTCTAATAGTGGGGTTTTTAGTACCTTTGAATCCCTGTCGATTAGTACTGTTGGATCTTCTATTGTCTCGCAAAGCTCTGCAGCCGAAACACTGAGCAATGAAGTCGGTTCATCCACGAGTTTTGCTATTGCAAGCACCATTCCAACTTCGAAACAACCACAGGAGATCAGTAGTGCCATTGGTTTGTCGCTCTCTTCAGAAATAACAAGCGGCATTGGTCAATCTGTTATCAGTTCTGTTGAAATCTCTTCGATTTCCACCACACAAGTTCAACTGTCTCAATCTGCATCAATTGGTGGACCAGGCACATCATCCTTTCTTTTCAGTGATGCATTGATTACGCCTTCTATTGCTACCAGCACAACGCCGATTGGATCATCTACGTCTTTAACAGACAGTGTACGGGAAACTTCCTCCCCTCCATTCAGTGATGAAGTAATCACTCCTTCTATTGCTGTCAGCACAGAACTGATTCTATCATCTCAATCGGCTCCAGTTGGTGGACCAGATACATCATCCCTCCCTTTCAGTGATGAAGTGATTACACCTTCTATTGCTACTAGCACAACGCTGATTGAGCCATCCACATCGTTAACAAATAGTGTGCTGGAAACTTTCTCGTCATCCTCCAGTGATGAAGTTATCACTTCATCTAGTGCTGCCAGCACAACACTAATTGGACCATCCACCTTGTTAACAAGTAGTGCGCTGGAAACTTTCTACCCATCCTCCAGTGATGAAGTTGTCACTTCATCTAGTACTACTAGTTCGACTTTACCACTTGGTGTGGAATCCAATTCCGAGGCTGGATCATCAAGCCTTGTTTCTTTACTTACTTCAAGTATCGACACAATTGCATTGACGACTCTGGCCACTTCTAGAGACCAAGGCTTTGAAACAAGCACTAGCATCGTATCGACGCCTGTTCTATCCCTCTCTATTGAATCCAATTCAGTTATTTCACCCACAAGCGGAATAGATTCAAGTGTAACAGAAGCTTCAACTGTTGAAAACTTGGGCTCGAGTACTTCATTCGGAACTTCAAGGGTCCCTAGCAGCACTTCAATGTCCTTCGCTGTTACGGAAATAGACACAATCTCAAGCGGTTTCTCATCTTTACCAACTGAGGCCTCGGAAAGCCTGAGTGGCTCAAACGCTGTAACAAGTCTTGGAACAGTACCGAGCTCCATAGTTGGTATCTCAAGCATCGAAGTTCAATCTACCTTGAATTTGGAGACTTCTGGCAGTATTGGTGGTTCATCAAGCTCTCTATTTGAGAGCTCTTCTGGGGGTTTGAGCAGTAACGATGCCACTAAGATTGAATCTTCGAGTTCGATTGAAACTTCTACATCCCTCTCCAACACATTATCGGAGACTCAGTTACTTCCTCAAAGTAACCCTGGATTGTCAGCCCTCCCGTCAACTTTAGTGGGAAGCTTTAGCCTCATTGGATCTTCCGAGATCATAACAATTTCGTCTCCTCAATCTACAAGTTCTGAGATCGTGGCCAGTTTTGGTACATCTGAAATCCCATCAAGTTCAATTCAGAATATTGGATCCTCGTCAACTTTATCTTCGCAGATTGAGAGTCCCTCAGCTGCCCCAAGTATCTCGCTTTCTGGATTCCCTTCAAATACAATCGACAATTCCTTAACTTCATCATTTCTACTAACTCAAGCTTCATCGACTACTATTGAGCCCTCTGAAACGGCTGAAAGTATCTCTCTTTTGTCGAAAGTATTTTCTGAGCTATCCCAGTCCTCTTTAGCCTCGATACCATCTGGGGCATCACAATCTGAAATTTTGTCCACTCTTGGAGGATCCTCCACATTAGTTACAAACGTTCCTCTTTCGACTACTTCCTTCGAATCTGCCTTATCTATCAGTTTGTCTCAGATCTCTTCATCTACGATTGGACAGCCTTCTGATTCTTTCTCCACCCTTCAAGAATCCTCCACGTTAATTACAAACCTTCCTATCTCTTCCGCCCCCTTCGAATCTGCCTCATCCGGCAGTTTCTCTCAGCTCTCATCATCTACAATAAGGCAGTTTTCTGAAAGCTCTTCCGTCGTAGAGAGCACTAGTAGCAGCATTCCAATTGTTGGAAACCCTGTCTCAGGCACGTCCATCGAGCTCTCAGCCTCGGAAACGTCGCTATCACAATCGCTTGAACCTATTTTCTCGTCTAGCGCTTCTCTAACGATCTCATCAGCTTTTGAAACGTCAATTGAATTATCGATATCTACTTCTCTTCCATCTGACTCGGAAGAGGTATCGCAAAGTACAATTGCATCACAGGCCATTGCTTCGACCGATTCGCTTGCAATTGGCTCAAATAGTGCCCTTTCTTCAACAGGAAGCTCTGAAGCTATCTCAAGCACTCAGACTGAGGTTTCTGTATCATCTAGTGTACTATCCACTACTGAGGTTGTATCTCAAGGTAGCCAAACAACTTCAAATGCCCCATCATTGACACAAGAAACGTTGTTGGGAGCTTCATCGACCGAACTAGCTGAATCATCAACAGAGTCTGCTAGCATTCAAATTACCGAAACATCCTCACCAAGTCAAACAGGAGCTTCTTCAACTGAATTAGCTGAATCATCAACAGATTCTGCTAGCTTTCAAATTACCGAAATATTCTCGTCAAGTCAAAGAGGAGTTTCTTCAACTATACTAGCTGAGCCTTCTCAACTTGCTACGTCTTCTGATTTGTCCGGAATTACATTGTCTGAGATTCTCGGTGCAAGTGCAACCTTCACAAGCATTGAAACCACCGTCATCCTTACTCCGATTGCGACATCTGTATCTGATATCGCATCTCAATCCGAGTCAATCATTCCGTCATCTACAGGTGATGCATTGGGCTCTATTTCCTCGAGTCTTGCATCTTCGGCTTCAACGTTCCAGACAGACTCATTATCTCAAACAAGTTCCATCTTCAGCTCCGAGCCTGCCGTAACGTCGAATTTCGAGTCTAATTTACCTAGTATATCTTCGACAGGAATAAATAGTGAGTCGATATCTACTCTAGAGTCTTCGACCGGTGGAATCTTGGGCACATTCCTTCCAAGTGCTTCTGTTACGTCTTCTGAGACAAATGAAGAGCCTACAGCTTCAATTAGTATCCTTTCAAGTTCCTCATCCGAGTTGCCGTCATCTGCTAGTGGATCTGGAACTGGTCTGCCTTCCGTGACTAATTTCGTCTCTGGAAGTACTTCTAGTACGGCCTTTGACACCACGCTTCCGGCTTCTGGATCCCAAATACTGAACACCGACGCATCATCGGTAATCTCCAGTATCCAAAGCATAACAGATTCGAGCAGTCTACCCCTTGCTACAAGTCAATCTCTTGCTTCGCTGGAATCCGAGGCTAGCACCTTTATATCGTCTTTCCAGAGCTCCAGTGTAGATGCAGCATCAAGTTTTGAGCCCCCCAGCAGTTTAAACCCAACTCAATTTACATCGCAATCAGATTCCGGCTCTTCCACTCTATCATTCCAGAGCTTAACAACTGATATATCATCATCAAGCCTTGATTTACCCAGCAGCACGATATTCAGCTCAAGTCTTTCATCTTCTTCCACTTTTTCTAGTGCATCTGCAAGCGCGACAGCACCATTTGCTTATTTTGGGTGTTCTACAAACTCAACAGGCACTCTAGATGGCCCCACAACATTCTCAACAGACATGACACCGGCTATCTGCTCAACAATCTGTTCTGAATACGAATTCTACGCAGTTGAGAGTGGTGTTAAGTGCGTATGTGGTAACAATGTTGAGTCAGGTGGTGTCTTACCGGGCTCAAGCTGCAATGCTACTTGTGGTGATGGAGATGGTACCTTGTCTTGTGCAAAAGCATCTTCTAGTGCCTCAACATTGATAACACTACTAAGGCCTAGGAAAATTGTAGCTACGGGAAAGTATCCTAGGAGATGGTAAAGGGAAAAATGTAGGAAATTCAGTTTGGCATTTTAGCCTTGTAAGGTGGGAGTGAGGGCGCTGGGAGTGAGCACCAATTTCATATATTGTTTTGATCTGTGTTTCTTTTCCTATTTCTTATTTTGTACTAGCGGTTTTAGCTGTTGAATGGGAAACAATGTCTTCGTTTTCAATGTCTGAATGTATGTGGGGCAATGGGAAACTAGGAAAATGAGTGAGCGGAGGATTTGAAATATTCATCCATAGGTTTCTTTGAATACATGAGCTTTTTTGTCTGGTATTTTAATATTTAGAATGACAAGGTATTTCATTTGATCGAAATATCTTCATATATTATGAAAATGTGATATGTAGGATAAGGAGATGTCATTTGAGAATATGGTTTCGAATTACCTGTGAGAGCAGTATTAACATGTCTATACCATGCGCACATCACATTCTATTATATACAAAAAGATCAATTCGCAGCCATCAATAAATGGGGGCTAAATCCGACTCAATGAATTTTTTTCGGCCTGGATCTCAGTTTGTCTGAACTCTTCAATGCGCTAACTCATAAATCTTTTAACAGTTTTGGATGAGGGAGGAAGTGGACTTGTTCGGTCTTTGTGGGGTTGTGATCAATATCTGATGAGAGTTAGGGGCTATTTTGTTATTGTATAAAACGCCTAGATATGATAATACTTACCAGAGATGTCTGAGATGTTATTTCCAAAGAATCGGATATTAATATCGAAGTGACTGGAGCCAACGCATTATCTTGTCTCTGCATATCATTTGCTTGCTCTTCAATCATGTTTGAACGTTTTCATAATACAGCATGGTTATTACGAGTATTGACGTATAGGACAGAGCAGGCAGCATGTATCGATATAGTGCCTGAAGCTATACTCTATTCTAAAATACAACATGTAATCACCCCCAATTTCAAAAAACCCTCGAATATAGACAATGCTCACCGTGTCAAAACTCCCCAGTATATCACGGTAGAAGATCTTGACAATCTCCACCTTAGATTTCAACCTGACTAATGTCCTTCGCCACAACCTCAGTTACCATTTCCCAACTTCCGTCACCGTCTTCTCTATCTACGACGACTTGGTTGGGTTGAATCGCGGGGTCTGTCCGGCAGCCGGGACACCTTCCCTTCTTCTCTAACATATCGGGGGTCTCGCTGATGCAACCTTGAGGTGTGGAGATTTCTTTGCAGAGGATTATGTACTCGGTTGTGATTGTATGGCCGCAAGACTTCCAGTGCCATTGTGTTGTTGTGCACATTTTGAATGTGTGGGGATGGGGCTTATGGGTTAGTTGAGTTGGACGGGTGTCAGATTTCGTTTTGGTTTTGAATTTGGCTTTGAGTATAGGCGGGAGCAGGTTTTGTATTTTTTTCCAGTGCTAAAAATGAGGATGGAAGGAAAGAAAGTGTTAAATATGAGGACCAGGAGTGGGAACACAAGAATCACAGTCATAGGCTTCTTGTTTGTGTGAATATCTTCATGACGCATTGCCTCTGCATATATAACACATGAGGTTTTGGTCAATTGGAACGTCTGACCTGCTTTGCGTGATTAATATTCACGATCTCTTGAATAACTACTTCATAATGTTCCACGGGGACGTAATGATGATGTGTGAATGGAGTCTACGGCTGACTTCAGGCACGAATGAACCCCGAATTCAAAGATAGCTTTTCATGAATTGCAGACCAAATCACTGAGTTTTGTCTTCATATTCGTGATGTTCTGCATCTCAAAATCTCTTATAGACCGGAAGTGTTTGTGAATTAGCTATAGATTAAATTTAAAATGGAGGCCCGTTCTACATATACTGATCATCTTCGTCTTATCATAACTTTATGAATAAACAATGAGAATATATATACCGATAAGGATATGAGTTGTATCTTTTGATATACTTGTTTGATCAAAAAATATCGCGCTTTCGATGCTTTTGATATCAAACATATCTGAATCATTCTACACTAGATCTAATTAATGTTGATGCATATTTTAAGCACGTACACGTGATAAGCAGCCAAGAGTTCGCTTATCACTAGCGCATTTCGCACACAAATGTCCATTCCAATTTTCCAACCCGAAACTTTTTTCAACAACCAACGACGACGACAAATCCAGGTTCCTCACCCAATCCGACAAGATGACGAAGATCAACTCCTGTATGTGCTATGAATTGCTGATTGAAACGGTTCTGCGCAAAATGCAAATCGTGTCGGTTTTTTATGAGATCGCAAAGCTAACGAAAATTTTCTACAGCCCTCCACTCCTCCAGGAGAAAGTCCCGCAAGGCTCATTTCGATGCCCCATCCAGCGTCAGACGTACCATCATGAGCGCTCCTTTGAGCAAGGAGCTCCGTGAAAAGTACAACGTACGTATATGACACACGTCTCAATTTTAATTTTTTAGCATCTGACAGAAATTTTAGGTTCGCTCCATCCCAATCAGAAAGGATGATGAGGTTACCATCGTTCGTGGCTCCAACAAGGGTTCCGAGGGAAAGGTCACCTCCGTCTACCGTCTCAAATACGTCATCCACATCGAGCGTGTCGTCAAGGAGAAGTCCTCTGGACAATCCGTTCCTCTCGGTATCCATCCATCCAAGGTCATCATTACCAAGTTGAAGTTGGACAAGGACCGTGAGAACATCCTTGAGCGCATCAAGGCCGGCCGTGAGATCAAGGAGAAGTTGAAGAACAAGGCATAAATTTGGCATATAAAATTGGGTCAGGGTTGGCGTGCTTTCGATGAGCATTACATGCATAAATCCGTGGCTGCTGCCAGCTGGATGTGCTAGACATAGTCAATGAAACATTATGGCCATTTCACATCCTCCGTGCTTGCACGTCTGGTATCACTGTGAAATGCTCCATGGGAGTCCTCCCGAAGCAAAAAGTGTGTATGACACTTGTGACAACATTATGTTGTGTTGTTGTTTGCTATACCTGCTTTGGGAGGACTGTACCTCTACTAACTTGCCTCAGGATTATTGTGATGTGTATTTTGCCCGTGATTATTTGCGCTTGTATATCACCCCGTTGGCAGTCTATTATTGGCTTCGAGGTAAAGACGAGCGAAGAAGAAACCCAAAGTTTTTTACTATGAATCATAAAACTTTCTTGCCTGCAGACTGTCTTTTAGATTACACCAAATCCATGAAGAATGAGAGTTTGATGGTGAGGCACATTTGTAAAATCATTATCTCATAGTCATGCTATCTATTCATCTATTTAAGATGTATGGCCATCAATCATTAGAATAATCCCACGAAACTTGATTGCCTATTCGACGGTGTATATCATCTCAAAAATCAAAACTTCTCAACATATGGTCTAACATCCAATTCTTGGGTAAAGTGCGACTTGTGTTGTGTATGCAAGTACCAATATGCATCCGCAATCTATACATCGTGGCGTTAGTTATATCAAAGGCAAAATCTTACAGTCAATACTCACAGCTTCAGGCTTGATCTTTCCATCCTCGACCCCTCCATTCACCTCCCACTCCTTGGTTCTGGGAATATCAATAACACCATCGATAATTGCATGCGCAACATGTACACCCTTGGGACCGAACTCTCTAGCTAAACTTTGTGTGGTAGCTCTTAAAGCGAATTTTCCACTTGCAAACGATGACAATTGAGCGCCTCCTCTCAATGATGCTGTCGCACCTGTGACGATCAAGGATGGTGGATGTGGAGAGTCAACCACGGAATCCAAGAGGAGAGGTAGGGCTTTTTGCGCAAAGAGGTAAAATCCCTTTCTATTCATCCGAATTTATATCATTAGCGTTCTTCCTTCTCAATCCTATTCACCATGCTTCTACACCAGCGTGAAGAAATACATACCCATTGGCCTCATATCCGGCCTCATAATCCTCCAAGCTCAGCTCCAAAAATGGCTTCCTCACAAACTTGCCGCCGACATTGTAGACTGCGGCGGCCAGCTTCTTGTTTCCGTGTTCTTTTTTGATTTGCTCGAATGCGTTGGTGACGGATGAGGGGTCCGAGACGTCGGTGCTGATTCCGATGGCTTGGCCGCCGGAGGATATGATGGCTTTTATGGTGGGTTCGTAGTTGGCGGGGTTGCGGGCGAGGAGCACTACTGGGTAGGCTTGGGCGAATTTGAGGGCGACGGATTGGCCTGGGAGGGAAGGGGGGGGTTAATTTTTGGGATGAAGGGAATGGGGAGGGGGAGGGGAGTAAGGATTGCGGGATGGATGTCGTACCGGTTCCTGCACCGACGCCGGCGACGATGCTGAAGAAATTGCTGGATGGTGGCATGTTTGTAAGTTTTTTGTGACTTCGTATTTGTATTTGTATTTGTGGGTTTGTAAGAATTGATCACTTGAGTTGATGAAGGTTACTGGGTAATCTATGAATTTGGAAATGAGGGGTATGAAAGAAAGGACAAGAGAAGCAGAGCACATTCAGCACTTAAATGGAATTCGGGGCACTGGACAACTGAGATTTGATTGGTAATACTACATGCGTGTACTTCACGACCTGCGAATCATAATTGAAGTTTGAATAATGGATTATGGCACAAGTATGGTACAATTAGGACATGATGACATTTGTTTGCGGAGAAATGACGATATCGTCTTGATTATTATTGATAAGACTGATAAAGGTTGGGAAGCTTTGTACGATGGTGGAGTTGATGGAGTTGGTGAAGACCGATGTGACCGAGGATTAGTAAGCTGGATGGATTGTTGCGAGTGATGGTACCGGTGATGAGAGTGAAATTCAAGATTGAGTTGGTGTGGTGTGAGAGAGAAGAGATGAGATGATTAGAAAGAGGACAGTTAGAGAAGAAAGAAGGAGAGAAGTAGTGGATACAGGTATGATGGATATGGATATGGATATGGATATTTCAATTAAGATATTTCAATCACCTTATCACACTCTTTTTACTTTAATATATTTATTATCTATTCCACTTGGTCAAATAACAAGAACATTTCATCTAGCACATCTACAAAGCAGAACATCTCGAATCTATGTGTACGGAGGTACAATAGAACATATATATAGAATATCAACAAATCATTAGCGGCAAACCAAATCAAGCTACCATTGCGAACATCAAGAACTAAACCCATTATCTCAAGCATATTCAAGCATGCATTCGTGCATTCATCTACCTGTATCATGATCATCAAATCGAGATCTTAACAATAATATAATAGCATCATAAAACAATCTTCCACCACTAATCATCCACAGCATTCCGATCCCCAAGATCCCTCACCCAACCATCTGCAACTCCCCATCCAAACCATCCCCACCCCTCACTCCCTTTTGTTGCACATCTGCAAACTCTGCGGAGGTTCCTCTCCTCCTCCTTCTAAAGTCTAATCCAAACGATCGAGCAGACCATCGAATACCATGACATGGCGAATATCACTTTCTCGATTGATCAAATGATGGATTTCGTAATGCAGCCGGAGGATTGGATCCTGAGGTCTTCTGCGGATCTTCTACTCTTTGGATGCTGCTAGTTGGCTTTCGTTGTGTTGTCCATTGTTTGTTTGACGGTGGGATCGAATGGATCGGGTGGTGGTCGCTTTGGTAGATAACCCTATGCGGGTAAGGGGCTTTGGATGGGGAGGATCGGCGGACCCCTATTTTTTGGAGAGGCGCTCGGATATCAATGGGGTGTTGGGATCGAGGCTATTTTTTGACTTTTTTACATTTTTACATCATACCAGTTGCATCTTAAGCTTGGAGGGTTGGGATGTATTTATTGAGTTAGATGCAGGGAAATCTTTCGATTGTTGTGCTTTATGACATGATTATGGTTTCGGTTCAAGACGATTGTATGTAGTACTCAAGTAGTAAGGAGTTGATAGATTTATATGCAAAACTAGTCAATTCCTAGGTAGTTCTATCATGTCCCTGACATACCCATTCACCATCCATACCACTGCCTTACTTCAACAACAAACTCTCCAAGCATCCATGGCCAGATAAATACACTTACAAAAACTAGTGAAAAGCATCCTCATCCCCTTTTACTCATCACATGCATTAGTCTTTTGCAATTAGATGCGCAAATAGATATACATACATACATACATACATACATACATACATACATACATACATACATACATACATACATACACATAACAAATACAATAACCACATATCTACAACTCCACACCCTTCATCAAAAATATCATCCCCATCCCATTCCATCAACTCCAACCCACTCCCCAAAAGCCACAGTAAGTTCATCTGACCCGACATGCGCCAAAAAAGCCATTCCACGCACCCCCAAAACCGCCTAGTGACGCTTTCCCCACGCAGCTTACAAAACATCCAATGAGAGTTCGTGACTATCTGATGCATTTCCAGACTGTGATGATGATTGATGATGGAGAATGGAGAACGGGGATTGGGGATCGGGGATTGGTCTTCAGCTTGCGTGGTGTGTGTTTCCCAAATCGGTGTATGTAATTAAGACGTATTCTTTGTCTGTCTGCGGTGATACCGATGTGTCATTTTGGGGGTGAGACTGCATGGCGGGGTTTGTTTTTATTGGTTTTGTGGAAGCCTTACCTACTTAGTATGGCTAAGCAAGGGATGGATGTGTAGATACTCGGGAATGAAGCGTATAAACAGTGGTTAGATAGTTTTCCAGCTGGCGCAGAAGAAATTCCCATTTCGCCATCGTTATTCCTTGGGATAGATATATGATATTGAAACGAGCGCCATCATCATCATTAGGGGTACTCTTTGGTAAGATTTACACATGCAATCAATAGAGAACGATACAAAAATAGCGCCCTATATCACAACATCTAAGCTCCCATCTAGTACAATTATGAAACATCAGGATTCAAGAGAAAACATACCCATTCTCCAACCCCGTTTACCTAAGAACGATACATACACCAACGCCTACCCCAATCCCATGTCAACTTGCTAACTTTTCCCCCTCACGCAGACAGTCCAAACGTACAAATATATCACTGTGCAAATTCTCATCAAACAGAGAGCACCTGCATGTAATGAACCCCCCTTTCTCGCATCACACCATTACCCATCCAATCACCAACAGCAATCCGATTTCCAAATCCCATTTAATATTTCCTCCAGGATCCAACAGCTAAACTCGTCCATCGCGAACCCTGCTATTTACATTCTAGTTCTCCCCCTTGAATATCCCCATATCGAACGTTACGATATCTTCCACTTCATTCCCTCACCTCTTCACCTCTTCAATATCTTCTTCGAGTATTTCTTAATCTCCATCTCCATCTCACTTTCCATCACCACCTCTCTATACCAACTGCTATCCGACTCCACCCCCCCCTTCACCCAACAAGTCTCAACTTTTCCCTATCACAACATCACAAAAGCACTACTCATACAAAGCCTTCCCATCCATATATCTCAAATCAAACACTCCATCCTAGATTTTGATTTTTCGTTCAATACATTCCCAAATATATCGAGAAATTTCGAGATTCGAACGATGCTGAAAATCGGTGACAGTCGAGATTGTATCATATGGATGGATGAAGTGGTTATGATTAATAATACTCTGAAATTTAGGTACATGTGAAGATATTGTATTGTAATTGTGGAATGATAATTTCAAGAACTTTGTTGAATTGTGCAAAGGAAAGGAAATGAGAGAAGAGGCAGAAAGCGATGTAGTGACGTCACGATAATGCATATTCAAATGCAAAGAAGTATACTTGATACTCATCCAATTGGCAGGCACGACTTTGAACCAACCAATGAATATTGAAACAATGCAAAACGCTCTATAATTTGGTATCGTTGTGATTTCATATAAATCCGATCTATGAATTTCAATTTTAACCACCATATTCTAAAAACGCTCTGAATAACTGACCACCTATCAATGAAGCTCCAATTACAGCTTCAAGATACATCTAATAAACCTCCAAAACATATCTTCCAGCCTCCTTCAATCTCTCAATCTCCTTCCTTCCATCAACCTTCTTTCCACTTAATCTACCTTCTTCCCTAATAGCCTCCTCAAGTACCTCCGTAACATCTGGTACTGGCCATGTAGGACCACACAAATAGAATGATCCCTCATCTTTAATGTATGCCTGAATGATATCTGAAACAGTTTCTCTCATGCGGTCTTGAATATAGATCTTTTGCTTTTGATCACGAGAGAATGCTCTTCCTAACAGAGTGATCACACCGGCATCTTGATAGGCTTCCCATTCCTCACCATACAAGTATTCCTCACGTTGATGACGGGATCCCATGTAAAGGAGGATAGAGCCAATATCTTTGCCTTGAGCCTTTTGCATGGCTCTGTATTGAACGAAAGCACGGAAAGGAGCAAGACCCGTACCAAGACCAGCCATGATGAGAGGAGCTGTGTCGAGAGTTGGGAGTTTCATGACGGAAGGCTTGACAGAAGCGGTGACCTTGGATCCGATAGGAAGGGAGGAAAGGTAACGTGTAGCTTGACCGAAACGGTCGCGACCCTTTGGATCAACCCAAGACACGACTACGATCATGAGAGCGACGGTGGTTGGGTTAACAGCTTGGGAGGAGGCGATCGAATATTCACGACGCTTCATTGGTGAAATGATACGTGCAATGTCATGGAAAGATGGGTGAGCTGACTTGAATTCAAGGAGAATATCGGCGTAGGTGATAGTGTCTACTTCAGCGCGACGCTTGAATTCATTGGCACCTTCTGGGCCACCAAGGGTAAGAAGTTCCTTCTTCTCGTTCTCATCAGTAGCAAATTCAGCAAGGGCTTCGTAGAATTTCTTTGGTGGTTTGCCGAAGATATCAATATTTTGTACCAAGGATTGGAATACGGTTCTAGTTTCCCAAACATTGTTATCCTCACGAGATGGTACTTCGACAACATCATCTGCGTTGAGACCATAGAATTTCATAAATTCCTCAACTTCAGTGACATCGTTGACAGCATGGATACCAAGAGCTTCACCAATATCATACTTAAGACCAGAATCTCCCAGGTCGAACTCGATATGGAAGATGTTACGGTCGTATGTGATAGGGGTCAAGCGACGGTTCTCCTTGACAGTAATCTCATAGGTCTTGGCAGTGAGATCGGGTCGAAGTTCAGACTTAGTACCATAAGCTTCCTTGAAGAGAAGACCCTTAGCAGCTGCATGCCAACTGCGGAGTTGAGATGGAACCTCGGTATCTTCCTTTTCGAAACCAGTAAAGCTACTGGACTTGATAGTTGCAGGAAGGTCGAAGGTCTTAGCCTCGGTATCAATCTCAGACCAAGTCTCAGGAATTTCGACCTTGCGGACAACCTTCTCGATATCAGCTACTGCAGCTTGAAGCTGTTCTTGGCTTCCATTGATAGCTGCGAGCTTATCTTTGCCACCATCGAGAAGTTCAGGGCGAGCAATCTTCAAAAATGCAATCTCGGTGATCAAAGTTTCGAGAGCTGGTTCTTTTTCAAAGGCCTCTGACAAAGCTGGGTCCAAGACGAATAATTCGACATTCTTTGACTTGATTTCATTGCGCACAAAGCTAGGAATCTTCTTCTCCAAATCTTCATCCTTGAAACCTGGAAGCTTAACAATAATCTTTCCATTTGGTTTGACGTTCTTCAAGATTCCAATGTCCTTGAATAAATTGTGATTTCCAATGTATGTAACATCAGCTTCTTCAATTGGATAAGCAGCTTCAATTGATTTCTTGGAGCTTCGGATATCAGTTCTAATGACACCACCTTGAATGAAGTTGTCATGGGTCTGGTTAATGAGGACATTGCTTGTCGAATCCCCAGAAAGAAGTTTGCTGATAGCAGAAGGAGCAGTAGCAGAAGCGGAATCTTCAAGGTCGAAAAATGAGTATTGCTCAACTTGTCCAGCAACCAAGAGCGAAACTGACTCAGTAGATGACTTGCCACCAAGTTGATAGAAGATGCTAGCGATAGAGGTGGGTGTGAATACTTGTGATCGAGCATACTTGACATCAACAACGTTGGGAGCCGTTGGGAATTTATCAGAGAATACAGTGGCTGCCAAAAACGTCCTCATACAAGTTAGAGTGACCAGAAACATCTGTTGCAGCTGTTTGGTCCAAAACTTGACCAAGAACTGCAACACTTCTAACAGATGCAGGGAGAACCTTCAAGAAAGCTTCCTCGACAAAAGGTCTGTAGACTCTGACATTGACAACACCAACTTTCTCTCCTTCAGCTGAAAGCTTCTTAGCTACTTGAGTGGCAAGAGAACTCTCAACAGAACCGAAGACAACCAAAACAGATTCGGGAGAATCATGTCCACTGTACTCAAAAAGACCATAGGATGTACCAAGCTCGCTGTTAAAGGCTTCAAGAAGAGAAGAAACCTTGCTTTCAGCATCAGCTCTCTTTCCAAGTTTTGAAATCTCTTCAAGAACAGCCTTGTAAGAACTGCTCAGACCAGATTGGCTGAGAATATCAATAACACGAAGTGTATCGCGACCGACTGTGATTCCATCGTATGTGTGGATGGTTGGAAGGATAGTTGCTAACAGTGTAGAGAAGAGAGACATGTGTTGAGCTTCATATGCAGATGAACTAGAAACCAAACCAAGGCCTAACTCCTCTGCTACAGTCAGAGCAGTTGCATAGTCTGTAACAAGACCGGTGGATCCCGGTGCATAATCAACAGCCGCAACATGAGCAACAAATGGGTTTGCAACAGAGTATAACAAAGAGAGTTGATCGAGAGTCGAGCGCAGGTGTTGCAGGCTGGAAGAAGATGCCAAAAGGGATTGGGGAATATGTCTCTTTGTCAAATCGAAATCCTTGGAAAATATGTACCCCAAAGCGATTGATCCAGCACCAGAGCGAGTTTGCATGGGAGAAACTTGTGTAGTATATCCATTGGCGTTCTTAGTGTTTGCAGCAGCCCATGACTTCACAGCAACATCCAAATCAAACGATTCTGGGGAATAAGAGAAGATCTTATCAGAAAGCGCATATGCAACTTGTTGAATCAAAGTTTGTGCAGTAACATAGGTAGGGCCATTGATTGCATCGAATTCAATTGGTTGTCCAAATGGCAAATTGGAGGACTTTTGAGAGAATGTTCTGAAAGGGGATTCGCTCTCGGAGTTCCAAGTAGAGTTCAGGTAATCTTTACCAAATGGTTCCTGTAGAGAAGAGAGCAATTAGACACTTGTGAATAACTCTTATGAGGGTCTCTTTGGCTTACCTGCTTGGATCCATCACCTTGTGGGCTGGAGTTTATGCCCTTGGTTTGATCATAATCTGTTTGAGCTGCCATTCTCGCGGTAGGATGATGGCGGGGTATCTTCGTAGAACCTTTGACAACACAAGAATGCGAATAGAAGGAAAGGAAAGGAAAGGAAAGGGGAAAGGAAGGGAAAGGACAAGATATGTCAAGACAAATTTGACTTGATATAATTCTTGTAGGAAGAAGAGAATGAGAGTGTTGAGAAGTGACAACAGCAATGTATTCAAATAGAAGAGAAGGAAATAATATCCCTTTCCCTTATCAACTTATTAACTTGAAAGAGAAGATAAATCAAACAGAAGGTAAATAGAAATAAAATGGAATACCTAGTAAGTATATATAGATTATATATTTATATATATATATGGGCATAATATGTGTATAATAAATATATAATAAGTATATAATAAATATATAAATAATATATAAATAATATATAAATAATATATAAGTAATATATAAATCGTATATTGTGGAATGCAAAAACCGAAATCCCGATAAATCACCTCTTTTAGTAATATTAAATAGATTGGCCACCGATGGAATATGAACTTTTCACCCATTTCTTTCCATCTTCTTTCTTCACTTACCCAAATATGCGTACTAAGAAGTGAATTTTGACTGAATATTGGAGAAAATTCGTCAAGATTTCAAGAGCACGAGGAAGCACGCAATTCTAAGCAAGCTAAACGTCTTCCAGACTAAAGATACCCCTGTCAAAGGCTTTATCCGATCGGAATAATGTTTTAACGATGCCGATATGCCGATATGCCGACATGCCGATAATCGCTTTGTTCGAACAATCAATGAAATAAAATACTGTACGGAGTAATACGGAGTACTCTAGCTTTCTACTCAGCAACCTTAGATCTTCTTGTTCTCTACTCTTCTCTAATCTATTTTTGGAATCTTCTATTCATAAAATCAACTCTGCTATATCATCTGATTCCGACTTCATGATATTGACGATTTCAATTCTTGATGCTGAGCTATGAACGTCGGTATTCCTTTCAATCTAATTATTGAGGACGATTTACTTCAATTCGAATTCATCAGAAGCTCGGTAGCAGTCGTAATGTAAAGTTGTCATAAATGAGCCGACAAGTTGAAGGGCATTTTCTTCTTATGCAGCGATGATTCTGGCTCAGGTGATCTAAGTGATGGGGAAATATGTACATGTTTATATGCTGCGTACGGTCTCAGCTTTAAAATGCAATACCAAGTGAGGGAGGAGCGTCGCGTTGAGATGTGCATCGAAGTTGATTGCTCGCTACGATCTACCAGTCGTCTGTTCTGGAGAATCCATAGAACTTCCAACCTTCCTGGTGTGGATGGGTATTACTTACCATCCAAAGTCAATCTACCAGTATCCAAGGCATTTTCAGACATCACGTTATGTTTTCAAATTGGCAAAGAGCCACCAAAGCATGTATGGATAGACCATTGTTATATTATTTATCCTTTCTAATACTTGCAGCAACACCGGCTGTCGGAAAACCCCAATATAATATACAACACAGCTTATGGAATTTCATCATTATCTTTTGTTCATCATCGTCGTGGGGTATTACTTCTTCTCAGTAGCAGGTCTGCTTGGACCATCGACAGCTTTTTCAACCTGTCCAGCGAGACCATCCTTTGCAGCATCGAATTGGGAACCGATAGCACCATCCTATTTACGAGTCAGCTTCTGGTATCGGGGAATCAAGCATGGGTTTGAATGTTACCTTGGAGAATGGACCACCAATCTTCTCACCAACCTGTCCAATGTTTCCATCTGGGTTGAATTGCTTGCCAATGGCGCCTCCGGATGAGATGACAGAAGGGTTCTAGTAATCCATTCAATTAGTTCAGTGCATCCAAGCGTCCAATCCAAAAAGATACTGGCTACTCACAGAAGGGCTTGAATCCTTCTTTTCTCCCGCAGCTTGAGCAGCTTCCTCAACACGTCTATCGGCCATGTTTCTTGAGAAAAGTGTTGAAGATTTGAAGATTGTAGTAGTGGATTGGGAGAAAGTCTTTCTTGAGATAATGCGCAACATTTGGAATGATTTTGATGAAGACGAAAAAGAAGGGGGAATGTGAGATATTTATATTGTTCAACTAATATCCAACTCTATTGCCTTCGCCTTCGAGATGGGTGAAGGTAGACTACATTGCGCGGTGTATCTAATCATGACATCAAGACTAATCATAGCGTTCAAATATCATGATTTGAATCAATTAGATTCCAGCCCGAAAGAGAAGACTCTCCTAACGAACTTTCCCCATCATTTAGCTCTTTGTTTATATACACTACACTACTGTCGATCATATGCAATGATGATGTACGGGGCCGCGAAGGCACGTTCCGTATGACTAGAAATGCGACTTCAAATCTTCGATGTGGAAACTTACAGATTGAGATATCCGGATCTATACTACGTATGCCTATTCTTGTTATTCAATTGAGTTCAATCTTCTTCATACTATTGACGATAGTGAGTAAATCACTTAATCACGAATACGAAATGCATCGATTCAACATTCGCCCAGCGGCAAGATGATGCTTACATAAGCCAAATCTGTAAGTGTTGGTTGCATCACAATGTTATGCCACTGCCGCCTTCCAATCAAAAGCCGATTACACGGCATGATGGCGTTACATCCAACTATCACCAACAATCTTCAATACTGGTCGGTAACACCAAAAAAAGTATATCTTCAGTTTCCAGACCCAAAATCCTTGATTCAAGATAAATCTTCCATTCCTCATCCAGAATTCAAGTGCTTTTCCTTTCAGACAATAACAATGAACTCGGACCCACTAATCCCCTACAGCCATGATTTCTTATCGTTATCGCCGAAATTTCCTTGGAAATTGGTGCTTGCGGATGCCGCTTTGTTGTACTTGGTCATTTTAAGGTTTATTCGGACGAGAGAATGCCGAACACTTTATTTTGTACGGAATGCCGGTATAAGTATAAGTATCTTTTCAATTCCTATAAGTATCTACTTCATTTCTATCTAGTGATCAACGCGTCTATTTTGAGTCTTGGGAATCTTTGTTTGTGCTTTGCATATAAATTTGAATATCTGGAAAATTAGCTATTCAATACGGGATATAACAAGCATATAAGATCACAATGACTTCAACCTCATTAGTAGGCAGTACAGGCCTTGTAGTAAGTTCCCCCTCACATAGCATACCTCAATGTACACCAACTAACCTCCCCCCCAGGGCTCCTACATCCTCTCAACCCTCATCTCCCACCCCAGCATCTCCAGCATCCACACCCTCTCTCCCGGCGCGACCCCTCAACCCCCTCCCCCAAACTCCACCCCCTCACCTCCCCTGACTCCACAACCTGGGTCCAACCTCCTAAACACCATCACCCCACCCCCAACCCTCTTCTTCTCCTCCCTCGGCACCACCCGCGCCCAAGCAGGCAGCATCGAAGCCCAGCGCAAAATCGACTACGACCTCAACCTCGCCCTCGCAACCACCTTCTCGCAATCGCCCGCTCCCAAGAAAATCTACATCCTCATCTCCACCTCCGGCGCAAACCCCACCTCCATGATCCCCTATTCGCGCATGAAGGGCGAACTCGAGGATTCGGTCAAGGCTCTCGCGCTGGGCAGCGAGAACACAAACGAAACCCAAAACACAGGCCTCAACCACGTCATCATTCTCCGTCCCGGCCTCATCGTGGGAACGCGCAGCGATTCCAGACCTCCGGAGTTTGTGATGCGCAAGGTGGCCGGGCTTGCCGGTTGGATTAATCCCGGGTTGAAGGATTTCTGGGCGCAGGATGCGGAGGTTATTGGGAGGGCGGCGGTGAATGCGGGGTTGAGAGCGTTGGAGGGGAAGGATGGCGAGAATGTTGTTCCGAGGGTATGGGAATTGGGCATGGCGGATATTGTTAGGTTGGGAAGGACGGAGTGGAAGGGGGAGTAGAATGAGGTGGGTGGAGATGTGGGCTCAGAGTAGGCTGATGGGGAAAGGGATATGATGTAGCAACGTTTTTCTTTTCTTAACATGGAGTTTTGGGCTATAGTTCTGCTAGGTTTGGCAACTTGAAATACATATATAAACCAATTCGTAAAACACCATCTCCACCAAAAACAACCCATACCCCCTCCACCCCCACCACCTCACCCGCTCTCCCCCCCCTCCCAAACCCACTCCCCTTCCTCCCACCCCCATCAACCCCCTCTTCACTCCTCTCCACGCCCCCTTCCGTCCCCCGACTCACCTCCCCATTCGCCGGACTAACCTCCAACGGATTCGCCCCCTCCCCATGACCCTTCCCCGCCTGCTCCATCTCCTCCTCCGGCCTCGTACTCTCGGGATCAAACGCCGCGCCCTCCTGTCTCGCTGCCGCGTCATCCGTCCCCGACTTGCTGTACTCGGTCGCTTCGGTGTTGATGGAATCTTTGTGCTGGGCGTCTTTGCGCGGAAGCTGGGAGGGAGGCGTGTAGGAGAAGGGGCGGGCGAGGGGTAGGGGGTTCAGACGCATGGTTGCGCGGCGGGTTGCGGGTTGGGCGATGTGGGAGAGGGAGAAGGAGAGGGGGAGGGGAGGGGGAGGGGGAGACGGAGACGGAATGGTGACATGGTTTTTTTTCTTTCTATTTTTTGGCTCTTGGTTAGGTGGAGCTTTGTGGTGGTGGTTGTGTATTGTGTATTGTGTTGTAGAGTGAATTCTAGAGTTCCAGTGAGTTTGGTGTTTACAAATATCGAAGTGGATATATATGACAAGACATGGTATGACGTGAATTAAGGATACAGAATTTAGAGAGATTGATATAAGAATTAAACTTACATTGGATGGAATTTAGTTTGGTTCGAGTTGGATTAAATTCAATTGAATAGGTTTTGATTGATCGATTGAAGAGGTGTTGAAGATAATTGAATCGAAGTGCAGGATTTCATTTCTTTACTATTGAACGTCATAAATCAACGACGTCATCGAAGAAGCGACCAAGCTACCCCACATTTTGCCCCCTTCATCGAATTGATCCAAGTCGGCACAAAATATTGGCGAGGACAACGTACTATTCAAATATTTTCATAATTAATATCAGTTTAATGAATAATAGATACTTTTTCATTTCTCATGTGCACATCCATTTATCACAATATGCCTATCCTGAATCCCCCCCTCCCAAAAAGGTTTGAAAACACTCTCAAAGCGCCTTCTCTTGGATTCCAACCACAATATAACCCAAATCTACCCCAAGATTTTCCCTATCTAGTCAAACAATCAAAACCAAATGAAAAACAAATGACTTCGCTTCTAAAGCGAATCACCATCTTCGACCATAAACTGAATCTTCCACCTTTCTAGCTTGGAAGGGAGTTGGTGTAATCTTCCTCGGCGCTGATGCAGCTTGTGAACCGACGCTATCCAAATTTACCGCACTCTTACTTGGACTTCTACTTGCAGACTCTTTCAAAATTCTAGGTTTTGCACCAAGATCATATGCGCCAGCAGCAGGTGGCGCGTTTTCTGCATCTCTTCTGAACAATTGCAAAATCTCCTTCATGCCCAATTTACCAGCACCACCTTTACCACCTTCAATAGTTTGATTTGCAAGCTCTCGCTTCTTCTCTTGTAAAAGCAAAATTCGCTCTTCAACTGTATCTTTGATGGTGATCTTGTAGACAATAACGTCGATCTTTTGTGTAAGACGATGTACACGATCGATGGCTTGTTCTTCAACAAACTATAGGATGAGTGTCAGTAATGTTAATTGTGAAATATGGACCTTGGATATGAACTTACAGGATTCCAGAATGGCTCGAGAATAACTACACGGGTAGCAGCTGTAAGATTAAGACCTAAAGAACCGCACTTCAAACTACAAAGTAGAACTCTGCAATTATCATCGTTACGAAGTCTGTCTAAACTGGCCTCACGAAGATCGTTCTTCATACCACCATCATATCGAGTATACTTGAAACCCTTTTGGCGTAAGAATGGCTCAATGAGATCCAACATCGACGTGAACTGCGAAAAGACGATGAACTTATGCTGAGCTGCTTCCTTTCCGAGAATTTTCATCAGATGTGTGATCTTAGTAGATGCAGCAATTCTGGAAAGCTCAGCCTCCTCGTCCGAGCCGAATTCATCTTCAACATCAGATTCTTCTTCAGAGTCCTCTTCTGACGTCTCGTCATCTTGTGATTCTTCAGCAGATTCTTCAAAATCCTCTTCGTCATCCTCTTCATCTTCATCTTCATCTTCGTCAGAACTATCAAGATTTACCACCTTCTTGCCAATATCTTTGAGATCAGGGAAAGAATCATCAAGATCTGAATCATGATCTGAATCAAGCCATTCACCACCACCTTCACAGTTCTCGTCTTCTTTTCCACCTGCCTTTCCTAGAGTAAGAGAACCGCGTTTTTGATCTCCAACAAGCCACTCGCCTTCTTCTTCCTCATCGTCACTATCCTCGATAATCTGTCTGTTTCTGGGCTTGCGAATTGGAACTGGCTTAGACTCCTTATGCTTCTTACTTTTCTTGATCTTCTCTTCTTTAGTCTTCTTGGTCTTCTTCTTCGGACTAAGCTTCTTTCCAGATATTTCGTCCAAATCTGCTTCGCAATCCACACAACGAATGGCACCTTGTGAAATGTCTTCTTTACCAAGTTCAATTTGGCAGACCTCGCACTTTTTGGAGCCTACACCCAACGATCCAAACATATCTGCCATTTCATCAAAATCAGTTGTTGATTTTGATTTAGGGTTACTGGTTTCAGCTGATAGAGCATCGGTATCCTTTCCCAATTTACTTCCGACAAGCTTTGGATGATTACAGGCTTGTCTCAGGCGCAAAAGCAACACTAAGGCACTTGCATAGTTGACTTTCCTTCCATCCATCATCTCTTCAATACTTGCATCAGTACGTTGTTCCAATCTTTCATAAAATCTGCGCTCTTCGGGCGAGAACTCTGCGAAGACTTTCTCGATTTTACGATCTACAACCTTGAAACCCGTTGAATTGCCTTCACCAGCAGCGGAAGGCTTTCCTCCAGGGTTAAGAGCTCCATCCTTCTTTAGGATTTCCTTGGTACGACGCTTCATGAAAATCTGCAAATAATGACGAAGACGCTTGATCGCAACATCACCTCTACCATTTTTCATTGGTCGGTCGATTTGGTCCTTCCATTCGCGGAGATTATCAAATGGCTTGATTCTCAAAAACTTAATCAGACTTTGCAATTCATCCAAATTGTTCTGCATGGGCGTTCCTGTCAAGCACCAACGGTAATGGCTTCGAAGAGAATAGCATGCTTGTGTAGCCTTGGCGTTACGATTCTTGATAGTATGGGCTTCATCAAGAATAGCTCTATACCAGTGTATACCAAAACAACCGACCTTGATACCTTCATCATCATCATCCTTAGATGAATTACCCCATTCCGAAACAAGAATTTGGTAAGTTGTGATAACAACATCATATTTTCTGAGGTCTTGAAACCGTTTTGTACGTTGAGGGCCGTGGTGAACACACACACGAAGAGAGTGACTGCTTTCAACCTTGTCCTTGATTTCAGCTTCCCACTGTCGAATAAGTGCAAGAGGTGCAACAACCAAAGTACATTTGTCCAGTCCTGAGGGTAATTTGCGTTTACTATGTGTTTCGTCTGAACTTGATGGTTTCGGGTTGCTCAAAATGAGCGAAATCGATTGTAGTGTCTTTCCTAAACCCATATCATCGGCAAGAATGCCTCCTTTGGGCACCATACCTTTCTTTCCTGTGCCGATTTCTCGTCCAATCATCCACTCTAAACCTTCAACTTGATGCGGAAGTAATTTGACATTGATTCCTTCCACGGTCCCATCGTCTTCTTCTTCGTCTTCTGATGCAACTTCGAGCTTTTCATCCGGTTCGACATTTAACCCGTTCATCTGCGCCATTAAATCTTCTACCTCTGCATCCTTCTTCTTTCTGCGTGATCTAGTTCTAGGTTTTGCATCTTCTTCTTCTTCAATAACGCCCTCTAGAAGGGCTTTTAGATCTTCTTGTGCCTTTGCAGGATCAACGTAGACGTGTGGTTCGTTGTAGTTAGGCTTAGAATCGGTAAGATCCACGTAATTAGTAGACGTATAGGTGTTTACGGATTGAAAACCTCCATAGCTCTTCGGAAGGGAGCCAAATGTCTGTGCCGGTGCAGGGTAAGTCGTTGCATATGATGAGGAGCTGGGTATAGGTGCACGCACTGCTGGCTGATTATATTCAGCTGGAGCCCGTGGCATAAGAGGATTGATAATCTTTCGAGCAGCATCTTTTGCTGCCTGTAAATGTGGATGTGCTGTATGCAGTCAGATTGGCACCGAAGGCAATATGACAGAAGAAATAATTACCATGTTTTTCTGGCTCTCTATGAAATTCAGGACGGGATTTTGGTTTGACGAAAAGTTCAGAGTGTTGTTGCTGAGATTTCCGATTCAGTGGAGATTGGGGAAGTGTGGTTTCTCCGAATCTTGGAATGCTGGACAGATGACTTGTGCCATTGCTTTGAGAGTGTCGATATTGATCATTAGACTCTTCTGATCGGAACGCCGCCGGCACCTTTGCTGGAGATATTTCCCTAACCATTTTGTTTTCTTTCTCAAGGGGGGATCTATCGTGTTTTGTAGTATCAAGTACAATGACCGTACCTTTCCTTGCTGAACTTGAATTGGGTGCTCGACCAATAATTTCAAGAGACGAATCAAAGAGTGAAGTTGAATCACCAAGTTCACTCAGAGATGGACTATTTTCCTTTACCGGTGACGGTGACGGAAGATATCTTCTTTGAATATGCGGTAATCTGCGAGGTGGTGGTGGTGTTGTTGTTTTTGAAGTATCGAGATATCTTCTTATATCTTGTTGTTGTTTAAGAGTATTTGTATTTCGTCTTTTGAAATTTGGTGCTTCTGTTGATCCAATCGTATTTAGCGGGGTGAATCCACCTCTGTTATCATCAGTAAATATAATTCCAGATTCCAGATCATACATCGGCCCTCCACCAAGAAAGATAAGGTGGATGTTTCTCTTACTTCATGAGGCTCAAGAAAGACTCGACTGTAACTTCAGATCATGCAGGGAGGAAGATATTAATCATATATTTGCGAGATGTGCTGGTCGACACGTACAGTAGAGAACCATAGAGCATCGCGTCAAATTCGATGTAAAAGGATGAAAATGGGGAAAATTATGGTTGTTGGCATGGAAACGTTATCCCCAATCAAAAACCACTTTACACGACTTCACGGTAGGGTGGTGGGTAGAACTTACAACTATTAGACGCAGCAAGCAATTGTCAATTTGATTTCGTCGGGATTATATGATTGAGTAAAGATGCATACTATACGTTTCATCGTTTGAATTCTATGGAAGCAGATATCCTCTAAGAATCATTCCAACCATTGCCCAGGTGTCCATATCAAATGTTTATGACTCGACCAGTTCTAATTCCCGAGCTTTAAACGAAAAACATGTATTGGGTCACCGGGGGCCGATTTGCTAATTGAGGGAGATCCTATGATCTTTCTCAGCATCCTAGACTTTTTTCTTATCATTAGGATTTAGAAAGATCTTCACGAGATTGATAATCTAACAAATTTTCGTATGATATGAATGAATATAAGAGCATAAATAGAGGTGATATATGATCGAATATAGTTTTTATTACTAGCGTGTGGGTATCATAAGAAACAATACTTTATACAATTTGACGGTCGGTACCTATATAGCCATAACTTATCATCAAGCAACCTCTCCATCCTCCATTTCTGTATCTTCGTCCTCGTCTGAAGAAGAGTCACTACTACTAGTAGTATCATCATCCTCAGATTCCTCGCTTTCCGACTCCTGGGCAGGTCCATCTCCAGTAGCTGCAATATAAGCTTTTTCCAGCATAAAAGTTTGCGGAAGCTCTTTTGACTCAAATACATAAATGGTTGGAAATTCAAGTACTGTGCGATTCTCTAGGACTTTGCAAAGTGATTGTGTTGGGTCTATTGGCACCAATACTTTGGGATATGATGATCGAGTCTTGGGTCGATGGAGGTAGAACTGATACTTGGAAGCAAGCTTCCGTGGTGTAAAGGACTGGCTTTCCAATTTTGTGGTGTTTGATAGTGTTGGCTGATCCAGAATTATATTCCAAGCTCCAGTTGGATCCTGAAACAATGAGAGTGGTGATATATCCAACAAGCCTTCGTCTGACTTGATTTTCTTAGCCTGCCTCTCTTTCGACTCTTCTGCCTTCCTCTTCTTCTCGGCTGCTTTTTCCTCTGGGCTCATGTTTTTCCTTCGTTGTTCCTCCAAGAGAAGTGAGTAAATGTCGGAGATGGGCCATTTTTCTATCGACTTATTCAATATCCTTCCACCTGCATCTGCCTCTCGAATCCACTCAACCTGCCAATTCATACACTTTTGTGATTTACTCCAACTCGATGTGTTCTCCAAATTTCTAGACATGCCAGACGGTGCTTTAGCAACTGTTATCCCAGAACTTTGCAGCATTTTAGTGATAAAATCTTCACGTTGATGCGCCGGGTTTTTATGCGTTCGTCTTCTATCGTCCTTAGGACCTTGCCTTGCCAGTTCCAATTCCATCTTCTTAACAAGGCCTCGCTCTTCCACAATCTCTTTTTCCGATCTCTCGATTCGATGCTCGATTGAATGAAGGAAATTGTAATCATGATCAATTCCCGAAGGGGTTGCCAATTGTGACTTCGGTTTGTAGACAGTCGGATCTCGAATACCAGAGCATGATGACCATACTTTATGACGCTTGGAACAGGGAAGTGAACATGTTTGCTGAGAGCATCGCGGACATGTGTATTTCGTGGGATTGATGTGACAGATGCGACAGAGTGACGAGAGAAGCGGATCTGACATTGTAGAAGACGTCAATTCGTTCAATAAATATGTATAATTTAAAGAATATTATAAGACTACTTGGTATGCCAAAGATATCTGCAGCCAAAAAAAAAATATGAAATCGCTGATGTTGTAAATTATCAATAGCAATAATATCGTGTAGAAATATTAATCTCATCATGGGAAAACAAAATTCAAATGGTAGCCTTGCAGCTACTAAGAACCTAGTGCAAGGCTAAGATTGAAAAATTGCGCGAGGCTTAAGCAGAGTGGAACTGAAAATAAAATATTGTTAATTTGATATCTTCATTTATTCAATTGTATACATCTCCATAGATATCTCAATAAAGACACCAACCCAAAACACAAACACAGCTTAAGTGAAGCAACTCTGTATGGTATATGATATGCGAGTTTCCACTATACACCCAAACAAACAAGAAAGAGTGAATACCTACCTGCTGAGATCTTGTACATATAGATATCATAGAATGATTCATCGATCAACAGTAGAGTAAAACACGACAAGCTATTCACTCTTCACTTCCAGAGCCTGCATATCTACCTAACACTCATCAACCCCCTTTCATCTCGGAAAACAAAGGGGTTAACTAGCCGAATGATTTAGTGCTGAGTATGGGTAGGTATTACTTCCGAAATACCTCTCCAAAGCAAATCACCACCACAACAACCAACCCCCATCATTGATACATTAAAAAGCCGATTACACGCTCACAACATAATCTGCTAACAAGATAAGAAATGCTAATTCAATCCTATAAACACCAAATGATATCCAAACCTCGCAGTGAGTTTAACATATACTAGGTATATGCTGTGCTCACCGGGGACAATTCGGTCCGAGTCCAATCCTCATCCCCAAATAAAATCAGGTCGAGAACAAAAACTTCAAAAACATACAACAGCGAGGATTCGCTGGTGGTCACCCACCCAACTACTAATTCGCCGATCTGAAGCTTGTGTATGGCAGAGCGGACGGGATGCCCAATTCTCTTCAGTCTATGGTCGTATGTGACAGCTTGAGGATTGTTTGGGATTATCTTTGCAGTGAAGACATCAGTAGTGGGTGTGAGATTTGGGAAACATCATCCTATACGCCTCCGGAAGGAATTGGAGGATTGTGTTTTAGATTTTACTCCGAAAAGCAGAAGCACGTCCAGTCAAATTCATTTAAAAACAAAACAGATGATCTTCGGGTTTCATCAACCCAACTTCCCTGGAACAAAAGGATGCCCAGCACTAAGTCCTCCATCCACAGCCCAAGCTTGTCCATTAACATAACTACTCTCCTCACTTCCTAAAAACAAAGCTACTCTCGCAACCTCGTCCGCATGTGCACCTCTCCCCAAAGGATTCAACTGACCAATCTTCTTTTCCGAGCCCCTGGCTCTTGCAGCTTCATACATTGAAGCTGTCATACCAGTTTCGATGACGCCAGGACAGATTGCGTTGACGCGAATTCCTGTGCCTGCTAGCTGATAGGATATAGTTTGGGCTAGTGAGACAACGCCGGATTTAGAGGCAGAGTAATCGCTTGAACCTGCGTTGGAGCGTAGGCCGGCCACTGAAGCGGTGGCGATTATACTACCGGATGGAAATTTCTTATCCCCTGATGTTAACATCATGGCTGGTGCCGAGTATTTGGCCGCCATTGCGACACTATCATCAAAATTAGTATTGAGCTTCCTCCCCAAGATTCTATACATATTTACCTAACAACATTTGTCCTTAAAGTGGACAAAAACTCATCCGCAGAGATATCCGTAAATAATTTATTAGACCCTACAATGCCCGCGTTCGCAAAGAAGATATCTAATCTTCCATATGATTTCACAGCATGATCAACAACCTCTTTCACAGATTGCTCGTCCGCAGCATCAAACTTCCGTGTATGTACTTCGACATCAGGGTATAACGATGCAAGTTCTCTTTTGTGCGTTTCTAGGTTTGAATCGTTGTAATCGCATATGTACACGGCTCTTGCGCCATTCTGTGCAAACTGATGTGCTGATGCTCGTCCAATTCCCAAAGGACTATTGGTTCCTGCACCATGTCAGTCTTACAGAATATGATCTGGAACCAGAATAATCACCTGTTACAATGATCACTTTGCCTTTCACTCTCGGACCCGTTGAGTCTGGTGCAATTTTCTTGAGAATTGGGATATTTTCAAAGGTTCCCTGATCTTCGATTGGTTTCACAAGTTGTTCGGAAAGTGCTGCGAGTCTTCTCTTTGCGGAAGCGGACATATTGGGTATCAATATGAATGAATATCTTTGCCGAAATTAAACTGAAATCAAATGAAATTCGTTTCAATATTAGATAATTAAAAACTATAGAAGTAACAAAATGGAAATAATTGAAATAATCAATTGAATCTTCAACTTGAGAAGAGAGAGAGAGGGAGGGAGAGAGGGAGGGATATTTGATTTGTTTTTAATCGATTGATTAATTACTGGGAAACCAACAATAAGGCGGGGAATCGGGGAATCTGCAAGTACTGGATTACTTGCTTTACCGTCCCGACAAAAGTCTGGGGTAAAGATCTCGAATTGCCTCGGTCTTCGCTTCCATGGCTAGGTAGGGAGGTGAGTGTCTAGGTGAGTAAGTGTCTAGGCATATAAATAATGAGTACTGCTTTGCTATTTGACTTTTGAATATAATAAAAGACTCTTACTTGGGGATTGGGATTTATCTACTTTAGATATCTCTCTACTTACACGAATAATAATCCTATTTGCTCTTGGAATTTCAAATATCCAATAGAAGAGGGCTGGGACTTACTACCCACTTTCGATGTCTACCCCCGGGTATCTAGTAATACTTCACTACTTCCTTTCTGATGTCTATTTTTGAGTAAGCGCTTCTAACATGCACTGCGCTGCACTGTGCTGCACAGTAAATTCTCAAACCAATGATCCTGTTGATCCTCAATAATTCACTCACTATGTTCAAGCTCCTCTCCTTTAAAAGGCTTAAGCATCTATTCCCACATAGCAAGTAACATCCCACCACATCCATACACAAAATGTTGAGTAACTTGAGCGTCTTGGGCGTTTACATATATGATCAGATCACCAAAAAAGAGAGTGGAAGGGAGATTGAACGTAGATAGATAGACACCTACCTACCTAGTATCTACGTATACCTGTCTAGTACCTACTTATTAGTCCCGAACACATACATACTATTTACTCCCGTCTTTTGTAACACATGGTGGTATTCATTAGCAGAGAGAAAAACGAAACAAAACTCAAAAACTCACATATGCGCCATTTCTTAACCCAGAAATTTGCTCATAGAATGCATAATTACGTCTTTTGGGGGGGAGGAGAGGAGAGGAGAGGAGAAGAGAAGAAGATATCTACCTGGTACCTGCCTACCTACGCCTGCATACATGAACCGTTCGTATAGGAATGATATAAACATTTATAGCTCAGCTGGTGCTGTTGCCGTTGTTATTATAAATTCTTGAATTCACGTTTATACGTGAGTTGCTGTTTTATTTCTGAATTTATATATATATTGATTGTATTGTAACCTGTGTGTATACCTTCCATCTACCACTACCTATATCATATACCGTGTATACCCAATCCCTTTTAGTGCTCAGTGATACGAAATACGCGAGTTAGTGACGATGATGTCTCGACCTTTATTAACAAAAAAGGCTTTTACCAAATACGATGAATGCAAATCAATTTCACCTCCTAATCATTTTAATACATTACACGATCAAATTTTCTTATTACAAAGTCCCGCCTTTACTGAATCTTCTTATGTTTATTCTTCTTCACAATCCTTTACAAGTTCTTATTTAAGATATCAACAACAACAACAGCAACAACAAACAGGAGAACAACCAGAAGACAGTAAATATAACTGGAACAAATGGGAGGATTCAATTTTTGATATCAATCAAACCACCCTAGCAATGGAAAATGATATCACAGGAAATCTTTCAAGAACAGCCTCAGCCGCCTCGATGAGGAGTCAACGATCGCAGACGGTAAGGGGAAAATCACGAAGATTTGTTTCGCAAATATCAAGTTCTGCATCATCGATATCGGATAAATCATTAACTTCTTTCCCCTCCTTCTCTGGTGATTCGCCAACACAAGAACGCCCCCAATTTATACTGCCTGCCACTGATGGGACTGCAAATCGAAAAACATCCGCTGCCCCTTCGATGGTCGATAGCTTAATTACCTCCTCTCCTTCTTTGCACAGTCGCACTGCCTTATTCGACGACACGCCTTCAAGCTCCTCTCATATACCTGGATCGGTACATCATGCAAACGATGAACATATTGAGAGATTAATAGCAAGGAATGGAGCCGTTAAGCTGGTCAGACAAATTGCAGAGGATTTAGCCAGAAGAGATGCGCAAATCGCCGCTCTCAGGCGCAAAACAGAAGAAAGGGAGAGAGCATTGAGGAAAATTATCTTGGAATGTGGGCTATCGAATCTGGATTTAGAGACTCGTCTGCGAGCCATCGAAGGAGAGCGAAGGATCTCTGGCGCCCCTGCTCTTCCAAGTGAGTCTGCATTAGAGGATCTCATGAATGATGCCATGAGTGAGACAGTGGCCGCAGATGGACTGGATTGTATTGAAAATGATGCTACGATACGCGCCAAAGAGCCTTCACCAGATAAATTAATCACAGGGACAACCAGAGGCTGGAAGGATTATATTTGGGGCGGGACAGGCAGGGCGAGTCGTACAACTAGTCGAGCAAGCAGCATAAATGGAGACGCCATCACCAATGGCGCAACTGTTCATGTGCGTAGCGGAGGTTCAGGTCGACGTACCATTTTACAGAATGATCTTTTCCACCCGCCAGATGCTGTATCCTCTCTGGAAAATTTAAGCCGTCCTCCAAGTAGCGGGTCAACAACTGGCAATCGGCAGAGGAAACAATCTAGTCTAGCGGCTTTGGCTCTAAAACTCGTTGCCGGTTCCTCAACAGTTCGTGATTCAGATAGTACAAGCGATCGTGGCAGATCCAACAGTGCCGAAATTGAACCCCCTGATCGTACTCCCTCTAGGACCAGTACCAAATCTACAGTGTCTGCTCGAGCGGTATCAAAAATGAACCCCAGAGCCATACGAAATCCTACCCCTTTGGCACAAAATACGACTGTTGCTGCGCAGGAGAGGTGGGATACAATGGGGTCTAGTCCACAGGGCTCCAGTACCGCGGGTAGTGAAAGCTTTGGCCCCGTTGAGATGGACACTATTTTGGCTCCTGAAGACCAACCGCCGACCTTGATGCAATATAGGAACTATAATAATCAAGGCTTTTTGACTGACCGGTTCGGATTTATATATGATCAGCGACGCAAAAAGAGACAGAGAGAGGCTGCTGAGAGGGTTCGAAAAGGCAAGAGAACTAGTCGTGTAGAAATGCTTAGTGGTGGAAGGAACAACACCATCTCTGCCTCAGTGGCTGAAGAAGATAATATTGACGATTTGAGACCTGGTTCGCCCGTATCTGCAGGAACTGAAGATAAGGGTGACGATGAAGACAAGCCAGTCAAACGTTGGCAGGACTATCTCAAGATTGCAACATTCCCCACGGAGTTACTAGCCCATACACCATCAGGTAGTATGCCCGCTTTCGAAGTCATGGAAGGAGGCGAGGTGCCAAAATCTCCTGGAATTTTAAGCGAAGAAAGGGGATTCGTTCCTTTGGCAACTACAACAGCTCCTGCATTATCTGTCACATCGGACGCTGTCACAATCTCGAAGCCTAATCCCTCAATAGCCTCTACGCCAGCCCCTCAGCCAGAAGATACTGAGCCAGTCAAACTATTGTTACAGCAACTTGGCGAAGTTCACGATTCTTTGCAAAGAGACAAAACTGTACGATGGAATGACTTTCTTCGCAAAGTTAGAGCTGAACGTAAACGTGAAGGAGAAGCAGCGGCCGCTGCTCTCGCATCAAATGCCGATTTACGATCACAGCGGCCTATAGCAATTATGCCCGAAACAAGCCTAGCAGATGGTGAAATTATTGGTGTCTCTGGTTTGGGCAATAAAGGCAAAGTTGGGCGTGCCAAGTGGAATGAGTTTAAGAATCTAGTTCTTGGTGGTATTCCGGTAGCATACAGAGCCAAAGTTTGGGCCGAGTGCTCTGGGGCCTCTGCGATGCGTGTCCCAGGCTACTATGATGATTTGATAGCCCGTAGTGAGGAAGATGACGATCCCGTTGTTGTTGCTCAAATTCAAATGGATATTAATCGTACCTTGACCGACAATATTTTCTTTCGAAAAGGTCCCGGAGTTGCGAAACTTAACGAGGTACTTCTGGCTTACTCCAGAAGAAACCACGAAGTTGGATATTGTCAAGGAATGAACCTAATCACTGCTTGTCTCTTACTTATCATGCCCACTGCAGAAGATGCTTTCTGGGTTTTAACGAGCATCATTGAACATACACTTCCACCTGGATATTACGATCACAGCCTTTTAGCCTCTAGAGCAGATCAACAAGTTCTACGACAATATGTCACTGAGATTTTACCCAAATTATCACAACATTTAGATGAACTCTGTATCGAGCTCGAAGCCCTGACATTCCAATGGTTCCTTAGCGTCTTTACCGATTGTCTATCCGCGGAAGCTCTATTCAGAGTATGGGATGTTGTATTATGCATGAACGACGGCAGTACCTTTCTTTTTCAAGTGGCACTCGCTCTGTTGAAACTCAATGAACAACAATTACTACAGTGCTCATCACCAGCAAACGTTTACACATATATTAATCATCAGATGACTAATCATGCTATCAGTATCGATGGATTGATACACGCATCAGAGGGTTTACGCAGAGTTGTTAAGAGAGATGAAATAGAAATTAGAAGGGTTAAAGCTATCGAGGCTGAAAAGGATCTAGTTAAACAACGCGAAGCTAGAAATGCCGCACGGAAAGCCGAGAGACTTGCGGCGTTAGAAGGGAGTTCAGAGATCCTAGTTTCCTCTCCAACGAAGGATATTGATACGGGAAGTGATGAACCGGGAGAGGAAGAATCAACGGTCAGGAGTTCCATATCATTTGACGATGATGTGGATTAGATGGTGAGGGAAAGCTAGATTGAACGGACGTGGCACGTTTCTTTAAATTCGGTCGACTTGCATTTACAAAGGAGCAGAGTGGTTTTGGGAAATGATACCCTGGTTTCTGGCTTTGTGTTTCTTTTCGGCATCGTATACGCATTCTGGATTCTTGTACATATGCAAGCGAGGTGGCGAGTGAGACTTCGTACTGGCTGCAGCAGGCTGGTTCGATACTGGCTACTACTTACTTAACCTTACAAGCGTTAGATATTAGTATACGTGAAATTCAAGATTTTATTTTTGAGTCATTGAATTTGTCTGATTTGTGTATTTTGATGATGGTGATGGCATTGAGACTTAAATTTTAAGTTTTCTTAGATTCTGTATCCATTATCTTTTATATAAAATTAACAGGATAAAATGACTTGTATGCAATATAAGCTTCGACACCCACTACACTGCACTCACTACATCGATAACCAATAACCAGCAACCAATAACCAACAGCCAATAACCAACAGCCAATAACCAACAGCCAATAACCAACAGCCAATAACCAACAGCCAATAACCAACAGTCAATAACCAACAGCCAATAACCAACAACCAATAGCCGAAATCGAGATCGAGATCGAGAAATAAAGATATAGGTAGCTATGTAATATCCTCCTCGCTTCTCAAATCATATCACCTACTGTATGTATGTAGGTATATATGCCCATATGGGCACCAAAAATTCATGGAATCGAAATGCGGTGGAGGGAAATGAACTTCTTTTGGGTTCTAGGGATGAGGTTCTTAGGGTTGGGTAGAGTGTTAAGAGGGGAGAGGGAGAGGAGGGATAAGGGGAAGTTGCTGCGAAGTCCTTTTGTTGGTCTGGTGGTTATCTTTGGCGATGGGAAGGTTTGGAGAGGTTGGTGTTGGGAGTGCGTGTGGTGCTTTGTGTTTTGGGGGTGCGGAGTGTGTCGGGTGTAGGGGAGATTGGAATTGGATTGGGATTGGATTGGGATTGGGATTGGGATTGGCGAGGTGGTGGTGTTTCTGCATATTGTTTGTTCGAACTTCGAGAGGAGGTGCTGGCGAATCGCTTGGGGTGTGTCTGCGTGTGTAGAAATTTGTTGACGTCGGATTCTTTGTGAAGAGGGGAGATATATGTTGTAATTTGTGATAAGATGCGGGGAGGCATATAGCACCAAACGAATAGATAAAGTGGTATGGATTGGTGGTGGGACGGTTGGGAAGCCTGGTGGAATCTAATCATCAGATTGGTATATCGAAAACCCTGGCGAGAATGTTCTTCTGCTGCTGTGATCGACGATAATACAGGCACGTTGAATCACAATTTATATAAAGGTAGAAGTTAATGGTGATACATGAATTGATGAATTTATGTGCGCAGTGTTATAAAGATCTAAACACCAAACACCAGACCAAGCTGTCGAGGAACCATAAAACCATTCTCCCGCAGAATTCCACCAGAAAGTGTCGCATTCCATTTGTCGTATTCCAAGCTGGGATATGCATCGATCTATCCTACGAAAGCATTAGCACCGTGTCCAAACATTAAGATTCAACGAATACATACTCCTACGAAGTCTCCTCTCCGCCTCCCTCCGTCTCCTCAATTCCCCACTCCTAACCTCCTGCGCTGCGATCTGAGCTCTAATTTCCTCAATCTCCTCCTTCAGCTTGCGATTTCCATCCACC